>JAYDZK010000056.1:41829257-41895354 GCA_034509185.1 Euphonia xanthogaster | reverse complement strand
TATCATTTCCAATTTCAGTAAATTCATGTAAATCACCATGTTATTATTATTATTATTATTATTATTACTTTTATCATTATAATTATCGTTATTATCATTACTATCATTTCCCATTTCAGTAAATCCGTGCCAATGCCCCGCAGTGTCCCCGGGGAGCCCGGAGCCGGCGCTCCCTGGCAGCAGGACTCACCGGCCCGGCCCCGAGGAGCAGCGGGCTCAGGTCGAAGCCGTCCAGGGCCACCTGGGGCAGGGCGGCGCCGGCCAGGGCGCCCAGCGTGGGCAGGATGTCCAGGGTGCTGGCCAGCTCGTGTGTCACCCCTGCGCGACACCGGGTGACGCTGCTGCGCGGCCCGGGCCCGCTCCGTCCCCGCTTGTCCCGCTCCGTCCCCGCTTGTCCCGCCCTGTCCCGGCTTGTCCCACTCTGTCCCACTCTGTCCCGGCTTGTCCCGCCCTGTCCCTGCTTGTCCCGGCGTGTCCCGGCTTGTCCCGCCCTGTCCCACTCCGTCCCTCTCCGTCCCGCTCTGTCCCTCCCTGTCCCTCTCTGTCCCACCTTGTCCCGCTCCATCCCGCCGTGTCCCGCTCCATCCCGCCCTATCCCTCTCTGTCCCTCTCTGTCCCTCTCTGTCCCGCTCCGTCCCCCTTTGTCCCGCTCTGTCCCTGTCTGTCCCGCCCTGTCCCTCTCTATCCCGCTCCATCCCGCCGTGTCCCGCTCCATCCCGCCCTATCCCTCTCTGTCCCTCTCTGTCCCGCTCCATCCCGCTCCATCCCGCTCTGTCCCTCTCTGTTCCGCTCCATCCCGCTCCATCCCCCCTGTCCCGCTCCATCCCCCCCTGTCCCGCTCCGTCCCTCTTTGTCCCGCTCCATCCCGCCGTGTCCCTCTTTGTCCCGCTCTGTCCCGCTCCGTCCCGCTCCATCCCTCTCTATCCCGCTCCATCCCGCTCCATCCCCCCCTGTCCCGGCTCACCCGGCGCGATCCTCCCGGGCCAGTACGCCAGCGCCGGCTCCCTCATGCCGCCCTCGTAGGTCGTGCCCTTGCCGCAGCGCAGGTGGCCGGCGCTGCCCCCGCGGGCCATGCGCAGCGTGGAGGGGCTGGCGACAGGGACGCGCTGCCACCAGGGGCCCGAGAGGGGCACCCCGGAGCGGTGACACCCCGCCCGGGGAGCTGGGGGACTCGGGGGTGCCACACGGGTGACCCAGCCCCCGGGGGACTTCTGGGGTGCCACACGGGTGACCCAAATCCCGGGGACATTTTGGGGTGCCACACGGGTGACCCAAAACTCTGGGGACATTCGAGGGTGTCACACACCTGACCCAAACCCTGGGGGACTTTTGGGGGTGCCACACGGGTGACCCAACCCCCGGGGGACATTTGGGGGTGCCACAGACCTGACCCAACCCCTGGGGGACATTTGGGGGTGCCACACGGGTGACCCAACCCCCGGGGGACATTTTGGGGTGCCACACTGGTGACCCAACCCCTGGGGAACATTTGGGGGTGCCCCGCGCCTGGCCCAGCCCCGGGATGTTTCTGTCCCCGAGCCCCTCGCTCCCGCCCCGTGTCCCCGAGCCCCGCGCGCCCGCCCCGTGTCCCCGAGCCCCGCTCCCGCCCCGTGTCCCCGAGCCCCGCCCCGTGTCCCCGAGCCCCGCGGTGGCCGCGGCTCCGCCGGTCCCTCACCCGTTGTCCGAGGTGACGAACAGCAGCGTGTCGTTCTCCAGGCCGTGCTCCCGCAGCGCCTGCAGCAGCCCGCCCACCGAGCCGTCGAACTCGGCCAGGGCGTCACCAAAGGGGCCCCGGCGGGTGCTCCCTGCGAATTCCCGGCTGGCAAACTGCGGGTAGTGCGTGTGCTGGGAGGGGACAGGGCACCGGGGTCAGCCGGCCCTGCAGGGACAGCCAGCCCCCCCGCGGGGAGGTGACAAAAGCCACCGGCCCAGAGCAGGTTTGTCCCCAAGTGTCAGCGGTGGCACAACGGGGAGCTCCGGGGTGGGAAGTTTTCCCTGGGGATGGCGCAGGGAAGAGGGGAAAGCTGCAGGAAGCAGCAGCCTAAAAGCACCATCCCAAGAGGATGGGGAACAGCAGGCCCAGGCCATCCAGGAGCAGATTTGGGGGCGGCAGGAGGGGAAATGTTGCCCTGGGAGGGGAGATTCTCCCCATGGGACTCGGGCTCCCTTCCCTTTTCCCTTTTCCCTTCCCTTCTTTTTTGGTTTCCCTTTTCCCTTCCCCTTTTCCCTTCCCTTCCCCCTTTTCCCTTCCCTTCCCTTCCCTTCTTTTTTGTTTTCCCTTTTCCCTTCCCTCGTCCCTTTCCCCTTCCCTCTTCCCTTTCCCCTTTCCCCTTTCCCCTTTCCCCTTTCCCCTTTCCCCTTTTCCCTTTTTTCCCTTTTCCCTTTTCCCTTTTCCCTTTTCCCTTTTCCCTTTTCTTCCTTTCCTTTCCTGTTTCTCTGTTCATAAAATGACCAATCCTTCTCTACCTCCCTCTTTTTTTTGTGTTTTTTGGCAAAGCTGTAAAAGTGAAACACAAAGCCTTGAAAATTAATTCAGATTTTGCTGTTGACTTCAATAAAACTATTGACTTGCATGATGTTTTTCCTTGACCTGCAAGAGAACATTCCTTGAATACAAAATTCATGTTCTAGAATAATGCATTTGCATAAAGTTTGGATCCAAACTTATTATTTAGCCTGTATTAAAAATGTATGAAAATACATATCTATGTAAATACAATACCTGTGAAATACAGACATTAACAGTAAGATGATAATATTTCATCTACTCCTGGCCAGTCCAGATTCCTTAAATGCATTCATGCATGTTTTTGACTGAACACTTAAGAGTTAATTTTGGAAGTCTGATTCTGCCAACACCACAGAGTGTTTGAGAACTCATCTTTCTAATTCTCTTCATAACTGACAGCCCATAGTACATGCTTATTCCAAGTCCTTGATAACTTTCATTAATGCTGTTTTCTTCTTTGGATATTACATGACCTGGGACTCAATGTGCTTAATAGGTAGAAGAGCAAAGAAATTCAACAGTAAAAATTGAGTAAATGAAGTGCCTTAATTTTGATGAAAAATTATGATCTATTTGGGAGGTGTGGAATTAAGATTTTAATTTTAAAGCAAAAGATAATAAATCTCCCAGTGATGGCTGTCTCTCTCTCACCTTATTTGCCAGAATGATCTCTAGGGTGGTCACATAAACACTTTTGCCATGGTTTGTTGTATAAGAGATATAAATTTGGAGAGAATATTACAAGACTTTAAAATCAGATTTGTTTTTATTACATTCACTCCTCTTCTTTGGAAACTAACTTTGCACTCTTTATTTGACTTTTCTCATTGAAGATCAGAAGTCCAAGACTTTAGCTGCTGACAGAATTATAGTATAGATCTCCTAAACATTTTGCTGCATACATAAGAAAATTGATTAACTCTAATAAGCCTAGCTTGCAATAGTGCATTGCAATGTTATTCCTTTAGAGCCTCTTTTGGCAATCTTTAGTTGATTTAATGTAATTCAGTAAGTATCCATACAGATGCCTCATCATGCCCAAAGAGACAGCACCGTCACCAGCAGGCAGTGCTGCATCTTAGCATTAAATTTTTATACTGCTTTATGTAATATTTTTGGGTAGTCTTTAATCAAATCTAAGACCTAGAGGAAAGTGAGGGCTGTGCATGCTATTTGTGTGCTGGTAACCACAAAGAACACCCAGAAGAAAGTGGGAACAAAGAGAACTGTTTGCCAGTGTTGTTATTTGTAGTGAATCTCTTGGTTACTGTGAGCGTGTGTGGCAGCCAGTGAAAGGAGCTCTTAAATGGCACAAGAGAGAACCCAATGGTCATGTGAGTGAGCCCATGAGCACTTGGCAGGCTGTGGTTGTTTGCTGTCCATGGCTGGGTGAACACAGAAGGAAGCAGCCATGCCTAGGAGTCTTTTTGGATGATGCTTCATCGACAGATTCCCCAGGCACAAGGTGGCTCTTCCAGACAGTTACCCAAGCACTCTTCTGGGTGAACACCAGGGCTGAAACCACCCCAGAAGGAATCATAAGAGCGAGGTGCTGTCGAATGTGTCACTGTCTATTCTCTATGAACATTAAGACAATGATAAGCGGGGTTTTGACACACTATGGCCAGAAAGTGATAGATACAGCAGACGCCGTGTCTGACTGAGGCTGGTGGGGCTGAGTGGGAGCTAACTCTCAAGTCTAGTTCAGAAACAGCAATGACAAAAAGTCCCTTTATAGACAGATTTGCAGGGAAATTAAGAGAATACGCTGGAGACAGCATCAAAAAAGCACATAATTAGAAGTATAAACATAGGAGTAGAATCCAGGAGTTTCTTAACTTCAGTTTAGTATCAGGCAGTAATGCCCTAGAAGGATAACTCCTTCACATCAAAGTATGATTTTAAGAAGGTATTGTCAAGAAGTGGCTAAGCAAATCTAATCTGGTTTTTTTTTTTTTTAATTATTTTCAAGATCAGAAAAGCTTCATAGTGACAATGGTCATAATAATATATCCTAGAACCTTAATAATTAACTCTTTTTTCCAGAAAAATGATAAAACTTTGAAATCTGTTAACCAGAAACTCTTTAGGACTTTTCAGTACTGGAAAACAGAAACAACTTCTACAAATGCATAAAACTCTTGTTCCTAATTTTGTGTGGTTGGGAAAGAAAATGCTAAACACAGACACATTTTCATCTGTAAAGAAAACCTGTCATTTGTCCAGAACTGAACATTGCCCGTTCTGGGCATCGAGCCAGGACGATTTAGTGAGAAGGGAGAGAGGAGCCTGCACTTGGAGAGGCAATGAGGAAATGCTTCTCTGATAGGTTGATTTAAAGGAATGGCAGCTGTGTGAAAGTGCTGAAGGAAGAATTGTACTTTACATTTTGAGGAAGAGAGGTTACTGGGCACCCAATGGAAGCAGATATGCGGGGGTGATAAAAACTAAAGCCTACGTAAAATGTACTTGCAGACACCTGAAAGTTTGAGAACCTGTACATTTGGGGTGATGATATATTTCCTCTGTAGCTTAATATATCTTAAATGCTGAGGAAAAAACCTCCTCGGAGCTGGCAGGGAGGCTGCACTGGGACATAGCAGCTGTCTGCCATGTCCCTCTTTGTGTGTCTCCAGATGAAGGAGATTAACTGGTTTTCCAGTTCAGACAAGAATGTAGAAGCTTTGATAACATGGTCAGATTTTAATGATCATAAAAATATCCAAATCTGATTCCAGCAGGTTTGAGTGCAACATTTTGCACAGTTCAGTAGATGATTCGTTAAAGATTAATGCATAAAATGCATTGTCTCTTCTGCCACGGTGTTGCTGTCAGCCTGTGTGTGAATGATCTGCCACAGATGGTGGAGCTGTTATAGATGGGGGACTGAGGGCTTCCATTTCTATGCTCCAAAGGGCAGCATTTCCTGAAGACACATGGACTGCCCGTCATCCCATTAAGCTTCAGCTCAGACTGTGCTCACAGAAAGGCTGTATGTGCAAAGCTGGTGGAAGGACTCTGGTGGGTAGAGTTTTAGGATAATTTAAAGATAGGTCATAAGGTGGATTAGACCAGTTGGGTTTCAGGTAAGTATTTGGCACATGACTAAATGAAGGAGTATAGCCATGGCTGAGGCAGAAGGAAACCCTGGGTGTCCCAGTAGTCAGTGTCCACTTCCCATGAACAAGGACTTGTTAGCATGAGTTTAGGGGTACCTTGTTGGCACCTTCCTGCTCCATTTTTCATTTATTCTCCTACTTTCCTGTGACACCTATGAGGCTGCTCTGTCAGTGCATCCAATAGCCATGACTTGTCCCAGAGCTGTTTCTGATTTTCTCTGGGAACTGTCTGTGTGTGGAACTTCACTTCTCTCTAAGCCAAACAAATTTTCCAGAAGGCACAAGTCAATTTTGGATGTATCTTTTTTTTCAGAAATTCAACTCCCTCACTTTCTGCTAAGGGCTAAAGATGTGTGCTAAAGTTACCTTGATCCTAAATATTTGTGAAGAATTTATTAAAAATATTGTTTTCTGCCTGACAGAACATTTTAATACAGAGTCTACAATAGTTTAAATTGACTGAATTTCATTATCTTCATGCACAATATCTTATCTGGAAATTTTCCTCAGCAAATATTATTAACACGCAGTTGGTGCAGTAAGTCTTGAAGGAAAAGGTCTTACATAGTCTTGGGAGAGTCATGAGTCACTGCTATTTTATATCCCTGTGAGAAAATACAGTAATGCAACTAAGTCTTTATCCCAAACCATAACTAGGTTAGCAGCATTTTGCCTTTCCACATTCCTCCACGGACTTAGTTGATATGATATTCCCCATTTTTATTTTAAATCATTGCATAATACTGAAAGGTGCTGTTCAAACTTCTTTATTTCACCCTACTTTTATGCAGTGAATGAGTAACTCCTGCAAACAATTTGTACATGGGTTGGGTAAACTAAAATATATTTGTGAGACACTGAGATGCAAAGATAGCACATAAAGGCTTTGGGTATTTATTGTTACAATTCATATGAAATAAATTTTTAAATAAAATTAAATATTAAGAGATAAAGGAAAAAAAATAGAACAAACAAAAGGTTCAGGATAAAATATTTCATTTAAAATAGATGAAACAAGCCTTGAGTTGTGAAAAAAATTTGTTAGATCATGGAAAAAGAAATTTGAGAGAAACTATAAGTCTTGTAAAGTGATTAGGGGTAACTGCTGCAGATATTGGAGATGCTGGAGAGAACAATCTTGTTTTACCAATGCAGTTCTAAACAGTCTGAGAAGCATGCTGTGAGCACCTTCTAAAAGAACAATGTAAAAGAGCTGGAGCAAATAAATGGCTGATTGTAAATGTCCACTTAACCTTCCTGCAAGAGCTGAAGAACCTGCGATGGATTTGTGTGGGAAGTGAGAAATTTCTAAAAAGTTGTTTTCCCCAAATTACAACTAGTATCTATGTACTTTATTTAGAAAGAGGGAAAGAAAGAAAGGAGCTCTAGACACATAGAGACAAAAAGGAAGTCTAGACCAAAGGAGCAACATGAGCCACTTTTCATAATCTGGCATTTAGATTTTATTAGTACATTATACATGAATTTTAATATTGCCAAATATAAAACCCTCCTGCTACAGAGTACTATATAGGAACAGAAGTGAAAAGCCATTGCAGAGATGAAATGTTGGAATTTTTTCCACTAACTCCAGTGATATCATGATTTTTATTAGACAGACTTCCCTCATTTAAAATGGGATGGCATGGGGGAAGCCTGAGGTCTGTACTGCATACTCACTGGCAAGGGCTAATATGGATCCACCGCTTCCCTATCCTGTCTTCAAACTCTGCTGGGTACTCTGGCCAAGTACCTGTCTTAAATTACCTCATATTTGCTTTATTTATCTATCATTAAAAGCTATTTGAGTTAAAGCTATTTGACGTTCACTATGTACATTTCCTAAAGCAGTGCATTTTTGTGTGTTAAAATTTGAAGTAATTTTGAATTATTACACATAGCAATATTGATTGAATGATAAAATAGTCTATGGCTGTTGTGAGGAACAATATGGAAATGAACTTTATTATTGTTGTATTCTAATTTAATGCGTAATTCAAATTACCAAGAGCATTGTGATTTTAGTTTTAATATTGTTTTGGGAGCAATGCAAAAGGACAGACAATATTAAAATGAGATGGTTTGGAAAATAATCATCTGAATCTGGTTGTAGTTAAGTAAAGCTGGGAACATCCTGACCTTCCACACAGCCAGATGTGGAAAATATACTTCAAAGTCTTGAAGACCCACCTAATGGCATACAAGATTAATGGGTGCTGTTCCTGAAGACCATAAAGGGCCTTATAACCTTGGAATCCATGAAAACAAGGCATAAATGTGAAGTACAAACTGATATTTTTAAAATAATGTGGATGAGATTAAATTTCTTATCTATAGCTGAATAAATGCTTTAAGAGAGGCTACTATCTCTTCAATTTGTGCTTTCATTTATTTAATTTAGCAATCCTTTAACACTGGCTTCATCTTTTAATCAGGTCAGTTTGTGTTTATCAAAGAAAACTAATTAAAAATAAGTGGTTTTAAAATTTTAAGTTAAATATTTACAGAGTTTCCACTATTTGAAGTTAATGCATGTGAACACTAATTACCATTTACTGGTGTAGTAACCAGACAAGAAAAAAATAGTCATTTAAAATATAAATCAAGTTAAAATTTTAAACTTAAAAATTCTTCAGCTTTTAGCAGCTAATGCAAATGAAGGTTGTTTTTTTTTCAAGCCAGGCTATCACTTAAAAAGCAATATATTTGGGGAAAAAAGCATAACTTTTTTCTATTGCATCCTGATAGCAAAATTAAAGTTAGTAGAATTTCTTATTATGATTTTTTTTTTAATTTTTCAGCTATTATTTGATTTAAAATGCTGACACATAGTAGGATATTCACCATGTCCTAATACAACTGTATACCTTAAACAAAGGTGTCTTTTCCTTCAGGTTTAATATTTAGAGACCCTTATCTCTGTTTCTTTTACGAAGTAGAGCAACCCCAGCCAGAAATGACTGCACAGAATTCCTTGTTACAAGGAATAAAACAGCCAGTCTGCACAGAGAGGCTGCTGACATCAAACTTTTAGCATTTCATACTCTTCTTTTTTTCCCCTTTAGAGAGGGGGTAAATAAAGCCAAAAAAACCCACTAAGACACAAAACCCCAATAATCAGAACTCATAGCCAGGCAGTTCTACTTTATTCAATAAAGTGGAGGAGCAGGTGACTTGAAGACTTGGTAACAAGATCTGAAGATTTTTGTCTCCCATGTGAATGATTTGAACACAGCTCAGGTTAGTGGTGGCTGACTCTGTCCCCAGGAGACTGTTGCTCAAGTGAAAAGTCTGTTGATCATTTTGGTACAATGTCAGTGCACTGTGTAAGTGCATCTTAGTAACCAGCATCACAGCTGTCATCTCTGCAGCCTCTGCAAGGAGGATAGAAAATAATCCAGGGAATGAAATACTCTCTCAAATAAATCATTCCACGAGGGAGCCCTCAGACACTGAAATGAAAATGCAGGTGAAGCTTTCACTGTGTTTTTTTGTGATTTTGTACTTGTATGTACACATGGGAATTTGTCTGGTTTGATCTAGAGCAGGAATGAGCATGCCAGGCACAGCAAGAAGGCTCAACCAGTAACCCATGTAGCATTACACTGGGTCAACTTGTTAAGGGATGAGCTTTTAGCAATTCCAGTCATCAATGCACGTATTTCCATTCAACTATTTATCCATACCAAGGAAAGCAAAAGTCACTCCTCAACCCCACCTTCTCTCTACTTAAATAAATGAATTTGAAATAGAATTACTGTCAGACAACTCAGCAGTTTTGTAGCTCTAATGGAAGCTTTTCCCCTTGGCCCCTCCTTGTGAACACTTAAGTAAATTAACAGAGGATAGACAAAGCCATACACAGATCAAAGGATCAAATCATACTAAATGGCTCAAGACTATTTAATGTCCTCCTTTTATACAGAAAATGAACCTTTGCTTCTGTTTTCACAAGGTGCAGCCCCACTTTAAGGGCTGTCATATGAGGATGAATCAACACCCTCCACCTGTCAGAGGATCTGTGCTTCTATTCCCCTCCAACAGGACATTTATCTTGCATGCAAAACCAGAAAAGATGCTCCAGTTTGGCTTTTAAAATACTAAAATAATTTAAAATAGCCTGCTCATGATGCCAAGTTCTCTCCATCATATACCCACTTCCCCTATCTTCTGAAGGGATTTTCTTAGCCCTGTCTGCTCCAAAGCACCTTATTCAGAAAAACCAAAAATCTGCTGATAATTTCCACACTGTACCTTATTGCCTCTTTGCCTGTTTCTACTCCCCTCCCACAAAGATATGGATTTGTTAAGCGGTAGAGATTACAACTCTCCTCACTGATACCTTATGCCTCATTTTGCCTTTTTCAGGTGATAATGTACTGTGTTGCCTTTTCTTCTCTGTAGTTCTAAATTTCAGAAGTTAATGTGGTTTATTACCTAAATACGGCATAATTGTTCCACTGAGGAGCAAGATAATCCATCAGCTGCTCTGAAAACTCCTTCTCAGCTGCAAGAGCATAACCAGGATTGCCCTCTCGTGAGGGATGCGACTGTACAATGCTGAGGGGGAAAAAAACAACACAAAAAACAACCAACAAAGAAAACACAAAATAAGGGCTTTTAGTTATGGAAAGAATAAATCTTTCAGAAAAGTACATATCTGTCATCTCAGACAACCCCCATGAGCAGTAGAGGCACCCCTAGATGGGAAATGCCATGCTGCAGCCCAGCAGCAGAATTTATAATGGTAGGGACTGGCAGTGGTTTTCTGTCCCTTTTCAGGATGGCAGCCAGTGGCTCTCTGATTCTACCTCCAGAAAACACGTGGGCATGGCTGCTGTGGCTCCCAGCTGGGGATGCAGCCAGCAGTGTGTGGGCAGAGCCACCGTACGCCTCACAGCTGGCCAGCAACAGCAGCAGTTACGTGTCCCTCTCTGCAACAGGGGAGGTCGAGCTTCCTCGGCCCAAAAGAAACAGTCTTCCTCTGCTTAATAGCCCTTCAGCTGGAAATCATTAAGGAGCAGATAAGAATAATATGATGATGGCTTGGGGAGGACCATTTTGCATCTTTGCCTCTTCTCTGTGCTTGAAGGGGTTTTGCTGGGCATGAAGGCAACTGCATGCCTGGAGCTGTGCCAGAACAGACAATCCTCCCTCCCCAGCATGGTCAAACTGGCATTGCCCCAACTAAGAGAGCTATTTGAGTTAAATACCTTGAGGCAGGGACCTGATTAGTTTCAAGGCCTCCAAGGTCCTGCCAGTTACAGGAATGGTTTGTCTCATATTAGCAAAAGGCAAGGTCCAAGGTAGGTTTGAATGCATGATGTCCCTTCAGTGTTTGCTTTTCTTTAGTCTGGCACCTCTTGCTGCCTTATGAGAAATGTATGTAACCAAAAAAGGGGACTCAGCAACTACTCACAATCACTTCAGCAGCATCTTTTATAGGAATGGAAAAGAGGGCCACTGTTCATGTGTGTGGGGGGGTGGTTTTGATTCACTTTTAACAATCTTCACATTTGCTAAGCTGGTGGCACAATACAAGTTTCTTCAGAATGGCATCTTTGCACAGAACTGTGAAATGTCAAAAACTAAGCTGCTGTGAAACAAACATCTGCAATTATAATTAATAATATTCCCTGCAAAATGCTTCAGGCCCAAAAAAAATTGTCAAAGCAGACAACCAGACCAGTGCACTGTGATCTTCAGCTTATGATGGCCTGACCCCCCAGTGAATCATTGCCATCCTAAATGATGCAGGGTAACCCTTTCTTTCTCATTCTCTTGTTTTATGCTCCTCTCAAAGCAAAGCTTTTCATCATCTGCTGTTTGGCTGCTGTCTTTGGTGAGGGGTGGGGGTGGGAGGTTTAGTTACTTTCATTTTCCTACTCACTGTGTGACTTCAGCAGCAATCTTTCTTTAAAATTATTGTTCTTCATTTTTGAATGACTAATTTCTTGCTATATAAATGACTCATGACAGGATTCATTTGTGAGATGCAAGTGAGTGCTGGAGGCCTTTGAAACAGGAAAAGTAAGTCAATACCAGAGGAAGACACCCAAAATTCAGGTGCTGTTTGTTCCTTGGGACATTAGAGCATTGAACAGGAAGAGAAACAACCTCATTTGCAACCTTCCAATCTCCATGTTTCTCTTTCTGTTCCTATTACAGCAGAATGAAAACCAGCTGTTTATCAGCTCACAGTTTGCTTTGCTGATTGTGGTTTTGGCAGACGAATGAGATTTCCTCTTTTCTGCTTCTTGTATTTCCCACAGTACCAAAGTCTATTAGGGAGGGAGAGTTCTGAATATTAATTCCAGACACTGCATTGTAAAGTTGTACCTGGCACTCCTGTTCAGATGCATTAACATTCCAGTTCAAATACATTAACATTCCCAGACCCAGCTCTGACCTCACTTGTGCTGATTTTACACTTATATAACTGCTGAGAGCTCAGGACTTGTCCTTAATTTACACTGAGCTGCTTTTACTGCGTGTTTGCAATGTTTACAAATGCTTGGTTATTTACTGTAGTTCTATTTATCATCCTATTTTGTAAAGAAGATTTGTATCATTTATCTTGCAAGCCTGTGGCATGCATCACAACAGATAGCATATCTTTTATTATTTTCTTTACAGTTTGATTTCATTCTTTTATTATTCTCTTAATCATCCTTCTTAATTAATATTCCCATAAGTTATGTAAAATATTTGCTCTCCATTGTTCTGTATCTCTTTCTAGATGTTGCTGAAACATTTCTCATGTGAGGACTAGAAACTTTTAACTTTTCAGTCATGAAGGAAGCCAGCAGTAGAATAGAGACAACCTGCTTCCCAGCCCTGAGCCAGAAGACCCCTTTTCCCTGCACTTTTCATTGTTCTTGGCTGCTTTGAATCCTCCAAACTTCTGAGTTGAATAAGTATTCACTAGAAACTGATGAATAAACCTAATGAATGTTCTGTGACCAGTCAAATTCATGTGCTCTTTGTTTCCCTTTATTTATTTATACCCAGGGGGAAAAAAATTACTTTTACTCTAAGTTTCTAAAGAAAATTAAATGTAATTGACAGCCCTGTGCTTCTTGCTGCTGATGATTATTGAATGGGAGGGAAATGAACTGAAAAGCAGTATTTCTAGACTGGTCTAGTCTAACTTCCATTTTTCTACAGCTTAAGAGTTACATTTATTAGCATTCTTCAGCCTTTAGTTAAAAGGAAAGGAAAAAAAAATCTGTGAATATCCTCAAGTCTTTTATATATTTTGAATGCATTCTGGAGCTTCTGATAACAACATGTAGACCAGATAAGACTAGCAGGAAATAACAACAAAGAAATCTGAGACAAAATATTAGATAACCCTTGGGAGTAATTTCCTCCGAATCAGACAAGTAAGTTCCAACATATATTTTATCTTCTTGAGTATGCTTTTAAATCAAAACATAAATTGTCTCCATGCAAATGCTATTTCATGACAAGAATCATAGTAAGTAGTTATGCTCCTACCATAGCCCTGTACTGTCTAGTCAGCTGCTAGCACTCTAAGAATACCTTTTTTTCCTGATTTTTTTGTGGAGTGATTCAATCCCAGCTACTATTTTGAGCTGCTTTGTGCTTTGGTTTTAAATACATTCAGCTGTTTCCCACTGGTTTCCAGTGGCTGAATAACTGTAATAAATGCTTCTTGGGTTCTTTGTTTTACCAGAATGGCCTAAATTACTCACCAACTCAGTAGTTTGAAATTTGCTTCAAAGAAGTCCATGCTATGTTACACATTTCTGTGTTTGTGTTTCATAGGGTTTTTTCTTAAAAAAAAAAAAATCCAAATTTTCCATAGATGAGCATACTGATTCTTGATTCCTAGCTTTATCCACCTGTTGAGGAAAATTCAGACTCAGCAGAATTCCCAGCCTGCCACCAGGCAGTCAGCTATGAGTAATTACAGCTGATCAAATGTTTTCCATGTGCCACTTGTAAATAGTAAAGGACAGATTTGAAGGTGGCCAATCAAATTCCAGCTCTGCTGACATCGATGGAATGAGGTGAATTGACAACAATTATTGACTGTAATGCTTTCCCACTTAAGTCTTTCACATCCGACTACAAACCATTAGCAGGCACTGACAATTTCTATTGTATCTCCCAGCAGTATATATTAGAAGAGTTCATTTCCATTCTAAAGGTGCTAAAATGTTCCAAAAGCTTCTTACCTATAACCTCCAATAATTATATTGCCATTTTAGTCATTATTAGTGTTGCTGTTAATATTACTGTTTCTAAAGCTAGTTTTATTCTCTAGTCTGTTGCAAAATCATGACCAGATAATGCAGAATTCATTATTTCCTTTGTCTTGCA
Source organism: Euphonia xanthogaster (assembly GCA_034509185.1). Classification (NCBI taxonomy): domain Eukaryota; kingdom Metazoa; phylum Chordata; class Aves; order Passeriformes; family Fringillidae; genus Euphonia; species Euphonia xanthogaster. The sequence continues at coordinate 41,881,377 of JAYDZK010000056.1, read as the reverse complement.
TTATTTCTAGGACTTGAAGCAACTTTTTTAAAATTAATGACTCCCAAGAACACCCATTTTTCTTTTGGGAGTTTATCAAATACAATAAACCATGATTAGTGAGTGCTAATAATTTGTATTAACTGGAGAAATTATGTTTAATCAAGTTAATCTCATTGTCTATAAACAATCCTTTGGCATCCTTTTAATAAATGGTTGTATATTTTAGGGCATTTTATCTCTCAGGCTGCAAGATAAGAAAACAGGCAAACTTGCTTGTCTCTGGTAGTTGACAATATCAATGCTGATAAATTTATTTGCAAGAAGCACCTAGGTTGGAGTTGGATGGCAAATGTAACTCCTGTCTACTGAAAGGGATGTGGAAGGCATCCTGGGATTTAGAGGCCAGTCTGTAGTCTATGATGAGGTGCAAGAACATTGTGCTCTTATTCTCTGCAGCACACACCAAAAGTAGTGAGTTATATGCATGTTGTGGGGGAGTTAATGTGTGAGGGATGATCATCATGCAAGGCATTGCTTAGTAACTTTATTCCATTTACCCTGAGAGTTTGCCATAGAAACAAAGATATAAATCCCAGCAAATCTAAAGAAAATAATTAGTTGTAGTGTAATTTGGGATTAATAAAATTGTTAGTTGCTATTTGCTCTGCTGTTTGATTTATGAGAGATAAATTGGTTTTCTTTGATGCCACATTTTGATTTTTTTAGGCAGACTTGCTAATGGCACATTATGCCTTAAAACATGTTGCTGCACTGTGAGCAAATCCTTCCTTCCCTGAGGCTATGGGCCTTCAATTTCTCAAAGTCAAACTACACAGACATTGCAGTCCTTAAAATAAGTACCAAGTTTTGTCAAACTACATAGACATAGCAGTCCTTAAAATAAGTACTAAGTCCTTAAGATAAGTACCAAGTTTTCTGCCACTGCTATAAATGATGGCCCCTCATTCTCAGATTCTTTGAAAATTTACTTCCCCTCAGAGAAGAAAAACTTTTTGTAATACTCCAGGGAAATGGATCAGCCTTGACCTGAAGTTTCTGGGAAGTTGTGTGGGCAGTTTCAATAGTGCACACAGCACAGGTTGAAAAGCACCACAGAAATCAGGAGACATTACTCAGAGCTGTGAAACAGTTTCTATAGAATTCCCAAAATAAACAAAGATGATTCAGGGATATTTTGCACCTAGGAGCCTTGTGGTTTTGTTTCAGTGATTAAATTATTTTACACTGATAATCAATTAGCAACGATGAAATCAGGGGCATCCTTTTTTTATTGATGAATAAATGACTTTCACATTCAAAACTAATGAAATGAGGACAATCTAACTGAGTACAGCTATTCATTTCCTGGGGAGAGGATGGATAAGAGATTAATGTGCCAGTATTCTACATTTAAGAGAGTAAAAATACAATCTGATTTCCTTCAGGCATAAAAAACTTGCATGTGATCTGTATAGCAAGCATCCCTTAGGATTTATGTGAGAACAGTTCAGAATAACATAGTTCAGTCTTTTCCTCTTTTGCATATTCTGCATTAGTTGTATCTTTGCTTCTACAACTATTAGTATGTCACCTAAGCAATTTTTCAATAGAATACTGCTGAAAAGCTCCTTCCACAGGAGAAAAAAAAAAAAAAAAAAAAAGACCATTAAAAGAATCTGGAAGATTAAGAAAATCCAGTGGTCTACTAAATAGTTTACTGAAAGACTGATCTTCAAAGACCAGAAAACAATCATTACAAAGTCCAGAAAACAATCATTACAAAGCAAAGGGAACAGAATATAATACAATCAAAATAAATCTATTTAAAACAGATTACACAGAGGTTGAACGTTTTCATTCTACTTTCAGTAAAGTCACTGGCAGTGCTGTCAGTTCAGTGTTCAAAGACTAAAGAGCAGGATTCCTGGAAAAGAAATTCCACTTTCTGTAAAGTGATACAAATTATCTAAAACACATGGTCACTGCAAACACCAAAGTGGGATAATCCACATTTTTTACCATTAAAGGAAAAAACTTTGCAAACAAAGGCTGCATTGTTATTGATGCTGATATCTAAAATTAAACTTTGAAGATATTTGTGCCTGTTACTGGAGGAACAAACATTCTGATGCTGATGTGGAGTGGAACAAAGTTGAGAAGCTGTGTTTGGTATTCCATATATTTACAGATGAGAGATTGAATAAAAAAGGCCTAAATAACCTTCGTGTGTTGTTTATAGGATTCTAAGAACTTAATGATGAAAAAAGACAGTTTGGTTTAGATTTCTTAGTAAAATTAGTAGTTAAATGCCTCCAAATCTCAATGCACGTAAACCACCAAATTTTTGTGGATACTGGAAAGCGGACTAGCCAAAGGGGACAAATGTGTGGCATCAATAATTATTTTATCACAGGGAGCTGGACTTTAGAGATTACATTTCTGAGGTAATGAAGTTATTTGCATTTTGCACTACATGCAGCCTTTCTTGATCTTGTGTCTGGGGAATGAAGAACCTTGAAATTTTTTCCATATGCTAGTGGACTTTGTAGGAGTATAAAACAAAGAAATGGTCCTTTTCAGCTTGATTTCTAATCCTCTAAGCCTACTTTAAGGTTTCAGATTTCTTTTGTCTCAGAAGGTAATAAATCAAAGAAAGTAGCATGTAATATTGATCTTCTGCTACCAAAAAAAAAAAAAAAAAAAGAAAGCAAAGGAAAAAAAAAAACAACTCACCACCACTAAAAAGACAAAAAAGAATAATCACCTTGTCTAGCTTTATGCTCTTATCTGGTCTGGGCTGAATTGAATATCAAGTGCTGGTTAGCATTTGTTTCTTTGGAGGGTAAAATAAGTGCAAGAATTCCATCTCCTCAGTACACGTAATTTAATTTTATCAGCCTGAACCTATGTGTTCAGTCCAATTGATTCTCCTATTAAGAAGGAAAATGGCTTTCCTCAGATCTTTAATGTGTTCTGACCTAGTGGGAACCTGCATGACCATCAAACAAAGACTACTACAACACTGAAACTATTGAACAACTATCACAAGCCCACTGCAGTGATCTTTAAATAAGGTTGCTTTTTATTACTTATGCTCTCAGTAGACAAAAAATAGATTGAATCAAAATGAAGTAAACTGCTCTGTTTAGTTGGTGCAAAACACAAGAGTGGCTGAAGTGGACAAATTGCATCTATTTTTTTAAATTAATGCAGAGTCGTTCTTTCTTAGGTAACAGAAGGAAAGGTCAAAGGTTATTGACCAAGAGATTGTTAGTTTTCCCAGTGTAGCAAGAAGGACCTGTGAAAATAAAAGTTCTACTATGTTATGATAAGTCTAGAAGGAGGAAACTAACCTTGTGCCCCACTTCTAAGTAGAGCTCCAGCATTCTGCTTCTGCAGACTTTCCAGAAAATGGCCCAGGAGGTCTGCTTACCCAGAAAATTGTTGGACTAATCAAAATTGAAGACCTTTCCAAAACTTAACGTGTCCCAGAGTTTCAAAGTTTCATTAGGAATTAACCATGAAGAGCTGAGCCTACATGTCAGTCCCAGAGGCACGCTGATGCCAGGAATGGTGTCTGGCTGCCCACAGCTTCCCCACCAAGTCCAGTCCCCTCTTCTTCCTCAAGACACAGAGGTAATGTGAGACCTGTTCAGTTAGAATCAGCCTGGCAGGCCCTGCATTATAAAATAATCATAAGACAGGAGATGGAACAAATGCAAAGAGTACACATCCGTCACAGTGGGTGGACTTCTTAGGAGAGGATTTTTCCACAGCTTTGCAAATAGGCACAGCCATGCATGATGTCTACGTTGTTTGGTGTCTTTTACTGATGTCTATTCTCTTAGCAGCAAACAGTGTAAGGATGTGACACAAAGCTGTTTCTATTTTCAGGTGCTGGGACATGGGGGATCTATATGAAACAGGCATAGGGATTAGGCTACAGGATATTCATCCTGTATACTGACATTTCTCTTAAAGTCAGAGACAGTCTAAAAAACTGCTTTCCTCCTCACTTATCCATGTACACAGACTAATGACAACAGGAGTCTGAATCTTTGGGTTTCAGCTGCCTCACTCCATTTTTTTTTTTTTAATTGATGTATGTATTTTCTGATTTTTTAAATTAACAGTAAAAATCGTAGGCTCTCTGTACAAATACAGTAGCTTTCATTTATAAAGCTGCCCAAAACCCATCCTGTTAAGGAAGACTTAGAATTTCACAGTTTATGGCAAAAGGAATTTGGGGGTGAAAATTCTGGGGAGTGAGAAGAGAGCAAGCTGGGAAGCCCCAACGGTGCTGTCTGCCATATGAGAAATGAAAATCTTGTATTAAAACAATGATAATTCAGATATTGTTTGAATTCACAAATATACTGTATTCAGAATTCATTATATACCTGTCACTTTTGCAGAAAACATCTTCTAAATCCATTTCATATCAGGAATAATATTTAGGAGGATTTAAATAAGTATACATAAAAATACAACAATTTCTCCATAATTCTGTCAAAGCAGTTTGGGGACAATCTGGAAATCATCTATTTCATAACCAACTAAGATGGAGCTACACAAAAATCAAATAAACCCTCAAAATCTAATGCAGCAGACAAAAAAATACTGATTTAACCTAAAACAAAATTTTAGTAGAAACATTTTCAGTCCCAATAATTGCCGTTTACTGCATTTGAAAATCAAATCTCTTCAACTAACTCTAAGCAAGTTCTGTCTTGAACTTTTATATAAACACAAAGAATTGGTAATTAAGTTTCGGTATCAGAACAAAATAAAAAAATAGGAGAGAAGATTATACTATAAAGTCTCAAGCCCCCATTATTTATTTTCTGTCATCCTTACTCTGTCTCAAACATTTATATTCTCAGAAGTAAAGATAAATGTCCTTAGGTATATGCATTCACATATTATTCCAAAAAGAGAGCTTGACTATCAAAATCAATATGTATCCATTGATATTGCTGAGTATACAATTCCCTATTTAGTTTTTGAAAGCCCTGTTTTCAAAATAAAGTATGAGATTAATTATTATTCATTTAACAAGGTTTGTTGTTGCAATTCAGACTGAGTCTGGCTACACCTCATTATAAGAGTTCCATGTCCAGAAATTTAATTTCTCTTTAAGGAGATATACTACACACTTCCTGTATAAATATATCTAATTTAATAAGCTTTTACTACCTGATAGACAGTAAGCTACAATATACTTATTTTCAAAGCAAATGAAGAATAGCAGTTTCACATCATTTAATGGTATGTAGTAAAACACTAATCTCTTTTAGAAATAAAATACACCACAGCAGATACCTGTTATCATTTTACTAAAAAGTCAAAAGTCATTATTAATTAATTCTACATTAATTATGATAGCCATTAATCACAATGATCTTGTTTAGCATTCAGATTACTAGAAAGAATATTATAGCTTAGAGTTTCAGTATTTTATTCCAGCAGGATTAAGCCAATTAGGGTGAAGCAAAATCATTCTTTTCATAGCAATATAATGTCCAATTTTCACCTTGATTAATAGTTTATAACTTGAAACTTTTACTAGGTTTCCACTTTGTTTGATTTGTGGAAAAATGCAGGTTTTGCAAATTTTTTTTTTGCTTATGAATATTTCAGTCCAATGGGGAAAAAAACAGTGCCTCTTAAAAACTGAGCACATAAAAGCACAAAGAGGCAAACCTTATATATATTTTGTCTGGATAGACCAGATAGAATGCTCATTACATAATAGGGAACATTTTACCCAGATTTATTTCAAATACATCTAGGGCACATAGAAAGAATTCCGAAGAGAGATCCCAGCCTGGTGCATGACAGATAATACCATATCCACTGCATTTTCACATTCAAGCAGAGGCCATATCTTGTTCATTTTAACTTAAATGCTCTGTAACACTTCCCCAAAAATTAAATTGTAAATCTTGTAATTTACTATCATAACAAGAAATGGTCTGCTCCAAAATTATATTGACAAAGAAATGTCCTTGGACAACAGGTGAAAGGTGTGGATAATAGTCCACATTAAAAGACTTGACTACTCAAATGGCACCCCAAGCACTTGAAAGCATAAATATTTATGATATCTTCTTATTTCAATTCCAGTTTTAGTACAGTTCTTACCTTCCTTCATTGCACACAATAGTGTGACAGATTCTGCACCTGGGATGGGGCACCCCTGGATGTATGGACAGACTGTGGAATGAGAGGCTGTTGAGCAGAGCCGCGGAAAGGGACCTGGGGCTCCTGGTGATGGTGAGCTGAACACGAGCCAGCAGTGCCCTGGCAGCCAGGAGGCACCAGAGAGCCTGGGGTGTCCTGGGGGAATCAGGCACAGCATCACCAGCCAGGCAAGGGAGGGGATTGTCCCCTCTGCTCTGCACTGGCGTGGCCTCACCTCGAGTGCTGGGGGCTGTTTTGGGCACCACAGTATAAGAAATAAAGCTATTAGAAGCATCCAAAGGAGAGCTACAAATAGGATGAGGAATCTTGAGGGGAAGACATACAAGGAAAGGCTGAGGTCACTTCATCTGTTCAGCCTGGAGAGGAAGAGACTGAGGTACCTCATTGCAGTCTGCGACACTCTCAAGAGAAGAAGCAGAAGGGCAGGTACCAATATTTTCTCTGTGGTCATCAGTTACAGGACTCAAGGAAACAGCATGAAACTGAGTCAGAGGAGGTTAATTTATATACCAGAAAAAGTTTCTTCACCCAGAGGGTGGTTGGGCACTGGAACAGGCTCCACATGTGACCACCCCAGGAAAGTGGTCACAGCACCAGCCTGACAGAGTTCAAAAAGCTTTTGAACATTGCTCTCAGATGCATGGTGTGACTCTTGGGCTGCCCTGTGTAGGACCAGGAGTGAAACTTTGATGATTCTTGTTAGTCCCTTCCAACTCAGAACATTCTATGATTCTACAAGTTTATGAATGGCCTTAATCTTGGTTTTGCACAAAATTCAAATCCTGTGGAGTTATTCATTCAGCACTAACACAAACCTAGATGTTCCATTTAGTCATGTGGTTACTACACCATCACCAAATCATCCATGAGGAATTTGTGCCTCCATGTAGTCCTACTCAAATCAATGTGATATTTCTTACCTGCCCAACTAAGCATGCAGATTTGCAGTACTGTTGCCCGCTAGAACAAAATCCTGCTTGACACAAGTATTTAAAAGTCAAGCTGGTGCATCTTATCTACTGCTCTAAAATTTGGGATCAAATCACTCTTATCAGAATTAGCAATTTCAAAATTTTGTTGGAAGTGAAAGGCAAAGCTGAAAACCAAGAGAAATGAGGCGGCATTTGAACCACAGAGAAATCCTTGCTTGTTGCAGTGGAACAGTGGTTTTCTGATTTACTGATATAGTAAATCAGAAAGACTTACTGTGAATTTCAGGCATCCTACAGCTTTGCTGAACACTCTGAAGTATTTCATAAAATCCCCCAAAGCCTCTGAGAAAAGGTATTGGGAAGTAACTAAAAAGGTCAAAAGTGAAAAGTGAAATGAGAGAAGGGAGCAAAAAAAGACACATTCATCCAGAAGAGCAGATGTAAGGGTTGAAAACAGGTGAGGTGCACTGACAATTATAGGAAGAGACACCTTACATAGTCAAAGCTCTTTTTTACTGTGAATGAGCTGAAAAGAGAGAATCACTGAGTAGCCCTTTTACACTTTTATTTCAGTTGCTGCTGAGCTATAAAAGTATGTCTTGACTTTTGAGACTTTTGACAGAAGGGAAATTAGTATGGTGTACAAGAGAAGTTTCTTTATCTGAAAGAAAGTCTCATGTATCACACTTCTTACCTTGTAAACTTCCAAAGATTAAAAGTTGCGAACTGTCAGAAGTCTTATCCCTTGTAAATCAGATCTAGACAGGACAAAGGCACCACTAAATACATTGAACAATGCCAGATTACACTGCTGAGAAGTTGCACTGGATGACCTACTTGGCCTTTGCTGCCTTTAAATTATGTAATTCTCCTTAACGCTTTATTACGGTTTTGAGACAAAGCCAATGGCTCCTAAAAACATTTGCCAATCCTTTTAAGAGAGAAAATGAAATAAAGCCTCAAAGATCCTCACAGAAACTTTCTGTGGCTGGTGGAGGAGAGAATGCTCCTTCAGGGAGGGCTTTCTTTTCCCCCTTTTTTTATTGAACATTTCCTCTGAAATGCATCTAGGGCAATGTTTTATAAATACCTCTTGGCAGTATTTTTAAATCCCTGTCAGAATGAGATGCACAACTGCTGCTGGAGAGACAGGAGTGGAACTGAGCTGAAAGGTACCAGCAGATGCCTGCAACAGTGTGCCTTGATGTGGTGGCAGCTTCCCCCACAGCGTGCAGAAAATGCAGAAGACCACAGGAACCTCAATGCCAAAAGCTGTGCTTGTGGTTGGGAAGCGTCAGGGAGCATGAGCCTGGGCCAAGAAGGGTTTGGAAAATTGTTGGGCAGAGGACAAGGACAGCTTTGAGATCAGAAGAGTTCAGTGATGCATGAAAAAAGATGGGCTAGAAGGGCTTAGAGCAACTCTGAGCCTGAAAAGATAAGGGGCAGGAGCCCCGTGACAACTGAGGGAATGCTGGGAGGCCACTACTTTTTTCAATCACTCAAAAAGACCATGCCAGCAAGGGCACTTCATGCTCATACTTAATGACAGTACACCAAATTCCCTGGGCATTTTGGGGGTAGCTCAGACATAACCCAACTGCATAATGTTTTCTCATCAAGAAATACCACAGGTCCTCACAGCATGTCTAGCAAGACACTCTCAGTACTCACCCACTCTGCAGTGTCTATGACATGAAATACCATCTTAGTCCAAAATGTGCTCTCCTCACACCCTATAACGCACTCACCGCGCTAGTTAGTATGTGTCATAAAATATCATAAATGAGGTTGGAAGATAGTGGGAAAGTAAATGTCCTAGAGAGCAGTAAATTAATCCAAAGATTCTAGGACCTACCACAGAAAGAGGTTGCCCCAGAAAGCAATATATCTTTGCTTTGCTGGATATACTAATTATGTCTGGGCCCAGATGGAGATTTGCTTTTCCAAGCTGAGAAGTGGCTGGTTTTCAGCCCTGGGGAGAGGTGAATGGCTGGGGAAGCCTAGATACTGGATGAGAAGCTTGTGCTTGCCCTGTATACAGAGGGACCATATTCACATTGCCTTTTCCACAGCAGGGTGGTGATCCAGTGCACTTTTCACTCTTAATAACCGACTGACCTGAGCTACATCACAAGCAGGCCTGTCCTTTAAACTGAAAGAGGGTAGATTTAGATTAGATATTAAGAGGAAATCCTTCACTGGGAGATTGGTGAGACACCAGAACAGGTTGTCTGGAGCAGCTGGATGCCCAGCCCAAGAAGTGTTGAAGACCAGGTTCAATGAGGCTCTGAGTCTGGTCTAGTGGAAGGTGCCCCTGCCCATGGCAGAGGGTTGAAACTGGATGATCTTTAAGGTCCCTTCCAGCCCAAACTATTCTGCAATTACAACATGAGACTGAATCTCCTCAAGGAGAGCCATCTAATGGGATGCTGCAGGTGCAAGACCTCTCCTTTTCACTTTCCCAGGTGAGACCTGAGCTGGGGATTGCTGGGCACTTGGCATGCTCCATATCAGAGTGATTCACAGGCTGCCTAAGTATATTCTGATGGGCCTGAGAGAGGAGCTTCTCTCTGCCAGCCTCCTCCAGCCACCTTGTGCAGAGCACTCCTGAAGCCAGACACTGTAGCCATTCCAAGGATTCACTTTGAAAGGGAAACAAAAGCTGTGGGGGTTCTATAGCCGTGCAACACAGACAAAGCCAGAAGCTCCTCTTTTGTTGATACATCCAAACACACACTCGGCACAGACCCACTGTATCTGCTGTACCTGTGCCATGCAGAATTCCTCTGAAACTCCTGAGACTTGTACTGCTTTAATTTTGAGAAATGCCACAAAAATAGTAAATGCCTTCTCTTGAAAAAGAGGAAATATATTTCAAATGAGCCTTAATATATATTAATATATATCATTGATATCTTCAAAAATAAACATTTAGAAAATTAACTTCTATTTTTATCAACTTTTGTACTGTTTTCTTACAGAGAAAGAGAAATATTGAAAGTTGCTCCAGGAGTAAGGACAGTTATTTGATGGAAAGAGAGCTGACATTTTATATATAAACACATATAAATAAATATTTTCTATGGAATCACTGATGTAATACAATTAATTTCATTATCTTACAACTGTTGGTATATTAGCTGGAGGAAGGACTAAATGTATATGTTCTCTGCATGTTTCTGCAGTTGGCTAAGCATCTATATCCCAAAGAATCCCTTCACAATTCCTGTGTTGTAGCTTCATTAAAACAGCTACAACACTCTTCCATAATGTGCATGTTCTGTTGTGAGGAAAAGAATAATTTTCTCTGTTAAACAGACTGCTATGTGAAGCAGAACTGAAATTCAAGGAGACTTATTTTCTTTGCTCCTTTGCAACCCCAACACTACATTCCTCTTCATCACTATGCTAAACCTGAAAAGACTTCTATTAATAAAAATTAGAATTGGAGAAAATATATTACACCATCTCTATGCCTGTTAAATTAATTATAGGCAAGTGATGAACAAAATTGGGATTCATTATGCATTCTATGACAAAAAGAATAATTTATAAATTCAATGTAATGTTATTTCTTCTGTAATAGCAAAATGAATCACCAGCTTTTAATTTTCTGCTATAACTAACTAAACCCTTTTTAATAAGGGGTTTATCTATCTTTTGAGGTGTCTAGCAATGTCAGATGGAAGTTCTCAAATTTTAGTTATGACACTACCGCAACAGCTAAAAAATTGCAATGGGCTAATTGCTTTCAAATTCAATTATCTCTTAATTATTACAGTTATTGTTATATATTACTCCTTGAATTTTTATCTTAGACTTTACCACATATCCAGCTATATTTCATCTACTGGACTTCACAGGGTATGCCTCACAGGCAAGTAACTTACAACTTTTTTGGTGAAAATAAATTAATTAATCAATAGTCATCAACTCCAACATTCAGGTATGTTTAAAAAATTGATGCTGTGATAAAGTTTGTTAAAAAGCAAACCAGTAATAAATATTTGCATTGCAACCTATTCTGTATTTTGGAATACCTGCTGCTTGTTTCTTAATGCTGCAGCTTGATTGTTTTTAGTTGCTGTAAAGGTCATTGGAATTTTAAGGACTAGTTAATATGGTGCAGTTCCAGCCTACTTCCCAATATAGAAGAATTTACAGTATTGTCCTGCCAAAGTTTGGCATGCCAATTATAAATTGACTGTGTATCTAGCAGGGCCACCATTTAAAATAGGATATCAAAGAGGATTTGATATATTTTTTGTGTGTCACACAGAAAGGACAAAACCAAATTGGCCAAAGACAATATGGGCTGTCCTCTAAGAAAAAACACCCAATATTGCAGAGATTTTGCCCACTGTTATGACCTGTGATAGTCTGCATTGAGATTATATGACTACAACCTGAAGGATAAAGAAAACAAGTCATACTGCATGAATAGTCAGTCTGGAATATGTATCCTGAAGTTCTTAAGATTTTATCTGATTTTAGCCTTGAATCTTTAAATCTCTTAGAAAATGATGCTTCCATATACTCTGATGAGAAAGCGTGACACTAAAGCCCACCTGTAGCTATAGAGAAACCTTTATCTCTCCTCCTGACACACATAGAATAGGAATCCAGATGTTTAAAAATGCTTTTGAATTCTCAAAACATTCAATTTGTTGAATGTTTTCAGCTTGTGATGGAAACTAGACTTTTTATTCTGGAGAGCTTAATAACTAAGCCACCCTTATGAATCAGAGAAGCTATCAATAGAATGTATCAACATCTTTTCATTTCTAATGTATTATGTACTTGTGTTATAAATTTCATTACTGAATTATGACTGTGATCATAGATTTGCAGCAGACCAGCACAGGAAGGTACTCCTGGTCTGGTAGAACTATTAGTATCTTTGACAGTGAGGAATGAATAAGCTCTCCAGGGCAGGCTGTGCTCCCTTGTTCTGTGTTTGCATTCTGCACTGCATTCTTGAAGCTCAGCTGAGGACCAGAGGTTCTTCAGTGCACCCCTGGCACAAGCAACGCAGATAATCCCATTATCTTCCACCTCACAGTCTTTTTCGTGTTTCTGTCACCGTGGAGAAGTATTTAACATAAGGTGGAATTTATCTTGCTTAATTTTAGCTCTTTAAATGTCAGGAATCAAGTATAAGCTGATTGCTCAAGGAAACCTGTACTCAGAGAAGAAAGATAGGCTTCTCCACATAGCAATTCTTCCCTCCCTGCTGTAGGAATCTGAGTGAACTGCCATGCTCTGACAATTTCCATCTCCCTTGCCATCTTTTGAAATAGGACACCAAAGGCCTAAGATTAAAGTGACTGCTCAAAAAATTTATGTATTCCCCTAAAACTCCAGTCTTAAACCTTCTAAAATGGTAAAGGAACTGTATTGCTCCATTTTTATCTTCCATATCTATTCATTTTAGAAATATATTGTTTCTTAAAATAGATTTCTTTTTCCCTTTATATGTTTTTTTTGTTTGATAATATAATTCCATCACTATTCTCCATGGCTGGAATAGCTGAATAAGAGGTTTTTTCTTTAAATAATAATCCAAACTGCATTAGGATATTTATTATTGCAAGCCCACACTATCTTAAGCAGCATAATGCTCACATTTTGAATATTATGGCTGGGAATGCTACCAAAATTAATTTTACTCTGGTGTCAATGAAAATTTATTGTTGGGAGCTTTTCCAGTCATAATGAAGGAAGAGCAGTAAAATGTTAAAGAACGACATTGATCTTCAAGAGCTAAAAAAACACTTTCCAAAAAACTTAGGGATGCCATTGCTAGCTTTCCTCAAAATTATGGTAGTTACAGAAGACATAATGGTCTGCTTTATTCAAATGTGAATCCCTTTCTTTTGAAGGCACTAATGCACCACAGTAACTGTATGATGATAAGATCAGTAATAATAATATAATAATAAAGGCTTAAAGGAGTAAACAAATGTTTCACATTGCAGTGGGAAACATTGCCATTTTTCTTCTGATTTATGAACTCTAGTGAAAGGCCTGGTCCCATGGAACTGAGTAAAGTGTCCCCAAGGGTTATTTTACCTCTCTTTGTGTTATTGATGTAATCAAATCTGACCTTGATATTTGACACTTGAAGAAAATTACAGAAAGGTCTTGCACAGGCACTAATTTCAGTTTGACACCTCACTGTCACTTTGTAGATCTTAAAAATTACATTAGGTGCTTATCTTTCAATTATAAGAAAACCTGGAATTCTTTGAACCAAACTGCTTGGAAAAGGTGTGTAGTGAATGAATACACATACAGCAAAAAATAAAATATTACATTTAAAAAGAGGACACATAGTGATTTATTTTGTTTATGGTCAAGAAAAACAGCACATATTTAATACATACTAAATCATTGCATATATTCACAGAATAATACCTGGAACCTGAACAGCATTTGAAGGCTTTAAATTCCACTATTTTTTAGCTTTCCTATTTTCAGTGGTAATTTGGGATATGAGTTGCTTCTGTCCTCATTTTTTTTATTTACAGCAGCACATTTTTAAAATGAGCATCATTTACTCTTATAATAGTCACTCATACGTTTTAAAAATTTTATGAATAAAACCAGACATGTAAAAGTCTTGCCAAAGTTGCAGACCCATGGGTAATGCACAAAAAAAAAGAAGCTTATTCTATTTAATTATTGTGGAAGCTGAATCTGGCTTTTGTTTAAGCAATTTTTAAGCACAAGTAAGAGTTATTTATTATATCAGGATCCACCTTTTCCCCTTCATTTCTATCTTTCTTGCCAGAATATATCCGTATTTTTGAAAGAACAAGACTATGAACAGGTTCTCTCTCTGAGAGAATATGTGTACAATTTATGTTTTTTTCCATTTTAAGTGAAGGGAGTGCTCAGCAATGCTAGTTTGGATCATCTATAGTAAAAGGAAAGGTTTCCATCAATTCTCATGTTTGTTTCATGCCCAATGTAAATGATGCATTTCAAGACTTCATTCGAGAGCATTTGGGAAGTGCTCTGAGAGCCCCAGTGGAAGCCACTCTGATCATGAAAACTGCTCTTAAGATAGACTGAAAAGCCAGTTATATCAAACTAAAATACTCCATGATTCTATATTGATTCTCTCAACCTTATCTAAGGAATTAAGTATTTAAGACAAATTGTCTGCTTCTCTGCATGGTTTCCCACTTGTCTACTTGCCAGACAGCCTGAATGATGTGCCAGAATGCCATATTCTTTCAGCCACTGAATTTCCACCTGCCTGTGGAGTCATGTTGCTGGCTTCTCAAGGATTTAGGAAGATGGGATGTCTAGCCAAAGAAAAAGCTGAAAATGAGGTAATTTGCTGTTTGTTGTTGCTTTTCTTCTTAAATGGATTTTTTTTAAAATTGTGATTCCTCTTTCACACAGACAATAAATCTAAACTTTTAACTTTTTATTTCCATTCAAGGATATTTTTACTTAAAGTGAAATTTATCAGATTTCTGGTGGGCTATAGCTAATACTGCATCTTTTATCTTTCTCAGATCCTGATTGTGTGGGAAGCCAATACAACAGTCAATCTTTTAATACATAATCTTGGGCAAGATATTTGAGTATCTTGTTCTATATTTTTTTCTGCCAAAATATATACCTAGTGAAATACAGGAATTTGAAATCCATTTCAGATATCCACCTCAGTGGTGACCTTCAAAATATAAATATTTATCAGGTTTACGTGACAAGATTAGTCTCACTTGTATTCTACCAGAAATTATTTTTTTTATAAGAAAACTTTGAAGGCTAACACAAATGGGGTGAATTCCTACTATTTTTCATACCTATTCCATACTATTCTTCCAGTGAAAATCACATTTTTCAAGACAGGTCATGCCTAACTCCATGTTAGGCATGGACCTGTCTTGAAAAAGTTCCCATACATGTAAAGTGGATCTATGGTTTGGATATCCTTGCCTTTCCAAAATTTGTAAGCGCCTCAGAACTCTGAAAACCAGCAATAACTCAGCTATTCCTGTATTTTACCTTAAATACTATTTAAGTCACTGCAAGAGTAATTAACTAAAAAGTGGATTTTAAAATATGATCTTGCCGAAGAAAGTGAAAAAGTGAAGAGGATAGCAACTTCTAAAGAAATGGACAATCTTTCACAGTATTTATGTAATAACAGTAAGTAAGTAAGTATTTATGTAATAACAGTAATAAATAAGACTATGTAAGGAAGACTATGTAAAAAAATGTATGAAAAGGAACAAAAAGGTAAATATTTCACAGAAAAATATCATTCACAGCAATACTAATGGTAGTTAACATGTACTTAAAAGCAGATGGGTTCAGAAAAGGAGAATGAAGCTGAATATGGCACCACTTTTCAAATGTTAGCCATAGTTATTGACTCCTTTTAACTCATCTTTTTTCTGTGGATGACTATATTAAAAGCCAATTTTAAGTGCTCATTACCAAAAAGAAATTGAAAATACTGATGACGCTAATTTTAAATTGAGGTTAGATATACCTATATTTGAATCCTAAAATAAGTAAATAATGAAAATTGAATGGTTTAGGAAATACACAAGTAGCAAAAGTACACAATGTCATTCTATTAGAGTGCCATAATTTCTACAGGAATATATTTCATGGGGAATACAAAATAATCGTGACAGCACACAAAGACACCATGGTAGAGTATGGAGGTGTAGCTGTTCAATGATGTCAGAAAAAAGAAAATGTGCTGATTCACTGGCTATTTTTCCTAAAGGGAAGTAAACTTGTCCAAAATAGTACACAGCTGGCTTTCATTCTTTCTTTCTTTCTTAAAGACTGAGCTGAATGTCATCTGGTGATTTTCATGAGGTTTGAAGTTTAGTTAAAATTCACAAATACAACATACCTAATCCAAGCTGGAAACCCAGATCATGTTAGAAAACACTGTATAATTTTAAAATGTTTTTGACCACCTCCTAGTCAAAGCTGCTTCAGACCCCATCTAAAAACTGATACAATCTTCTGTGCATGTACATCTTCACAAACTGCCCTAAGTTCAAAAGGAATGGTTCAAGCAATCTCTTTTCTGAGAAGTATTTTATGGGACAGACCACCAGAGGGAAGTACTGAACACTCTTAAGAGACAGCATTTGAGCAAATTTTCATTCTTGAATGAAATGCCATATGGCTGGGGGGGTGGGATTTGCATCTCTGAGGAAGCTGTGACAAGTGGCAACGTTTATTTTTTGCCTTAATCTTTCTGTGGCTTCAATTTTTAAAGCAGACTTTTCTCCTGAAGAAGAAGTTTAGATTTTCAGTCCAAAGAAGGAGATTAAATGTTGCTTCTGAACACCTTTGCTGCTGTTCACATTTGCCTGGACTCTGAGCAACATATTTCTAGATCAACAATAAAATAACCTCTTGGTTTGGATAGGCTAAGATTTTAAGAAAATCAACAATATTTTACACGAGCCTTCCATGAAAATAATTTTTCATTTATTGCCAAAAGAATAAAGAGATTGTGCAGATAGGTGAGTCAGGAAGATTCAGCTATCGCACGAATTCAAGTGTAATGCAGTACAGAAGGGTCCATGTGTGTGTCCATCTGTCAGAGGAGGGGAAGAGCACCTTTGGTCATAGGCTTGCCAAGCTGGTGAAGAGACCTTCAAACTAAAGCTGCTGAGGAAAAGGAACCTTAATCCATCTCACCCCTACCAGACTGATGCCAATATCAGCAAGAGATGCCCAGAACCTGGAGAGGGATTGCAGGTCATTGGGAGGGCACCTAAAGAGAAGCACAAAGAAATTCATTCCACTGCAGCTAGCAAGTTGAATTCATAAGAGTTCAACTTAAATGCTCCTATCAAACACATATGAAATGTGCAATAAACAAGATGAGTTAGAGATATACACAAACTATCAGGGCTACAATCTTATTATCACAGAGTCATTGGTGGGGTGGTTCCTATGGCTGAAGAGAATGCCATGCAATAAAACCCTGTAGGGAAGAGAGGCATAAGAAGGCTGGTTAATATTCAAGGATCACCTCCTCCAAGCTCAGGAGGTCAGATTGGATGGGGATTTGAGCAACCTGGTCTAGTGAAATGTGTCCCTATCCATGGCAGGGTGAGGTTTATAAAAAGATCATCATCAAGATCTCATCCAACACAAACTGTTCTATTAGATTGTTCTTATACAACGGTTGGCAAAAACACCTTTGTACCTCCTGCAATTTAAAAATGTGCTTTGTCTGGTAGTGCAATTTAATCATACAACCTTTCAAGGGCACAACAACTTTATTGATCCTAAAAACTTAACAGAAACAACACAATTTAGTCCCGTATGACAGCAGATGGCACTCTAAAACTGTTGGCATGTACATGTATGACTGCATATATGTATACATACACAATCAAAAAACATGCTTCTTTCCAAATAATGAGGCTTTGGAAAAGTCTGGGATCTAAGATTGTGATGCTATTTTTTCTCAAAAAATATTTGAAACACAAAATCTTTCCATGCAAGATTTTAGGAATATTGTCACATTGGAAGGTCTCCAACAGAAGGGAAACAAAATCTATTTCTAATATTTTACTTTGGTTTTACTGTCTTTCCATGTAATAAAAGTAATCTTCCTTGAAAATTAGAGTATGTTTATTTACAGACAAAAAAAAATTATGCATAGATGTGGGTTTTTTTCAAATGACACAATAGAATACCTCTCAATATTTACCATGGATTCCATAAAGTATTTAATTTGTTAAGACTGTATTAAGAAGAGGAAAGAGAGAAAATATGGAATCCATTGCAGTCTTCTTTGCATATGCAAGAAATATGATAATAGCATTACATTAATTCTGTCACCTCATTTTGAAGTTTTGTCAAGCTTTATTTTCTCTTATATAGAAGGAGAAAGACAAATAATTAGTAGATTTAATAAATTATTTAAGCTGGAGAAATCTGAGAGAAGAACAATAATTATTCAAGCAAGAAGCAACAGTAGTGGGAAGAGAACAATACCACTTGAGAATAGATTGCAACTGGATGCCAAATTACACTACTATTTTTGACCAGAGTGGGTGGTTTTGCTTGAATAAGGACTATAGTGTTAAAGCCAAATATACATGCAATACATATGTTTGAAGAACCAAAACTCCTGAGACTCTGGAGTACGGTGTGTAGCTGGAGGATCAGACCTAACTTCCTTTGTAATATAATCAGTCCTGGAAGAGAATTGGCCAGTTCTTATAGTAGCTGTGCTAATGCCAAAAAATAAAATAACCTCTGTGGTGACAAGGAGACAAGTTTTTTTGGTTATTCCTGTTTTCAGGAATCTCTGGCTAACCAAAGAGGCTCTAGCAGCCTGTACTCTTGAACTACTGAAGACCAAATTCACCAAGATAATATACCTAAATTTTTCTGCAGTCCCAAACAATGACTCTGTATACATCAATTTAGTTGCTCTCTAATCCCAGAGGTGCCCACCTGATAGACTTGTAGCTCTTCCTCAGTGTTGACTTACATGAAAAGCTTGATGCATAAGGCATGGCTGGGCCTGGTACTTCACCCTCTGTGTTTCTAGAAGGGAATGGCTTGGCAAGATTTCTCCTAGCCTCTTTAAGCACACTGCAATAAGGACAACAAAATGACAAGTTTAATTTTTGCTGCTGTCTCATCTTTTATCACTGTGTGATAAATACCCATAAAAATGAGAAATTTGGTTTTTAGAGGACAAAACCACACTAAGAAAATATTTTAATGCTCCATGTAACCTCCTATAAGTGTCTGGGTTTATCTAGAAAGACATTTAGGGAGAAATAGAAAAATTCTGGAGGATGTTATGATGAAACCAAGCTGTAGAGTTATAACAAAATGAAAATCAATTGGATTGGAACATTAGGAAAAAAAATTGAGCAGAAAAATTTATCATTGGCTCATAGCTTAATGGCTAAGACACCGGCAACAAGACAGCTGAATCCTAATCCTTTTCTAAACAGTCTTCACACAGAGATTGTTCCTTAAATCTTTATAAAGCCTCTGATAAGGACAAGATATCTATATATTTGCCTCTATGGTAAAACACAGAAAAAGCAGTCTAACTTTGTGTTGCATTTTGTTGTACAAGAATAAATCTTGCATTATTTTTCACGGTAAGAGTGCTTCAACGGGAAGAGATGAAAATGTTCCCTCTTTCTCCCATAGTGCATTAAAGTGTCTATAATGGTTGAGAAACACTAGAAAATACAGGTGTGTATCCTGTTGGGTAGACAAGAGCACGAAATAAGCTTTTTCCTGCTTTTAGGTGAGAGCTCAGGTTGTATTCCCAGGAGAAGTTGTTTATCTAGCTGTCAACTAAGGAAAGCCAACTTTATAATTTTTTCGGGAGTCTGTTTTGTGCTTGGTACACTGCATGGTGGCTTGTGAAATAGCCACTGAGCTGCCCAGGGACACCGGAGGCAGAACATGTCTGGGCAGTCCAGGACATGCCCCTGCTCTCTGCTAGCAAATGACCTGGGCAGGACTTTGTCTCTGTTTTGGGCATAGGCACCAAAAGTCGTGTTTCACTGGAGTGCACTCCTTTAGGCTTTTCACTAACATGTGAGGCCTTGGGTGCAGAATGCTGGGGACTGAGGGTCTGATCCAAATCTTTGGCGGTTAAAAGTCATTGACAGCAATGAATTTTTGATACAGCTCAAGCCACTACAACTCTTCTATAATGCATTTCACAGAACAGGAAGCATTTGGAAATTGGCTGAGGAAGCCAGAATGGTGAAATTCATGCTTGTGTTCCTCTTCTGCAATTATTCCCAAGCCCTATTTTCAATCTGCATGCTGCTTATTTTCAGCGATTCCCCCTAGTGTGCGATTCATCTGGCTTGGCAGCTGCTCTGTGTGCAGTACATTTCAAGAAGGAAGGGGACAGAAGCACAGGCATGTTTCCAAGAAAACAGATAAACTGCTTTGGTGTCACTGACGTGGAAAGTGGGTTAGTCACACTCTCAAAGACTGGTATTCCTGATTGGTTTTGCTTGTCCAGAGCAACATATGGCTGCACTAGCCCACCACTTGGAGTATAATTCAGTGGGTCTTCCCTGAGAGTAGAGAAATGAACTTAGATTTTGAAGTCGACTATTTAAATGATGCAAAGTATTCCATTGTTTTAAGGCAGCATGTAAAGCTGATTTAGAGATTACTCTTATGTCGCTCCTCTTTTTTTAGATACGCTAAGTATTTATCTATACATTTAGACCTTTATCCAGACAGAGAATAGGTAGGCAGATTAGATGACAGAGAACTGACAATTTTCACTCTTTCAAGCACAAAAAAAAAAGCATTATTCAATTGACAGTTTTCAGTTAACCTTTCCATTCCGCAAGCTTGCTAAATTCCCCTTAAACATAATTATTTTTAGGATTCAGATTTGATTACAAAAACTAACACAGTATAATCAAAACAAAAGATGGCAGATTTATAAGATGATGATATGAAATGTGTGTAGCTGTGGATTGTGAAGAAAAGGAAGGACATGAATTATAATATTTGGTGGACCTGAAAATAAAAGGAAGCATTTTCTTTTTGCTTGTTAATATTCAGGCATGTGCTTAGCATTTACCTGACAAAAGCTAGTAATATCTTTGTCCAAAGAAACACAAGAAAAATTATAAATCCCATAATAAAATGTGGCAAGGTTTACAGTAATATATCACATGCTTACTAAACTTAGATGTGTGTAACGATTCTTTTTAATTTCTTATTCTCTCTTCCTCCCACTCCTGATTGAGTTGATTGGTACAAGCTTAAAGAGAGAAACTAATGGCTCAAGAAATCACAGTACTAGGTCTTGAAGACAATTCATTTGTGTTATTTTTATATTGTTGCAACTGCATCAATTTCAGTGAATTACTTCTGATTTACACTGGTGTTTGTTGCACCAGTGATATTTCAGTCCAGGAATCTTCCCATGCAGAAGGTGCATATTGCATTTTCAAATAAATAATGAATAATGGTTGAAGAAATATTGTTGTCATGATGAAAAAACAAGTCCTGCTTGAGAATCCAAGTTTGTCTAGTAAATTTGAAGAAGATCAGCAGACATAAGAAAAGGAAACACCTAAGAAATTCTAAAGCAGAAGGAGAAAATTTGTTTGTGAATCTACATTTTTTTCTTTCTTTAAGACGTCATTCACCCAGAACGAGCACACATTCAGCTGTACTGGAAGCTGTGACAGGTAGGTCACTGACTGTGGGATATGAGTTATTACATTGTAAAAACTTAATGGGTGCCATAGCTACTTTGAGCTATGCACAATTATACAGCTGCCTGAAATCAGTGGATATGCTGTATGTAAAAGGCTCAGTGGATGTATTTATGCAGTCCTACACAAATGCTTTCAGCTCTCCCCTCAAAGCCAAATTCCTGAAAACCCTGTGCCATCTGACTGCAGAATGAATGTCACACTATGCCACATGATAAATCCAGGAAGCACCACAGGATTTTCCTCTTATGGGAATGATCCATGGGGCACAAACTCAAGTCTTTGGTGAGAACATCCTTTCATCTGCCGCTACAACCAAAGCCCAGCCCGCTGCCAGCTTGCCCCTACCCCAGGCCATGCTGCAGGGTGCTGCTCTGTGTGTTGTCTGACAGGTGCAGGCTCTCCCAGCTTCCCCTCTGCCAAGCCTGCTGCCTCAGGGGCGTGCAGCCCACCCGGACACATCTCAGTAGCAGCAGCACACTTCCTTTCCTATGCAGGCAGAAAAGAGTGTACCCTACACCAATTCTTTAGAAAGATGGCTCTTAACAACAGTCTCTGGGGTTTTTTTATTGTTTCTGTCACAAGAACAGAATATTGCCAGTCAGACTCATTCCACCATATCAAGTCTTCAGTTGCCTTGACAGGATTGTTCACCTGATAGAGGAATCTACGTGCAATGAGCAACCTGTTTACTTAGAAATTTGGTAGAAACTTTCCAGCCTTCAAGTACATTCATCCAGCGATGCTCAGGGATCTAAGAGTGCCCCTAGCCTCTTCAAAAGAGCACTGTTTGTATCAAGTAAGAAGAAACCACCTGTGAATTTTGGGGCAGCCTGATGACAAGTGGAAGGAGGAAAGGTGGGTGAATCCCTTAATTGGGTCATAGAACACATTTGAACCTCCAGTTACCTAAGGAGAAGCAACTGAAATAATCCATTCCTGAAATTGCAGGATACACCTGACACTGAATTTAATATTAACACTTTTCCTTCTTATTTTGGCCCTGAAAAAATAGTCTTAAAATGGTCTCAGGCATTGCACATATACCTTGAGCCCAGAGGTTGTGCTGGATGTGCAGCTGCTCATACATGAGGCTAACACGTGCCATGGACTCAAGGGGCCACAGCACTTCAGAAAAGAATGGCAGCTAAGCAGCCATTTCCTCTAGAATGTACTCAAAAAGCAAAACCTTAAACCTGCATGACATATTCTTATCCTGACAAGTCTGTGGCAGAGGATCAAGAAATAAAAACCACAATAAGACTACAAAGATCCCTGTACAGGGATGCATGAGCCTCAGACAGGACAAATGGGCCCAGCTGAAATGCAGGCATGTGTATGTGACAGAACAACTTGAGAACACTAAGGCATTCTTATCACTAGGCTTTTAGGGATCAACATTGCCCCAAAAATCTTGTTGACTGTGATGCATGCAGCCATAAAGAATTTATCTGTGTGAAGGAAAGGGCAGGAAATGAAAAGATCAGCCAAAAGACCACATCTTCTGGGATCAACCTGAAAGTGCATTCATGATGCATTTCACACTGGCTGAAAGTATTTCTTGTTGATCACTACTGAGCTCAACTCAGTAGTGATATAGCAACAAGCAGTGGCCCAAATGTATCCATAGTTTGGCAAAGCAGGTCTGAAAAAAGATTAAGGGCAACAAAGGTAAGACAAGGGAGAAAATGAGGGGGAGTTAAAAAGTCCCATTTTAATAATACTTATCTTGAAGTGTTTATTTATATACTGATAAACATGTAAGAAAACACAGCACCTGATGAATGAGAACCACCCAAGTCATGAAGTCTTGCCCTTTAATATGATACTTGAATGAAGGCTGTAAACTCATGCAAAGCCTTATTAAAGCACTGTTAAAGAGATGTCGGAGAGACAGAGCCACTAGGATTAGTGGATTATAAATGTAGTTATGCTCTATACTGACCTTAAACTGCAGTCATGTATTTAATACTGGTATTACGTATGGAAGTGAAAAAATGGTGCTCTCTGTGACCACATTCATAGTTTTACCAGCTACTGGTTTCTTAGAAATACTTCCTCTTCATATGATTTACTAACTCTGAAGGGGAAAATGTTGTTAAGATTTTATGGCAACCAAGAGATACTATGTACTGAAAAAGTAAAGGTCATAACTGCATTCCCTTTAAATGCCTGATTTTGATATAGTTTGGAATGCTGCCTACCTTCTAGAAGAACCTGTGGCTATGTAGTTTCAACAATCAGATTTTATGCTTACCCTGTACTTATTTACATTTCAAATTATAGCAACTTTCCATTCAAAACACCAGAGTTTCTCTGTAACTTTTCATGCCTCCAACAACAGAAGCTATGCAGGGAAACATAAATGTCTAAAGTGTCCATGAATCTTTTTCCTAATCATGGCCATAATCCTAATCCTGAGGACAAAAAAAACTGTAAAGCATGAATAGGAAAATAAAGAGAAAACAATACAATTTATCTTGTGCAAGTAATGGAGATACTAGACCCGCATAAACACAGTTAGGAGTGGGTTTGATTTGTTTCTAAGTGAACACTATGTTCCTTAAGGAAAAGCAAATCCCCTCTTGTAGCTAAAGAAGCAAAGAACTTTCTGAAGATAATGGTTATTTTTAACAGTAGTCAATTCTTTGTGGCTCTGTTAAAATTTTATACAAATTTGTATCTGAGAGGCTTTGTTAAGCTAGGAAAAAAAAATAATAATGCACACTACCAGCAAATTTGTTTGAAGATAATTTTCAAATGGCTCTTTGAACTTGTCTCGTATTTATAATTAAAGAGCACACAACCCACTGTTATTCTATCAGGTAATCTTTGTTTTTTTTCTGCTGAAGGCACTGTGAAAGAATTTGTTGCTTCTCCCTCTAAAGGCTTTCATTCTCTGCTATTGTTATACCATAACTATATCAGCAGTGTAATGCCAGAAAGATGCACTAACAACCTATTTAGTGAAATTCACATCTCTGCTGATTAAAGCCAAAAGAGAACAAGGGATGTCAATAGAAATGTTCACACATCCTTTTTTCCCCAATTATGTATATGTAAGTGGGTGCTGAAAGGAAATATTCAAAGTTGTTTTCACCAATGCAAAGGAAATCACACGTCTGTCTGTCGCAGACAAACTGACTATTTTTGAAAACTCTGGGAAAAGAAGTATGCAGAGCAAATATGAATTTTTGGTCACAGAAAAGCCAAGCACTTCTTGTTGTTCCCCCCCTTCCCTAAATCTGTTTTTTGTTAACAGGTAATGAGAATTAGTCTTCTTTTTCCCCATACAAGTTTTTGGATTTCTTCTATGTACTATAAAGAAAGCAAAAAATCTCAGACTCCTTCCTTTCAGTCCATTTGTAGACTACCTATAAAAACGTTTATTAGATTAAAGTTATTACACTCTAGTATTACAGTATTTTATCACAGAGTTTTACTTTCTTAATAATTCTAAATAAAATGGAATTGATCTTTTTCACTTATCCTTTCTTTCAGATGTGTGGATGCTGTTTTACTGGTGTATATGTGAAATGCTAACCTGATTTTCACAACCATAGACTACATTTCATTTCTCAGTTATTAAAGGCAGAAACCTGCAACTTGAGGTTTATTATCCCATGTGGATTTGGATGGGAGAAAAGTCTTTCCTGGGACACAAATATAGTCATAAAGGGACTCATCTTGAGTCAGCACATCTGGTTTACCTCACCTGCTCTGAAAGACTGGCACTGATTAGAGAATCTTAGAATTGCTTTGCAATATGTATTAAAACAAATCAGTAAGACCAGATGACACTCACCTAAGGAGTGAGTTTCTTTCCAAAGAAACCCAGATATAAAATTGCTGAATTTCATGTATAACAGTTGCTTTCTCACTCTTATGCCATTTACTGTCAAAGGGAACAATGATAACATGATTTCAAAAATTAAAAAAAAAATAAATAATAAGGCTTCAAATAAATAGGATCACAAATTAAGGAATATGACTTTCACTCCAAGTCTATTAGTGGAAATTATGTTAATAATAAAAAAATAAACATAATTGAGTAAATTTAACCTCTGAAGAGCAAATTTATGGCTCCCAGATTTGAAAGGTGTGAGTTCTTCCAAAGAGTCTGCAATCATGTGGAAAGGAGATTTCCCAAATAATCCATCTCTGGATTTTCAAAATCTGTTACAATGTTTTTCAAAGAAACTAAGCTTTCATGTGGAAAAGTAGTAAGTTGTCTTGTGGATCAGTACTTGGTGGAAAAGTCAGTAACAATTGCAACAATAAAGGCTCATTTTCCAAAAAGAAAGAGATTCTTAGGGGAGTCCCATATAGAACTGTCTTAAGGACCAAGTATATTCTTAGACAGTCTGCAAAAGAGACCGAAATATTATCCAAAAAATATGCAAAAGATACGAGAGTAGCCTCGGTGATCAAAACTAAAATTGACCATAGTGTTCTGAAAGAAAAACTCAGAAACATTTTGTAATGCTGAGCAGCAGATTAATAAAATGGAAAATAAAATTCATTGTCAGTAGTACAAACACCCTCAACTACACATACAAGTGAAGAACTGAGTTAATTTCTACCACCGAAGGAAGAGATCTGTATGTACAGGTTTTGAAATTTTCATAGCAATGCTTAATCAAAAGGAAAATTGAATGCCAGGAATTTGTAGAAAGAAAATAGAAAATGAAACAGAAAGCTGCTACATTCATGTACAAATTCCTGATGCAAACACCTTTTAATTATTATGACTTGTTCTGGTCATTCCACCTCCATAAAGATACATTAGAATAAGGCAAGAAATTATACAAAAGGCAAGAGGAAGGGTCAAGGAAACTGGAGAGGCTTCTTTCTACACAAGCAGAGCCTAAACTCACTAGAATTTGGCCAGAAACACATAACAGGAACATAGCAAAGAAGGTTAACATTCAATAACTTGTCATTGTTTCTCATAACACCAGACCAGGAGTGAACTAAATGAAATCCTGAGTCATCAAGTTAAAAACAAAGAGTACAAGTATTTTTGTATTTCAAAATAAAAACACATCTAAGAAAGGTTCACAGATGGGTAATAAATACAGTGGTGAATAGGCAGCCTCTGCAAAACTCATGGCACAGTTCATATCCTGAGGACAATATCCCACTGCATTTTCCTGCCTTATCCTCTTTTCTAAAACAGCCATTTTTTTTCATTTTTACAGTGAAAAGGACAGTGACTTAATTTCTCTATGCCAGATCTTCTGAAGCTGTCCGTGCCCTCAGGTCATACATAAGAACAGGAGGAATCTCCCAGACTTGTTATAAGCATGGTGAAAGAAAGCTGGTTGAATTTTCCCTTGGAATCTATGCTACATTCAAGGTCCATCCAAACCTAAAAATTCTCCCCAACAGGACTTAATGGGAATAAAATCATCATATTAGGAGTCAAGAGCATCTGGCAGTATGCTCAGTGCCACAGGTCTCACCTTTATGACTACTGAACTACAGAATAGATAAAAAAATACTAATGGGACCACCCTGCAGAAAGCTGTCAGCCTTTCAAAGGACAGTGCCAAAAGCTAACTTTAGATCCAGTCTGGTTTTATTGGCAATTTCTTTAACCTCAGAAATTTCTTTAGGAAGTTATACTGTATATAGTTCTTTCTAACCTTATTTTTTTAACTAACTGTGTTGAATTTAAGGATTTGTTGAAAAGAAAGACTCTGCTATTGTAAGGAAATTGTCATTGTCAAGGGATAGGGGTCAGCTCTAGCTATTAATCCACATTCCAAAAGTCTCATTATCTAGAAACAGGAGTTCCGAAGACAGAATTAGGTCTGTAAAAAAACTTTGCTAGGAATTTTGCAGATTTGTCTTGCAACACATCAAAATATAAAAAGCATGAGATAGTATCTGTGAAGATTTAGAGAATTTTACCTTACTTCATCTGATAGGTTTTATACCATAAGTCAAAAAAAAACACACGGGGAGTCAAAACAACACTGTGCAACAAGACCAAGATACAAGAGAAGGCAGTGATTCAGGAATGATAACTATAGATATTTCATGGTAACAGTAAAAAATGCCATCTCTTCACACAGCATCTGACTACTGACCTAAATGTTATTGGCAATGCTAGGCACTAATGCACCTGCTAATGCACCTGCACTGCATCTCCACTAATGAATGGAGAATGACATGAACTGGGAAGGCAGACAGTTTGTCTACAGCTGCACAGTCAGAAATTATTCCCACAGCTCCTCTGAGCCCTGGAAATGCTGTAGCAGAAAATTCTACCCATGGCTTCAAAAGCAGTACTGCATTGGAAACCAGACAAAAATGGCTTTCAAGTTGAAAAAAAAAAAAAACAAAAAGAAAAATCTTATTTTTACTACTTTTAGTTATTGCAGACACACTTTCAAATGGAGCTTTGCAGACTTAAACAGGGTTATCACTCACTTAAACAGGGTTATCACTCACTTTTAGAAATGCTGGACTTCCACATCTATCAATGGAAGCTGGATGCCAGCAAGAACCAGATTTACACTTATCCAGTTTAGATTAATCATTTCAGTTGCTCTGATAAAATCTGGGTCCAGTTCAGCCAAGTGTTATTTTTGACTCAGTAGGACCAGCATTCTTCAGAATAGAAGAAAACTCCTTTGGTCCCCTTGTAGATTATTTCTCAACTGGCACTACTTTAACCTTTCATTCCCATGTTCATTCTCCCACATTTACAGGAAAGCACATATATTTCCACATACTTCATGTATGTGTCTGTTGCACTCTTCTAGTCTATGCTGGTAGATACTTCCCTGGGCATCAAGGGTAGGATTTTTCATACCTAATTCTAGCTATGTCAGAGTTTATTCTAACCATTTAAGTAAGAAAACTCTTCCAGAATATAACTTATAATAGTTATGTTTAAAGTTTACATACCAGTCCTCTAAAAGCTGCTTTAAATGTCATTCCTGTAACTGACCATTATCTCTGAGTCACCACAGTAGACTTTGAAAAGTACTTAAAATAAATTACATACTGCACATTTTTTATAACCAAAATAACCTGCAAGGTTGATTTCAGTGAATCAAATCATAGCAGCTTTCTTCCAGATAAATAAAAAAATCAAAGCTTTTTGAAGCTGGAAACAGGTATTAGAACTTAAATGGCAAAAAAATCTTTTGGAAAAGTTCCTCTGAAAATGTTTGGAAACCTCCTAAAAGCATATCATAAAAGCATATTATAAAGGGACTTACAATAAGTCCCCTTGAAGGTGGATACCATTAATTATTGCTTCAGTAGCAATGTGTCCTTTTTTTGATTAGACACAAAATTTTGCAATTTTGTCAGTACATTTTTGGTTTCAATGTTAATAATATTGGGTATTGCTATCTCCATCTAAACACTAGTTTCACACCGCATATAAATAGAATTAAGAATATACTTTATTGGTAGAAAAGATGTGAACAAGTAAGAGCACACAAACACTGCAATTAGGAAAAAATCAAAATATCCTACCTACTTTACATTCTATTTATTGGTTAATATCAATCACTAAAGTCATTCATGGCTAGGACAAATAATAATTGAAAAATGAAAAGGAATTTCAGATTTCTAGTAAAGCAAGACTAAAAGATTGAAAGCCATAGGTACTAAAAATTCTGTGAAATATTTGTGGTGCAATACAGTGGAAAACTAAAATGGTAGGGAAATGAAACAATACATTTGGCTGCATTGCTTTTCTACTGAAGGCAAACAAATTCTATGTCTTGGAGACAACAGGCTGTCAGTAGCTGCATATCAGGCACGTTTTCATTCAAACGCAAATTTAGGAAAAAATTTTGCTAATCTCTGTGCAGATGGTCAAGCCAAGCTCTAGCAAAGTTCTTCCCATTGTAAGTTTAAATATGTTCCATGATAAAAGTGAACAATTGATTTTGGGAAGGAAATTGTTTTGTGCATGGCTTAACTAAAAGAAATATGGATAAAACCCAGATCCATTAAACTCAAATAAAATCTGTCTTCACAAGTTGCACCTTCAGTTCCCCTTCCTCTCAGCCAATACACAGGGTGCCCATAGGCATAGTCACAGCAGAATTCCACGACAGTGTTCCCCAGATGATTAGGCCCCTGGCTGTGGGCATCAGCAGAAACATCACAGTCATTACACAGCTGACCACCTAAGCAGCTAAATGTGAGCCATCCCTCTCCATCAGGCCCTCACCCAGTGTTTGTTTCCAAGCACATCTACACTCATAGGCTCTGCTCCAGAATAGAAGTATTGTAAGCTTTCTGTACACCACCTGCCTGGAAAGTGCAGAAATCTGCTCAAAAGTGTGTGAGTTCAGCTGTAGTAAAAAGATTTGTGAACCAGTCCTAGACTATGGATAGAGCCTGTTTCTTTATTCCTAGAGGGACTCTTTAGGTAAAATGCATACACAGCCCTAAAATCAAGAATGGGGGGTTTCTGTCTATCAAAGACCTTGTCACATAGCATGTACATTTCTATTTCTACATTTCTGTGTACATTTCATAGGGTTTCTATTGAAGCCTATGAAAGGCTTCAACTTTCTATGGATTTGAACTTTCCCACAGAGACACATAGGCACTCTGAGCAGGGGAGCAGTAGAGTTAAGAGCAGGAATAAGGCACAGTGCTCTCTGTGACCTCTGTGCCAGACAACAGCCCTGAGCACAACCATTTCACTGGTCTAGAAGCAGCAGTATTTGCTGTATTTGTGCAGTGTTTGTCACTAACCTACCTGAAATGTCTCTGAAGCAAAGGGATCACTGTGAAGAAAAAGTGCCAAGCATCTCTGACCAGATGGCTGCATGTCCATAAATCTCAGCTGTACCCACAAGAGCAGAGCATGCCTGACACCTCTGGTCACGCAGCTGACAGTGGGAAGCATCAATGCTGCCAGTATTGCAAGAAGTCTTGAAATACCAGGCATGTTCTGCAAAATCCCTGTGATCAGGATTTACGTTAGAAAGAGGATTCTGTTGGAAATTTAGGTCTACAGTAACCCCATTCTTTAAATCTGTATTAATGACTTACATATTTAAAGTCCACCTTGGTCCTACTAAAACACTTCTGTATTTGGCTCTGGCCTCTTGCTGCTGTGTGTGGATGTGTTGGCTCAGCAGTGTTAACAGAAGCAGAAGGCAATAAAAGTTTATTTTTGTTTTAAACAGTGAAAGCCAATCTGCCCTAGAACGTGCACAGAGAGTTGTTACATTATTTAACAAGGTGCCACTTTTACTCGGTCACTTTTTTAATAATAACTACATTATGCTGCTGGATGTGCCAACTAACATAAGTTTTCTTTCCTCCAACTAAAGATCACACTGTGAAGACTTTCTTTGCCAGAACATGGGATTATTTATATCTAGTAAGAACTTCTATGAACTAGTTAGTGTTGCCAAGCACTTACTCTTTTGCTGCATATGGTTGTGCTAGGGTAGAATTACTCTTTTTAAAGTTACTTCTATACTTTAAAATATGCATTAACAAGAGAATAGAAATTAGAAATAAACCACAAATGTAGTTCCAATCCTGTGGTTGTCCAGTTCAGAAGGGAAATATAAGGGCTTTTCAGACTTGCCTGAATGCTTCCACAACAGAGTTAGAGTGTTCATTTCCTTAAAGGCCCAACCAAACCCATGAAGATGAGTAATTAAGGGGTTGGCATTCTAAACCTGAAAGCTCTAAGACCCATGCTAAATGACTAACAGCCTATTCAGCACCTATTTCTCACCCAGATATATGGAGAAAATTACATTCCTGTTTCAACAAGCAGAAACAAAATATTACCATTGACAAATTTGCTCCTATTGCAAGTGAGATGCAGCACAGGCATCCAACATATGTGCCTTTACACATTTTGTCCAAACTGGCAAATCTGTTTAGTTGGGAAGGGAGCAGACTGGGTTGAAGAACAACTTGGAGTGTGACAGTAGAAGGATACACTACCAGCATTATAGCATTAAAAAAGCACTCCTCAAAGGGCAGAGGAAACCTGCATGGCTAAGGAATGTAGCCAACAGCATGTAAGACAAGCATTATATCCAGCTGCTTTCAATTCCCCAGCTCAAACGAGCAAAACCTCATTCATAACAGAGGCAGCCTGCAGCATGAATCTGGGGTATGGTGTAACCCCAGACCTCTGCTTCTGCATGCAGTGAGTGAGAAAGAAGCTTTTCACCTCTCTGTTCTTAGGTTGAAGCTCTGCTCAGCATCATGGGGGGAAGTGTGATGGCGGGAACCACGAGCCATTCTTGTCATACCATAGACAATGATAAAAAGGAGGCACACACTGAATGTAGAGCAGTGTAAATACTTAGGCATGTTTGTGTGATTCCCTCTTTAAGATGTTGACTAGTTTGGTGTTCTGTCTGCTTCTCTAACAGTAAAAAGAGCCTATGGGAAGTATAGCTGAATGCATGGAACTTGTCTTGTGGCACTGAAAATGCCTTTAATAAAGGGCCTTTTAACTTCTGTTTTGAATTATGAGAATTGATAGACATTTCTGAAGGAAAACAACTGGGGCTCGAACTGGACATAGAAAACAACTCTCTGGGGAGCACAAGGTAACAATCAGAGAGGCTGTAGGATCTCCTTCCCTGGAGGTTTGTTGAAAGCCTTAGGGGACTTCCAAGATTCAGCAAGGCAAAGTCAAGGCTATCTGCTCTAGTTTTGGCAATAGCCCTTCTGTGATTAGGCTTGATTATCTGAAGATTTTAATAACCTAATAGCTTATAAATAAAATATTTGTTTTAAGTATTTTTCAGAGACTCTGAAGCATGACTAAGTCTCACCAATTAAGGGGTTGATAAGGGCTGATTTCTCTGCAAGTGAAAGAGTAGCAACAACTGTTTCCCAATGTTCTTGGCTGTCTCTGGTAAAAGTGCTCAGCACACAGAGTACAGCCTGTAGATGCTATCAAACTGAGTTTTGAAAAGTAAAAAATATCTTGTCTCCCTGTGTGTTTCCTTGGATCTGTTAGTAATTGTACCCTTTCTTTGACTGCTTTTTGCAGCTTCCCCTTCTTAACTGATATTTTGCATGCAATACAGTATCATTTCCAATTTCAGTCCTTGATCAGCTCCACTTGTCCATTGATATCACATTCAAGCTGCTTATATTCACCATTACTACACTACACTATCCATACTTACCTTTTACTTCCTCCCTTTCTCCTCTCTCCACTATCCCAAAGGCATGCCTTTCACTCCTGCTACTCAAATCAATTTACAAAAAAGAATGTTTATTATTTGTCTTATGCTTCTCTCTTCTTTATTAGTACATATTAATTTAATCTCTGTTTCGTTTTGGGTTTTTTTTTTTCTCATTATATAGTTATATTCTTCAGGGGAGGAACTATTTCGAAATCAATGCACTTTATATTTTTCTATTTGTAACTCAGGATTAGCACAGTAGAGCCTGTCAGGAGAGAAACAACCCTTAGATTACTCCTTCTTTGTCAGCTATTCTCACTGAAGCATATGCCATTGTCAACTAATACTTAAAAGTTTTCTCTATACTCATGTTCCTATATCATCTCTGCTAAAATATCTTCAGGTAAATCTGACCATGACTTTTATGTTTGTCTTAACAGTTATTTAGTCCATTATGTTTAGACCTAGATATTATATTTAATATAAAATCTATACTATTTGGATATTTCACCTGAATGTGATATGTTTGATATAAATTGAACTATTTCAGATTTTAAGCATTTTGGGAAACATGTCGTATTGCTATGTTTTAATCAAATGTGGCTTTTGATACTCTGTAATTTTTAAAAAATCATTTCAGCTTTGGTTGGACTTGTCCTTCAATCTCATCTATTCCTGGATTTGAAGGGAGAGAAGCAAACTGTACACTTAGGCTGCTGGGGTGCCATGCTTGACAAACATAAGCTTTTAAGAACAAAATCCACCTCAGTTTAAGCAGCATTCCTAAACCTGCCAACTGTTTACTTGAATCAAACCCAAATTGTTCAACCAGTCTTCTTTTAGCCGGAAGATATTAGCTTTCTAAAGACCACCATGGTACTGAAAATTCTAGACTCTCTGATCAGCTGTCAGATGCCAGCTGCCAGCTCATTGCATGCTCGAAGATAACTAGAAACTCTATGTCTAATTTAAGGCAGTTTCAAGCCTTCAGAATGCCGGGTAGCTCCAATAGGCGTTTCTTCTCTAAACTCACCTCCTTCACGGGAGACATTTTCCTGGGACTTAAATGCTAGAAAGTCAAATGTCTTGAACTGTAGAAAGCATTTATTTTATATGTCAAATCAGTTTCATCTAGATGCAGTTTCTTTGCTACTAGAATCAGCTATGCACTGATCATTAATTCAACTTTATTTTCAGGAAGCTTTTTGGACCTTGACTTATAGCACCGTGCTTTAATGCTTCTTCAAGCAGAAGGTTTTCCCTCGAACAAAGATAAAGCCTAAGTCACAGTGTAGTGTCAGGAGAGCATAACCATCTTTTCCTATTTTCCTTTCACAATGCAAATCAAGGAACCCAAATGATTTTTGCATCCTTCTTAAACTCTAAATGGAAAAATGTATTCAGGGACAGATGGAATTCTCTGTCCACATGGACTTTTTGTCTCATCTCAGCTGCAAGCTGTTCAAGCCACTTTCCAGTAAGACCTCTCAGCTGGCACAGCTTTCACTTATCTTGTACATTCTCTAGTCCTGTTCCAGTGTCTCTGGTCTATTATTTAATTTGGCAGACAAACACACTCAACTGTCCCAAATATATTTTCTGGCCCCCTGTGTTTTATTAGCTGCCAAAATGTCAGTATAACCCACAGCAAAGGAAGTAAGAAGGACTTTTCGTATGAATGTATCTGATTTGTTAATCCACTGGGGAAAGTTTTTTTGTTTCTTTCTTAAAAAGTGAATTGTGACTCATTGACATGTTCAGTGTCATAATATAACACCCATTCCTTGTTTCAAAAAGCTGACCTAAGAGATTGTGACATACTGCTCCATAGTGCCTTTAGGAAGTGGCAGTTCCCAGGAAACAGGAGGCATTTCTGGATCACAGAAGAAAGGACTTTATAAACAACTCCCAGAATGGCATATTGCAGTATTCTTGTAATCTTAGTTGTGCTAAGAGATCTGACTACATATTATTTTGCAGTTGTACAATGACCAAATATCTCCTTCTGCATTTCCCACCAGGCTTCCTTGTAAAGTTGATCTAATATGACAGTATCCCTGTAAAGGGAAGAATTTAGTTGAAAACATTTCACAGAAAAGCATTCTCAAACAATACCTTTTCTGTCAGCCCAAATGATGAGCAATACTAAACTTTTCACCTGAACTTCTTTTTTGTTGCATGACTATAAAGAGGTAGTTAATGTAAATACTGATTTTCTTTAGGAAATATTGTGGATTTTAAATACTATATTCACAGCTGTTTTCTCATTCTTTGTGGAGCGCAAAATAACAACAGGTTACACTAACAACAATGTACAATAACAGCAGCATATATTAATTAATGAATGACATTTTACACCTGTGGAGATACTTTCTACAGAAATTTTAGTATATATATATTTTGTCTTGAATTTTTTACATTTGGGTTTATTTAAAAAAGGAAAAAAGACCATTTAGGCAGACTGTTTCACATACAACGCTTTTCCAATTGCTTCTTTTTGCATACAGCTGGCTTTTCTGAAAAACTAATGCACTAAAACCACATCAGTATAAATATTGCAGACTGTTATCCCAGCAGAGCTAGAAGTCTCTTCAACTTCTATCAGTATGTTGCCTGAATATGGAATCATATATTTATGAGACAAACATCTTTTGACTCTGAGCTTCTATCAGTATGTTGCCAGCTATCCAGCACATTGCTCCATATATATTTTAATATTAGACAGGAGAATAAAGTATTGTGACATCTGGTAAAGTCAAAACACTAGTGAATCTCACTTAGGAAGAGAAGCTCTGTGCTTCTGCCAAGCCAATATCAAAATCTGTTGTGCTGTTTCTAGGGATAATAGTGAGATCACCCACATTGTGGTAGAAAAGAATGTCTCATGTGGCTTAATGGAAGAAATAAATTATGATCAACAAAGTAGCAAAAATAGCACATTGATTTTCAAAAGGTGGCTAATGCTAACTTCTTAACTACCTGCAGTCCTTGTTCCAAACCATAATTAGAAAGTCTTATCAGAAGCTCTGTAAATTAGCACTGAAACTAATTTGGTCACGTGGCCTATAATGCCTAGTGACTAGTTTAGGCTGGAAAGGTAGGCTGGCAGCCAGCAATGTGTCCTCACTATGCTGATGCACTGCAAGCTCCATTCTTCCCAGTCTCACATAAGAACATGAAATCAATTTTCACTGGTTTAATTGCCATTTAATTTTGAAGATTTCCCCCTACAAACTCATTAGCCACTAGATGCCACTAAAGGTCAAACAGGATGCACAGAAGGCTGAGCATTGACAGCATTGTACTGATAGTGTCCTGCCTTGATGTCCAGAAGATGCACAACTTTTGAGAGAGGCAAGAAGTCACACTTTTATTGTATGTGGCTATAAAATGGATGGAGCTGGCCACATATGCTTAATTATGAATGTCACAGTGTCTGGAGATGGTTTAGGGATTTATTGAATCCCTCTAAGCCATAGGAAAATGAATTAAACATATCAGGGAATTCCTGTGGGGTCACAGTTTCTGAAGGAAATTGTGCCACTGGGATGGAAAGAAGTGTAAGAAAGGCGTAAATGAGACAGCAGTTAACTGTTCTGAAGCTTGTTTTAGACCACAAAGGAGTAAAAATATATGTAAAAGATGGAAATGTAAAAATTCCCAGCATAATAAAGTCAGGGCAAGTTAAAAGAAAAATGCTTTAAAGTCCTGATATGGGTCCATACTGCTGCTGAGAAAAAAAAATCTCTGCTGGTTTTGAGGTGAGGGAGAGTTGACAGGAAGGGAGAATGTAGCATGCTTTGTTTGCTGAGTTTTCTCTGTTCCCCGAAGATCCTTCTTCCTCTTACTGTTTTATGGGGAACCATTTATACTGTCTTCAAACTGGATTGTACCTAGCTGTCCTAAGCATCATGCAGAGAGTAATAGCAAACTGCATTGTCCAAGGAGAGCTCTGAAGTCCCTTATCTTAAGGAGGTAAAATCCTGTTAGGGCCATTTCCTTTGAATAAGACTTGATGTTCTTTGGAAACACATGGTTTGATGTTCCTAATATGCTTGACACACAACTAAGAGTTTTGACTTGGTTTGCCATTTGGTTGCTTCCCAGAGAAGATTAGAGATGCCCCCAAAGAAAGGAATCTGTGGCCAGTGTTTTTTTTCTGTGTGTCAGGCCTTCCGTTTTCTTTAACCTATGCATGGGGTACTCCTCTCAGAAATTTTTTTTTTTTTTTTTGCTGGAATTTAGCATTTAGGACATTGTTGCTGTAGTTCTGGGTAACTCAAGGCTAAGAGAAGCAATGTTAACACCATCACTAATATTTTGTATGTTCAAACTTGTAAATAATTTGGGGATAGCTACAGGAAAATGCAAAAGACAGTGGAAATCTGAAAAATGTTTATCAAATTTTTAATTATACCAACAATTTGAAAAAACTTGTTCCCTATGAATTTTTCTCAACTAAGCTGGCTGTTTAGGATATATTTTTCATGAAGTATAAAACTCTGTGTTTGCTAATGAGCCTATGCATGGAGAGTGAAGCACTACAAAGGATCATTCAATATTAGCTACTACCCTACTGACTGGCTTACATTTCACCAGAAAAGACCATAATAAAAAAATACTGTGATTTGTATTAGTCGTTGTGGCTTATGGCAGTTGGCCTTGGCAAATAATTTAAATATGGTGTAAATAAGCAAATTCATTTTAGCAATGTAGAAGTTCTAGAGGGACATACTTTGTTATTTGTGCCAGAGACAAATATGCAGGTTATTTCCTCAAATTTCCTTCATAAAAGTGCTAAAATGTGTCCTACAAAAAAAGGGTTTAGGACATGTTTGTCTAAGTCTCTGTACAAGTCAAAAGAGCAACCAATCAAGTATGACTCTGTAGTTTAAAGTAGGGATGGGTAAGATTTTCTTTTGTAGGGTAGCACAATGTCCAGTACTGCAGAAATCCACTGCACTCATGTCAGCTTCCCATCTGCAAGCTGATTCCTGCAGACCATCCTGCCTTCCTGCACTTTAGGTGATGAAATTCTGCCCTTGAATCTTGGTCAGGGAAAACACTTTGCTTTTTGCTCTGATAGTACCAGGGGTTGTGGCTTAAATGAGACAGCACATGTAGAAAGGAGGAGAGGAAACAAGTGCCAAACATCCAAATAATGGCACTATTCACACAAGCCAAAAAGGAAGAAAGATTCAGCATATGCAGAACCAGAAAGTGACCTGTGGCAGGGAACGTCTGCAAGGAACAAGTGTGTCAATGAGAAGCTGCCTCCCTTACTGCTATGCAAAGCTAAGATATATTGATAATCCAAAAGTGAACTGTATTTGCTGAGAAATTATTTCACTCTGCAGTGTTGGCCAGTGGGGAACTGGGAAGTGAAATGCTTTGGAATTTTTTTTTTATTTTTTTTTTGAAAAAACCCTAAAAACTATAAAGTAACTAAGTTCTAGCTCATTTGATTAAGCATTTATTTATTTATTTATTTATTTAGGGTTGCTTCCTTTACTGTTTTTAAGATTTTGATTTCAAAGTCAGGCAAGTTTGGAAAGTACAGAAACCTCTCAAAAATCATTTTAATTTGGGAAAAAATAAAGGAAGAAAAGATCTTTAGCTTCCATCCAAGTGGGATTAAAGATGCACAGTGCCTGTATGCACAGCTCAATATTTCATTACGGTGCTTTGGCACAGGACATTTTATGCAATAAGGATTATTTGGAGCTTTTATGGCATTTGGCTTTGTTTCATATAGCAGAGATATCAAGATTGCACCTGTTTATGTCATTCAACAAATTATTTTGCTTTAGTAAAGAGAAGAGTAATCACAGCTAAACAAATTTCATATTCAGCCCCTAAAAGGCATATTTTTATCTGATTTAGGGAAAAAAGGTAAATACTGTGGTTGCTTCTCATCATGGCTCTCCTGTTAGGAGACATCGGTATGAGAAATGCCTTCTGGCATGTCTAACCAGTTTCACTAACCCCACCTGCAAAGCCTGTCACTATGGATCCAAACACTATCCCCTGTCTGCCACTTCCAGTGTGCTCTGCAGCCATGTGGGGTCCTTCAGCTGCAGAACTTGTGGTATTTTGTGCTTTTTACAATCACTGCTCCAATTGCCACCAGTCAGTCAACTAAAATTGACTCAAAGAGTGTCAACTTAAGGAAGTGCAAGACCAGTAACTTCCTATAGACTTTCAACATCAGATCAGGCAAATAAGGGTTCTCAAACAACCTCTGAGTTACACAAATTTTTCTCCTTTCAAACACAGAGAAACGCATTTCCTCTATGTAAAACAGTATCAATGAGATGCCAATGTCTGTTGCCATGGTCCCTTGCTTAAGGGACCATGTGTTTTCTTCCCTTCCCAGTGTTATGAGGTCATACCTTCATTGCAGAGAGTTTGGTAGATATCTATTTTTAGATGCATTTCTGCAACTGCATGAATGACAATTACAAGCGAAACAGAACCTATGGTGGTACTGCCTTCCAAGCAACTCAACAATTGTCTCAGGTAAGCAAACACGAAAGATGTAATAAAAAATTAGGAAAGAAAAGGCCATTTTTCATCTCTGGAAAGAAATAACAGTTCGCCTTCACACTTACATTTTAGATTCTGTGATTATAGAAGTCATGAGTTTATACTGTTTAAAAGCTGTCTTAACTTTTACTCTCATAAAAAAAGCCCAGAGGTGGGAAATTGGAATGAATTTCAAGCTAAAGAATAAGAACTGTACAGAAGGATATGGGGAATTATGTTATTTTTGCTTATAACAGAGATGACTGAGTTGTGGGAGGAAAGATAGGCCAATGGTCTTCACATATTTTAAATGTAACTGTCAGAGAAAAAGAACATAAACTGCACTGTTTGTTCTCTGAGAGAAGAACTAGGGGTAATAAGCAAAAATTGTAGCAAAGATCTATATTAGACATTATAAAAGAGATGTATAACTGTCTGGTGGTTATTTACTAGAATAGTTTGCCCGGGGACCATGACTCTTAGGTTTCAGGGACTGTGACTCCTAGGTTTCAGGAAGCAGTAAGATGGTCATCCTTCAGGGTGGTTCAGAAAAAGCCGCTCTTGTCTTTGTCTTTGACCTGAAATTATGTGTTTGGCCTTACTTTCTATAAGTCCAGAACTGGCCCAGTCAGGAGATGCAGAAGCTGGCATAGCCTGTGCTGTCAGAAGCTGGCATGGTGTGCCTGCCAGCACAGAGTATCCTATGTAGGAAAGCTGCCATAAAGCATATCAGACCAGTACTGCTGGCTCAGTGTATTTGTCAGCTTCCATATATACTATGGCAAGGATTTAATATTTAATTCATTTGAAGAAGTGTTGCACAAGAGGCAGAGAGAGAGAAGAAAAAACTCCAAGAGGAGAGGAAGAGGTCTTTATGACAATGTGGAATCCTACCAATATTTTTTTCAGATTGGGAAAGTTTTGCCAGCAGTTCTCTGAAGTGATACAAAGTCCACGATAACATACATACAATTAGTAACATAGATACAATTAGTCCATACTGCTTGTATGTGCTTTCATGCGTATTTGGTCTAAACTGGAAAACAGTTTTGTTATGGCTATAGATGGATATGGATATAGATGGATAGAGGTATTCATTTACATGTGTGTTTGCATATATATGTGTGTTTACATACATTCATGCCATAATACAAAATTTCCTAGTCATTACTAGTACAAAACTGTCCATATAACTATATGTACAGCTATGAAAATACAAGATCTCTCTCTATATACACACAGGCAAAAAAGCAATGAAATATTGCAGCCAAACATTCTTTGTCTTTCAGATTACTGTTATTTTTGTTCAATGGATCAAGCCCAGAAGGAGCTTCACATACTTTCACGAGACTTTTTGGACCACTCACTGCCACATATATATTCTGGCTTTTTAAAACATTATGGTCTATACAAGGGTCTGTTCTTCTTTTCTGTCCACTCTAGGGGCTTCAGTGCCCCAAAAATCAGTTTTACCTTCAACTTAAAAACCGGATTATATTTCTCTTTTGTCTATCATACCACACTGTCAGGGGGACAAGGCAGCTGGATTTTGTTCACGTACATTTTACATTTAAGACCTCACTTTTAGGAAACTAGGACAACTGTACATTTAGGTCAGTATCTTCTTGTCATTTTAACCAAAAGGAAAACTTACAGAATCATTTTTTAATAGATTTCACATTGGGTTGAGAG
Source organism: Euphonia xanthogaster (assembly GCA_034509185.1). NCBI lineage: Eukaryota > Metazoa > Chordata > Aves > Passeriformes > Fringillidae > Euphonia > Euphonia xanthogaster. Next base: position 41,840,646 of record JAYDZK010000056.1, on the reverse strand, counting down.
AAATAGTTTGGAAATATTGAAGCCAACTGTTCCTGCCATTTCCAGCACAATTAATTTTCATCTACTTGTGATGAAATGAAACACGAAAAGCACAAAATAAAGTAGGGGAAGAAAGAAGGACTAATGCTTTTGAGCAATAGCTCATTGCTTAGAATAGAGGGGGCGGGAAATAAGTATTCAATTCACTTTTTTTCTTCAAATCCCACCTTTCAATGCCTGATAGGACTACATTGTGGGTTGTTCCAGAGGACAATGTTCTCGAGCTCTTCTATTCATGCTATTCCAATGTGTGTAAAATGCTAAAGCATTCATGGAGAGCCATACTGGCACCTCTCAGGAGAGCCATTGTGTGAGCAAGAGATGTGGTGTCTCTCACTGGGTGAGACAGAGAGAACCACATCTACAGAGACACAAGAAAGAGAGCAAGAGGCAACACGCAGGGCAGTAGACCCTGATGAAGGGGTACCCCCACCTGTGGGTCTACCTCTTTCCTGCATGTGCACTGCAATGTCTGCTACCTGTACACCAGGGCTTGGAGTGGGGCAAGAGGCAGTGCTGGTCGTAGTCCCAGAGCTGATCACCAGCTTTTTTCTGTTTATCCAGTACATGTGCTCTTAAAGTGGATGATACAATACTTTTTCTCCACCTTCCACATATGCATTTACCACCAGTGGTTGTCTGCAAAATTTCTGAGATCCTTCTAGGGCAGCTCCTGGCATTCTCTTCCAGAAAGGAGCATGGCATCTGCAGGCTAGCAGAGATCAGTGTGAATCCTAGCTGCTTACAAGGACAGTATGAGGAGCCAAGGTGATTTTTGCAATGATCTGAACACCTGTGATTTAAATTTACCCATCTGAGCTGTTCATTCTAGGTTTCCCTCATAACCAAAAGACATAAATAGGCATATAGCGCAGTTCATCTTATTTATTTCATGCTTGAGTGTGTCTAAAATAAGATTAATTCAATCCATCTGAAGTTACTTCTCCTGTTGACTATCAAAGGAATTCAGGTGACTAGTGCAGTACAAAATCTTCTTTATACAAAGCTGGAGAGAGTATCTCACTCCAAACTCAGACTAGTCTGTGAGGTTCTAGCAGCCCTAATAATAGTTGATTAACAACCATTTAAAGGAGCACTCACTGAGACTGTCTCTCTCCTAACCAATAGGGTCAGAAGAGTGGACACTGAAAGGCTGAGGAAAAATCTCAGATTTTCTTGTTAGCATGGTTACCTTTTACACTGTGATTCAAATTCTGGAGGGCTTGTTTCCATCTGCTGTGCTTAACCAGCCACATGGTCCCAAATAAGACTGGATTTATAGAGATAGATCAGGGAAGATGATGGATGATTTTTCAAACTTAATTCTCTCCTGACACTGGTGTTAACATGAAACCTGACTGATCTGCTCATAAAGCACTTTTTGGGGATGTATATGTTATATTCAAGCACTCATCCTCTACTATGAGCCTGGTATTGTAAAATGCCATAAATGTGGTGTAGTGTAGGTAAAAGCCCAGACAGGGCTGGGTAAGGGGTAAATGTTTACCCATCCACAACTTTGACCAGCCCTGGCTCCACTGCTCACCCCGTAGCCACACCTACTCTGCAAAGTGAATGGGGCACACCTCAGGGAAACACCCACACTTCAGTGATTTTCCTGAGAAAATAAGTGAGTATGGGCTGTAAGCAGAGTGAGGCTCAGCAGTGCTGTGAGAGGCCAATGCAGCCAATGAGAAAGAGCTGCCTGGGAAAGGGACCTCTTTGAATCTGGGTTCCGAAGAGCAAGTTGGTAATGGCATGGTAAGACCCATAAAGATGTCAGTCTAAATAGAAAAAGTCCTCAGATGTACCAAAGTACATAAAGAAAAAAAAAAATTTAGATCATTTTTATAAAAGGTAGTAACTATCACAATATTTTGTATTTAAATGATCTTAACTGCAGATTCCCAGTGAATTTTGTTTTATCTACAGACAATCTGGGTTTTCTTCCTTTTTCCTAAATTGATTCTTTATAGGATTTGTGTGGGTTTTCTCTTGTTTCCATGGTATTTATTATCCAGCCATTTACTTTATATTCTGAGTTGAACACAGAATGAAAAGCTTGAGTTACTGGGGCTAGGTTACTACTTGCTGTAAATCAGGACAGTAGTATCAACTTCAGTGAAGTCACTGGTTATTTATATCATCTGACCTTTGAAATTTTATGATGCAGAATATTATGAAGAAACCTTGGAAAGGAAGTCCATTTTTTTGTTAGGCATCTTTATGTTTGTTTGCATTGACTTTCAGAATAAATGAATAATATAAGGCAGTAAATGCACTACCAGAATTCAGTCACATAATGCATTACAAAAGAGAAGGCAAAATAAGGACAAGCTGGACAGCTCCAGGCTTACTGAACAAATGGTAAATGCAAGAACTTGGTGATGTTTTTGTTTCCACAGAATTTAAAGATATTTTTCAACATTTTCTTCTCTTTTCAAGGAAAGATGTAGCTTAGGTTCTGCAGCACTTAGCACAGGCAGTGCCTTGCGTCTTCATTGATCCCTACACCCTGTGAGTTCCTGTATTCACATTAGTACTTCCACAGACAGAATCGATGGTGATCATTTTGTTTGGCTTTTTTAAAAAACCTCCTCCTTTAAAAACTACTATCTGAGTAATTTCTTCTCTGAGACATGCTCAAATGGACAACTTACGCACCAGTGTGCTTATTTACCACTATGAGAACTTCTTCCCATTTGTGATGCCATAACATCCCTATGGCAACTGCAGCACTTGCTTACTTTGGAAAGTCATTTTAGGAAAGTATTGAATTTATTTTTAGCTTCTTTTAGTGAAATCTAGCATCTGGAAATGAAGTGAGCCAGCACCATGTTACTAGGCACAGAGATGCAGAAGGAAGAACTACTGGTTTTAATAATATTATTTTCCTTATTATTTAATTATTTCTTTACTCTACTAAATACCTGAGAATACCCAGCTTGGGTCTATGTCACAGATTTGTATGTTTAGGAACAGCAATAATGACGAACCAAAAATCAGTTCAGATGTCATTTTTCCTATTCTGTTTGCAGATAAAAAAATAAAAAAGGTGAAGTTATATTCCCTCTCCAATGTACATTGTGATAATGGGAGAAGTAATTAAGAAAGTCAACCATAAACTTCACATACCATCAAAAGCAGCAGGCATTAAACTCGGAAGTTTGTTCTTTATTAATGGTAGGAGTCTCCATTCAGACTTGCCACAATCTGATAGTACTTATCTGATAGCCTAATTACTAAAATTATGAGCTTGCAAATCACATTTTCTAGTTACTTTTCTCTCTTGACACTTGTATTAAGTAACCTATCACACATGTTTATGATTTACTGCTCTTTTCCATGTCTTGACCATACTTAATCCATCCTGCTTCACAGGAAAGCTGGAAAATGCTACATAAATTAAACTTGGAAGAGAAATTAATGTGCCTGCTTATCTATCTTCACAGGCAAAAGGGCAGACACTAAACAAAACCAGCGAGACACTGTGGCAGGTAATGTTGTAGTGCTCCAAAGTTAAGAGCACACTCCTAGTTACTGAATTCATAATGCCAAGGAAGGAGCTGAAGATGCTGTGCAGCAATCAGACAGAGGGTAGGCTCCTGCATCACATATCACAAGCAATCTAAGCCCTGAAACCAGACCACGAGAAGGAATAAGGAGGAGAACGTGTCTGAAATCCTTTTCCATAGATGAAAATAAAAAGCCTCATGTGGCAGCAAGTTCTAAAAGTTTGATTCCTAATGTAAAAAGAAGCACTTCCTCCTACCTATTTTAAGCTCGCCTCGTACTAGTGTCATTGAATGTTCTCTGCTGCCAGTAGTGTGAGATTCGGTAAATAACAGTTCTGCCTTCACCTTACCCACTGCCTTCAGGAATTTTAAACCTCAGCCTGTCATCCCTCACACTTCTCTCCCCAGAAAGAGATCCCATCCCTTTAGTCTCTTCTCAGAAGATGGCAGCTTCATCTCCTACCATCATGCCTTGTCACCAGCCTTGGCTTTCCAGGTCATCTCCCAGATCTCTCAGTCTTGATTTTTCTGACCCCTCAAAGGACTAACTTCAAGAGGAAAGCCCCATAACCTGTTGGTTGTGGTGCTGTTTTGGAAATAGCAGACTAGGAATAGTTCCTAGGAGGCTCTGGCTTCCTCATGGAGGTTCTCATTTGAAAGCCACATAGCAGCAATAGCAATCCACTTTTCATCTCTTTCAAGACAATCACAGGATGCCTGCTCTGTGCATTTGAAATCACCTTCATGAGGCCCTGAGCTAGCTTAACACTGTCAGGACTATTATTAAGCCATGTCAAACAGCTCATGAAATTTTTTGTGTCATTTTGGATTTTTAGCTTGCCTCAAACACTCAAATATCTTTCTTTGAGCCTTTCTCCTGAATTTAAAGACCAACATGCTTTTTAGGCAACATGATGCTTTCTTGAATGCATGCCAGCATGCTCAGAGCCTTGCTTATTTTGCATAAACTAACCACAATGATTTCATATACTTGAATCCTAAGAATAAATACACTTTTTTTTTCTTCTCCAAGCCCCCTCTATGTATAGATTTAGTGTGTTTCATAATGCTCTCAGCTTTTTTTTGGCAGCTGTGCTCTGGAACATTTCTGGCATGAACACTTACTTCTTGGCAGTAATGCAAGCTTTTATTACACTATATATATTATTTCTTTTCAATTGTTCTGGTTTACTATATAAATGTGTCCCTTACATTTTTCTTTCAGTGGAGTACAGTCAAAATGCTTAATTTCTTGCATGAATAGGCAAGGAGTATCCATGCATATGCTTTTCTTGCATTCAAAGGTCTACACACTTATCTATTCCAAGTGCTTTTGTACATAAAATGTGGGAAACACATTCATGAGAACAGGTTTTTTTTTTCTCAAATAAATTTGTTCAGTAAGCTTTCTCTCTTTGATTTTGTCAATGTATTTGGGAGCATATATTACGGGCAGAAAAAAAAGTCCTATTTCCTGTCATCTATTGATGGGCAATTGATTTAGACAATCAAAAAGATGCTCCATAGTGTCAGGTTTGCTGATAGTATAGAGAAGTGGATCAGTAAATATTAGGAAATTAAGAAACCCTTATTTAAAGTGTATAAATACACTGTCACTATTAGTGTGTTTTTTGTTAATATGCCATATTGTCCAATGGCAGATGTATATAATGTGTTTCTGGACACTGTACGTAATATCTGTGCAGTAACAGATTGCAGTAAGTCAAAACTAGTACCTCTCCTTATTAAAACACTGAGAGTAACATTTTTTGACAAATGCATATTGGAAGTTACCCATCTTCCTTTTAGATTGTATCTGCTTACACATTCTATTAGTTTTTGTACAGTTTACTTAATTATTTGCTGCAGCATTTTCCATAAATTACAGTTTAGCTGACTGTATAATTTTTCCCAGCTCATCCTCAAAAAGAAAAAGGTGGATCTGTTTTCTCTATCTTTTGGACTCTCAGTCATGCCTCCCAAAATCTGAAAAATACCCACCTTCAACCCTGGAAGTGCTCAATCCAGTTCCTAAAACATAACGTGGAAATATGCTAAATATTATCTCCTTAAGAGATTGTTGTCATTCCTCTATGTGTTTGGGTGTTTTTCCCTTAGACTTTCTCTGAGGGGAATGTTACTTTGCAATTCCCCAGAGCTAATTAAAAATTATCTCAAATCTTCTGGGTTTAACACACCTTTTTCCTTATTGTGACTTTGGATCACCATTGCCCGAGTTGCCTTCAGTCATTATTAGTTACTCTGCAGTGTGGAGAATAAATCCCTCCTGTTGCATCCTTTACTTTCTCTATCCAATCCTCAGCTCATTCCATGAATCTACCGAATAGCTTCAAAATTCCTCTACCAGCAAAAGTTCATTTTGTGCCCTTGTAAAACCATTCAGTTCCCTGATTCAGTGAATTTTGTTTCTTTTTTATCTGAAGTTATATCCACCTTGACTCACTTGGCTGTCCTGGGGTGACTCAATGGCTCACTGTAACCCTTAGTCTGATATACTTTTCATCTTTTGCTGTCATGCCTCAGATATCTTTGGGTTCAACAGCATTCTAGACTTTAGACCAGATATGTCTTTGAGCTAGATCAGCACTCCTTCCTTTTTCAGTTTCTGACCTCTCACATTAATATAAATATTGATTTTATTGTTTTAAGTTTGTATGGTTTAATATTTTATATTCATATGACCTATTAAAGATTATGCAAAATAACACATATTTAACATTTATTATTGTATTTTATTAAATTTGCTAGTACTAATATCATATGACTTGTGTATCATGAACTTTATATTTCTATTATATCATTAAATGTTTATTATACCATATAAGTCATACTGTTGATCAAATACTAAGGCTTCCAGGTCTATTTCTATGCCACATTTCTTGCCTTTAGACATCTAACATAATCTGCAAACTGATTTTTCTATTGTTTGGTGGTTTCATTTATTAGTTTTTGTCATGTTTAGAACAACTAGGAGCCATTCATTATTTTTTCTCAAGTTTAAAAAACTATAAATTCTTACATTACTAATGAAGGAATTTAATTTCCAGTCAGCAACTGTGTATTCAAACCTGAATTAAAACCATCCTTGTTATGAGACAGACACACCTTTTAACCATCCTAGCCATCAGTCCAATAACAAAAGTGAAAAGCCAAAGATAATACAAGAAAGTATTTTCAATAATGTAAAAATTAAAAAAAATAGTCCACTATATTGTCAGAAACAGAGTTTTACTCTTGAAAAATGAAACATTAATTTAATTAAGTTAGATATTAATTTAGTAATTTAGAAATTGAAAATATTAGTTTATACAGACCTCTGTGGAATATGTCTGAGAGATTATAAGGAGAAATGTTAGGGGTTAAAATTACAATAGAATACATATTGGAAGGATTAATTTTAACCATTAAAAATACTTGTGTAATAAAATCTATTTGTGTAAATCTCTCTGATAATCAATATAGAAAAATAATCACCTCTACAGACTATGTCTTCCCATCCTGAGACATGAAAGCATCATGATTTAGTCTCTCAAATTGCCTTTCTTTCTTAACTTCAGAAGTAAAAAAGTAGGATGAGCAGCTCAGGCTGCATCCTAGCTTTTAGACAGCTAAAATTAGGTAAGATTAGTCTGGCCTAATTAATAGCAACTTGGAACAAAGGAAACTAAAAGACTCAGGTGTTCTTCAACAGGCGAAATAATAACTAGGGAAAGAAATTGAAGGCTACATACAGAAAAAGTGCTAAACAAAGCAGCATAATAAAAATACTACTTTCCATAAGAGAAAACACGTTCAGATTCGGTGCCAGATGGGGAAATTCAGGTCAAAAATCAAAAGCCAAGAGGTGGCAAGAGCAAAGCACTTTGGATATGTGTGAAATGAAGGACATGGCAAGAAAAGCTGAGGTATCAGGATTGGCGAAATCCTTGGTGGGTTGGAGGCAGTAACAGGTTTCTGTGCAAAAGTGAGAAGCAGGATAGGGACAGGAGTCTCTCTACAAGGGAACCAGGGCCTGGATTAGTTTTAGAGAAGGGACAGAAAAGATGGTAGAAGAAGTAAGGAAGATAAGAAAGAAGTAGTGAGGAATTTTAAAAGCTTGAAAAAATGAAAGTTAAGGGAGGACTAATAGCAGGAATGGTCAAGTAGCATAAAGTGATTAGAGATCTTGTATAGATGGACAATGCCAAGTACATACAGGCAGAAAAATACTATGAGAACAGTCTGTGGGACAGACAGGAGCCATTTGGACCTTGGATAACTGAGACACATCATCTTAAGGAAAAAAAGATGCCCATGTTTCAGTATCAAGAGGAGAGTACTAGTTAAAGCCATCAGAAAAGAGCTGCCACCCTTTTCAGAAAATAAAATTGCTTATTTTTCAGCTGAAACCTAAGGTGTGTTAGCAAAGATATTTTGTTGTTCAAGACTTCCACAGTCCTCACAAAATAACTGCAAATGATATCATGTTTTGATTATAAAATGTAACTCAGACTAATTTACTATTGAAAAACAATAATAAAGAGATAGTTGTCAAAACAAACACTTATCTGCTCCTATAATTTTATTCATTATTCTTATAGTACAGGATTAATTAATTAACAGTATTTCCCTTCCCCTCCTCTCTTCTGCTAAAAAATGGTATGGTAACTGTGACAGAACAGTCATATTTTTGCCCTCAATTGTTTTTTATTAAATGTTTTAAGATGTGCTACTGCAATTAGGGAAAACTTATGAGAAGCTAAATAACATGAACCTCAGTGATACAGACATTCCTATTACCTGTAGAAAAGATAAAATACAGCAAATGGAATACAATATGTTTCTTTCCCAGTAAGGTTAAGGAGTTTTCTAACATAGGTGCCAAAGTAGAAGTTAAGCCCTTTTCCTTTCTGTTGATGAGACTACAGGGTTAATCTGTTGAATATTAACTCTGAAAATAATCCGGATGGAGAAGCTTTTTCAAAGGTACAAATTGGATTTCAGAAGTTTTATTGATCTTAGTAGAAAGTGAGTACAAAGACAAACTCTTCACTTTGAAAAACCTTCCCATCTCAGTATGTGTATGCCTCTATGCGAATGCATGTATTCTAGTGTGTGGATATATGAATGCATGTGTGAAAGTGTGTGTATATATATAGATACATATTTATATGCATAAGCTACCTTCAAATGGCTATGGGGGAATCAATGTCTCCGTCATCCGTGTTAGATTTACAGTGGAATAGAAGATTCATTTTTTCCTTTTAACCTTGAGTTGAAGTAATATAGATCTAAAAACAAGGGCATTTAAAACCATAAACTTCAAAAGATTTCATTAATAGTAATAAAAGTAATAGGTAAATGACTGCCATCCATCATGAGCAGAAGATCAAGTTTGCACGCTAGATCATATCCATTTGGAAAGCAACTTGGAACAGAATCGGTTTAGGTTACAAGAAATTCAGCCAGACAACTACTTGCATAACTAATTTGGCATGCATTGTTTGTAATTTTGTACATATTGAGATTGGATTTTCAATACTTCTTGGCAACATGCCACTGAAGTCTCTGTATAATAAGTCTTAATACCTGGGCAGGAAATGGAGACAGATATTAACATTTTTCTAGCTAGTGCAATGTTGTTTCTGGGTAAAGTCTTCAAAAATCTGTCAGGGTAATTGTTCCTATTCAGAGACATAGAACATGAAGATATTTCCTCTCAACTTCAGCATGTAAAAGTTCTTAATTAACATTTATATCTAGTCTAAGATGACATTTCTTTCTCTGCTTAGCTTGTGGCTCTTTTAACTATTTTGAGGTAGAGTGATGTGATTTCACAATTATTACACTTTAAGAAGCCTATTTAACTAAGATTATAAACCTTTTACGGAGACACGCGACATTCATACTACTTCTGAGTATTAAATAAAGAGCAAATAAAAAACACTGGATGCAGGAATTAGGAAATTGAGGTTCAGATTGTGTGATTGAGGTTCAGATTGTGTAACTTCAGGCCCCTCAGCCACTGATGTCTTCGAAATGTACTGAGAGAACAGCCCTAAAAGAAAAATGTTTCTGTTGTCTGCTGTCCTACTTTTTACCCAGCATAATTGAACATAATGGTCTGAAATGAAAACCAACTATTCCTAGAGAGCAGAGGGGAAGCATAATAGACTACCATCAGGAAAAAGACTTTAATGACTTTAAGAGAACCTTTAATATCACAAGTAGTGATACAGTTGCCATTAAATGTTCCACACCCAACCTCCCCTCCAGTGGACTGTCAGGTTTTGAATGATGACTTCGAGTACTTGAAAACTTGCCATTTCCTAGTTTTTATTGCTACAATTTAAAGAAGAAAGAAAAATTCAAACTGAGTGAACAAGTGACTTATTTACCTGAAAAGAATTACATATTTATGGGATTTGTATGTGTTTTGATCGACTCATTTTTATGCTGCTCTCCTTGGACTCTGTTACATATTGTATTTTAGAAAGTATTGAGAAGCTTATTACCATCATAAGCCAGAAACATTAAACTGCTTGTGCTCTGTTAAATAAACATTTGATAAAATTATTCCAAGGTTAATAAATTCACCTTTAATGATCTGTGGTGGTATAAGAGCAAAAATTACAGATGTTACAAAAATACACATTTTGCAAAATGATGAAGGATATCACTCAATGAACTTTCAGTTGCTTGGAATTTGCCTCTTGCTGTCCAAGAGGCATGAACAATTTTAGGCAAAGACACTTAAATATACAGGCTTTCTAATGATAAAGACTGATGACAATTTTGTTAAGAAAAACTAAACTTGATATGATCAAAGTGGCATTGTGTAATCCCTGCTTTAAATATAACCACTTAACATTGACAGATTTGTGAATTGTATTATCTAAGGTTAATATCTACCAAGTAATGTCTAGGTTTCTGTTCTTAACAGAGCAATACATATGGACATATGAATATCTAAAAGCCATAAATTTGTTCCATCCTTATCAATCCAATTTCAAGCAATTACATGCACAAAAAAATCAGAGAATACAAAAAAGGAATTATTAGGACTGGAAATTCCTCTGACTTTGAATAACTCAGGTCTCAGGCACAGTTACAAGCTTCTTTGTTTGTTACATTAGTGCAGTGAAATAAAAGTACCTGATACTCTTGTTCATAATATAAATGTTTGCTTTGGAATATTCTAAAAAAGGATATTCCAAAGCAAGCATTTTTAAACCAAGGCTGCCAGTATAGAAGATGGAAATCCCTGAGGAACAGAGTATTGACAAATAAAAAGACCATTTATATAATACACATTTTTCCTTAAGTCAGAAACAGAGATTCACCAAGATAAAGTTATACCTAAGAGAAAGAAAATTGTATTGTGAAAATTCAAAGAGTGAGAAACGAGAAAAGACAAGGTCAAGAGCCTGTGTCAGGATTTTGAACACCTCAATAACCTCCGAAGTCTCCTCCAATGCCAAGGAAGTTGGCTGCCTGTGCCCTGAGGTGGTGCCTCCAAGCAGCCCTGCACAATCTCCTGGGAAAGAGAGCCACAAGGATCTCAGCTGGGCTGTGGCTGTCCCCAGCCACTGCCACCATCCTTCCCCGCTTTCCTTGTGCAGCTGCTGCAGGGCTTCACCCTTCCTGGTGGCAGCACGGCATTGCCTGTCCTGCCAGCCCCCCAGCCCTAGAACAGCCCTCTTCTGCCCAAGTGTTCCCTGACAGTTAGGAATATGCTAAGAGAGATGAAAAAAACCAGTAACCATTTTCATAATTGCTATTCTTAAAGAATGGCTTAAAATGCAGGTGTACTAGTCTGCCTGTCTATCTATAAA
>JAYDZK010000056.1:41817115-41829157 GCA_034509185.1 Euphonia xanthogaster | reverse complement strand
ATAAATAAATCCTAATATGTGCCACATCACTCAGAATTGCCTGCGGGTAAGCACAGTATGCCACAATAAGAAAGTCTATTGGCACTTCTGGCAGCAGTTTTTATTTGAAATCTTGATATTCTTTAGAATGCATTTCCACGTACACTAACACATCAACAGAATCCTGTTCTTTTCACAAAAGAGTTACTTCTTTCTCTTCAGTCTTATTTCTCTGATATTCATATTGAGGTCTTCTGCTAATATTCCTATTTTGTACGTTATTTCATGCTTAATATACTGTAATGACAGACATGCAAAAATGTATCAGTCACTCACCATACTGTACATATAATTCTCTTAAATTTCCTTTAAAAGTTCTGTTCCCTTACAGAAACACATAAAGTACTTTCTACCAATTTATAGATGAAATTGTTAAAATGAGTTATTACAACTTCATTTGTTATAATAAGGCTCTCTGAGGGAAGCGAATTCAGATATAGAATTAAGAATTCTAATTTAATTTGTGGAGAAACAAAAAAGATGTATTACTGGGTGAATAAAGTGGGATGAAAAAGGCTGCTGGCAGCTACCATTTTACAAACCCATAAACTGCAGAACTGTGCAAGGTCTTTCTACTTTGCAAAAAAACCCTCAAACACAAAGGCTACCTTACAGCCTCATCCTCCAAAAGTAAGAACGTCAAGTAACTTTTTCAGTTAGTTTGAAAACATAAAGATAGTTAAACTCTTAAAATATTTATCTATGTATGCATAACACATACAAAATAATATGTTTAACAAGAGCTGTGATTCCAAGCCAGGAACTTGTTTTCATCTCTGTTGCTAAGTTACTTTTCAGTTGAAGTTTCAGTTGTGCTATTTAGTAAGTGGCATTTCTCCGTATCTAGAGAAAAATAAAAAAAAAAACAAACCAACAAACACTTTCAACCATTAAACTATCATTTCAGTTGTTCTGATCATGTAGAAAATTCCATTGAAAGCAAAAACCCTTTTAAAACCTATTCTATTACTATAGTTACAAACTCCTAAGCACAAAAGACCAGGCTTAGTGAGACATAAGCACCACTGCTAATTAATTTTTAGCCTAATGATATTTCTGAACTACCTGGTATCTCAACCTACTTCTTGTTCCCCTTATAATTCCTTTTGTACTTAAATTTTATCAAACTACCCTAAGTTATTTTTTCAGGTAAGTAATTCCCAAACCTATCTTACAAAATTTCAGATATATCTGTGCTTATTGAATTTTTTTTTTTTAATGCTTGCTATAGCGTGACTGGTTCTTTCAGAACTGCTGTTCATTCAGATCCACTTTTTTACCTCTCATCCCTTATTCTTTCAATGCATTCTTCACCAAATAATTATTTAAAACTTTTTCACTCTTTTCACTTTTTTCTTCAATGGAGAAATGTAAGCATCCACTTTTATTCTTCCTCATCTTCTCTGAATGTTTTATTCACAATAGTTATTCTTAGATAATAATCAAGTTTTTGATTTGTTTCTCTGACCAAGATCTCCCAAAGCCTGGAGACACAAATTCCTTGACATAGTCTTGCCAAAAATTAGGAAGTTTTTAATGCTTGCAAAATTGCATATATTAACAAAGTTTCTCAACATTATCACATATATTGCTCTTTGCTTTCTGAAAAACAATCACCACAAACACCCTTTCAGTTTGAGGTGACAGAATTGAAACAGTTTTTCCACTGTCCCTGGTTTGGGTTCTATTTCTGCTAATTATCTCATTTCCTATCATATGACTCACCTACTTAGACTCTGAAGTGCAGATTTGTTTTGTTGCTTAACACACTCGTTTGTCTTGTTGTCATTTTCACTAACTTTCCTCCTTGTCACCACCTTTCATATATGCTGGATAGTGACACAAAAGGCCTGTGTGCTTCTAAGAAAAACAGACTTTCTATTCCTTGTTTACAAGGATGTTCTAACTACTGCTAGTGTATTTCTGAGCACCTGGAGGAAGCCTACATCCAAGCTTCTTTCAAGCTGGTTACAAACTGCTTCAAACTGTTTCAACCAACCCAAAGAGAGTCTTTGGAGTTTGTTGTATGTGCTTGGCTCCAGAAAAGGTTAATACAAGATGAGCAACATAGTTTGCCCTGCAGAAATGGTGTAGTCTGAGAAGGAAACAGACAGCTGCTTCCAAACTGTCTTATACCATAAAGGAGTGTGTGGTAAGATAGTTTACCACTGAGCTTCAGTTAAAGGCTGCCGGAAGTGCTCATTATTATCATTTTTAATTGAATCTCATATCAAGAAGACAAATTTGACTGAATCTTCCATGCAGCAGGGGACTTCTTAGGGCACTTTCCTAGTTTAATTCTTTGGTACATAACCAGATATAAGTTCATATGGCAATTTTACTTTCATTAGGACACATAATCCTCTACCCAACCAGATTTTTTTGAATGATGTACTCAGGAATTCTTTATGAAAGTTCCACCTCTGCACCTCTCCACTCTACGTACACCAGTCTGAAGTCAGCTGACAGACTCCAAAGTTATTGGAAGTTCAGGGGCACACATGACTGACAAACCTGCTATGATGACACAGAACAAATAGGAAAGTCTTCCCAAAGAAACACAAATTTAAAAGAGAATAAAGAAGATCTATGCATTTATCACAATTCCTGGGAAGTTGATTTTTTTTTTTGAGATTCATTAATAAGTAAATTTTCCTTATCAATATCAAATAATTATTCTTCTTGTTAATGTAATCCAGAAAAAAATTATAACATTAGTCATAACTAAAAGTAGCTGGAATTTTGAGGAAGATCTAATACTGGGACAAGTATTAGAGAGCAAAATATGAATATTACAGTGATAAGAGCAAATTATACAAATGATAAATGTTTTTGTCTCATTTCTGCACAGAATACAATGGGAAACTGTAGAAAATGCCCAGAGTTTCTTTGGTTCTGTTATACAATTCATTCCTTTGTGGCCACACTAGGGAATTGTCTGCTTGGCAATTTGACTGTATTTATGTATTCCATGTACTATTCAGTAAATGCTGGTGTGGGATTTCTTTTTGAATAATTCCATAATGAGCTTTGGAAACATTACCCCTTGGGTAATGGCAGTAACTTATGACAGCTATTCATATTGAAGACAACTGTTTAATTAAAAGTATTTTTTTCCTTTAAGGACGATGCCTGGCAACCACAAGATTCTGTATATTAGCATAAGACACTTACTGTTTAATATAATATATCAAGTGTAATGAAGGTACATCCTGTAATTGAAGAAATGAGCCACTGGTAGAGTGAGAATTAGACTGTATGAATAGAGAGAAGCAGTGAAATGAAAAACATATTTCTTACTGCTTTTTATTAAATCGAAAAGTTAAACATTGGCACCATGAATGTGTGTACAATTCCTTTTAAAGATCAGCTAGCAATATCTAATTTGCATTTTTTAATTTTTGCACAATTTTCTTGGTGCCACAGTTTTTTTTTGTCGTATAGAAATAACTCATCAAATCTTTCATGATTTTTTAATATATGTGCTCCCAGCTCCTGTAATGTTTCTGAGGCCTTCATTTCTTTGAGGCATTTTCTAAGACATCAGCTCTTGGAGATGTGGAGCAAAAACATAATTCCAGTTTTATAAAAACCTAAATAAAAATATTCCTGCCTGAAAAAAAATACTTTGAAAGCATGCTATGAGCACACCAAGAAGGAAAACAAAAAAAATGTGCAGTTGGCATTTCTTAGTTATTATCTTATATGTCTTGAGAATGGACTTAACCCATGATTTCTGACAGTCTGGAGTTGGGGAAACCATAGCATCACCCCCTATCAGAAGGGAGCTCCCTGTCAAAGAATGACTGCGGTTGCCCCTTAGACTGTACTGTGAAATAATGCTTTACTGTAATAGCATGTTGCCTCTGAAAAGCAATGTTATCTTTTTATAAAAAGAAATATGAGATTCAAGAGAGAGAATTATCCTGTGCTTGTGTATTTGGCTTATGCATTTGTGCCCACTAGTTTAGGCAGGGAAGTGTAATGGGAATAACCAAGGCAGTTATTTTCAGAATCAGTGTGAAAACCAGTGCAGATGAACTCATGCAACAGACAGGAAAATGATTATTATATGTAGATACACCAGACAAGTCCCAAAAAGTTGTAGTGATTGGCCTAGGAATATATATATATATATTTTTGATAATTATCTCATATCATCCTGAGATGATGGAAAGACACATCAAGGACTTTGTAGCCTACTTTTAAGTGCTTTATTTTAATGCTTATTTCCTTTCTGTTTTTGCATAATACTTCTGAAGAGAACATTTCCTTCTATTGTAGATAAGACTGTTCTATTGTCACTTTGCCAGTTGATATAAAAGCATTTCTAATAAGTGCTCAAATTTAGAAGCTGGAGAGAAGTTGCTTGTCAGGTGTGGTACAGCAAGAGAAAAAGCCTCTGGACCTCAAGAGAAGTTTATTTTATAATAAATAAATATATAAATAAATATATAAATAATTCTTATACACAATAATTGAGTGGGAATCATGCCATCTTATCCAGAAGAATATAAATAAAATAGACATAGAAACAAAAAGGAGCACTGAGAAATTTGCTAAAGGGAAAGTGAATGAAAATCACACAGCTCTGCTGCCATGATTTGCTATGGAAAAGATCAGGTGCTAATCTTTTTTAAGAAGTGCAAGTTTTCATGTTCGAAAGCCTTACTGCAGGACCATCTCCCATATATTTGCCCCACCAGGACTGTTGTTCCTAAGGGTTGCCAGGTGGAGATGGTCAGCTTGTTCTAGGGAAGAAAAAGTATGAGAGATGCCATTTATTCAGACTTGCTTCTACTTTGCCTTTGATCAAGATTGGAGGTGAAAAGCCAGAAAAGCTTTTACTGTTTTGGAATAGAGGCAGATTTTACATAAATGTCACTCATTATATCCCCAAGTTTTCAAGCTAAGATTTTTTTTAGTCATGTGCAAAAATCAATCACTGTAAAGTTCTTTCTTTTGTGGAGAAATAAAATGAGGGGTAAAAAAAGATAGTACATCAATAGAAGTCTTTAATTTAAAAAGGTCTTGACATCAGTTGCTGAAGAGACAGTGCTGAGCTTCTAAATATCTCACCTATTCCCAAAAGTCTGAACATATGAAGTGAATGACCATACCTAACTTATTTATACCCTAGTATCCAAGAAGCATTGGTGAAGACAATATGAAATTAATAGGAATATATAGGTCTTCTTTTCACATCCTTTTCATAATAAGTCTTTTCTGCACAGGTGGCAATTTTGGTATAGATTGTTCTTCACTAAAATCATATAAAACATAGACTGAAACTTTTAAATGAAGAAAGTTATGCTGTTTTGCAATCATTTCTGCTTCAGAAATACAACATTCTTGAGGCCAAAGAAAGCTAATTGCCAATTTAAAATCAAGGGTTCCAACTCTGAGTCAAGACAATTGCATTTATTCTCACTGTCTTTGCTCTCAGATGGTTGTATTTTTTACAATAGTTTCCTTTGCTTCACAAGAAGGTGCTGAAGACAGAACCAATACTTTTAGCAGAAGACATGAGCTTCTGATGTTTTTAAAACTTTACTTGTACATGTTTATTGAAGATGCCAGCCAAATGCTGAAGACATTATTCAAATTTCAGTCAAATATTTAAAATTCACACCCAGTTTAGACAAATAATTCAGGAAAACACACACAATGCCTTGTTTTGAAGTTCTGGGAACTTACAAGGATAATATAATATTGGAGTTAATTGAATAATATAGGAGCTCCACAGACATGTGACTGAATTTCTTTCCTTTTAAAAGGGCATATATCCATACATTTGCATATATATGTGTGAGAGTACATATCTGCTTCTAAATAGCATGATAGATGTAGAGTTTTAAAATATTTAAACAGACATTGTTTTGTTGTGTTATTTTTTCCCAGTTAAAAGCAAAATAAAAGGACTTTAATTTGGATCTTAACTGCAAAGATAGTCTGTACTTCTCTCATTTTTTACCTCTTTGACCATTCTTTACTATGGCACCTTCCTAGAATCGTGGATCCATTGTAACCAACGGATCTCTGCAGTTTAGAAGGTACAAGAATGGCATAAAGAGACCTTAAGTAGTGTAACAGCTGCTACTTATGCCATAGTCTGAACTATACCCTTGGGTGAAACCTGTTGTCTTGGCATTGCCTTACAACATCACCACCATGCTTTCAGATCTCTCAAATATCTAATCAGCTAGAGCAGAGAGGCTGTTGTCCTATACCTATCATGGCTTCTTATGATCTGTGCTGCCTGTAATTATCTTAAACATTTGCTGAATGAGTGCTAATGGTACAACCTTGCCAGAGAAGTACATTCAAGCATAAGTAAGGCTTCTGTTAAAAAAAAAAAAATAGATGAAACATTTGAACAAAATAGAAATAGTAATAATCATCATCAGAAATTTTCACATCAAAATTGATGGGAATTCTACAGACAAGATTCCCATGTAGCTTTGGATAATGGCATTCTGAGACAGTAATTCTACTGAATTTAACAGAATTGCTTCTATTTAGAAAACTTTTGGTTTTAATGAATGTACTATTTGTTTTCAGATTTACAGAGTCTTTTTCTCCCCCTGCCATTGATGAGCCATCTTCCTTTAGAAACAAACAGTACAACCACATCCATATTGATGAGTAGTGATTCTCTGGTTTGCTCACTGATTATGATGGGACCAGATACCCAAATGACAGCAAGCCCCTGTGTAGCCATAGCTCATTAAACACAAGGAATATGTTGGAAAAGCTCCAGGCTGGCTTTCCAACAAGTATTCACAGGGTTAATTATTTTAAAAAGGATGACTGCTCAAACTAGCTAATTTAGTAATGGCACTTGTTTTGTGTAAAGTACAAATGCCTCCAAAAACTAAATATATAAGTTTGCATCATTAACAGATATCTTAAACAAAACATCTTGAAATGCTGTTGCTTTTCAGTCAGTATTACTTACATGAGATTTCCAAGTCAGTTTTCCACAATCTCATTTTTGGAGGCACTGAGGCATAAAATGGCTCTTCCAGAAGCCATTAGATGTTCTGAATACACGACAGAAAGATCTGACATAAAAGTAACAAAATGAGGTTTTATATGTTGAAGTTCTATTGTTTGATCTTAGCATTAAGGTCTAAGGTTCCAACATCAGAAAGTGATTTCTGATAAAATATTCTTCTGGTCATTAGTGAATGCAGACAACTCATTACAATAACAGTGTTTGCCTAGTAGCTTCCATCAGCAGAATCTGATGCATGCACAGATGTGCATCCCACAGTTAGCTGAGAGTTTTTCAAAGGCATTTTCTTAAGCTTTCTGGTGACAACAAGTTACATAAAGTCCCCAAATTGTAATCATTTTCTCTGCTATTTATATCTGAAGAAAAATGATTACCAAATCCTCTCTCCTATATGCAAATGGATGATCACTATCCACTAGTAAAACACCATTCTCTCAAGTCATTTTTGCTGCTTACACAGGAATTGCATGGCTGAAACTATTGTGAAAGTAAGTGTGTGGAACGAAACTATTTAAATATGGGGGGTTATAACACCATGGTATTTTATTTTTATGTTTTCTTTTTACTTTATAAAATGAGTTTGTATTTTACATGTGGTGGTGGTCCTGAATAACAAGAATGCTTTTGTAAATGAGTTTATCAAATACACTGCAAAAAAACACACAGTAAATTAATGCTGAAATAACTTTCATTTAGGAAGCGCCATTTTAACAAAATTAGGCAGATAAAGATGAACCAGTTGAGAGACATTTTTAAAGAATGGTAAGTGTACTTTTTCTTTTCTTAATTGAATTCAATTTCCCATAATTTATCACCTTTATTGTCCTCCTAATTTGCCCTGTTCTCCTGGACTATCTTTTGTTCCTTACAGACAACTTTTTTCTTTTATTTCTTCTATTGCCCATACCCTTAGAGAGGAGGATGGAGGGTAATGGGAATCACTAGTCTACCTAGAGAACAGAGCAAAGAACGAGAGCTGTTTTTTTCTCTTGAGGAGAATGCTAATTTCTCTTTCCTTCATTGTTGATTTATTTCACATGAAGTCATATTGCAAAGTAATATAATAGCAAAAGATTTTGGTATCTAACTTATTTTGTATTTCTTCTATATTATAATTAATGTTGGAATTTCTTCTAAATAAAAAGTTCTTAAGTCCATGTTGTGTCATACCAATTTTTATGAGATTTTACATGCAATTTACCTCATTAAGCTTTAATCATCTAAAAGTTAGATGTCATCAAATCTAAGATGGTTATCTAGGCACCATCTGTCTTCAATGAAAAGGCAGCATCTCGAGAGGGCCATTCATCCCACTGGCCCAAGACACTTGTATTAAGGTGGCATGGAGGCGTTTCAAATGGAGCCTGCTTGAACAGTTTAGATTAAATGCATGATTATTTCATGGGCAAAATCGGGGGAGATGAATACGACCCCATGTCAAAGGCTTGAGTTTTTCCTTCATGAGAATGCATGCAGTGTGTTATATATTAAGAACTCAAAGACTGTACAATTGAATATGGAAAAAAAATAATAAGAGCAAGTAAGAAAAAACCCTCTTAATTATGATTTTTGTGTGGCACTCATTTGTTCTGGTTCAAATAAAAGGTTTAGGGCATGATGATATTTTTTGTCTTTCCCTGCTGGAAAACTCCTGTTTCAAAAGGCAGTTTTTAAAATATCAAACAGCATACATGACAACAGGGACAGTTCACCTACAGCTGAAAAGAAACTTGTCAACTTATCATGCAGTTACTGCATCCAAGATATATCCACTGTTGGTTTTTGTTTTTTTTTTAATAATATTCAGGCATGAACATATTGTTAAACTAAGTAGCCAATAGCATAAAAAAAGAAGTTGCTTAAAGAATGTATGCTTAGCATTTCAAAGTGAGTTCAAATGTTAATTGTTTTCTTTATCAAGTAGGGTTCCTAGTTAGCAAACTCTTAGTGGTTGGAGACTGTATACTGCATGCTACACTACAAGCAAAAGGAACAATTTATCAGATATTATATTAAATGAATGAGAATGTCAAGATATGGATTTCATACAGTATATTCTGTCTTTGAAACATGGACATCAGCCCTCTCATCTCAGTTCTTACAGTGGTTTCTGCAATTCGTCAGCCTCCCTTCCTTTCACCTCTCACAACTACAGCTGACTCAGTAAATCAGTGATACCAAAGAGAGTGGAGGAAGTAAGGCAGCTTGTGCTACATTGCTTGGAGATATCAGAAAGATACCTTACACTAGGGCCTTATATACTTCACAGTCTAACTTTTAGCCACCTGCCCTTGGAAGAGCTCTGCTACCTTGCATGACATTGGAAATCTGGCATCAGTGATACCATGCATGGGTTTTCATACATAGCAACCAGAGGCAGTAGGAAAAGGTGTTTGAAAGTACATACAGAAGTAGTACTAAAATGCTTAACCTCTCCTGACAAATGCCACATAAAATGGAGGTCAGGAAAAAAACAAAAATGAAGCAAACAATAAAAAAGGCCATACATTTTTTTTATGTAAACCCCTACATGCATTCTTTATGAAATGCTCTCAGTGAGGTAAGAGAATAAACATATCTCTATAGTTCTGTTTGCAAAGCAACTTGCACAGAGTGGTCACAGTGGTAACTGATACTAAATGAACAATTCATGACTGAGTTCTGCCTTCACTGTGCAATGACTGGGTAAACCATCCAAACAAGCAGCACACACTTTACTTTTTTTCCTATGTGGTCTTGGAAATTACCACTGTATACATCAACATAACACAGTATACAAATATGCGCAGGGGAAAAAAAAAAAGCCAAAAAAAGTAATTTCTGAGCAGAAGGAAGAAAAATATCATATTTTCCAGAACTAGAAATAGCATATGGCCTGATTTATACGAATTCAGGGAGCAACAGTACAGATTTTTTTTCGGCAAATGGTGCTTATCCAGAAAAAGAAACAAAAGGAAAAAAAGAAAAAAAAAGAAAAAAAAGAAAAAAAAGAAAAAAGTGGTAGTTGTGAGCTGTTACTGGAACTTCTGCAAAAAAAGATCCAAATTGAGATCTTGTGCAGAATTATACTGTAATTTTTTTCTTATTCTTTCTAATGAAATAGTTTAACAAAGTTATTTCAATACAGCCAGCAGAAGGGATATGCATGCAGTCTTTCAGGCTGGGGATACTAGAGCAGTTGTGTATGAAGAAGGAAGCACAGTAACCACTTCCTTTTTACCAGGTTCAGTATTCTGATCTAAATAAAATAAAAATTAAAAAAAAAAAGAACCCAAACCAAAAACCCTGGACTCATTTACGACCAGAGTATTGTGGGTGTATTTTAAACAAATAACTCACCTAAATAATAGACAACAGAGAAAAAGGACAATAAGCTGAAACATGACTCATGATGATGAGGTAGTTTTTAGGGAGTGCCAATTTACTGTGTCTGTCTAGAGCTGGTAGTGGGTGAGACAGGGTAGAGAAAGAGAGAGAAAGAGATTTGTATCTCTCTGCCTCCAGACATTTAAAATTAATGACCCATAGTGTGATGTATGAGTTTATGCAGAGATACCTGAAGGATGTGTTACTTCTATAAAGCTCTGTATCTGTGCAGTAATCCTTTATGTGTAGCAGATTGCGGCTAAACTAGTCATAAGCAGCAGCAGAAAATGTGCAAATGAATACATAACACCCACTTAAAGCTTATGTTAATTCAGCCGCTGCTTTGAAGAAGAATTAGCAATGGGTAGTATGTGCTCTGTCTTGCTGAACAGCTAGCGTCACCCTACAGTTGTTTGAAAGCCTAAAAAAAGAAGAAACACCTGATGTGCATATTGTGCAGCAGGCTGCAATGTTAGTAATAGAAGAAACATTATGAAGCATAAATTAATTAACTTCTGGAGAAAGAAAAAATATACTTTTTGCAGAAAGAAGGAACCATGATTTTCTACATGAAAAATACATCATTTCCCAAACTCCATTGGCACTGTGATCTGAACAGATGTGTGTCACAGCTTTGTTTCCTTGGCCTTCTCTGAAGCTCATTTATTCCAAACAGGTAAGCAACCGCTGTTAAAATTAACTGGCCCTTGATTGGGCCAAATGAATTATTAGGAACTGGAAAGAGTCTGTCCCTTTCCCAGCCCACAGTCTGAGTCAAGGATTATAAGCACAACAATGCACAGCCTATATTGAATGCAGTTCTTGGTGATGTTGATATTCAAAAACTGTTGTCTTCCTTCGCCAGGAAACTGAAATCTGCAGGAAGAAATGAGAAATGGGCCAATAACTGGATTAGTAACTTTGGCTGCTGGATTTCCACTCTGTTCCACAGCAGAGACAACTCACAGGTACAATCCATGCAGTTTTCTGAATTCAAGAAAATACACACAGCAGAACAGTTAATTTCAGACAGGAGGTGAGCCTGGACTCCTGCTTTCTAGGCAAGGATGTTGCATTGAGCTAAAGTAGCTGCATTACCTTAGGTGAACTTCCAGTCACTCCCATCGTCACCTCTCCTGTTTCAAGCAGCAGGAAAACTTGGTTCACTTTCTCCAAGACCGTAGTACCTCTCCATACAATGAGCTCTTCATTTCTCAGTCTCAAAGTTGTTTATTGTATCTTAGCTATAAAATCTTTCTCCTGTCCTGCCAAGGTCAGCTCAGCAAGACAGTCAGAAGCACTCTGCCTGCCCCCAGGGCGGTGTTATGTCTTTATACTAAAAACTACGTGTACAATGTTTACAATTACTTCCCAATACCCATCACTTATGTTAGACAGTGAGCTTCTACTCTAAACTAATCTAAAAGTGCCAACATCACAGCAGAAGATGGAGCCTAAGAAGAAGAAGGAAAAAGGCAGGACATGCCCAGATTCTTCTATCTTGCCCCTTGAACCCCCATTCTAGAAACTCCGAAATCTACTTTTTTCACCCCGTGATAAATTCACTATCATTCTACTTAATTTGTCGTGGCTTGCAGATTTTCATCTAAGGTTGGTAA
>JAYDZK010000056.1:41729062-41817015 GCA_034509185.1 Euphonia xanthogaster | reverse complement strand
AATTTGTCGTGGCTTGCAGATTTTCATCTAAGGTTGGTAACTTGTTCCATGGGTCATAATCAAAACCACAGGCATTTTGGGCTCTGTGCCAGGGTCTCTGAGCCTCCTGGCAAGGGTCTCGGCAACTCCGGACTCCCAAAGGGATGTCTTGAGTTCCGACATGGGATAACCCTTTTATTCTAGCACAAATATCAGAATTAAACTGGAATGGATTAAAGAGGGCCTGTTGTATAGCTCAAGTTGCTAGCTGTCAGATGGATATTTCTGTCCCCTCCTTGTGCTGACACATGATTGCCTATGATTATATACAACAGTATATTGATAACACAGCATTCCGATTACGAATCTGGCAACAGGTGTACACTTTCCACAGATCAGCCATAAGGGAAAGCCACAGTCTACCACCTATATATGAGAACAGAAAAAAAAAAAGGTATGAACTTTATCAAAGGCTTTAAAGGCAGTATACTGAATACTTTTGATGGTAACATGGTATTTTTATGCTGAACCACTTTACAAAGAAATATAAGGACTTAACTTATAAAACCACTTAAAGACCTGACTTCAGTTCTAGGGAGAGTAGTTATCCCACAGCTACATCACCAAAAAGGTTACACTATCTGCTTCTTTTTTTTTTACTGCTGACATTCAAAATTTTAATTTCCAAGGACTTCACAAACTGTAATCAAAAAGTATAAATGTCTGAATTTTGCAAATGTATCCTCTTCTACAAGTAATACTTCCACAGTTATTAATAGCAGAATTGCTACCAGTAGCCCTTAAAAGTTAATATAAGCAAAGCTGTATATCCAGGTTCCTACTGTGAAGGGAAATAGAAACCCTCAAGAACCACTTGGCCTATCATAAGATTTGAGCCTAAGGTACATAGGATGAGTGACCCTCTGACAGTGCCTTCACTGAATAAAGACGGGAATTCATCAAGATCAGTCCCAGTTTGACCTCAAATATCTACTTATATGCATGTGAAAGACCACTCAAACTATACCTGTGTGAACTAAATATCCACTGAACTAGAAATCCAACTAAATGTTCCCTCAAGGTCTGGGAGTTCTCACAACATTTCTACTGGATCTGTCATCATACACAAAGAAAAATTGCTGGAAGAGGGGCTTATGCCATCTTCACTGTTGCCATTAGAGCACTTAGAAAGATTTTGAAAATCTTCAACTCACATTCTTCATCTCCCCCAAAGGTTTTGAGCTCACATTCTGCAAGCATGACCTCGGTTTTAACACATTTTGGAACAGAGAATCTGGTCTACCTTTCCAGCCAAAACAAATCTATTCATAAGCAGTCTCATTTAAATGTTGGGGTAAACACAGAGAATAAAACCATCTTTTAGCTTAACCACTTGTCAGAATATTATGACATGTGTATTAAACATCTTCATCTAATCTGTATTTTTTTTATTAAAAGGTGAAAACCTTCAGCTAAAGTGGCCAAGAAGACTCTCCTCCTTCCCACTCCCAGACTATGCTGAAGTGCAGAGATTAGGGTAGTCTTAGGGAATCTAAAGGATTGCTGCTCAAGTCTCCTTGGGCAGGAGAAAAATACTCTGTGGAAAAGGGTTAGACTTGATAATTGTTAGAAAGAGTTACTCTCTTTTCATAGTTTAGGAAGGTTTATTAAACCTTATCAAAAATACAACAGAAGACTGAATAGTTCTCTATGGCACCAGGAGCAAAAGTTTTTCCCTCCCATGTGCTCTCTCTCACAACGGGGGTTTCTTCTTTTTAACTCTTTAACCCCTCCCAAAGTTCTGTCCATCAACCCCTTCTTCACTGCCCAGTGGTGGAGATCTCTTCCTCAAATCCTGATTGGAGGTCAGATGTCACCATAGTGACAAGCCAGCCCTCCCAGATGTCCCAGCTCCAGCTATCCCTTGATAACCATGCGAGGGGGTACAACATAACTATAAGTCTATAAAATTTTCTTAACCAAATACATGATATTTATCTATTAATTGTGAGAGTCAATCACTGCATTACTCATCTATCACATAATTAACCTAAGGAAAGCTTCCTCCAATCCCTTAACTACTTCCTTTCTCTCTTACAGAAAAACAGACAACATATGTGAAAACAACGGTCCTCTTTAGAACTATCGGCTGGAGTCACATCCTCTGACAACAATTAGAAGTGAAGGCACTCCTGGTTTACAAATAGCAATTAAAAAAAAAAAAAAAACAACAGAATGAAACAGAAATCAAACCTCAGCCGAACAAACAAAAAAATGAAAACCAAAACCAAACAAAAAAAAAATGACAACAAACAAAACACAAACAAACAAACCCACAAAAACTCCTGGCATTTGCAAAACAAGCCTCCACACAGACTTTAAGGAAGAAATACAAAAGAAACCTTAATGCATGTTTGGAAATGAACTTACATTGAACCCTTCATGAGCAAAATTAATTTGGCATCTCTGATTTCCACCAGGGACTAGAGCTGGAAATGACCATGGCCTAACAGAAAGGCTTTTCTTCTGGTATTTCCAGCTGAGATGCCAAGTGGAAGTGCTGGAATCTGATAAGAAACCTTGCTTTCATAGATGTTTGTCCAAACACGACCCGAACAGCAAAATTTTGGTTATCTGGCTGTCTTGGCAGACTGACAGAATTAGCAGAACGTTTTTAACCATTTATAATGAAGTTCACATTTGATGTTTTAACAGAAAACTCTTTCCAAAGAAACCAAAGCAATTAAAGTATAATGAAAGTCCTACCGGTTAATACAATAGTGAAAGACAATACCTAACTAACAGATGGTAGATACAAGGGTTTCCAAACAAAATAAATACATTTTAAAAGTCTGTCTTGCCTCTTTACTCTCTTAAATGAGAGTGAGAAAATATTTTACTCTGAAAATCTCTTGTAAAATCCCAGAAAACACTGTGAAACTACCGAGAAGTCTACTATTGAATTAGCTCATCTTTGGAACAGACTTCTGTAAAACCTGTCTTTATTCATACTGCCATCCACTCTGTTCATCTCTTAAGATGTACTTGCACTGAAATTGTTACAAGAAATGAGATCTTTGGCAGTTCCTCAGTGGAAGTTTCAGTCCTCATCCTGCCCCAGCAGCACCAGGTAGTAATAGTCTGTAAAAAACTCTACTACCTGTTTTCTGAATGCATTACTAAAACATTTATGATGGTAGTGCTATTTTCTGAAAAAACTAATAAAGAGATTTTAATGCACCCTTAACGGTGAACTAAGAATAAAAACACTCTCTGACCTGGTAAACAGCTGTGTGCAATGCAGTGATAGTGAGGGACTGAACCAAATAACCTATTACAGCTAACCGCTTCTGTTTGCATCAACCTGTGAAATAGCTTCATTCCTCTGTGCTGGGGAATGAAGTCATCTTATCTTCTCTAATAGCACAAATTACTAAAAAGAAACCTTCAGATAAGTATGTCTGATAAAGCACAACCATGCCTCAGTTTCTGTACTAGCAATTATAAGGCATTTTCTAGCAAATTCTTGCTTTTAATATCTTCAACAGCTATGTAATTAATGTAATCATCCGATCAATTCATATGATGCACCTGTCCCAAATATTCTGGATGAATGTATATATTGACTTACATATACAAAACCTCACTTTATTGATTAAATCAAGATGGCACAATTTAAAATAAATACCTTCCAACCTTCAAAACCTAGACAAGTTTCCTCTTAATAAAATCCCAAGTTATTATAACTTAGTTATAATAGTTATATTATATTGTGATATAACATATAGTTATTATAATAAGTTATTATATCAGTAGTACCCAATGAAAATCAGCACACTAGACCAAAAAATAAAGATAACACTGGGGTAGAAGTTCATCCATCCAGAACTCCAGATGTGAGGACCATGAGCACATATTCCACTTATGATCTTATCTGTTGCCTTGTAAGTGACTGTGTCCTTCAGATACGATGAACCAAAAAGCCAATAATTAGTGCATGTCCAGAATGGAAATAGTAGTGGAAGTGAGAATAGATATTAAGCAGCAATGTGCAAAAGACCTGGAGTAGAAAACAAAGTGTATTTTGCTCCTGATGAGGTTTGCAATGCTTTTAAAACCTAGATTGTATAGTTGCTTACCCTGGTTAGACAAAACATTGGAAATTCTTCATTTGGACATGTGCTTGTAAACAGGAAAATAAAAAAGAACAATTCTCTGGCTACTTTTGTTGCCAATGCATGAAGATGCACCTGAAGATCCTAAAAGGTTTTCTTAGTCCACAAGCTTGGCTAAAAGGAAGGCAATTGCTCCTTCAGACTCAGACAGTACCTCTCTCAGACAGTCTGCCAGCATCTCTCAGATGTGCTTCAGGTAATTGCCTCTCATCCAAGCAATGATCTCAACCCAGCATGAAGAAAAATGAGGAACTGTGTCATCTGGACAGTATGAAGCACAGGGCAGCTATGTGACATCACCAATTGCACTCAAAGGGGTCATAGTGTTCCCTTTAATGCCTACCTATTACCTATATGATTTTAAATAAGATGGATGAAATAAAAGTCTGCCATCCAACAAACTGCTTGTCTTCTTTGGCAAAAGAATCATTCCGAGGTTCCCCATTTTCAGAGGAAAATAGTGGCTCTTTGGGTGTGTCTGTACTGGCTTTTGCCAGGAGCTGTAAATGTCACATAAATGATGATCCATGTAAAAAGCCTCTTGTGACAGTTTTGAAATAATTTGTTTGGAGTCAAAATGTATTTGCTAGTGTCTTATGTAGCCAGAAGGTATTGATTCAAAGATCAAGAAAGGCAAATACACTGTTGCTGACATTTTTGAAAGGGTCATATGCAAAACACATCTCTTTCAGAATCAGAGTTTGTAAAGCCATTTTCTGATTTCCATCTCTTTTTGTGTTTAAGACTAGGGATCTATCAGAAGACTAGGAATGAATTATCAGAAGCTTTCATCATCTCACTTACATACTCTAACTGAATTCTCAAAATATCTGCTTTAAATCAAATCTAGTTGGGTCATTTCTGCAGAGCTCATGGGTTTTCCATAGGTACCATTCCAAAGAGGGAGTCAGCTGCTCCTGTGAATGAGAGGAGAGGCAGTGCCTGTTTTATTTTTGCTTTTGCAGTAGTATCGACCTATAGAATAAACCTTTTGCGGTAGTATAAAAAAAAAGTAGCTTTTATGGATTTAGAGCAGATATAACCCATGTATGAAAAAAAATCTAGATATAACTAGGTTTAGAGGTAACTAGAAATAATTATTAAGTTTGAAGTAGGAACACTTATTAAGTTGTTCCAGAGGGGAACTACTTTTGAACTAGAGAATGCATTTGGATCATCTCTACTATGAAGTGATAAGCTGTGTAGGTTCAAAGTACAATGGAAAGCCCTGACATTATCCATGCCTATTAGTAAACAGTGCTGGTACAAGCGCTATGGGAAATACCTTTGTGATTGTGGACACAGACCTATTGTGACTGCAAGATTCTGTATGTCTGTTGTATTCTGTTAGAGGTTATTACTGACTCTCTATGTGTCATGGTCTTTCAACATATTCTGAAGTCCAGTAACTCTTTATGTTTTATTATTCAGTGAAGAAAGATCTAGCAGATTTTTCTAAAAAGTCACTATAGTGATAATAATCTATAACCGTGAGTTAAACTCCAGTCCATGTAAGCCTGAAAATTTTCTAGAATTATTTATCTTATGCCTTCTAGACAGCAAACCAAGAGTACTAAAACTGAGACAGATAATGCTTCTGTCTTCTCTGGAAAAAATGTAAAGTGACAGAAACTCCTCTCTACACTTCTTCTGTTCCTACAAAAGAGCCAAGACTTAGCATTACTCATACATGCTATACACTGCCTATCTTCAATTTTATGCTGTGAATGTTAGGAGGAACTGCAACAGACCAGACAAAGCCCATAAACAACATCTGCTTGTTATGTCTCCTCACAGATAATTTCATTCCTAAAAGAAGGAAGTGGGTTGCAGTCCATAACTCTATATCCATGTAGTAAATATGGATATGGTCTGTACTTAACATCAGTGTAACTCTAGTTTACACACACACACAGACCAAAAAAAAAAAAAAAAATCCCAAAACTACAATATTGACTGGACCAGTTTAAGGGTAACTCCAGTCACATTCAGAGAATTATACTGTTTTATGCTTGCTCAGAGTTTGGACATCGACATAACAACTAATAGTCTGAGGACTAAGGAAAATGGTAAAATAGCAAACCAATAGGCATGTGGACTTACCACGCACTTACTGAGTGTTTCACTGGAGAATGAAATTCATCTATACAGAAGGATACTCTTAAAAGTGCACCCTGTCTGAATTTAATAAGATGTGGAAAAAAAAATATTTGCAAGGGCTGTTCTAATTCCCTGTTTACTGAAATAAAACATCGTAATATATCACTGCTGGTGTATCCGTGCTTGTGAGTACTCTCTGGCTACCCAGGTTAAATATTTAACTTTGCAGTAACAACCGCCTTCATGAGTTTTCCAGTTCTAGACACTGAGTTTGCATTGAACACCTTGCACAAAGTATTTTCTGTATTTGCCTGCTTGCAATGATTCTTATTTGCGATTCTTGCATGCAAACGGGCTTTTTGAGAGTTCCTCTGTTCCAGAGGGCTTTTTTCCACTTCATGTCAATAATTCTTTATTCAGCTATTTATCAGAATTCTTTTCACTGCATCTAATGGGTGATGTCACCCAGAAAGAGTTATAATTGCAGGTGGGAAATGAAAAGGAGATCAAAAGGCTTTCAAGAAACAAAAATTCTCTATTTATACAAGTTCTAAGAAACAAAGAGTGCAATGAGAAACAAGCTGACAACAAAATAAAATTCAAATGGGAGCAAAATTATGGCTAAACACACTAATCTTCAAAGTTTAACATGGATTGTCAGCAGTTCTTTGAAGAAATCATGTTTCTGAAATTGCAAATGGAGAGCCATTAGTCAGCTATATATGAATGAATATTTCCCTTTTCTAAATCAGATTTATGGAATATTTTGCCTTCTGTCAGATTACAATATATTTGCATCTAATAGTCTAATTTAGAATGCTTGAGTTATAAATAGATGGGAAAAGCGGCATAAATTAACATTGATACCAAAGAGCTAACGTGTTTTCCTTATAAACTGTAAACTGCTCCCATGTCAAAGGGAGCTCTGTACTTGAGGTTTTCTGAGGTAAGAATGCATTGGTATGTTCGAGCAGGCACAGCGCCCTTGGATTGTGAGATGTGCTATCCAAATTCCTTTCCATGTTAACTATTACTGACCTTCAGCCACGGAAAGCAGCTAGTAGGGTGACTTAATTTGGCACCTGTTCTGGGGATTTCTGGATAGCTGAAGCCAAAAGCAATCCATATTTAGGTGCCCCAGCCTGTTCTCAGCACATACTGTATTTTATGGTGGATTTCCTCAGGAGATTTTAAGGGCAATGCCATGTGGGAATTCCTAAGTGTTGCCTTTCACTCCTTCAAATATAAATGTGAGGCTGTTTTTTACTGACATCTTTTTTTTTTTTTCTGATAAGACTGGCATCCATAGCAAAGACTCTTCCAGTAGAATAACACATTTTCCAAAACACCTCATGGGAACACACATTTCTTGTGAACTAGAAAGGAAAGCAAGCTATTAATCAAGTAAAACTAGGCTTGCAATCCTATTGGGTATAGACATTGTGTGGAATTTTCTTCTTGTTTCTTGAGAATAATCACAGGAAGAGTGTAGGTGGATTGGCTCACATATGAAAAGTTACCTCTCAGAAAAACGTTTGGAAACACAGGATTTCAACACAACCCTAGAGAGAGGACAAAAGCAAAGAAATAAACTGGAGTCGAGTCTCATCTGTCACTCCACTCTACGCTGAAACAATTGTTCCACTTCCAGTAATAAAGGTAGAGCATCTTTTCAGTTTCTGAGTCTGGAACTATACTACCCTATATATATAATTTTATTACCTTCAATTTTTTAGAAATAATGCTTATAAATATAATATATATTAATACATTATAATAATGCTTATAAATACTTATAAAACTTTTTGTTTTCCAGAATTAAAAAAGAACTCCAAAGAGATGTAGTTAGAGTCCAATACTCATTATGAAAGAAAAGAAAAAAAAATACAGAACTTCAGGTAAAATTCCCCAATGAACAATTTTTTATCAAGCTGCATCACATTCTTACATGAGTTTAGAGTTTTGGACGACTGTAACTGTACACAGAGGATGAAAATACCTTTATTTCTTTTCACTTTCACAGATACATGGAGGCTATAAGAATATGCATTAAAGAAAAGATGGGCATGATTTTCAGAGGAATGAAAGGGGATGGTTCTGAAGCTTGTTTCCTCCCCTACCATAGCATTTTTATGCTAGTGCGAAATATTCTTGAGCCAGCTGGTTGTTTTGTTCACACTGGCTTTCATTGCCTAATCTAGTGAATTCATTATAGCTCCCTGCCTGAGGGCTCAATTTTCAGCTGCGCTGAGCATGACCCATATCAGCTGTGGGAAAAGGAAGGCAAAGGCTCTGCGGGCCCCTCACACCTCCCTGCACTCTCGGGAGTGACCCTGCTGCTGCACCAGCCCAGACAACCATGACTAGGTGACATTGCCCTGCACGGGTCCCAGAAATCACTCTCCTGGCAGGATTTCGCTCGTCAAAATGTGAATTTGGTGTTGGGGACTTGCAGAGTAGGAGAAGCTGCCACGAAATAATGCTGGTTCTGTGTCAGAAGGGGACTTGCCTGTACCAGGCATTCTTTGATTAATTCACTCTGGGAAGTGCCTTAGGCCTGATTTTGCAATGTAAAGAGAACTTTCTGGAGTCAGAATCTAGAATCGAGTGTGTTGTTTCTGAGGTAACCACACTCTAACATCATCGCAATAAGTAGTATAATTTTGTTTCTTGGTTACATGCTAGAGATGTGACATTACAGAGAAGCTCTGTGTCAAATGCATTCTATTTGCTCATGTGCTACCAAAGGACAAACAGTACTCTGTTTTTAAAGCATTTTGGCTTAGATTAGTGGTTGTGGAGAGGGAGCTGTGTCCATTTTGTCCTCGCTAGCAAGTGGGCGTTTGCCTCCCACACTCACGTCACTGCCACAATTGGCAGTGGTGACACTTTGGCAGCAATAACTTATCTAAGCAGTCCCAGCACTGTAAAGTAGTCCCACTACTCCCTAAAAATTTTCTTGAGTTCTTACATGCACACACAAACACACGTGAATGCCCACCTCCGAAGTACTGCAAGGAACCTAAAACTTACAAATCAACAAGACAGAATGGTCCTAGCCAAGAAGGAAGAACAAGCAAGATGAAAACATCATAAAGACCCCATGCTGGCACAGCATACTGACTCATACTTTCCAGTTATAAATGTCATCCATTAGGTTAAAAAAATAATAATAAAAATCAGTCTGCATTCTGGGTTGTGGGTTTTTTTATTGCTTGCTTTAATAGCTCTGCTCTTCATCAGCTCCAGTATTCGGCAGCTGATCCCTCTTTCCTTCGGTAAGGACATGTGATAGTTTTGCTGAATAGCTGCAAACATGCTCTCTGCTGGGTACTAATAGCTGGCACATTAGGCTGCTTGGTGAGCTGTGGCAGCCAAACAGAAATGCTTTCAACAGAATGATTTCAGTAAAGAAGTGGAGAGTTGGGATTTTTTTTTTCTCCTTTCTCCACTCTGCTTGGTGCCAGAGTTCTTAAAATAGTACTCTCAGAGTTTTCTTGTTACCCATTTTGGAACCCAGATGTAGGAAGCCAGCCAGCACAGCTGGTGGAGCCTAAGTGTCTCACAGATAGGGAAAGATTATGTGGGCTTCATTTTTCTCTTAACTGTTAGTTTACACTTTATTCCTAACTGTTATTGATGTTATTGCTATTGGAGTGTCAGGAAAAAAATGCCCAGGCTTGCTGAGTTGGAAGTCCTAGGAGCTGAAGACCTTCTTCTCCCTCCTGCTGTCATTGTCTTGCCAGTGTGCTTTGTTACCTTCCCTGATTCCCTCATCAGGAATGTGGATTTAATTAGTTGTTCTATTCTGAACTGACACTGATACCTGTGCAAAGATATTAAAAATGACGTGCAATGATGCTGTGAACTCATTCTCACAACAGGCTATGCATAAAATCAGCTTTCTTCTTGTACTCAAGAGTATACGCTAGATTTCTAGTGCGTTTCTGAGGAGAAGAGAATATATGAAGTACCAGTACCAAGCTTCCTGACAGCAAGCTAAAATGTACACCACAAATTGAAAAGAAGTGATGTGACAACCAGCAGAGTTTCCTTATAGTCATCTAGCAGGGTACTGGGCTGCTCACTCTTAGAGATAGGGGAATTTTCTTCTCCTAAGGATGGAAATCAGACTGCTGGAAACCTTCAGTGAAATTTTGCTTCTGTGAATTTTTTTTCCTGTTAAAGCTCTGCTATCACCTAAGCAGCCTCATAGGATCATTCCTCATGTAATGTGTAGTAACTCCTACCAGCCCTGAGTTACTTATAATCATATGGTTTCTGAAGGGTGGCTTTTGAGAGCAGCCCAGTCTGGGGTATCACAGTTACAGACCACAGAACTCCATGTTCTTAGTACATCTGTGAAAGCATTTGGGGGAATGGCAGTACGGATGGAAGCAACACTGATTCATTCTATCTTCATATGGAAACAGAGGGAACAGTTGGCCTCTCCAAACTGGAATGATACAGAGATCTGAATATGCAAAAATAGCACAGCAATTTCTAGGCAAAACGAAATGCTTCTCAGAAATGCATTGGAAAAAAAGTGCATTGAGGTCCACTGTGAAACACTTAAAAGGTACAGAGTGCAACACTTTGTTACACTATGACTCTTGACTTATAACATTGGTTATGCAGAAAATCAAGAGGAGTCAGGTATTTAATCCTTGCTTATACTTTTAAACCTCCTCTAGCACTAAGCATATTTTCTACCATAAACAAATTTCTGATTGCAGCACATATGAAGGAATAATAGAGGTTTTTGGAGGAAGTGGAAAATAAACTTCTTCACCAATTTAGGTTTTTGAGAAACCATTTCTGGTGGATGTCTGGCTATTAATTTACAGCTTTCCATTGCTCACCATTTTCTTCTCCCTCCTCATCACAGAATCAGAATAATTTGGTTTGTGCCTGTATCTTCCTGACAGGACCATCAGGTCCAGTGTCTTAGCTAATGCTGGTAATAAAAGTGGTCTTGCATGAAGATGTGGGTCTGTGGGTGGGAGCCTCTGATTCGTACATATTCCTTTCTACCAGCAGAGTTGCAGGAACAGTAGCCTCCAGTAAGCAAACAGCTGAGAAGGTATTTCTTTAAACAGCTTCTGCTGTTTTCACAGAGAGTATGAATACAAGTCTCTGCACCCTCCACTGACTCATGCATGTGACCGTGTTCAAGCTTATGCCTACCTCCGTTTCCTTCCCTTGTGTCAGCAACTCACTGCTTCTGTTGCTTCTGAAGTTCACTGTAATTATATATATACAAGCAACACATGACTAGAGAGCTTTAAATGAGATCAGAATTTCTGCATGTAGGCTCTTGTTGCCACATGCCTCCTTTTCTAGGGAAGAGGGGCAGCCTAATGCCTGAGACTGGAGTTTTATCTGTATCTGCTGAAGTCTGTACCCAGCTTCCACTAGAACTTTGCTAGACCTGAATGTTTCTCCCTCCTTGGAGGGCTTCTCAGAGAGTTTAACCTGAGCAGAGAGGTTTTCGTTGTATCCCAAAAGTGAGTTTTATGTTTTCAGTCACTGGAACTATCTCACCTAAGCTACTATTTAGGATATGTATATTAAATGCTGAAGGATAAGCAGTTTTACTTGCCAGTTCTCCACATCACAGGACAGGTATATAAGACAACAGATGAATTTCCATGCAATATTGATAGAGAGGGTTATCATGAAATGCTAAGCTAAAGCTTATGTGGCTAAATCTGCATAAAGTAAACATTCTTTTTATAAATCTTCTGTCACGACTGAGTACACAACAGAGAAACTACATTGAAATCTCTATGTGCCTTCTTTCCAGATGATTTTCTACCAAGATCCTTGCTAACTCAATTATCCATAAAACTACCCAAAAGAAATAGGATCTTGAAATAGATAACAGATGCACTTAGGAGTTACATCTTGTGATGAATGAATACAAAATCCCAGCTTCATTATAGCCAGCCCACACAGTCACATTTTTTATTGCTCATATACAATGATCAGAAATCATTTGGGACCAAAAGAAAAACTCCAGCCAAAATTCTACCACTATCTAAAATTAATAAAATAAATGTAAAAAAAAAATTTAAAAATAAAATAAAAAAATAAAATAAAAATAAAATAAAAAATAAAATAAAAAATATTTACAATCTTTGAAGCACCTGAGAGAAGGACCCTAACTACTTGCTAATTTCTATCATTAAGATGCTCTCAGTAAGAGCTCTACTATCTTCTACTGTTGTCATCTTATTGCAAAAGCCCCATACGTTCTTGGTGATTTCTCATGGGCAACTCCTCACAGCACTGACTCCAACTTCTTCTTCACAGCACAGCCAGAAACTCCAACTCTCTCCTTAACCACTTAACCCACTCTTTTGTAGCACTCTTCTTCTGGGACCTAAGCTGTGGCCTATTAAGGGCAAGTCTGTTCCTAATCTTTCGTGACTGGTACAGCTGCAACTTCTCAGGGGTGAGACTACCTTCTGCACTATCTTTATTTTCTTACATTCTATCCCCCCCCCATTCCACTCTTATTACCCTCTCCTATACCTGCCCTGATTGCAACACATCATTCTCAACAATCTGTTCTTTCTATTTGCAATATCTTTAACTGGAACTTCGCCAAAGAAATTTAGCTTCCTGTTTATTCCTAATGCTGAGTACAAACTCTATGATAGGTAATATTACTTCTGTTCAGTTTAAATATGCTCATGATTTATAGCAAGTTGCTTTTGGCAAGCTAGCTTTAAATATTTGTAATTGTTCTATAAATTCTCATGTTAAGGGTACATTCAGAGCAGGCAGCTCAGTGTGCAGGTTCAGTGTGAGTAGCAGGTTAGGCTCTGGGTGGCTGGAGCACGAGGCAAGGGGCTATGAACCGCTGACCCCTTGCATAAGAAAAGGCCTGGGGACCTGTGAGCCAGGGGACCAGACACTCAGAGGCATTCAGGAGCTGAGGACTGAGGAGGAGGAGGAGTGAGACTTTTACACCCTTGGACTGGGGGTATAACAGCCCAGGGGTTCCTTTGTTGGGGGTTCCTCCTTGGAGGCAGCAGCTTGAGTTCTTTCTGTTTCACTGTGCTGTGAGTAAATGGCTTCAAGGAACCAGAACTCCGACCCTTCTATGGGAAACCAGGAGGTGAACTGGTCAGGAAACCTGGTCTGAGTGTGGAATGGGGTGTGTGGGGAGCCAAGAAGGACAACTGTGGGTTCACTGGAGCTGCCCCCTATGAAGGGACTTTGGTCCCAGCTGTGAAAGTCTCTGGCACTGGGAGTACAAATGGTCAGACAGGGGAGTTTGCTTAATAGTTATGTGCCCTTTGGATCTGATCCATCTTTCTCTCAAAATGGCATTTCCTGTACCTACCTAATCTATGAAATGCATGCTATGTGGATTTCACTTGCCTGAGAGTTTGCAAGTAAACAATTGTAGGGCAGAGAGGTTCAGACAGTTACATACCCATTCTGCCTGAACTCCAATCTGGCTGAATACTGTGGAGTGCAAACCATTTTGTCCTGCTAAGATTAAAGTGTTCACTGCATTCTAGGCTCTGGGAATGGAGCGAAGGTGCAACTATCTGGACCCATTCACATGATCACATTATTTGCACGGCCAAAATCAGAACTGAACTGCAGTTTATGCAGAAGGTATATGATATTTGCCTACCCAGAGTACTTCTCAAGATTTACAGGAATGTTTTTCCTGTGCTCTGACTCATTATACCAGTGCTGAAATCATCTGAAGTGAAAGCTTCTTTTGTGAGGAAGTTCAAGGCTTTTAAGGCTTGAGCTGAGCAATCTCCTAGTCTAATTGCAGCATTTCATTTTCTTGCAGAAGTAACATATCACCAATGCAAGTGATTCCCAGCCAGGTGATGGCAAAGAAAATTCTATGCAGTTTTGCTCAGTCTTGCAAGGAACAGTAGTAGAAGGCTGATAAGTACCTCTTAGTACTTTTTGGTCAGATAAACTGGCAAATTTCTTCAACAGTGATGGTGTCAATCTCTGAGCACTGAGGTAAAGCTAACTGCTGCTCCATAAGAGGCCAGCTATATGCTGCACTAGAATGCTGGACTACCATAGTTTAAAAATTTTATCTGTGTAAAACTAATGCAATGTTGTAAAGATATTATGTTCCTTTTCTTCTCTTTTTCCAGTTTACTATTTCTTGCAATTCCTATATCTTGACATTAAGATTTGCTAAGATTGATCAAGTCAAAATGTGACCAGATATCACATTTTGATGGTAATTATAAAAGAATAAGGTGTTTTAGCTTCTATCTTTTCTAGAGATAACATTGCACAACAAAGATTCTTAAGTTAGCAAGATAAAAGAAGCCTATTTCCCTTTTACTAGTTAAAAGCAACACTTCAAACATGACATGGAAATGAAGAAGTGATGGTGTCAATCTCCAAGCATGAGGTAAAGCTATCTGCTGCTCTATGAGAGGCCAGCTATATGCTGCACTAGAACATTTACCAGAACATCTTGGCAGAAGGTTCCCATGCAACATTATGCTAGATTAATTTAAGGCATAAAAGGCATGGAAAATTATTACAAGTTCTGCATACAACAATATAATAAAAGACACAGGATTCCAGAGAACACCAAAGAGAAAAATGGTTAGAAGATGAAGCACTTGGCTGCAACAGCTGCTTACTTAATTATCAATATCCCTAATCTAATAAAACCATCATACTATGAATCATCTTGCCCAAGTTCATTCACCAGAGGTGTCAAATATTCAATCAAAGTATTCAATCAGTGGACATTTATTCATTTTTTCCTGCTACCTCCTAACTTTGTTCCTTTTTTTTTTTTTTTTGACCCAGTCCATCACTCTTAGGATGACAAGCTCTTAGTCAAATCTTTGGTTAGAATACAGGATCTTCTTGGCTCCCAGTCAGTTGCATTGTTTTCATCAAATAGAAAACATCAGTGGAAAAAATTCATCATTACACAAAAAGCAAATAATTTGAAGCATTTTAACAATTGTATATTAGTGGTGGCATGCTTCAAAAATAAGTGCTGAACACTGCTGAGAGAAATGCAGGACTATATAATTATTTATGACAGGCTTTCATCATATCTTTCTTCTTCTAAATGATTAGTGTTAGTTGAAGGCCAAAGGAATACTATGAAAATAAAGGAAGGAAAGTGTGGGATGTTCTTATATGGCCACTGCCCTCCATCTTCACTCATACACGAGCAACCATTCTAAGCATCTCCTGCAAGGACCAGTATTCAAAGGTGTTTGGACTTCATAATCTGAAATGCATGGAAAGAATGAAGAACCATGAATAGAAATGAGCAGGAAGCTGTTTATTCCCATTCCAGGAATATGTTCAATTTGAGAAACAGTTTTCCATTCCATATTGGGATGAAATGGAGAGCTTTCAGACCTTTCTACTTTTTCTTGGAAAAATATAAAGATCAAGTGAAAGCTCTGCTTTCGCTACTCCTGCTGCTCACCTTCATGTCCTCTAAAAGAGCCAGGCAAATAGGGTGCCAGCATACAAGAAAAAGAAACTGGATCTGAAGCCCAGCTTTGCTGAACTGATGCATTCACATGCCTGTTCTGAGTACTTGACAAGCCTGTCACACATTATAAAAGAGTGTCCAACCTGCAGACTTATTCTGAGGTCAGCTACAATTAATTCTTCATACTTAAAATAGCCCACCCTAGAGCTCAGATGCATTTCCAGCCATCACTTTTCTGATGCTGATGTATTCCCACTAAATCTCTCAGTTTGAGCACACTGACTCAGCTTCTGGGCTTGCCCCCAGCCTCCCTCTGCCACAGGGTTTAGCAGAGCTTGTTTGTTTGAGCACTCACTGCCACTAGCAGGACCCCAGTTCACTCCCAACACACACACACGACACACAAATAAAAATGGAAAGGAAAATGTAGAGAAAAGGGAGGCATACATCCCATACATCCCACAGAAACAGGAATTTTATCTCTGCTCTTGCATTTTTTCCATATAACTGAAAGATGGCCAACTTCTGACGTATGCCTAGGATTTACGTTCTTACAGCAATGTCATTACTAGCCCACATCCCTGGGTAGTACCTCAGAGAGTTGTGTTTATTTGCCTTTTTTAACTCTAAATATCAGCATTGCTTTTTGCTTGTGTATTATTATCCTTGTTAAATTTCACTGGACTTGCATATCTAAAATTCAGCATGCCCATAAGTATTTGCAATATTCTGGCCATGGTTTGTCATGTCTTTTTAATGCTGGAATACCAGAAAATACATAGAAATTAGAGTTTGTAATGGTGTGCTACTCCTTGTGTTCCAAAATTGAAAGAAAATTTTCCTATCTCTAACATAAATATCAGAATCAATTCTTTTCCCCCAGTGAGGAATTTGCTTCTCCACCTAAACTAAGCAATCTGATTTCTTCTGAGATGAAGGGCTGTTTGTGAATGATGGTGTTGAAATCTGGTCAGTAAGAATGAGTGATATCCACAACAATAAAAAGATACTTTAGAAGCATTTGAAAGATGATCACCCTACATAATCATTAACAATCTGTCACTCACTGTGTCTTTTTGGGCATAAAGTCATTAACATCAGCACTCACGATTGCTGCCACCCTGAATGACAGGGAAAAAAAGGTTGGAATAAAATTCCATTCCAAGTTTCTAGTTTCTCAGACTGAACCCAGGGATGTAAACACCTCTGACCTCGGTAAGAAGGATTTCCTGAATCTTCAATTTACATCTGGACACCACCCCCACCCCCGTAAGAATAATAACAAAATATACAATAACAAAAGCTTACAATGACATAGCAGCAGCTGCATTTGAACATATCTGGGTGTTGCTGGGAGAAATTAAACCATTGCAATGCCATGAACATTGCAAATCATCCCTTTATCCCTATTGCTTTCAAATCAACTTTCTGGAACATTTTAATTCAGACAATAGAGAAAACTGCATGAATCTGAATTCATAAACTATTTTGCTCTGATGGGATAAGCGGGTATGTAACTGAAGTAAACTGGAGTCTGTGAAATGGGACAAAAGAAAGCTGTTGCCTTTCTTCCACATCCTGCAGATGGAAAAGAAACAGAATAAATCCACTGAATGAAGTTCTGGACCTTAAAATATTTCAGGTGCCCAGTGCCATATTCTCACCAAATGGGATTTGTAAGCATGCCTTAGTCCCTATTTCCTAGTGACTTAGACAAGTCCTATAGAATGTCTACAAATGTGTTCTGTGAGATAGGATTTTGTATTTTGCTGCAAGACAGAACCTGCTCTGTGGAAAGTGTGTTTTAGCTCATGCTGCTTGATGCTAGGTTTCCTCAAAAGTGTATTTGAAGGAGGCTGTGATTGGGTTTAAAATGTTGCAAATGTGTAGGTCCTTCTTTTAGGTACAATGAATTTTTCCTAGGGAAGAATAAGGGGAAAATAATTAACCCAATCTCATTCTACAGCAAAGTGACCTCCTTAGTGGATGACTATTCTATCCCAATGTTAGTAAAACCTTTGACACTGCCTCCCTCAACATTCTTCTGGAAAAGCTTCATGGCTTGGCCACATGCACTCTTAGCTGGATTAAAACCTGTCTAGGTGGCTGGACCCAGAAGATGGTGGTGATCCAGTTTGTGGCCAGTCACAGATTGTGTTCCCCAGACTCAGTTTTGAGGTCAGCCCTGTTTAATATTTTTATCAATGGTCTGCATAAGAGGATTGAGGGCACCCTTGGTAAGTTTGCAGATGACACTAAGCTGGGCGGGAATGCTCATCTGCTGGAGGGGAAGAAGGTCCTGCATGGGAATCTGGATAGGCTGGATCAATGGGTCAAGGACAATCATATGAGATTCAAAAAGGCAAAGTGCTGGGTCCTGCCCTTGTGTCACAACAACTGCATGCGGCACAACAAGGTTGGGTGGCTGGGAAGCTGGTCAGTAGAAAAGGACTTGCCAATCCTGGTCAACAGACA
This sequence comes from Euphonia xanthogaster, assembly GCA_034509185.1. Taxonomy (NCBI): domain Eukaryota; kingdom Metazoa; phylum Chordata; class Aves; order Passeriformes; family Fringillidae; genus Euphonia; species Euphonia xanthogaster. The sequence goes on along the minus strand of JAYDZK010000056.1, from coordinate 41,798,817 downwards.
TCTGAACATGAGCCAGAAAGGTGCCTAAGTGGCCAAAAAGGCCAATGGCATCCTGACCATAAAGTTTCCAATTTAAATGATTGCATTATTCTATTAAATGTTGAGTGGCCATTTTCTATTTAGTTCAATCAGTAGTTTATACCTCATGCAACAGTTGCCAGGGAGCCAAGAAATAGTTCTGAGTATGAACATGCAGTTCTTGGTGGTCTCTGGCGTGTGGATGGTAGGACCTGGTTTTTTTGTGACTGATGAATCCCCTTGTGGCTGCAATGACCACGTAAGGCAGGGTGACCCAGGCTAGATTTGTCACTAAAAAAAAGCTTGAAATGTTTTCTCCTCATATAAATTAAAATGCAATTATGTGTAGTCATAACAACAATCTGGAATGGAGTCACTGACTGCCAAAAGCCTTAGAAGTCCCTTGAGACTTGTAGCAGATGTCCACAGTGAACAGGAACCGTTGTTATTGAGGTTGTCAGATTTTCTGGGCCATTGTAGCATCTGATCAGATCAGAAAGTGAAATGGTAATGCACAAAGGAACATCATCCTACTGTGCCTTCAAAGAGTATAAATCACAGAGGACTGTGCCCATCAGAGACATCAGTGGTGATGGCTTTAATATTTCTGGGGTTTCTCACAATGGGACAATAAGTAGAAGAGATGTCAGAGTACCTGACCCTTCAAGTAGTCTGCTGAGTAACATAATTCCAACATTCCTCAGGTTTTACAAGAAGTTCCCAGACCTATAAAATCATGTTGTTATGCTCTTAGCACAATGACACCAGTAAGACAGTTAATATAGGCCAACAATCAGAACTGACCGTCCACATCTACATTGAGGATATCTCTGCAAATCCTCAGCTGGCTTCTGTTCCAGAAAAAGTGTAGAGGAACAGACACAACTCTATGCTGTCACTGAGTTTACCAACTCCTTTCCGTACTGTCCTTTACTTCCCAGAGTAGGGGCCAAGAGTGATAAACAACTCAGATCAAATTAAACTGATCACCATTTCTCTGGGTGACTCTGTGTGCACAAGTACCTGTTCTGTCACCTCTTTTGTCCCTGCACAGCCAATGAGCAGGGCAGGTCGTGGTTATTGCTGACAGGCATTCTGCTCAGCAGTGATAGAAGACAGTGAGGGCTGTACTTGGCTCTCTCTGACCCCAGCTGGCCAGTTGGCTATGCAGAAAATACTCTCAATTTCCTAAAAAGGCATCTCAACCATCATTGTTTGCATATGGGGACACTTTGGGAAGAGCCGCTCCCAGATTCTTCCCTGAGACAATAGGTCTCTGCACTATTCCCCCTCTGTGCTTTTCCCTAATTTCCATAATAATCTAGTGTGATTAATAACCCTTGCTTCTACAGCCAAATAGAAAGGGATTATACTCTGTTTCCAAACAATACCAAATATGGCATTAAGACTATAGACAGTAGTGCAGTATTTTTAAGAACAACAGCTTAATTTTTTCTTTAATGAGGTTTATTAAAGTGGAATCTGGAGTTTATTTGTTTGTTGTTGTTGGTTTTGGTTTGCTTTTTTTTTTTTTTTTCTTTCTACAAGGTACAGCAGCTGGTTAAAAGAACATTTCACCATAAGGAACAGGCTGATTCACTGCATTTCTCCTGAGTACAGATTGTTGTCTTCTCCCACACAATCTTCAAAAATTAGGAAGAAAACTTGAAAAGCATCACAATATATGGTTTTGATTGTCCCTGGCTTATAGTAGTTGAACAAAACCTCAAACATCCAATCTTCTTCTATGAAAAAAATGTTTAATAAGATATAAAAGATTAATTGAAAGTTTCACTCTGAAATGCCTCAAGGCAACTGAGGAGGCTTAGCATGATTTAAACAGGAGGTTCAGTGATTTCTCTATCAGAGACCCAACCTTCCCTTTGTTAGGTCTGGGGACATTGAGTAGCTCCATGTCTTGGGACATGTTCCTCAGCTCTCACATGAAGGCACAGGAAGGCGGGACTCTGTTACGCTGCCATGTTACTGCCATGTTCAAATGCACTAAGCTCTGACCTGCTTTAGCTCACTACACCAAACTTCATCCAAACAGGAGTTTAAACGTCTGAAACAGAAAGCAGTCACCCACAAAACCATCCAGACTCTTGTGTGCAATCTATGAAAACAAGACCAGCAGAAGGCTAAACCTTCATATAAGCAGAAGGGTTTGTTTTTTGCTCCCCAACCTTTTCTCTTTTCATGCAATTTTTATGTAGTCCAGGGAAACAATTAGTAAAACTTGCCTGAAATGAGACTTGGTTCCACGTTTCAGATTACAAATGAGACATCAGAAGTAATTCACTCAGAAAGCAGCAGGATCCCTTCAGGATGATACAGTCCTCTGTTAGAATAATAAATAAATAAACCCAAAAGCTTTTTGTTGTTTCTGTTTACTTTTTTTAACTATGAGCAGCATGAGAAGTTTATCAGCAAGTTGTCACCGTAGAACAAAGAGCATCCTTCCCTGGTTAACAAACTGCAATATAGCACATTGTGATCCCTTAAAAATAATTTTGAATCATTTGTTGAGATTCTTAGATATTGAAGAATATCTCTCTCCTACAGAAAAATAAAGATAGCTGAAAAAAGTTCATAGCAAAATGCAATTCTATTAGTCACATATAGGAAGGTGGTCTGCACTTGAGTGATGTATAGCATTCAATTCCAGTAAGATTTTCCTACTAGGGAACAGCTGAAATGTCATAAACTATTCCAATTGTAATGGCACACATGTCAGAGCAAGGAATACCATAGACCTTTAAATATTTTTAAACTGTCATGGCAGCATGAGCTGGGAGTGGACCAGCAAAGATAAATTATCTCCTGTTTAGCTCTGCTTCTGCCATGAGCTGGGGACATATGGGCAGTACAGTTTCCAGGCAATAAAGAAACAGAGATTTGAGATTACTCTGTTCAGTCCCAAGAGACAGAGAGGAACATGAATCAATATTTGCTAACTCTCCTCTCCTTTCCTTCCAGATTGTCAGTTCTTCCAGTACAGCTCCACGCTTTTTATTAAATCTCTTCCTCTTCACGCTTGACCCAGGGAAACTTTCCTCCTGTAACCTATGTAGGAGGATTGGCAGTGAGAGAAGTGTTGGAAAGACAGTCCTTTTATTTGCAGTTTTAGTGCCAGGGAAGCAGCTGAAAGGAAAATTATTTCAAGGGTGAGTGTGTGCTTGTTACTGTGTGAGAACAGTTCAGTGAGTTTGGGAGCTGGCGAAGAACAGTCAGTATAGGCAATAACCACAGGTCACAGATGCCAAACCCTTACAAGTCTGATGAAATCAACTGTTGACCACATGCTCCCTGATGAAGTAATGCCTTAACACACAGGTGCATTCCAAGTGGTGTTAAATATACTTTATCTCTTCCTCTTTCATAGAATCACAGAATATCCCAGGTTGGATGGGCCTTGAACAGTCATGTAGTCCAATCTTGCATGGGAAAGAGAGCCAAGACACAGTTTTGTAGCACCCTGTCCAACTGTGTATTGAAAACCTTCAACAATGAGGGCTCTACCACATCCAAGGGGAAGTTGTTCCAGTGATCAGTTGTTCTCACTAGGAAAAAATTCTTTCTGATACGGACATGAAACTTGTCCCAGTGCAACTTGTAATGGTTGTGGCCTGAGAAGTTCTGAGTAGACCGGGACAACTCAATCTGTGCTCCTTCTAGCAATGCCCCTGCAGATGCAGCCCAGGATCTGATTTACCCTTGCTGCTGCAGCAGTACACTGCTGACTCCTGTTCATCCTGCACCAGGTCCCCTTCAGCAAGGCTGCTTGTACATCCTGCAAATCCTGGCCCGTACGGGACTCTTTCAATTTTTCACTCCAGCTTCAGGACTTCACACTTGTCTTTATTAAATTTGGCACAGTTTTTGCCAGCCCACTCTTCCAACCTGCCCAGGACACTCTATAAGATGGTTCTTCCTTCAAGTCTACCTTGTAGGGGGATACAGTATGGATAAGTCAAGGTAGTACAGAAGGTAATCTTATCCCCCAATGAGTTGCAGCTGGACCAATTATTAAGGATTAGAAGCAGGCCTGATCTTAAAAGGCCACACCTGTCGCCAATAAGAACAAGTGGTATAAAAGAATAGACTGACAAGAGCAGTTAGAGGAGTCAGATGGTTGCTGCAAGGACCAGGAACAGGCAGTGCTTAGAGGAGCTGCCTGCAGGAATCATTGAGGAGGTATGAAGTTCTGGTGATATAAAACCCTTGCACTATAATGATGATAGAACTCATGTTGTCTAAGACAACATTACCTTGCCCTGCAGTTTAGTATCATCAGCAAACTAGGTAAGGGTGTTTTCTGTCTCATTGTCCAGATCATTTTGGAAGATGCTGAACAGTGTGCGGCCCCATATTGACCCCTGGGGAATCCTACTTGTGATGGGCTGGTAAAAACCTTTGATCACCTTCTTATGTGTGCAGCCTGGGAGCAAATTTCACACCCATCCAATTTGTATCTTGCCACTTTTTCCAGGAGAAGGCATCAGGAAAATGTCAAATTGTTTTACTGAAGTCAGGTCTTTATTTTACCTCTGCCTTAGTCAGCATTCAAACCTTATGGCATCCCAGAAACAATTCAGCTCCTAATGTTTTTCACTTTCATCTTTCTGTTCTCATGGAAAACCTGCAACTGCCATGACTGGTGTTTTCTTAACTACCTTTAGCTTAAAGGTAAAGCATGAAGTCTCTTTTGGTGTCTTTTATTTATTAGCATAACTTTAAGTGAGTAGTGACTGTCTCAAACTTAAAGTGGAAATTTACCTTTGACCTGAAGGTAAGTGTTTTTACCTCTGTTTCTTAGAGCTGTTGGGAGAAATAATTTCAAAAATAAACTTCTTCGTTCTATGACATATTCTGCCTGCAGAAATCTGTCTTGCTTTTCACTCTGATTTTTACCCTGAAGTTGATGTTTTTTGCCTTAGGTGTACAATTAATGCCCAACCTTTCTAATCATAGAATAAATGAGGCTGGAAGGGATGTCTAGTGGGCATCTAGTCCAAACCCTGCTTGAAGTAGGCCAGTTACACCAGGCTGGTAAAAGATTTACTGAGTTTTTAATATTTCCATGGTTGGAAATTCTCTGCCCTACTTCTTCAAATGTTTTACCACGCTCACATGGGAAGAAAGTTTTTCCTTGCTTTAATTCATGGTCAAATATATGTAAGCTGCAGCAGCTGAACACAGAATCCTGATTTTCACTTTTATTTTAGTTTCCTCCTTTGCTACACTGTTTGCTTGGAAAAAATCTCAAAGGAAAAGATCTTATAGCTCACTAGCATCCACTCCATTGAAGCAGCCATTACAATTCATGTGTGGGCTTTTCCCAATCCAATATAATGGATGCTGCAACTGCCTTCAGAAGTATTTCTGTCTTGTGAAATAGCTACTAGATACTTTTTGTCACGATGGAAAGAACTAGCTTTTTTAATATTCAAGAATCCATGCATTCACACAGATTCTAGCATCACACTGTGGTCTGTTAAAATTAGTCCAGGATATCCTGTTCAAATCATACATCTGTAAAAGTAAAAGAATAATCTGAAAATATATTTATATATATATAGTTTTGCAGGGCAAAAAGAAGCAAGTTTTTATTTCTTATTTTCATGGTTTATGCTGAGGGTAAGTATCATCATGCAAACAGTCCACCCAGATCTGAGCTATTTAGGTTTCTTACTCTCTAGTCGTCTTAGCACCTCAAAGCCCAAGCTGTGTTCCAATATCCTCGGTATTTTTCTTTCACTGGAAGTGGAATTTAACCTGAGATCACAATTGTAAACAAATTTTCAAAAGGAGAGTGTGGTCTTTTTTTTTTTTTGCTGACATTGGGAAGCCCTAGTTACACTCAAGACACAATCTCATAACTGAGGAAAGCTATTATTTTCCAGAACCACGAGAGAGGAAGTTTTGCTTTGCTTCAATTTGTTCCATGCTCCATCATGTTATGCCACAGTTGAGGCACTGCCTTGTCTCCACTTCTTCCTTTCCTTCAAATCAGTCTATGATCTCTCTTAACCCTTTCTTAAGCCTCCTATAAAACCTTTATCAGATATTAAACAGGACTCCCTGGAACATGAAGTCAAAAATGTTTCCATCCCTTTTTTCTACCCTCTATGCACATGCACAGTACTTTCTACTTTGACATCTACTGCTTTGACAAAAGGAAATGTTTCATTTCTTAAAAGATACATCTGGTACATCATTTTATGTCCTACAAATGAGATCTACTAGAGGAAGATGAAATTTAAAAATAGGTAGATCTCTAAAACCTCCCAGTGCTCTGCATTTTTACTGCATTTGCTTTTCAGATAGAATGCTTTCCTGAATCGACTTCAGCAATTACAGATGGACAGTATTAAAGTAAACTTGAATGCACTCCTATAATTTTGAACATATTTCAATGCTGAAATTTGAAATTTAAGAACTAGCTCATTATCAACTTTATTTGTAGGCTCTTCTATTGATCCCACCACCATATGAACTCTGATCACTGCTCAGAAGTCATAAATACACTTGAGGTTATGAAATGGTTACAGAGTTAACTCAGCCACAAAACTATTTTAATAGCTGATAAAGATGTAAATCTGCATTTTTGTTGCTTCCTCTGTAACATATTTCTGGGAACAGATCAGAGTGCTTTTCCAGCCGGGCCACAGAAGAATCATTGCAAATTATGTATGTCAGAAATGGACTCTGATTTTCAGTAGTGCTGAATGCCTGCAGCTTCCATTAGCTTCAGCTGACAGTGAGGATGATATCTGCCTGAACATCAGATTTTAAGACTAGACTTCCTCCAAACCCATGCAGATAACTACAAGCTGGATAATCAGTGAACATCCATCTCATACAAAGCCTGTGATTCTCACCTGACTGTGTCTATGTGCCTGTAAAGAGGGCCTGGGGTGACCAGCTGTGTTGCTGGCATGTTCACTGGAGTGGCCTAAAGTTAGATGAGATTAATTTCGTTTTCTGTCCAAGTTTTGCACTGAACAAGGAGAATCTGTAGCACACCCTCAGAGCTGCAGGTTGCAGAGAGATGGTGGAAGAGTTAGAATATGACTGTCCTGATTTTTTGTCCAATGAGAAGTAACATATTGTCCACAACTTCAACTCATTTATAATATGAAATCTTGAATTTGAATTGATCTCTGGTCCCTGATTGCTAACTTCTGTTACCCTTTCATAAGTACATCATATCTGTATTGTCCAATGAGGCAAATAGCAGGCCTTTTCAAGGTCAAACTGATGAGACCCACAGCCATTAGTTATAAGAAACCAAAAATAAAGATGGGCTGAATATAGCAAATGGGATTTATTTGGGTATCAACTATCACCTCAAAATAGCAGAAGTCATGGTTGCTGAGAGAAAGAGATACAAATATAGTTTAGAAACCTTATATAGTTTTATAAATAACTGGATAAACATATATAGACAGATATTAAAGATGTTTGTCACTATAAGGACCTATCTCTGCTTCTCTCCAGACAGAGAGGAATATTTGTGAGACAGCACACCAGTAGAGGAGAGTCATACAATTTTTTGTGTCCTGTATCTGAAGCACTTTTATTGCTCATTAGAGTCCTGTGTATTAGTGATTTAAGTGGCTTTTCCAAATGAGGCACGCTAGCTCTCCAAATTTCCACTGTCACAATGTGGTCAAGGAGCACTTCCTATACAGTACTTGTAGTCTGTGTGTGAATTGTCTCTATCCTATCAGCACAATCAGATAGGTATTCCCATTTTGTAAACACATCTGAAATTTTGTGGTTTTCAAAAATAAAATTTATTTTATCTTTCTAGGTCAATGATTTAAATGTAGATTTTAGCTACAGAATCTACACTAAGGATAACAACTTGGGTATAATGACAAGCCTGTAATAGCATGGTTGACATCAATAGCTGTATTTCTATAAGGGAGTAGTGTGCACCAAAATGAGCAAAGTAAAAGATTATTTAGAAAAATGTTTAAGCAAAATATCTTCTTGTGTATTATGTGACATCCTACTTTTTCTGAATTTAAGTAAAACTTACGTGGTTTTATACAGTGTAATAGTATAGCATGACAACCTTCAAGGTTAGGCCTCAGAGAAATTTGCTTTAATAAAACTTTTTAAAACTCCAATATTTAAAACATACCCTATTTTGCTAGAAATGTATTCAAACTGCCTAACAACATTGCTAATGCCTGTGTTTTTTTTGCCGTGGAGTTCCCTTATGGTAACCATAACTACTATTGTTGAATCTTTCAAACCATATTTGCAAACATAGACACCAATCATTCATTTTCATTCCTTTCATGCTGTTTATCAGAGAAAGTTTTTGTGATTTTTGTTTACTTACCATTCTTGAGTAATGGTTTCTGTTTGTACTGAATTACGTGTAAGCACATGACCATATTTATAAGTGAATAAAAATATTTTGGCCATCTAAGATAAACTCATAAAAGCGTGTAATCCCACTAAAGTGAGTCAAAAATTACAGCCTTCAAATACCTTATTTGGGACACAGTTTTGGAAACAACAAAAACAATAGGCTACAAGGTGGAAGACTGACTAAACAATGTAAATACAGACTCTGAAATGCGACCAATTTCTTATTTCAAGGAGAAAAAGCACAACAGGGAGACCGAATAAAATATTCACTGGAAAGCAAAGAATTGAGAAAATGAATTTTAAAAGCATCCCAGAAGCAAAGAGTGCTAAACAAGCAGATAATCAAATGTGAATATTAACACCTCTCTACATACTGAATGTTCATAATGTATTTTCTATTAGGAAGAATATCAGCACACAATTACTCTTCATGAAATTTATAATTTGACTGAAGGCTGAGACCAAGAAGGGTTGTACTGCTCCTAGAAATTTTTATAAACTGTTCAAAATAATAAATGAAATGTGAAAAGAGAGGAAATGAATTACTCGTTTCCGTGTTTGTAAATGCATCTGCTTACAGCGTAGACAACAAAAATAATAGCCAACTTGACTTAGTTTTCGGGAACAAATATTTAGCCACTATTGATGCTTCTGGCAAAAAATGTTTTCTTTTTTGCTCTGACTCAGAGCAGATTGAACCACCTTGGAGCTCACTAGTACAGCTGGTATCTTAAAAGAAGCGAAACCAACACCAGCCTAAGGCCCTAAAAATTTTGTTGAATAGGGCTCCAAATGATTCTAGAAAGCAAATCTCAGATTAAAGCAAAACATATAAATGTCAGCCTTCCTGGTGTTGTCTAGCTGTGAAAACAACAATGAGGAGAATATTTTGTAATTTTAAATTAATGGGGATATCACTGGGCATTTGCACAAGTCATGCAAAGCAGACATGAACGACTTGTAACAGGTGAATTACACTTTTTGTTCAGATGAATTTTTCCAAATATAAGTGAAGTGAGAGTGGAGTATGAGTGTGATTTCCCAAACCCCACAGGCAACACCACAAATCCTGGTATCCTGGGTCATGTATCCATTGTAAATGAAATACTCTTAAACTGTGATTTCAGTTCTTTCTAGGCCCCTTAGAGAAATGGGACAGTATCTAAAGGTTGATATCACAAATTTCATTTCCTATTCTCATAAGCTATTTAATCATATAGTGCTTTCCATTAAACTTAGGAAAGGAAAAAAGGAAAAAGTCACCCTCCTGGCCCAATGACAACTACAGCTGTGAATCTTTCCCTTTGCATTTATTTAGGAAATAGAAAAAACAGGAGAGAATATCCTGACATTTTAAAATGTTAAAATATACTTTCATTTCACTTCCAAAGAGATATGAAATATTTCCATGTGCAGCATATGTATTTTAAAAGTGAGGCCACAGTCTGAAAGTCAAAGGAATATTATTATGTGGGAAGCCTTACAGAGAGTTTGTCTAACAAATCTCCATATCCAAAATGGTACTTGTCCCATTTTTACTTCTAGAAAAAGGACAGATTATAAAAATAACACATTACAACACGATGGCATCCACAGAATATGTTAAGAGGAAGTTCAAGAGATATGTTAATTAGGTGGAAGATGATCTCTTGTAGTAATTAATATATTACTCTTTCTACAGTTTATTGACATAGCATAGGTTCATGTTAAATATTTTATAAAAACCAATACATTTTTAGAGGATGACATAACTCCTTTCATTACACATCAGTGAAAAAAATGTTCAAATTTCTGTTGTGAATAACCACTGAGAAAGTTCAAGCTCATGGCTGATCTAAGATCATTGTTTTCATTATGATTACTTATGTTTTTTTGAGTAATCTGTTTTTCAAAATTTCTGGAGAAACATTCCACATCTCATATCTGGGAAACTATGTTTCTGAATAGATTGACTCAAAAAATTCCAAGGTCTCTAATTCACTCCAATGTTTCTTTTTCTGTGCAATGATTATTCTTTTCTCTTTATCCTGTGAAGAAAACACTGAAGTGGTTCTTGTAGGTCACTCTGTGAAGGGTGTGATGTCAGTCATGTGAAGTTTACTCCTTTTTCTTGCAGGACAAGGATCTAAGCTTTGGAAGCATAGAGGCATGTATGAGGGGAACATGCCACTTCTTGCACATAGTGATAACAGGAATAAAAGGGAAGTACTTTTGTTAAATTATATGGTTTGTGAAGATATTATTTTCCGTATTTAGCTGTTCTCCAGCAGGGTAAGACACAACCATTTGGGATTTTTCACTCCTTTATTTTACTGATTACAATGCTGCTGCATTGAATGGAACGGGAACTACCCTGAGTTACAATTGTATCACCTGATGCAGGTGCAGGTAACAGAGGAAATATGAGGCTCAATGAGATATTAAAAGCCACAATGCAAAGTAAATAACTGAGAGATTAGTAGTTCTGAGCCCCATACTGCTGCCATCCCAACGATCTCAAGCTCTATCTCTTACAGTTAACTTTCCTGTATTTGAAACATATACACATTGCAGTATAAGAGTATAGGTGAGTGCTTTTTAGAATTACATTCTGGGCTAAGGAAAAGTAAATTAATTCTTTTAAAATGAAATACCATATGTTCAGAGCCAAGATATGTAGGCCACTCCAAAGATTTTATCCCTCATCAAGGCGAGAATGGGAAATTGTAATGGATTTTTGTTCAGATGAGAGCTGATTTTATAACCTATCCCATTAAATGGCATTACATTCACATGACCTGACTTTACATAACAGAGTTATCATAACACAACTGACTGAACACAGAACCTGCATTTTGCAGTAGCAGATATTTAGACCATCATTATTAACTGTTCTGTGCAGATTTTTTTCCTTCTTCAGTGAAATGAAATGGAGTCTTCTTTCCTTTTAAATCACATTAAAATAGCCTGATTGCTTATTTGTATAGCTGTACACCAAAATGACCCTTTAATTGAAATCATGCAGAGACTGTCACCTAAAAACACTGTTACAATCCTACTTTCAGCTGGGTTTTTAGTAAATAAGGTCTTTGAATTCATCTGTCAGTACTACCTAATAACTGCCTAATGAGTTAGCCAGTTAGAACAGGATAGGACAAACGTAGAGGTCTTGCATATATCATGTTCCTGCATATTTTGTTAAGACTGCTGACTAGAAAGGACAGAGGGACCCAAATCAGCCAGTGAGATTTGCCCTGCTAAAGCTTTGTCACCTTTCCATCACAAGATAAGTCAGTCTGTTTATGGTGGGTGTAAACCTGCCATTGCTAGCTGTGCTCTGGCCTAATGTGATTCATGAGAAGCTTGACTTCTTCCATCCTGCCGCTCTAACTGAATCTCCTAACATGTTCTTTCATTTTAAGGTTTTCTTTAGGGAGGAACAGATTTTACTACTTTTGTCAAAGAAGCTTTTGTCTAATTCTTTCAAAAAAATTTTTTGAAGTTTCTTTTTAGATTTTGAATTGTTCAGGGCCCCCCAGACTCTGCTCCAACTGATGGCAGTGTCAGGATATCTTTTGATGCCCATGGGAGCTCCACTGGACCAGCCTTGTATCTTTTCCACATACTTGCCTTGTACCTTTTCCCACACTTACAGTTTTTAGGTTTCTCTGGCCAAGAATGTTGTATTACTCTGCACATCTTAGTTCTGTTAGTATAGAAAGTAAATATATGTGACTATTTAAAATTAAGAATAAAATGGATTTTTCCTACCTCACTTTTTTGAGGCAATGCCAAGGCTAATATTTCATTCTGAATGTCTAAACAGGTCTGTGCAGGATCCGTACAGTGAGTTGGACAGTACAAGATGTTAATTTCTTATCATTGAAGCATAACATTATTAATATGTGCTGAACATGATGGCTGACAGATAACGCTGGCCACAGCCAGAGAGCATGAAAGTCCTTCCAGAGACAAAATGTTTTAGCAAATACCTTTACTAAGCATGAAAGAATACTGAAGTGAAATAGTCTGTTGCGCTGTGAAGTCAGTGGGAAACTGACATTTTGGTTCAAAGAAGACTAGATCTGCTGTTTTTCTCATGTTATATGCCTAAACATATACCAGTTGGAAGGTTTGCTTAATCTATATGTTAATATCAATTGCCAATGGCCACTTTGATCAAGTAAACTGCTTTTGTTTCTCATAGCTGGTTTTGGATTAACATCCATTGACTTGAAAATAGCCACCTGAAGTCTTGGAAAGAACAAGTCAGACCAAGAGATTGCATTCATGTGCTGCTTATCCCTGTTGTTTAAAAGGCCATACAAGACAACAGATTAAAAAAACAAAACAAAAAAATATAGACACCAAAACAAAACAAAGAAAAAGGAAGCAAAATAAAAAGCAAGCAAACAAACAAACAAAAAAATAAAATAAAAAAAAAAACTAAAACAACAGGACATTTTAAACGCCGGTCAGGTCATTTGATACTACATGCTATCATTTCTTCCTTTTCTGGCCAAGCATAAATAAACTTATGAATTTGGAGTTTAGACAGCCCAAGTTGTCTAATAAAAGTACAGTTACTCATTAATAATTTGGATTTCAATGTGTATGTGAAGAAAATGGCTCAACACAAAGCTTTTTGTATTAAAGCCATCTGTGACTCAACATCATCACACATGATATGGGGTCATTGTGTGAAAGCAGTAGTGCATGAACAGCCATGGAAATGGTATATGAAAAGCCACTTAATGCCATACACAGTTCCTGGAAATGGTAATGATGTGGGGTTTGAGGAATAGTGATGCACTTACAAATCCTGCTGGTTTTAAAATTAGCTGTCTTTTCCATGCTCAATATAGTTGTATGTGAAATTTTGATGCATGGAAATGACGTTATTAGCACGAGTTTTTTACTTGGGTATGTGAGTCATGCAGCTTTTCCAAAAGAGAGCAATGAAATGCTGATAATACACTAATGTGCATTCTGTATGTGCGATATGTATTCCAGAAAAGCATTTCTTTGAGGTATGATAGAGTGCCCTTAAGAATTATGTTGTGTAATTTTTTCTTACCTGTGTCTGCCCATCAGATTTTTTTAAATGAATATTGGAGTCTATTATAATCACATATAAAACTCATTGATTTCAAAAACTCTGCATTTTATCCTACAAATTCCCAAGCATTGCAAAGTGGAGATATGCACACATTTGAAACCTAAAATAGATTTTAAGCACAGAAAGAATCATTTACATATAAATAAATATTGTCTTCTTCTCCCATAGCCTTTTACACATGAATTTTAAGAACTTTGCAAGTCTGAATAAATATATTCATGAAAGTTTGACTGCAGATTATATAAAGATTCCTCCATTTTGACATAAATCAAATTAATCCTCTTTGAATCTTCACTGAAATGGTGATGCTAGGCTAAATAAATCTCTTTGAATTCTCATTAACTGTTAGTACAGCTGATTCTTTGACTGGTTCATTAGCATGCTTGGTGGCATATGCTCAAAAAGAAGAAGAAGTAAAAAGAACCCTACAATTTAATGCAAAATAGAACAAAGCTGTAGATTTCAGTCTTTGTCTTGTACACACTGTAAGGTACATGGAGCAATGATCTAACTTAAGCATTGCATGAGATTCTTCTGAATTGCCATTCAAATCTTTTCCTAACTTTGACAAAGTATAAATTAATTATGCAGCTGCATATAGATTTTCATCTGTCAAACTCATCTAAGACTATGGAGACAAAAAGTGGTGATTTATCCACAGTATAACACTGACAAATAGATATCGGTAACTTAAGTTTTCTACTTTGCAATAGAAGAGCATAATTCAGCTTTAATGATTTTAGAAACAAAAGGATAAGTCATGTCTTTATCCCATGAACATCTACGTGAGATAATTTTACATTGCAACTCTCAAGACTGGGAAATTCTCACCCAACTCCCTGTCAGTCATACAGATATGCTCAAACTACTACCTACTAAAGAAAACACATGATATGCAAAAAATGCTACTATATGTAATAGTCAATTATCCACTGAGAAGCGATATAATTTAGATGAATTGTCGCAGTACTTGGCAGAACTCAGAAGAAAGGAATGCACAAGATCACAATGAAAATGGAGCAATCAGCAGCCATTTTCCACATTACATGTCAGCAGCAGCAGATCTGCACAAAGGTTTTCTGCATTCTGTTTCCATGATCTAATATTGCACCACAGAATGAGTTCAGTTCCTTGGCTTGTGGCAAAGGTGGGTGGGATTTCCAAGAGGTCTCTATTTACATAAAGTCCCTGCACAGCCGGACGGAGCATCTGTGATTGAATGTGATGGGGTGCACCACACCAGGCATAGCCACAGGCATCAAACTGCCTGAATAGCCTTTTAGGAGAACAGGATACTGCATTATTTAATCTATCATTAATAAGTTCCACTTTAAGCATAATGCCTGCTGTCATGTTTCTTGACTTTCATGAGCTAATCCAAGTTGCTTCTTCTTATTATATAACTGTACTTCAATGCAATCCTAAAGACTGCTTCAGGATGTCTCTTAGAGATTCCCATTATTTATGTATTGTCACAGAAAACCACTTCAAAGGCATGTCTAGATGTAGGGATGACCTAAGATTTATCAGGTCCTTCCAGCTCAATTCAAGGAAAAGAATTCATTGTTGGGACTCCTTCACTGTAAAGGCAAGCCCCTAAAATCCACATGGCAAATTAGCTTGTGTTATTCCTATTAACAGTATCTTGGAGAACAGCTATGGCTTTATGTTATTTACACTTTATGATAACCAAAATCTCCTTGTTCTCCCTGCTCCTAGAGCGATGCCCAGAGTGATCTCTGCCAGAGACGGAGCTCCCTTTCCTTATGGGTGCCCACATTCTTGCCTGGCTCCCTCTGTCCATTAAGATCAGTGCCCATACTTCAAATACTTTTCATGCAACCTACAATACTAACTGAGATGAAAAGCCCAGGATAATGGAATAAAAGCTCTATTTCACAGACTTTTCCAATCTAAACACACTCTGAAAGTTCTGCACTGAGAAGTTGACTTTCTTTTCTTCTTTCCTTCTTATCCTTACCTCAGGAAGAAGTGAAGAACAGCAGCCACACTGAAGAGAAGTGAGAGCAGTGTACCAAGCCCTGTGGAAACAGAAAGGAAGCAGTAGATCATTTCAACGAGAGCAGTATGTCTTGGCGTTGTTCCTTGACACCACCCCCGCCATCCCAGCCTCCTCTGTCCCTCCCACACTCACACATCTAAAAAGCAGATGGAAAATATTCTGCCAGGAGACATTGAAATACAGTGTTAGAAAGTTACTCTCTTAAGGCTGGAGAAAGTGATGGAGAACTCTGGCAGGCAAATTAAATTATTCATAGTCAGTGGCATTTTGGAAGGAAAAGCGGGAAGGGAATAGGAGACTGAAGGATGTTATAGGGATTGTACAAGAACCATCTGGGATATTGGAAAAAGATGCACTTCATCTTGCTACATTTCAGAGAGAGACCAATGAAGCTAATTCTGAGTTCAGGGGATGTTACCAATCTCCCCAGTTTGTTTTTAGAGCTGAGCATACTCTAGTGCTGCCACGATATTATGGATATGAGTCCATGCTTCCAAATCTCTTCCCTGGAACTTTAATGGCACTGAGCAATGACACTCAGATCCTGAAGTTACAGTAATTTCCTCATCTGCTGTGTCGCTTGGTACACATACTAGTCTCATTTGGATTTTAAAGGTGTGACGTGGAGATGAGATGATTATTGGAGTCATTCTCAGTGTTTCAATGATTAAACTTTTCTTTAAATCTTATTTCCCAATTATATGTTCTCTTATGTCTCTGAAAGACTGCAGAATATGTTCTCAAGAACTAAGGTATTCTACATTCAAATTAAACAGACATTTTTCATATGTCTCACTAAGAAAACATGTATGGCATATTACAGAGTAACAACAATTAGAAAGTAACCCAGTTCAACCCCTGAACTCTTGAATGGGGGTAGGAGGAAGGAAAGGAAAAAAGGACCATGTGTGTGAGCTGACACTGCAGTCAGTGTTTTTATGAACATGTTAAGATAATGTTGTGATGAACGCAGGAGGTCAGCTTGGAGAAGATATTTTTTCTTTCTATTTCTTCTTCTGAGCTTAGGCATATGATGTTGACAAACATCTAATTCATTTTCCCTTCATAGGTCTATCCCACCACATCTGTGTACCAAAGGTAATAGAAACCAGATGGAATTGCCCACTTGAATATATAGATGTGCATAGTACACGCATGTATACACACAGACACATTAATTTAACCCCAATAACAATAATTTTATCAACTTCCAGAACTTCATCAAGACAACCTTCTATTTAGATTTGAATGTATATATCAAACTCTTCAGAAATGTTGGCAAGCACTTTGTCCTCTCTGTTCCCCAAAACAATACAGTACAGTCTGCTATAGGGTCTGAACTTGTCCATCCCATGGAATGAAGAAGCTGACATATATTGTAGAAATATTCCAAGCATTGTAATTTTCCTGTCCTCAAAAACTTATATTGCTGGAAACCAGCTTTTTTGTTGGAATTTGCAAATAAACTGGCACCTGCCACAGCAATCTCATGACCTGAAGGAATTCTTACACAATCAATTCTTTTGACTTTTATCGTAGCAATCAGTGAAGTGTTTCAGCATCCTGTGGCATATTAGTCTAATGTTGTTTTCAGCATGCAGATTATTTACACCAGAGATTATGGTTTCGGTTATAAATCACATAATAAACTTGGAATACAACTGGAAAAATATACTGAAAAAAGCAATAACTAACATGAAGCACCAGAAAGAATCAGTAGGGAAAAGATAAATGGTTGTCAGTAGGAATATGAGGCATGTGTGCCCATGTGTAGATAAATACCAAGCAGATTGCTTGTTTAAACATTCTTTATTTTTCTTGAGTTTTCGCCTAGTAGGGGCTGAGTTTCTCTCGAAAGGGATTGTAATGAATGTATTTGGCATAGCTGTGTTACCTGCTTGGGGTAGTTCTTCCACAGGAAAACCATTCCAATTATCATTCCAAAATGATGTTCCTTTAAAACAATTATGAATAGTATTTTCATTGTGAATTCAAACAAATCTTTGCAAAAAGAAATCTGAGCAGAATCTCTTAATAAAAAAAAAAAAATCAAAAAAATACTAGTTATTTTGCAAGAATGATTTCTTAATATAAAAATTCCTTTTTCTTAATCCCAAAACTGTAGTTTCTTGAGGTGGAGAAAAGCAAACAAACAAACAAAAAATATGTAACGCTGAAAAACCACAAAGGACTGCAAGGATTTCAAGAAAGAGTAAGTTTATGAAGTAAATGCATGTAGAAAGTAATATTGGAACCTAAGTTACCTAATAATCATTTTGGATGAGTACCTGGGGAATTAAAATTAGCCATCGCTAAATTTACTACCAAAATATGAAATGTACGCCTGTCCATTCTACTAAAACAGCTTTAGCACTTACAAATATAAAAAGGCGTGTAGCATGCAAACCCCTTTTACAGATGAAATTAAAGATAATATTGTTTCACTCGCAGAATATTTTTATAAACCCTATTAATTCTTAAATCTGTGTGCACATCTAGTGTCCTTAACCGGCATTCCATGCAGTCTGCCCATGGTGTCTTTGTGCCAGGGCCATTCACCTGCCATTCGTTCCTGCAGAGAACATTGCAGAGTCAATCTTTCAGCAAGTTTATTTTCTTGTCCCCAAAATGTAATTTTCAGCTAAATAACACAAGTTGCTTACTATGTTTGCAGTAGCATTATTTTACACGGCGTAAACAGAAACTCTGGGGTAGATTGCCTAGCAGAATTCTTCCATGGAAGTTAAAAATGTCATTTAAAAGGGCAAAGTTGGGCTTTTGCTTTCTGCTTGCCAAATCTAGATCTTTGCCAAATTTTCTCCAGGTGGAATAAGATGAGAATATTCTGCCAATTTGTTTCAGGGAGACAGGCCTCTGAGGATGACCCCTGGTCAAGACAAATCAAGACCTTGGGTTGAAGGAAAAAGCTTTTTTGGGGAAAAAAAAAAGATGGTATCCACAGCAGGTATTTACATTAGATGCTGAGAGAATGTCTCTGTGTCAACATCTCCTCTCATTCCAAGCAGTCTCACATGCACAAAGCAGGGGAGCAGTGTTGGAGTTGGTTTTGTGTCCTGTGTGCAGTGTAGCCATCAGAGCAGCACTATGCTTGACTGCTCTGCCAAGAGAACAACCCCAGAGCCAACATGACAACCTCCCTTTTGATGATAGCAGGTGTGCTAGAAGGGCAAAAGAATGAGAACTTTGGGCTCATCTGGATGCCACTCTGCCTTGTAGGAGTGGAGGGTGAGAAAGATTTTCCTGGTCTTTATAAGGATTATTGATTCCTCTCTCATTCGTTTCCTCTGTTGAAAGAACTGGGAAGTGAGAAATAGTTGAGACCACAACAGGGTGTGATTGTGGATGCTGAAGCATGTTGCTGCTGCCTCTTATGGTAAAGGTTTTGTTTGGGCATTTGAATGATTTTGAGGCTTATTGCCTGCAGCAGGATTTGGGCTCTTCCAGGCTGGACACACCGGGTGAAGCTTGTAGGGATTTTTGTCATTAAAGTGAGTGAGGCTCAGCAGCTTCCTGATGAGGGAATATAAATCTTCTGTTTCTAGAGTCAGAGGAAAGTAACAATATGGAGGCAATGCTGAAGAAGGCAAGGAACCTGAATCCCAGAACATGTTTGCAAGAATGGATTTCAAACTATCACTGTTACATGTAGTTCTGAGATTTGTATGGCACAAAACTCAGCTTTCCCAGGTTAATGCATATATATGTGTAGGGGGAGAGTTTTAAGTAGTTTATTTGCTAAAAATATTGACAAACTTTAAAATACTTCCTCCTAAATATGATGAAAAAAAACCATTGAGTTTGGTTAGGCAATCCCACCTAAGCTCAGCAGTGCTTAAGATTCTCTATGGATAAAACAAATCACAAAATAATCAAGGCTGAAGAGGACCACTGGAGTACTCTAGTTCAAGATCTTACTCAAAGCAGGGTCAGTTCTGAGATCACAACAGGTTGCTGAGGCCTTCCTTCAGCTGGATCTTGAAACCTTCAGTGTGAGTGAGGAGCTTCTCTCAGACACTGTCCACCTGGAGAAATAGATTCTCCCTGTATCTAGCCTGGAACTCTTCTGCTTCAATTTATGCCCCTTCCGCTGCCTTGCAAGTCTGTGAAGGGCCCAGCTCCACCTTCTTGATTACCTGATTATAGATATACAGGGGAGACATTCTTCTCCAGGTTAATCAAGCCAAAGTCCTTCAGCCTCCCCTCTGTATTTTTTTTTTCCAGTAAGCAAGTATTTCTGAGACTTCTGTGCCCTAATAAACATCATCAGAATGGACCAGTGTGCTCAGAAATCATTAAAGGGAACCAACGAAGAAAGCTTCAGATGAGCAGAGTGGGACAAATCCTTTTAGAAACCTAGCTTGCAGATAAAAGAGGGAATAAAAAGGATCTGGCTAACGTTGCAAGGCTATTCAAAAGAGATGAATCAGATCAGATCTGAACCTTCTAAAAATTCTGGGCAGTGCTTAAGAAGCACCATGAAGAGAGAAATAAAGCAAAACAGCATGTCTAAACAGAGCTATGGGAATATAATCTGCTCGACCCTAAGCAGTCATTTTGATAAAAGCCCAACCAAAAACGTTTTCATGGAAGCTAACTTTAGCGTAGTGAGGATAATCACCTCTGCAGTCACCAGAGAGAAACAGGATCACATAATGGTCCTGCATGCTTCACTGCTCCTGCCCAGGCTATAGAGGCAGTCTGGTGACATGAGCCTGAGCAGGCTAAGTCAGCCTTCATGAATGCCCTACAAAAAGTCTGTCTGCACAGTTATGATGTTAGGTAAGCTGCATCCACTTACAACAGATTTTCCTGGCAGCCCAGTGGGCTGAAAACCATTGGCAGCAGGAGATTTTGCTTTAGCAGAGCTACTTCCTTTCACAAGTGCTGAGTTTGGGTGCCTGTGACTGCCCCATTTCTTTTCCCCGTCTCAAACATGTGTGAAGTGGATTGCGGGTAGGAGAAGCTGTGTTGCAGGTATCTCCTCCCACATGCAGCTATTTGGAGCAGACCGTGGAGAGAGCATAGGCACCATTTTGAGACGTGGAAGAAACAAATGAAAAGCAGATTGCCCAGTCCTGTTATATCACACACCAGGCAAATGAGGCAGTGTCCAGGTATCATTTGAGAAATCCCTGGCTCCTTGTCAGATGTGCTCTTTTTTCGTGGTAGTGCAGCTTCACATACAAGCTCTGACAGTACAGGCAAAGCAACTTGATGTCAAATAAAAACTAAATGGACTCGCAGCAGCACCAGCAGCAGGTCTTTCATCAGTGTCAGCGTACAAACAGTACCTTAATGAGTTCAGACATGCCTTGGCTTTTCTACAGCAGTATTGACTGAACTTCTCTTTTAATCAAATAAATGCAATATACAGAGAGAATTAGTTTAATGTAAAGCCTTGAACAAACACCAAAGAAATCCTCCTACCTTAGCCCACAAAATCATTCTGATAAACCGGCTGTTCCTTTCTTATTAAACAGATAAAATGTTCCAACAGTTCAGTCATTCTTCCTTTAGTGGCAAAGGATTTCATGTGTCACTGTTACTTCAGTGATGATAATACAGCAGAGTTAGCCTTATTTACCAGCTTTGATATTCAGTTACTTTCTCCTGGCTGTCTTTGGAAGACCTGAGTGCACTTCCAGGAGGTAGGCAGGTGCATATAGGTAAGTAGATATATACAGTGAAAGAGATTAGTCAAAGGATTTCAGTTTTTTAGAGCGGAAAGGAATATTATCCATGATAAATGCAAATACACACGTATACATTTGAGTGTGGTTTGTGCATCATAGATTTGATTCACTCACGCCTCCTGTTCTTGGAATAGTTTCTTTCCTGATGGGTGGCTTACAACTGTTTACACGCCTAAAACGCTCTCTTGAATGTTGCTTGAGTTTTTTTAAGTGCAGCTTGGGGCACATTTGGATTTTTTTATGGCATTGAAACACCATCCTTCAGCTGAATCAGTCCATACCCGTGGAGGTCTTTGCCGGTTCACTTATACACTTGTACACTGCGCTCTTCCTGAGTTGCTTAGTTGTGTGACGTCAACTCCCTGGAGGCTAACAATGTCATTATCATTACCAGACAAAGACAGTTAGGTAATTTTGTCTGATGGGAGTGCAGATATTGACCTGAACTAATGTATTCTTATTTCCCAGAGAGAGATGCTTATTGTAGCAATGTGACATAGTAGGATTTGCTAATATTAATCCAAAGCCTGTGTTCTTTTTTAGCAGAGAAAAGCTTTTACATTCACATTCAATTTCATCACTTGACATATCTCTAGTCTACTTGCTGGACTTGAGATTCTTTGGCTGTTTAAAGTACAAGTATGTCTTTGTATGTGCCTGTGAAATATTTTTGGCAACTTCTAATTTGCACATCTCTTGACCCTGCAGAGAAAATTGCCAAGCCTGTTCAAAAGGCTTGCTTTCTTCAGGACAGCCTAAGAAAAAATACCTTTAGGGGAAGGAGACTTGTAACAGTGATCACATCTGATGTATCTTGTGACAACACACTATACATATCTTACTCTGTTTTTCATTGTTGGCTGCTGGCAATGCACTTGGAATAAAAAGTCTTTGCCTTAAAGAAATTGTTATTTGCACATTTTATTGCAATTTCCTTGAAAAGCTGATATATGCTGTGCATATAATAAGCATTACATAAACAGATTGTAGAAACAGACACGCTTAATAGTCCTTCTGGGGCGTTTTATGATTACTATAACAAACACATATATATGCCAGAAGAACAACTCCTCCTTATGAATGATGAAATTGCTGTCAATAGAAAACTGCTTAATAAATACTAGAGTGTAACCATTTAGTGATGCAGTCAGGGATTTTGTGCAATATCCTAAAATATAAACTTTGGTATATAAATACAAATTACTACTTGCACATTGCAATGATTCTGATTTGTGTTGAAGTCCAAATCATATAACATTCCCTCCAGATGTTAAGAAAGCAAAACTAGACAGCCCTGAAAAGGCAATCAGGCTTCCCTGAGACATGTAGCTTTGACAGTGCTATCATCCTCCACTAGCTATGGTGGAAAAATAACCACAGCAACTGGTCCAGACAAGCAGGCATTGCTGTAACTCAAAAACACGGTTTGCAAACACCGATAAACTTGTTATGATTCCGTGACAGCCTTCCATACGAAAACATTTTAGTTGTAATGCCGTACACTCCATTTGCAGTGTGAAGCCTTGAAAAAGCCAAGGGTTTAAGAAAAAATTCAAACCATTTTATTTCTGTTTCAGCCACTACCAATCTGTGTAAGTGTATAGAAGATATAATCTGGCAGTAAGCATTACAGACAGAAGATAATTTAAAATAAACTATCCGTAAATAGAATATTGCCTCAAGTCATTGAGCTCTATTTCTTTTATTGAAATGCTGTGTAATGAAAGGTACATACAAAGTACATTTTCAAAAGAAAGGTTACTGGGTTTACTTTGCTTTGTCCAGAAAACTTCAGAAGTAAAGGTGTAAATCAATGGGTGACCTAATATTTACAAGGTACTTGTATCCCCCAGAGGCTAGACCACAAATGTCTTTTCATCCCAAGCATAGCAATAAAAATCATGAAGCTGCAGACACTTTGTCTGAGCCTCCCTTTCTGCCCGAAAGTAAGCTTTATCCTAGCAAAAAAGTGCTAAGGACAACCTTGCTGAGTAATATCTGTTCTCAACAGTTGTGCTGCTTCAAATTTAGAGCCCAAATCTGAGGATTTTTCTTAACAAGTTGTATCCTCCAACCTAACAAAAGGGATGTTTTACATGGCAAGGGGGACTAACATATTTGTGCAACAGAAAAAATAAAGCCTGCTGCAGCTGCTGACAGATAAATTGCAATAGGTTCACATCTCCAAATCAATGTACCCTCACATCGCGTGGAGTGTTATGTTTAATAATCAAAGCTAGGATAAAAGCATCACTCTGGGTTTGGAATTTTTAAAAAAACTTTCTACAGTCATGATGTTTATCTATTAACTGCATAGCACTTTCCTGAACAACTGCGTCTTTGAACGCTACTGTAAATTTTAATACAACATTTCATGCTACTGTATTCCACAGTCTTTTGCCTTACTTTTTCCCAGCTGTAACAACACTGTACTTTTTGTAACCAACAATGATGCCAACAGCAATGAATCTTTTTTTTTTTTTTGTAGTTAATACAGAAACCATTAATGATTAAGGAGCAGAGCTTCTGTAGCATCCTACAATTGATTCTCTATTAAATTGGCAAAATAAGAAGATAATGTCACCGGCATTTACAGATTTGTCAGCAAAATACTTGGCACTTCATCCCACTTGGGTTTCATTCGACAAAATTTGCTAAAATGGCTTCGGTTAGGGCAAAAGCTGGTAGAGTGATTTGGTTTAACTAAAACAAATTCACACTCTTTACCTTAGCCTTTAATATGGTTAAAGATAATTACATTCCTCCTTTTCTTTTGCTCCAGGATGTCAGGAAACTCCACAAGCCAACATTTGTATTTGTACCTAATGAATAAAGTAGTATATGTTGTAGTTAAATTTCCTGTCCTATTAACCAAGTGGGCAAAATTGTCATTGAGAAAAAGAAAACTCTTTCACTGCTGTGAAATTGATAGATATTTTATTCCATTTTTTTCTCAGGTTAGAATAAGAAAAGAAGGTGTCAGCATGCTATTATTTCTTTGGAAGTAGTATTTCAATAACTGTCAATATAAGATTAAAAAAATATATCCATACATGTATGTGTACATTCACTCAATAAACCCTGCTGGGTTTTGACCAAAATTGCTATTCACACAGAATTGGAGTCTCACAAAACATGGTGAGTGAATATGATTAAACCTCTATAAACCATCCAATAAAAAGTGAGGTTAGTGTTAACTTACATTTTTGAAATCTGCATATACTGATCCCTCCCTGAAGATGGAAATTGTCACCTAGATCTATAGTCTGGTAGTCATAAAAGCTCTAACACTGCTCTGCTGGAGTGGAAGACCCTTCCTCAGGGAATTGGTTCAGGCTACCTCCATCTCTCAGCATCATTTGGATCTATGGAACCCAGCTGAAAACTGCATTTTGAGCTGGATATATTTAGATTTAGGTAGCCCTATGACAGAAGGATTCAAGAAGCAATAGTGCAGTGCTGTTATAGAGGGAGTGGGGATATAGCTACATGGCTTTTTGCAGGCTGAATCTTTCTACACTCACGCTGGCTGACTGGGTACCAGCTGTTTTCCAAAAGCCACACATCCATGGTTGCTGCTGCAGCTGCTGGAGTCAAGGAGACACACAGCTTTGAGTGATCCTAATGCAGGGACAAGATATTCTTAAGCACCTCAAGGCTTCAATGGGTACTTTCTGGAAGAATATAAAAAACACCTTTGGAACAGCAAGTCAGCGCCAATTCAGCTTTGGGGCACTTAATTTCCTCTTATTTACCAACACAGCATTTTTCAACCATACCTGTTATCTACATTGACTCCTTTTTGTTGCCTACTTGTGTCTGCCAGCCATTCAATTCTCTGGCTCTGAATTAGCCCACTTTTCCTCACTGACCATCTATGTGCAGCTCCCAGTTGCTTCTCCTAAGCTCCTTGCCCTAGATGTCCCCTTTGCTAATGAACAGGTATGCTAATGAACAAGTGCCACCAATGTGGCACTTAAACAGAAAGAGGAGGGGGAGAGGAAGGAAAACCAAAAGAGCAATTAAAATAAGTAAGTGGAAATCTTTATTGACAGTGAAAGAATTTAGGGGAACAAGGATAGGGAATCACAAGAAAAAAACAGTGGTGTGTGATACAGGATTAGGACATGTCTGTGTTATCTTCTTGTTCAGCTACAGTTTCAGAGTGATATCAAAATTTTTGATCCTCTCAGGGCATCATAATCATTCACTATGTTACAGGAGTTTCCAGATGTTCAAATAAATAGTACAGTGGCAGAGCCCAACTAGGAGATTACCATGTGTATTTGAGAAGAATGATGATCCAACAGAAACACCCCCAGGTATGATTCCCTTCCCTCTGTCCTGCAGATGCTTATACAGTTGAAAACACCCTTTTCACTGTTATCCACCAAACATTGTCTTCTCAGCATTGGCTCCTCCAGAAAGCTTTTGATGGATGAACTAACTCAAACCTTCAAAGAATCATCAGAAGCCTAAAAAAAAAAATCCTAAAATCAGTGAGCCTGAAACTTTTTTAAACATGTGAACAAGAAATTTCTTTCAAAATTCTTGGCCTGCCCCTTGCTTTTCATTATTACTTTCCATTACAGAATTTGTTTGCTGTTCCCAGCTTCCAAAAAGCAAACATATCAATTAACATTCACATTTTTATTTTTGGGTTATTTCCTTACACATTTTATTTTTGGGTTATTTCCTTATCTCCCTAGTTGTTCTACTTCCCTTATTTCTGTGCAATGTGATTGCACATGGATTTATATAATTAATTTTTATTTACTTCCTTTTCTCTTCTATTTTTTGTATTCTTCATTTTGCTGCTTCACTGCACTCTTCACCTCTCAGACGTCTAGATTCTTTCCACTGCCATTTGTTTTTGGTTTTATTATTTGTCTTCATTGTTGTTACTTTTAAAATTTTTATTCCTCTTTATTGTGAGTCTTTATGTATGTGTTTATTTTCTGCTTTCTTGCCTTTACTGTCTCTTCTTGTCACGCTTGCAACAGGAATTGTTTGTTCATAGCATATTTCTATCAAAATATTGTACAAAGTTGCCAGCAGCATTTTGTCTGATCAAAGTGTTAAAAATTAAAAGGAAGCACTCTAGACTGTATTAAGTGCTTAACTAAGATCCACAGCTTTTATACAAGAAGGCTGATTTTTTAAGGCCAATGTTCCTTTTCCTGGTTATGGTATCAACTGTGTGGGGAAGAGGGATGCAGAAAGACTTGCTTAATTTCATTTTATATGTTTCAGGACAGTGGTTTAACTTTGGTTCACTTTTATTTGTTTCAAGAAGCTGATACAGGAGAGACACAGAGTTTTTCATGACTGTGAGAACGAGATGAATGAAGAGGGTTCAGCATGGTTGGGGAAACCAGAAGCATTGATTCCGGAATTTTGGTGCTTAAAATACTGCTACAGAGTTGCAGAGGAATCCAAAGAGGAGAGGTAATCCAAAGAGGAGGTAACTTCACTGTTTGGAATAAACTTTACCATTTGATGCTGAAATGACATATTATTTGTGCTTGAGTTCAGCGTGCAAGTTAGATTGCTATTCTTATAGTGCACAAACTTATTCTTGTGTACAAGAACAGTCAATACTCACTCTGAGTAAATCAACCACAGTATTTACAACAGTATAGCCCTTTGACCAGCTCTAATTTTCACACTTGAGGTTTTCAGCTGCTGAATCTGGTGGTTATGTTATTGTGTTAGCTTTAGTGCATTGTGATGCTGTCAACTGAAGTTATAAATGAGTTATAAAAGAGCTTCTGCTTCCTGGGAAACTTATCTCTTCAATATTGGATCATAATTTACCAGAAAAAAGGCAGACAATTTCAAATTTTCTTGAAAGCATCATTTATCTTTTTTCTTTGCTTTATGATTAATCAAAATATTTTGTCTCACATCTGATTTTTTTGCTACAGTTGTATACTCTATAAACTGGTTTGAGTATAACATTGACCCCATTATGAGGAGGAGACAGGATTAAGTTCCTTTCAACATGAATTTTTCTGTGATTCTTTGATTTTATGCATTTTTAAAATTTAAAAGCTATTTAAAAATGGAAAAAACCCAAAATATTACAGACCTGGAAAGAGAATATTTTTAAGTTATGAAATAGTCTTTCTGAAGCTTCAGTGAAATAAGCAAATGCATCTAACCAGTTTTGATTTTATTAAAATCATATTTTCCAACAGGAAGATATCATTAGGAGCAAACACATATACTATTAACCACAGCATTCCAGTTTTATCCCAGCATAAGTAACTGGGGAAGCTGGAACCATTACTTCTTCCAGTTCAAGGATTGAGTGTCTTGCTAAAGTTTGTGCTGTCTTCATAGTCACAGCTCTTAGCAGTGTTGCCTGTCCCTGGCATATCTGCCAGGTAAAGGTACGTGTGCACAACAAATAATGCTCATGTTTGCATATTCTTTTCAGGATTTATTCTGCATTTACCAACTTCACTAGAAGCAAAATCAGCCACTTCCTTTAGCACTTCATAAACAATGTCAGCTGCATATTCTGTATGCATAGTTTGATCTAAGTGCAGCTCCCATGGGATTTACCTCACTAGAACAGGATCTAGCTAAGAGGTAGCAGCGTAATGAACCATAGTGCGAAAATCCCAATGAACCAGATTTACAGAAATTTATTGTTTTGCACACTAAAAGCCAGAACCAACGTAATCAGCAATGAGGAAATTTGAAAAAAATAAAAGCTTATTCTAATCCAAGGATCATCCAAGCGTGTCAATAAATGATTTTGTAAGTATTTCACTCTAATTTTCTTGTGAAATTGCTACATTTCTGCAAAATAGAGATTTATTATTTCTAAAGACTATTTCCCTAATATCAAGATTAATTTAGTTCCTGTTTGGGTGAAGGTTCAGTTCAGTGTTGATCTTATTCAAAATGCCTAACACATATCCTGATAAATTAAAATGATTGTGCATGAAAAAAATCTCTGCTGCAAGGAAAAAGTAATAAAAAAAAAAAGAGAGAGATGCTGCTCAGCATTTGCAGGATCTCAAGGCTTATAATTTATCCATGTGGCATAGAGGGTGACCTGAAGATTAGCAAATTCATGACACATTCAAAAGAAAGCTGAACATATTTCAGAGTATGGTCCTCATTGTTGATGAGGAGACCTCAGGTCAAAATGATCTATGAAGAATACTTGTGCCACTGACAACTCTAAAATGGAAAACCAAGAATGAAATTATATCACCTCTGAAGAGGCTCCACTAAAGTGTCCCACATAATAATAAAAAAGGACAAACTAATATTGAAGATTGAGCGATAAACCCACATTGCCTTTCAATTTCTAGTGCATATAAGCTTTGCAATTGGTTTAATGGAAGGATATTCTGGAGGGCATGGAATTATGCCAGAACAGAGTCTCTCACATTATGTGACATTTCCCTGCATTATTTTTATCTTAATTTTACTTTACACCTAAATCACCAGCGTTCTGCTGCAGTGTCATGCTGATGTTTAAGTTGACAAACATGTCAATCCAGACTGCCACAACATAAGTGAAGCCTTGAGGCTCCATAGAGGACAAACTGACCATCAGAGTGCTGTTAGTAAAGGCAGAAGTAAAGAAAAAGCTTTTATTTCTTTACTTAGGGTTCAGAGAGCAGAAGAACTCCAAAGTTAAACTTGTAATTAATTCAAAGAATCAGGTAAGTGCCTCTCTAGGAACTGAAACTTCCAATCAAATTCAAAGGCAGCATCCTTCCACCACTTTATTTCGAGGCATATCAACTTTGTTAGATGCCTGCTAATTAAGAGTTCTTCTAGGCTCCTGTGTCTTCAGCATATGCCCATTGTATGTAGGTTGGTGCCTAGCACACTCTCCACACCTGCTGAAGACCCCACTCTAACAGAGGTATTCAATGCACTTGCAAAGTAAGGAAGGGAATCATTTCTTTACAGTTGAGGCAGCAGAAGTAGATGTTTTCTGTGGCAGAACAGGTAGGAAACATTGCATTAAATACTACTGAATCCTTACCTTGAGGGAAGTCCAATGCACATATCCAAGAGAATAGCATGAATGAGCCTGATAGGATGGACAACTGCCATGGATAACATGCTGCCTTTCCTGCACTGCATTGCAAGAAACTTGAGTGGCATCATTAAGGGAAAAGAATATCCAGCAAGGAGCATTAGGGGTAATGTTTTTTGATACCCCTGGGCAGTAATACTCAGTTTGTCACTCTCTTATTAGCCAATGGGTTAAAAACTCTAAAGAAGTTTTCACGGCAAGAGCTGGGACCAGAAATCTACTTTTCAAGTTGTATACCTTATTTTAGCACCCAAGACTATTTGCTTATACACTCCTCTCTGGTTTATGGTATCTGGTATTTATTCACACCCCCTGTCTGAGTTTACTGTAGCTCAAAGTCTGGTCTTGCCTGAACACCTCGCAGGCTGATGCTCAAGGTAATGCCTAGGGAAAAGGAAGCTGAAGCCAAAGATTTCTCTAATCTCAGGGGAAAAAAAAAAAAAAAAAACCTAACAAAAAAAAATCTACCTTATCTGTAGCTGCAGAACTGATCAAAACATCCTGAAGGCCTGAATCTGAGGCCTAAGTCACAAGAATTAACAGTATTTGAGATATTTCTCTTAAAACTTCGTTAGTCAACTGGAGTTGATTAAATGTAGGCATTGACAAGTTGCATGTTGCAAAGCAAAGAGAAGGGCCGGAGTCTCCCATGAAGTCTGTAGAAACCTCACATTCCTCAACTAAAATTTAGGACTCTTTTATGGGAATGATAGGTCTGACACCTGAAACTTAGGAGATATCACAACTGACTTTTAGATAATTTGTCATCTAGTGGATAAGTCTCTTTTAGGATTCTGCCCAAGCAATTAAAATTTGGTGTCTGCAACATTTAGGTGCTTTGCAAATCCCACTAGGTCCATCTATCAGCACCAAAGATGCCTTTTTAACTTTGACCATGGGTCTGTATCAGAGCACAAAAACCTTGCTAATGTCCAGACCCAGTGAAATAGATTAAAAATCAGAATTGTTCAAAATAAGTCTCAGTTAAACTCACTAAGGAAGACACACATGTGGTTACTGGTTTTATTAGGCTGAAAACACAAAGTATTTTTTTTGTCCAGAAAAATGCATGAGACTCTCAATAGAAATAAACTCACCATTGGAACATTGTCTTTTTGCTGTGCTTTTTACACCACCCTGCAGCAAGCACTGGTGTGGAAAAGGAAGGATGCCTGGGACTTCCTTTACAGAAGTTTCTGATTGGCTGTTCCACCTGCCCACCAGCAATTACCATAATTTAAAGAAGACTTCAGGGGTTTAAGGCTCTCCTATTTTCCCACTGAGCTCAACATCTTACTGTGAGACCTAAGGCACCACAAGAAGGGCAAATGGCACAGAATTATTCCAGCAGCTGGCAGTATGTGCACAATGGGGTATTTTCTCAGGAACTGATAGCTTCTTTGAGCCATAAGGTGTCATAAAGAGAGATGCATTCCCTAGGAGCTCTAAACACTTGTACAGGAGTCTGAAGAGATCTGTTTGTGGATGCTTGTGTCAATAAAGGTAGATCTCTGAAAAGTCTACAGTGTGAACTTGAAGGCAATGTATACAGGACCAGATGAACATTTAAATTATGGCAACCAAGAATATGTGATGTCTTTGTTGTCATGTTTTTACATTGAAAATTTCTGCAACTGAAAAGGGAGATTTATCCCAAATCAGTGAAAATACAGAGCCCCACATTTCTTACCTTGTGTTATCCATTCTAGTTCTGAAACCCCGCGTGTTTCACCAGCTGGACCATAACAGAGCTTTGAGTTTTTGGTGTTCTGTTTGAGGGGAGTAAGGGAGAAAGTTGTGAGTTTTTTGCTGTAATGACAAGTTTACCTCTTAGCCTTCTGCACTATCCTCTGCTGGTTTGCTGTTTCAGTAATTTGTCTCCTTTGTCAACTTGCACGTTCACCAGTGCAGGATTGATGTCATAAAATTTAAGGGCACTAGTTCACTTGCTCAGCTGGAGCACGGATTTTACAGGAAGAGTAAAGCTAGTATAGATATCTAAGAGCTGAATAAAAAAATGTCCCTTCATCTGTGTATTTAATTAGCTGCTTTCCTCATGATTACAAAGATCAGTACCAGGAAGAGAGGAGCTTTTAGGTCTCAGCAGGTTAACTCCACACCAGAGGATTAGACAGGACCCAAACTGTGATGCTTAGTGTTCTCAATTCCAGGACAGAACTGGCATTCAGTACTCATTTATTCTGCTCTGCAGTGAGGTGAGACTGGAACTGAAAGCTCTGAGTAATTAAAAAACGCACAAACAAAAGCAAAACAAACAAAAAACATGGAATAATTTTGGATGCATTTTCACAGATTGCTGTGTTAAAAAAGGCAAATATGAATATGTAATAGATGATAAATTCTTTCCTCCTCCTTGTTATCACTGGCAACTATATTGCTTTGTCATACAACTGCTGCAAAGGCTAATCCTCCACACTTGCAAAATCTTCTTATTCCAACTGCCATGGCCCTGCTGAAGCCAGGGCTTATGTCCCTAAAAATAGGAGCAGGATTACTTAGGTTGCAGTTCACTGAAGTAGTTTAAAGGTTTTCAGATGTGGAGTGAGGAGAGAAAAAAATGTTATTCTGAACTATCAGGTCTCAAAATTACCATTTTAATTAACTTTAATTAAAGACTTCATACAGTCCCTGTACAAAGGCTTCCAGCATGAATGAATTACTATCCCATCATGAAAAGGAACCACCAGTAGGCACTTATTTATACTCCTTACCTCAAACTTTTCATATCTGCCACAAAACCTCCTGGTTTTAGGTTATTGATTTCAACCTTACAGTGCTGACTTGGAGCTTTAAGAAGGATTTAGGCACTTGCACCCACAATTGCAATTCCAGCAATCCCTACTTATACATAGCCTAACCCTGGGTCTTTTGGGGAAAATCAAGCCAGGATGATGTAAAGGGCAGGCAAAGTCAAAGACTCACCTTTCTTCTGAGGAGGCAGTCAGGAAACTGAGTATGTCCCTA
Source organism: Euphonia xanthogaster (assembly GCA_034509185.1). Lineage (NCBI taxonomy): Eukaryota > Metazoa > Chordata > Aves > Passeriformes > Fringillidae > Euphonia > Euphonia xanthogaster. The sequence goes on along the minus strand of JAYDZK010000056.1, from coordinate 41,766,517 downwards.
GCTGGATAAATAAAAAAGAGCAAGCTAGAGGCAGAAGTGAGTCCAAAAGTTCAATACAAGGTATCTGAATATGAAAACAGCAAAGAATCCAAGCATTTGGAAATGTTTAAGAAGTGAAAAGTGGTTACTGGGTATATTCTACTTTGAGAAGTGAAGGGGGAAGAGATTAAAATTTGTATGGGACTAAACCATCACCAGGCTTTAGGCCAGGTCTCTGCCGCTCATGCCTAAGCCCTGCTTAGATTCAGAAACTGGGCCTTCCTCTACCTGGCATTCTTCTTCTTAATATTCACTGTTTAATGTGAGGCCTATTCTGGGACACTTGGCTGGAGTGTTTCTAAAACAATCTAGCAGGAAACAATTCCTTCCAAAAAGTAGTAGGAACCAATCTTTCTTGCACAGGATGCAGGAGAACAAATGCCCCCCCCCCCCTTTTTTTTTTAGTAGCTTCACTCTAGGAGATTTTCACCCAGGCAGGAGAACCTGTAGTTCAATTCAATCTTCAGCTCCAGGAAAGATGGATCTGAGAATAATGTCTCAACTGTGGGAACACACCCTGGAGCAAAGGGCAAGTTATAGTCTTTGACACTGACCCTTCTCTCCACATCCTCTCTCCTCTTTCTGTCCATCCGAGCTGTGTCACTCTATAAAGGGGATTGCTGAATCAAAAGAAGAGAAGACAATAGGACAAAGAAATATTCTAGTCCAATGTCAAGATATCAGCTTAGGATGAAAAAATGTAGAGTTTTGATGTCTCTGTTGCTGGGACAGTTTTTCTTTACTAGAAAACATAGCAACTGCTCTTTGACACGGAATATTGTAGCCCAGGACATCTCCTAAGGACCGTGAACCTGGGTGCTCAAATCATGCTCTACCTCTTTGTCTCCTTTATTCCCCTCAGTAAACATTGAATCATTTTCAGTCACCTGAATGTTTCACCTAAGGATGTGAATTCCAATTCTCACCTCAGTGTTCTTACCTTTGAGATGGGAAATATAATTTTGAATCAAAGAAGATAAAATAAAAATTTCTCATTCCTCAGAGAGTGTCCTGAAAGTCAAACTTCTAAATGAAAGTTTCATTCTGAGAAATTTTCTTGGCTTTGGATGTGAATGAGTACCCAACTTTTAGCCTCTTGGGACAGAGTCAGAAAACCCATGCATGCAATCTCATGCTCCCTCCACTGTTTAATGCAGTTAGGACATGAAAAGAGAAGTGCTTTCTTCTCCTCAAACATCCCAGTGGCCCCGAGAGGATGTCCTGGCATGGCCAGTGCTCTCTGTTCAGCTGGCCAAGCCTACTCACTTCTCTATTTTCTTTCTTCTTTTATTTTTCTGTCCTTCTCAGATGTTTCTTTCTTACATAATTGCACACAGTTATTGCACAGCAAAGCAGCTCCCCTGCTCAGAGCAGACTGCACTCCCTTCACTGGAAGATAAGTCTCAGCTTTCTCCCAGGGAAGGAAGTTTACAGGCCCTGGGCATCAAGGAGACAGAGCACTCCTTGTTTCTCTGCCTGTGTGGGAATCAGTGTCTTCTCAGTTTCATTTGTCAGCTTGGTGCTTCTCTGCTGCATAGCCCAAGGTGTCCCTTTGTTGCAATGAAAGTTTTCATGGCAAGGGTTACAATCCCCTGCACACGCTGCACATGAAGGTAAGGTACCAAATTCCCTGCTTCCATCTTCTTTCAGGAGACAGGTGCCTCTGGGCTAGGCACTCTCATGGCCACTAAATTACAGGTTTTGTCCTTCTATTCTGTCACATTCCCTCTCCTTAACCCTCAGCATAGGTAAGAGTAGCTGAAAAATATTCCAATGTGTGATAAAATAACTTTTTTTCTTTTGTATGTTTGGCTGCTGGTTCAGGGTTTCTGCTCAGATTCAACTATGAGTAGGATCTCTGAGTCTCCTTTCTGTATATCTTGGTTAAACACCAGTGCAGACTTTATCCAAAAGAAGCCTTTGGTGGCAAGCAGTAGTGGATGGGGATACCTCAGCTGAGTGAATAGTTGCAAGTAGGCTCATTCAGGGGGTTGTTTTCCCACTGGCCCAGAAGAGTGAAGGCACTGTGTTCTAACTCTAAAAATCAGTTTTATTATTCTTCACAAACCTTGTCTGTCATATCAACCAGCCAAAAAAAGAAACTAAAAACCAAAAAACAGAGCTCCTCCAGCTAAACCTGAGTTCCTCTGGCTGGACAAATGGTATCCCTTCCACAGCCAATGTTTCCACCTTCCTCTGTATTGCGCTCCGTCTTTCTGCCATGTTTGCGTAATCTGATTCCCACCATAACTGACAGGGCAGTAGGGAAGGTCTCAGTCGCTGAAGAGACTGGCTGGAAAATGTAACCCATGGATTGGCAGCAAGGCAGGAATGCTCAACTGGGAACCCAGTAGGCATAAAAATATAAATAGACTCATGCTTTGGTCCGGGTCAGGTCTGCTTCAGGAACCCTATCCTTGAGCAGTGAACAAATACATGACTGCAGTTTCCACAGCTGTCTGTGCCTGGCAACTGCCAGGAGCATGGCCTGTAGAACAAACTCAAATATATTTTGCCAAAGATTTAGCTAACCTGTCTATGGAAGTGCTATAATGCATTAGTATTAAAAAAAACCTGTGAAGTATTTTAGCAAATAATCTCTTTCCTGTAACTTTAATCAATTCTAGCAACTTCTTTCCTTCAGATAAAGATTTCTTGAAATTATATTCTTTGTGTTAATTCCCTTAGATAAATAATGCTAAAGAACTGAGGACACTTTCTAATAAATCAGTGTGATAATAATAAAGTAGTGATCAGGCAGATTTCTTAAGAAGAAATTTTCCTATTTGCAGTTTATCTCATTTATTTCCAAATAAAATATTTTACAAATTAGTCAATGGATAGGAAAACATTTCTATTACAATTTAGGGGGATATGCCCTCAACATAGCTGAAAACTCCACCTGATGGAAAGAAATAGATTTTTTTTTTTTTAATCTACAAACTTAGCATATATTGTGGATTTTGTGTTTTGATATTTCTAACACTGAATGGAAGTGAAAACTGTTTAATATCTATTTATTTAACTCAACCCTCATCCTATTACAGGTGCTTCATATGGGTTTCTTCCTGTCTTCATCAAACAGATTATTTTGGTTTGACTACATGCAGTATCCGTTATACACTGTGTGACTACAGAAAACATCTCAGGTTTTCTTTCTTTTCCCTGTTCTCCACGTGGTGTTTCTTTTCTTTTGGTCACTTAATATCGTTCCCAGTTTTGTCAATCAAGCTGTCTCCTGGGACCTGTTGATGTCATGGTGATCTGTGACCTTGTAGAACAACAAATTATGGATTCACGTGGGATGGCCAAGTGCTCACAATATAATCTGATGAAGTTTTTCACTTCAATAATTACCTTCTAAAATGCAGTAGCAGATTTCCATTTTCATCCAACAAGCCTCTCAAGCAGGGAATGCAGTCCCTTCAATATTCTGAAGTGTCTAGAGATTATGCTTAAGACATTTGATACAGAAATCTCCCCTCTATATCTACTAAGGCATCATGAGAAGTGTTTTTTTCTCTCTCTCATAGCCTTCTACTGTAGTCACTCAGTTTTTCCTCGCTGACAAACTGCATTGCTGATGCTGTTCTGACACATGTACTTGAAAGGCACTCCTTGCATAAGCAGTAGCTCCATTTCAGATACACACAACTGCCTAAGCAAACATATGTACAAATATATGTACAACCTCTCCTTGTGGTTCCTACATAGTTTATCAGCAGAGGTCATGGGCCAGCCATTGGATCCCTTCAAGTGATCTCTTGTAGCTTTTAGATCTGATGGTAAAATTACTGTCTGCTTAAAACTTCAAACTCTGCTTGAAATCATTATATGCTTACAGAAGGACATTTGGCAGTGATGGACTCAGTTCTGATATGTACCATAGTTTTCCTGGATTATTAGCAAGCAATGTATATACTCTTGCCCTGCATTTTTTCCACAATTTTAAAATGAAAACAAACAACAACAAAATCAAACAAAGTAAACAAAAAAAATCCAACCATATCCCACATAAATGAGGAATGCCATTCCTATCTTTTGTGACAGGGATTTGAACTCTGTGGGAAATGCATAGCTTCTGTGGATACTGGGCATGCATTTGCCTACAAAAGGCCAAAACTCTTTTAGAGTCTCCAAATGCTGTTGTAGCACAGACAGTAATTTCCACTGCATACAAAGGATTTTGAACTTCTAAAGTGTTGGAATTCTCAGCTTTCACAGGCTGAGAGAGAAGGGGTGAAAAACAAATCTTCTAAAAAAATTTCCAGATCTTTTCTGATAATTGTTATTTTTAATTTCTAAGACTTTAGCACTATGATAAATACCATTTGTCTTTTTCTGCTCTTCAAACTGCTGACAAGAATGGCCAAAATTACGTTTCTGCACACTTAAAATTTCTTTCATCCTACCCCAAAACAGCAGCTAAAATTTGTCCTTTTGCTATTTTTTAATCTCTGTGAGCTATCGCAGGCTACATGCTGGGCTAAAGAGTTAATTCTTGGATTCTCAGATGATGGAATGTCTTACACTCTTCCTGCTATTTGTTATATTTTCCATACGGTTTTATTCAACATCCACCTATAAACCCACCCTTGCCTTTTTTTCCTGCAAATCTGCTGAGAAGTGACCATCTGGTCAACAGGGTCAATCTCCAGCCTGATTCAGAACCAGAAATCATATTATACTCTCTTTTTCAGGAAACATGATCTAATCATGAGACAGAAAGTGGTGCTAGGGGCTATCTAATTTATCACTCTGTCCAAAAGTGAGATTAATTTGTTTTATGATGCTTGAAATAGATGTTTGTCTAGCAAATTCTAAGAGATCTCCAATGATGGAACTGCTACAGTCTTGCCAAGAAATGTCTCCTGCTCTTTGAAGGGATACTAATGAAATATGTAAAGTAAAGCCTAACCTGATGATTTATAAGAGAATGATTAGGTTCTCAGATGGTTCTATATAATTTCCAGTCTTCTCTGAAACAATGAAAACGTGCTTGTGTTCCACAAGGAGTAGGTGTAGAAATCCATGACACAACAAAATTGAAGATGCAGAGGCCATACTTGTACATTCAAGAGATAGCTAGGAGAAATACTAACCATATAAAGTTTTGCTAAAAGAATAATCTAGTTCTATTCCACTAGTTAAAACACTAAAACGCTCATCAAAATGAGGAGATGTGGATCATCCTTTGGACTTACCATAGCTGGGCAAAGAAAAAAGGTAGAAAATAATCTTTTTTCTATCTTTTCACTGTTCCAAAATATCTATTTATCGATTTGACCTGAAGATCACTTACATCAAGAAAATTATGCTTTTACATTAAATATATGTATGAAAATTCTTGGCTGGATCTAGTACAGTTTTCATGCTCTTCATGGAGGACAGATCAGGTTATAAAAATGAAATAGCAGTAAAAAATATTGCTTATCACTCTATAAATGTTGAATAAATCCCAGTAAACCAACAATATTGTAAAAAGAATATACCTCTTACATGTACAGAACACAAAAGCTTCTGTTATTTTCTTTTTGCATGAAACAGCTTTAAACCTGAAAGAAGAAATCAAACAAAGCAAGAAATCGCACAGAGGAGTTGTCACATGGTATCCTTACTATTCTGGTAGATGTTTAACAACAATGAAGCATCTGCTGGACAGTTCCATGGACATAGTTTCAGAATGGAAGGACAGATTGAGAAAATTCTCATAATCTCACACATTAAAATAGACCAGGAACCATAAATTCTTCTCTGAGGCTCAACCAACTCTTTGTCTACTTCTCTTACACTCAGTGTAGCCATCTGTTACCGTATGTGTATGAGCATCTCAGCATGTCCTCACAGTCACAGTACTATGCAACAGAAGCTTGCCATGCTTTGGAGAGCAGCAAAATGTGGCATTTCAAGTATTGTGGTTTGCATGCTGATATCTGGGCTAACAAATACATGTCATTAAAATTGACCATAAAAATAATTGTGAATTACTTAAAAATAGAAACAATTCAGGAAAAATTGTTTATGCAGAAAATCTTTTTCTACTCACATAAAATTCAACATGTACAGTTCCTTTGTTTCTTCTCCTTTTCATTTTTTAATTTGAAATGTAATAAGACCTATTCAAATCTAAAGTCATAAAACTGAAGATGGCATTTGCCCACCTAGACACATTTTTATAGTAAGAGCTATTTGCCTTCTCACATCTTTAGGTGAGATTGACTTTACACAGTACTTTGAAGAGTATACATTTGTCCTGAAAATATTGATTTCAGTGTCCTGAAAATAGTGACTAATCTAGAAGACTGTTTTTGAATTTGAAAAAGTTATTTAGAATACTTTTGTGTGCAGAAGTTCAGTAGAAAGCAATAAAGACGACACGTATTTAACTTAGAAAGCTCTAAAGACTGATATAGTGGGGAGTAGATGGGAAAGAAAAGCACAGTGCTCTTTTATGGTAGAAATGTAAATTAATTAAGACTTTTGATAGCAGTACATGCTAATAGTAGGGCAGTTAGAAACAGCAGCTCCTTGTAATAATGTTATTTTGTGTGTGGTATCCCAAGTACAAGAAAGAATAAACTCACTGAAGTAAAAACTGGCCATTTATTTCTGGTGTATTTAACAGTTTAGATCATTTTCTCTTGCATTATGTTATGGTTGAGTGGCTGTCATTTAGTTTTCATCAACTCTTTAAACTTCCCCAACCAAATACCTTGCTATTTAAAATTCAAAAACTCAGCTTATAAATCGTGAACATTTTCAAATTATTCTGGTGGTATGACAAAAACTTAAATAGTTTGGATGTTGCAGAAAGAAAAATATTTGAAATCTGGTGCTTTTGGAAAATATTTAGTAAATTGAGTCCTTTTTTTTTCTCAGATGCTAAAAGTATCTCATTTATGTTCTTAAACCACATTGTACCTCCTCTTGTGCTCATACAGATGTAGGACTTGGTTACTTTGACAGGTATATATTTTTAGAAAACATTTCCCAGGCCAAAACTTTTGCCTATTCCTCTCCTTTCTCGTGAGAACTGTTAGAATTCATTTTACTTTTCATTGACTGAACTCATGAACCTTAACAAAGGCTGGGGAAAATCAGATCTTTTAAATTAACTTAGAAAGATCATGTCCATGGCTTCTCTGCTGATGCAGACCATCACCAGATCACATTTAACTCTTTCTAATCTTACCTACTGCCTACAGTGTCTTATGGGGTGACTAAACGAATTCAGATATCCTCATCTTTGTAAACTGTTGTCTTTCTTATACCCAGGAATATGACTCCAGGGCTCATCACTGCTTGAATAGCTGATAAATACATAGTTCTGTGACACGGTGCAGCAGTGAGAGGAAGATCCTTCTTCAGGGGTTGGTTGAACTGTGCAGCTAGTTGGGTAGAGTTCAGAAGACCTTGTTGTTAAAAACAGTTCCAGTTCATAGCCATGCCATTCACATCCAGGTGGTGTGAGGATGGTTCTTCCTCTCACTATCCTTTTCATCCTTTGCTTTCAAATTCAAATCAAGAGGTCTTGCTCTGTCTCCATGCTCCAAAGCTCAAACCTGATCTGAGCATTCAGAGTCAGCACACTGGAGAGCTTTGAATGAGCTGGAGATAGCTCTAAAAAAGGCTTGGTACCATTGTACTTAAAGGTCTAATACTCTAGGAGCTAAAAATCATGCAATTAAAGAAAACTAGTAGAAATATTTCCCCTGCAAAAAGCTGCAAATTCAGTTTTCTGCAGTAATATGCAGTTCTGTCAGAGTTTTGACCAAAATAAGGCAGCCTAAGAGAAGATCTGATGCATTCACCCACCTCTCTGCTTCTCCCTGCCTGCTCCACTGAGTGCCCCAGCTGTATGCCACAGACTTCTATGGATGCCCTGGCATATTTTCCCCAAATTGTCCATCTGATATCTTCCTGCAAGAGTGAGACTTCTAAAGTTTCCTACTCCTCGCTCCCCCTCTAAAATGTCTCTGAGAGTTGGCTAAGCCCACAGTTCCTCTAGCTAGTTGCTCCTTTCTAAACCAGTCGTGCCCCTACCCCACCCCAGTACCGGCTGGAGAAACACTCAGACCGGACAAAACAAGTGCTGGATAAAAGTGTGCATTTAGGAGAGCCTGAATTCAACTTTTGGAGGCTTAGTTCCCTTGAAAATATTATCTTAAACAGAAGAGATTTCCTAATTCAAAATGAGTGGAGAAGTTAAATTATATTCTTTTTCCTGACCACTTGCAGTTTGGTCTCTGTTGCTAACCTAGAGAGAGGACTAGCTTAGTGATTCATACCAGGAAAGTAATTCTTTAAAGTACATTTTGTACTGAAAAGAATTAGGATAACCTTTAATTTATAGTATGAATCACCAAAAACATATTTCACAGCTAGTGCATCATACTTCCCGTGTGGTCCCCTGGATGGGAGGGGTGCCTTGTGCCTGCCTCTGTCAGTAGGTCCATTATCTCTGATGGGACATTGTGACTGCTGTGCTTGCCCTGGGATTGACCCCCTCCTCTCATCTGACTGCCACCACGTGGAGGAAAAAGGCTGTCAAACTTGCTCCAGGCCAGCGGAGAGGAGAAGATGCCCTGGTCATCTGCCAGATTGGGGGTGTCTCCATCTGTGTAGTGAGGTGAAATGTCTGCATGGGCAAGGACAGGCAGGAGCCACGCCTGGCAGCTGGCAGCCTTCACCAGGGAGAAGGAAATCCTTGTTCAGGCCTTGTGTTGGCAGCTTCCTCTGCCTTTCTAACTCTGATGAGCTTTACACACATCCAAAGATAGGTGACAGCTGAAAAATAAAAGGATGTGAAGATCATGGATCCACAAGCTGGGACCTAAAAATTGGAGTTCATGGTGCTTTTACTCCCTTGTGGATCTAACCCTGAGGGATCACTGATCAGCACACCTGTTACAACAGCTGCTCTTGGCTATATCCAGTTTCTAGAAGTCCTTGAAAGCCTCTGGAGTGTTTTGAGAAGCAAACGGTGGCATGGGCTCCCATGTGGAAGTCCCCTCCAGCTGGCAGGTTGTGTCACCACTGTGCATGCCTGCGTGCAGTGCGGCTGCACCAGCCATGGACTTAAAGGACCCCTGCGAGGGGCGACTTATTTTACCAGTCTGGCAAGGGAGGATGATTCTCCCTATATCTGGTCAGTACGCTTGTCAATCCACGAATGTGTATAAATGGTTTTTTCCCCCCCAGTTATATCTTTCCCTGGGATTTTTTTCTCTAACAAGCAGAAAGTATCCCTGCTGTGCCTTGCTATTCTTCCCATGTAGAATTACCATGCATCTAACTACTAGCAACTCTCTTTATTCTTGCCTAGATTTATCTGCATCAGCACTGCTGAATTTTTATACTAATGACATCACTGAAGAACTCATTTTTGTTGATTTTAAAATCTTGTAAATTGAGATAAAATATGATAGATAGATTAGATAGATAGATAAAGAAAAGCCTTAATTTAAAATATTGTATCTTCATTAGATAATCTCTTGTGATGCATCCTAACCTCCCCTATAGCACAAAGCAAGAGCTGAGCCAGCATTCTGATTTATAAGGGCATAAAACACTTGCCCAGTTCTACTTGCTTGATGCACTCACTCTTGTACTGGCTAGTCCTGTAGTTTTATCCTACTTGCCTGGCAGCTGCACCATGTTATTCAAAGGATTACATTACACTTGTGGGGAAAAAATAAGTTAGAATCATGAGTTGTCCATCCTTTCAGGCTTCAAGTATTTCATTCATTACAGGATGCAGACAAGAGGTGAGGATTCTACAGTATCACTGATGTATTTATTGATTCACCCGTTACTTATTTGTTGCTACAATTTTGAGGCAGTTTTTAATGCATTTTGAGTTTTTTTTATTTGCTTTAGAGGGACAAAACAATCAAACTTTAACATTTCCAAAGTCCTACAATCCCCACGCAGCACAGTGGCAGGATGGCCACTGTGTCTCCTGACACAAAGTAAGACAAATGCTTCAGTTATCAAAACCACAGCAAATCAATTGGCTGTTTATGTGTTCCTGTTCCCTCTTCGCAGTAGCCAGACTGGCATCCTGCAGAGATAACTGCTTTCCACACGCCGTTGGGAAGTCATTCTTCAGTTATAGTAAGCTAGAAAAGGCCAAAAATGTAAATTAAATTGTCCTTTTATTGCCAGCAGTCCAAACTAAGTGAAGTTTAACAGCACTGAGACACACCCGCTGTTATCTGCAATTTCAGCCGACTAGCAATTCTGGAACAGAGAAATAATTTACCTCAATCTTCCATGAGTCCTGTATTCTCTTCCAGAAGTGTTTTAGCTAAGTCATTAGGGTTCCAGATAAAACCTTGAGGTTGTTTCTTCTGTGGACAGTGTATCACGCTCCTTGCAAAACATCTGCATACTCCCTTCAAAATATTTTGGTGATGTTTGTTTGCAGCAGTCGAGCTGCAGTAGGAGTGAACATACTCGAGGTCATGCAGGAGTCCAAAAGTGCTGAAAAGGCAGAAGCATAGTGCATGAATAAGCAGATAGAATATGATCAACATCTAAGTTTGACACAATTTAGGGACTACTAATTCAGATGGTATTTATAGGGGCTCTACCTGCAAGAATATACATAGAAAAATTTTTAATTGCTAAATTTTCTCTTCATAAAAATTCATCAAGTCCGTCACACTGTGGTACAATTTTGTTCTGTTCAGTTTCTCAGTGAGATATCAAAGGTTTATTTGTGAACAAGATAGGAAACTTGAGCAGCCAGGGTCTAAGCCGATAATTCTACCATGGATTTGAATAACCTTAAGGTAACATTCATCTGTGTCTACTTGACAGCACTTCCCTTGAATCCACTGCAGCAGCAAGAATTATCCGTAATGGGTGCCTGCCATGCCAGGGGGCTGATAAAGGCTGAGCTGAAGAGAAGAGCCAGATATGAAGTTGATTCCGAGTAATCTAAACGGTACTTAGATACTCCCACAAAAAAAAAATCACTGACACCAATTCATGCACCCTTACAAAGGTGTCTAGTATTGTTACCGAAAGTGAGGCGAAAGCAGAAACTCTCCAACACAAACAATTTTTTAGTGTTAGAGAATCAAGGCATTACTTTATTTTGGCCAGGAGGTTATTCTGGCCAGGATGTGCAATAGAAATAATTTCATCCCTGCATGCTCAAGCTGTGCAGTGAAAATCATTCCATCACACATAATTCTTTACCAGACTTCACATGTTTATACGGACAAAACCCAAAGAAATTCCTGTTGATTGATCTTAAATTACACAATTCTTAGTGTTTGATCTCCTATTGGTTATTGAGCCCTTTGCCTTCGATGCTAATTTGGTCCTCATTCTTTGGCTCCCTTATCAGTCTTTTCGCAGACCCGGTGTCTCCCATCTCTCCAGGGGGTGGTGTTGGGGACAGTGCCCGTTAATGGTCGTTATCTCCCGTGTATCTCCTGGCTACTCCCAATCTCTGTAGATGTTAAACTCATCAGACTTCGCCGTGAAGAGTCGTAGGAAGAACTTCAATTCTCTTTCCCCCTGGGCGAAGGCGAACAAAACATCGACCAAAATTACAAAGAAAATTTGAAGTTTTATCATTTTCAACAGTAACCATCAGGCTATCCTTCCTGTCTCTAGCAATGCAAAGCTCTGCCTGCCCTGTATGTATGTCTGTCAGCCTACTGCATACAGGACATTGCAAATAGTAATTAGTGATGAAAAGTGGGCAGCAAAACTAAGCCGAAAAGGTCATAAAGCTTCTATGAGACACCAGGGTGTTCTTTTGACAGACACCGAATTGAGAAATTACACGATTACGCCTGCCTGATCAACTTTAATTCAGTTTTTTCTTATTCGTATATCCATGTGTATATGGAGATCTACTCCTAAATTATGTTACTTTTTTCTAATCCTATTCCTTCTCCATGCTCCCAACTCATCTCTAACTGCTGAGTCCTGCTGTTTCCTCTCTCCCCACACTCTTCCTTCTTCCTTATGCCCAGCATCTCACTGAGCTATGGTAGGCATCTGCAGTACCTGCATTTACACAGGGAGCATAATTTCCTGGCAGTTTAGTAGATTTCCAGCATGTTGCTGCAGATGGCATGGGGGAGGAATAGGGGCTTGTTCATTAAAGTCTCCATAGTCTCTACTGAGCAGACAAAATTTATTTCGAAACCTTCCAGCTTGGCAAGATAGCTGAAAGTAGATTCTTGATACAAAGGTTTCCTGCTACCCCTTAGCTAGTCCTTGTCTCACATACAGGAAGCCTAATGCTGCTGAGAATCTTTCCAGCATGAGCTGAAGAACCTGCCTTCCTGCAGACATATTCCTTTTCGGAAGCATCTGAATAGAAACAAAAATAAAATAGCCCATGGCACTTTTGAACATAAATATGAAAAGCCATGACTATTCTTAAGTGAGTACCAGAAATTGGACCTTTCTGGAAGTATCACACAAAATCCAATTGTAATTGTGGTACCAGACAAGCTTCTAAGAATGCAAGTAAATATTTTGCATTGAGAGCCACAAAACTACATTGTCTTATATACTAATATGTCCCATATAAAGAAATTTCATATTGTGCAATCCAAATATTAAAATTCCCTTTTGTTAAGGTCTGAAACGGGTACACAGTAGTGTATGGGGAACTAAGCATCCATGTACTGAATTATCTGCATTATAGCAATGCATATGTAGCTAGAGGGGCTGATCATGAAGGAAATGGTATCTAGCTGACTGACATCCATTCAATTCTCTGAGAGCAGGATACATATAAAAATTGATACAAGATAAAAATATAGCTTCTTGACCTATATACATCAAGAACCTGTTTTGGAACTGTGCTAACACAATAAGAGCACACCTATGTGTACTTAAAAGTAAAGTTTGATCCTTCGTATGTAACATGAATGATAATTTTTCTTGCCAGGTAGTGAATTGCTTTAAATAACAAAGAGTGTTTCATGTAACATTTGCTGGGAAACAGTCAGTATTTTGTTTTCTCCCCAAACCCTCAGTCCCATGTCCCTGCCCCAGGAACAAACGTTTGTGTCTCAAGTCAACAATTCAGGCATATTTTTCTGCTAATATTTGTCTTTACCTGAGAAAAAGGTTGCACCTTTGCCACTGGATCCCCTGTCACATATGGCCTTTTTTGTCCAGTTAAACACCTACATGTCCCATCCATATGTTCATCCTCTCAGGTCTTCGTTCCTGCTACCAACTTCTTCCTTGCTAGTCTTTTCCCACAAATATAGTTTGAGCCTACTGTTTTAACCATGTCAGCTCTCTTTTCTGCATCGCCTCCTTTTGCTCAGTCCTAGAAATTATCACTTACCAGTGTTCACTGCTAATGTCCCAGGTAGCTTATCCTACCTTACTTATAGCTGTTCACTCATCAGCTTTTCTCTTCAGCCAGCCCAGCTTTCAGCTTCTTAGATGGCAGCAATGGTGCAGTTAGTTAGATCCCATATAACTGCAGGGCACACTTTTCCAAAGGAAAAATAAAAGACATAAGAAAGATAAAGAAAAGTAGAAGATTGGTTCCTTACGCCCTTGCAACAGAATCTCTATTCTCAACTATAGATTTTTAATTAATACAGTTGTTCTTTAACTACCCCTTAATCGTTTAACAACCTGTTAAACTACCTGTACTTTCTAGTGTCAGTAAGAGCTTTGATGAGCATTTCACTGCAAGACCCTCTTGATGGCTTTCCAGCAATTATACTATTATAACAGACTGGAGCAATATACAGGATCCCTTGTTCCAGTCTAAGCAAAACACACACCTTAAAAATACAGCGATATTCACCATCTTGCTGCAATTAATAAATTCAATGTACAAACATTTAGGAGTATTATAGAACAAGTGCTTCTTTCAACACATTTAAAATTGAATTTAGTTAAAGATTTCTGCCAATCTTTGAAAGGTACTGTCCTGTTTCACATAGCCCTGACACCTGATTTTAAGGAATCATTCCAAGCTCTTTCTAAACTTGAATATCAATATCTTTCTCTTTGGAGACTGGTATGAATCATGCCTCTCCATTGTTATGGTCTTCCTTCTCTGGGATGTGCTTACTGAAATGCTGAGTTAGATTCTCAGCAGCAGTAAATGTACATTGCTTTACTAACTTTCAAGGTGCCAGGCTAACGTATATAAGATGAGTGCAAGGAGCCCAGGTTTCAATTTTATCCCATCATAGGAAAAACATATATCAACATTTCTCTCCTTGGTACTTCTAGGCCACGGTAATTTCAACTTCTGATTTTCAACCTCGTTTGATTTCTACAAGATATTCTTATCACATACATATTAATTGTCTGTGCAAACAGGAAGATACCTGTTTATGCTGAGTACATACTATCACTGAAATACTTCCTAGGCCTGGGTTTTTCCCTCTGAACCAGATGCAATTCCTTTTCAGTGATTTAATTGCTTCCTTTCCATTTAATTACTTTGAAGATTAACTGCAGGCAAGTGTATTCCAATAATAGGCTCATCTACAAAGAACAGGAAGCTTTCCTTGTGGTCGAGGGAATTCACCACTTCCGACTGCAGCTCAGCTATTTAGCTATCAGGTTTCCCTTTGCCCCTGGGCTTTATGTGTCACCTTGTCTGTTTGAGCATAAGGAAATGTCATGGGATGAACTGCTTATTCTTGAATTCACATACAGAGCTCCTGGCAGGAAATAGAAAAATGCCTCTTCTCCTGGGAGCAACAGATGCAAATATCTCAGGCCCAAGTATTAAATTATTAATTATATATCATTAATGTTACTGATATCTAGAAGACTTTCCATCAATAAATTTCTGTGGAGAAAAAAAGAGTTAAAACCAGACAGCTTTTTATTTATGCATAATATTATCTGGGCAAAGATCCTTTCTTGGACCTAACATGCATATTGCAAAGTGATTTAGTCCACCTTTCATTGGAACTACTTCGTTTCAAAGCTGGGACTGAGATTGTTGCTTTCTGTATGTAAAAATGATACGTCATGGGAATTTGTTTTCCTCTTTTTAGGTGAAGACTGAGAATTATTTTGAGGCAATTAGTGGTTTTGGGATTAAGGGATTTACAAGATTTTTTTTAACTTCAGATTACACCTAAATCCATCAGAAAATTTTATGCTGAACTAGAGCACTGTGACTGTGAGCTCCCTACTCCTGACTGACCCCTCGCAAGAACCAAATACAACACGCACAGCACCACAACCTCTTGCACATCTGTTAATTAGAAGGGGAAAAGGAGCAGGGGACATTCACAAATAGAATGGAAGAAATTTGCATGTAAAAGAGGCACTCTAACCCCTTCTCTATTCTCTAGCACAATGCTCCCTAGTATGTGTGCCAAGAGAGGTAAACTGAAAGTGTTCTCTAGCTAATGCTAAAGCAAGTTATGCTACATTGGGTTAGGTAATTTTTTTCTGACAATGCTTGGGATATATTCTTAGTTAAGAGTGCTTTTCATCCAAAAGTAGTTGTACACAAATTATTTTTCTGCCTCTCAAATTCTAAGAACATTTCTGTTTATAAATGAAATGTTTATGACTCACTAAATAATCTACATCAAGGGAACATTTTTGTTTTATTTTCTCTTTTTTTTTTTAACTGAAACTCAACCAAAGTAATTTGGTCTCCAATTTATTCTCCTTGGTAGAAAACTACCCATCTTAATTCAGTAAAACTGCAAATGAGTTTTCAGATGCTTTCATTTAATCAAATTTTGGAAGTGATTTTTGTTGTCTCCTTTAATCATAGATTTTGTTTCTGTATTTCCTTTTCCACTGCTTGTGGTAGGTGAAAGAAAACTCCTCTTTGTCCTATCCAGCAGACATGCTGCCTATTTATTAAAATATACAGCAGTAAAGTCATGGAAAATACAGATATGTATGGGAAATAGGAAGAGTTGCATCTAGGTTTTTTTGTGTGTTACAGCTGGCAGATTAAACAGTTTTATGTAAGAAGGTGGAGAGGTGACAGGGGAAAAACTTGGCCCGCTTTCTCCAACAAAAAATTTCTTTTGCAATTAATCCAAAGGAGTGGGATGCTCATCTGCCAGTCTCGCCCAAAAGCTTCTCAAGCTCTGACTTGGGAAAGGAAGGTTTACCCAGAAATGTGACTTTTTAACAGCCAGTGGACACAGATCCTGAGGCCGCTCTCAGGCTAAATCCATGCCGTGGATCCAAAATGAAAATGTGTAACAACAGCTGTCTCCATAGAGAGCAGCAGGAATGACTTTCCAGGCATTTTCTTGGGGAAGGCTGTGAGAAGATCAGAGAAAAGAATGAGAAAAAATTCTTATCTCCACTTGCTGCACCTGTTGTTGTGCCCATGTGGAATGTGTTATGGAAATTTGTTTACCAAAAGGTGATTTCTTAATTGGACAGTGGTGATGGTGTTTTGATTGATTGACCAATTGGATCCATCTGTATTGGACTGGCTGTGAGGGTGATGAGTTTCTTAATAGAATAAGAATAGTATAGTATAGCATATTATAGTATAGTATAGCATATTATAGTATAGTATAACATATAGCATAGCATAGCATAGCATAGCGATTGATCAGCCTTCTGTAATCATGGAGTCATTGCTAATTATTACTTGTCTGGGGGCCTGCAACAGCAAAAATGTACCAGGTATTTACCCAAGCAGAGGAGGCACCTGCCAGACCATTCCACCCAAGGAATTACCCAAGCACCTTTTTACCCAAGCACCTGCCAGGCCATTCCACAAGCACAGGGATTTGGGCTAGCCAGAGCAGATATCACCTCCTGGAGACCCTCCAGGCTAAACCAATGCCAGGTAGGAAATACAGGAAGAAACAAAGAGTGCTATTATGGGAAATAGAGGAAAAGAGAGAGAACTGGGGTTAATTCATTTAGGAACAGAAGTGAGGTGTTGAGTGTATTTTGACAAGGTGGTATAGACAGTTTGAGAGTAATTAAGTTTATTGTAGTGCTGGGAAGTTTGCAGTCTGATAATAATCCTGGGAAGTCCTTAATGCATTTTGATATATACTTGACTTGCACACCTTCTCCTGTGAGTTTTGAGACAGTAAAAATGCAAAAGGCCTGACTGAGGAAGAGTTTAGATAAGAACCCACAGAGGGAAATGCTGCAGCATGAGTTTGCCCTGTGTTAAACACATGGGACCTAAATGACGAAAAATTTTCTGGACATCTCAGTTTTGGGGAAGAATCAATCAGGCAGCATGCCCTGTGGGGCTCTCAAGAACCTGCCTCCTCACCCAAGTGAGAGATGTGGAAAAAGTTACACTGCAACCTTAGTATAAATTTGGTTTGAAAGATGGCAAGACAGATGCTCATGATTTCGTTAGTCCTTGACCCCACGGGATTAGGTTGTTTAGGGAGAGCTACACTGCAGACAGAGAGCAGAGTGGAATTATTATGCCTCTAAATATCTCTAAAGCCATCAGAGTCACTTGTGCTCTTTCCAATCTACTGGAGGTAAAACCTCTGCCAATTCTTAGCCAACAGCTTTACATTTACATATAGCTATAAAACTGGTCGTCATACATACTTTTTTTTTACTCCTGCTTTACTCCAAGTGTATTCCTGTTCTTTGGGCACCATATTTGGATACTACACAAATAATTAGAATAAATGTAAAAAACAATAGTTCACACACAGTGCTAATGGCTGTGCTTACGGAAAAACACTTAGAAGAATCAAGAACTAGCAGTGATCAGCAGTGGCTGCTACGAGGTCTATCTCATACCAAAGGAGAGTTTCTGAATGCAATTGTAGTAACATGTAAGTGTCCAGTCTTTCTGAAAAAATGCACTAATGCCCAATACTGACTCATTAGATAAGTAAATTTCAGATTTACAGTAATATACAAATGACAAAATACTCCTTGTTTTATCTACTATGCTGCGTCCTTCCAGCAGAACCAAAAACACAAACCAATTTGATTCATCACGATGTTCTAGAGATTCACAGTAGCAATGTTATTTCTGAAAAAATTGTAACTTTTCATTAAAGACTTCCAGTGCCAGCGGATTCAGTCTTCCCAAGCTAGCAAGTGTTCCCAGTGTGCTCGGTTAACTTTATAATAAGAAAACATTTCTAATAACTTTCATCTTTTATGTGTCAATTTAACTCTTTCTTCTTTTCCCATTCTTTGTGGATGCAGAAAAAAGTATTGTTTCCTTTTGTACCAACACGAATGGCTTAACATTGTTAAAATTTCTTGCCTAAATATCTTTCTCCGTCTTTCTTAGGCCAGATATTACCCACTCTTCCAATCTTACTTCTTTGTGGCTTCTACTACTGATAGAAACCAACTTCTGATCTTGCATGCATCTTATAGGATATATTTCTGGTTTTTACACTATGAGCCAAATATTTGTCTTTCCAAAAGAATCTGACATTGTTGATTCAGACCCAATATGTGATCCAATAAAGTCTTAAGATCTTTTGAAGGGCTTACTTTCTGATGTTTACCACCATAATGAATTTGTATAATGAAAGTTTTCTTTACTATCTTGCCCTTTCTCTTAACTTGCCCCCATTCCTTTTCTACTTTGAGTGACATACTATGTTTCCAGTCCACATCTGCAGACTTTTATTATTACTGCTGTCCTCCAACACATTTGGGGTCCTTCCTAGCACTGTGTCAGATACAAAACTAATGAGCATTTTGACTATTCCACCATCTGTTTTGCTAATGAAAACCTTGAACAGAAGCAGATCTAAGGCAGAACCCCCCACAGAGCCCTGAGCATGATTAGATTTTTATTAATTTCTCTATGGTGTGGTTTTGGGCCCACAGAATAAAGGCTATATTTTTCTTACTTCAGACATGAGAATATTGACAGAGATTGAGTCAAAAACTTTGCTCAAGTAAAGGTACATGTGTTCTTCTGCCCCTTATCTGTCCACAGGACCTATTACCTGATCATTGAAAGAGTGAATTATTTTGCTCTGATTTATTCTCAGCAAATCTATGTTGGCTTCTGGTTCTCTCCCTATTGTTTTCTAGGTTCTGAAAACTGCTCCAGACTTCTTCTGTGAATTGAAGTTAAACTGATTGATCTAATTCAGTCATCTTTTCCTTTTATTTGTACTCTTCAGATGAATAGGCACTAATCTTCTTCTACTTAATAAAAGTCACAATAGATGGACTTTAATGTCTTCAAAGGCAGAGAAATATGCACTTAACACCAAAATTAGGTGTCTATAACACTAGTATTTAAATTGTGGTAATGTAAAAGCATTTGATTTTCTTTGGTTAAGAAGGATGTACGATATCATTATTTTATCTCCTTTACACCTTGAAAATGCTAATAGGAATAAAATCTTGTGTGATATTTTGAAAGCTTTTGAGATTATTCATTTATGGCCATTATAGAGTAGAAATTTTGATTCTGGCCTTGGACTAGGGTAAGTGTCTCAATGTGTCTCAATGTCTTCATCAGGGATATCGTACAGGAATATTTTATAGGTGTAAAGAGTCCAAGATTTTGGACATGCAGAATGAAAACTTTAAACTCCAGATTTTCAGCTTTATCTTTACAATAGGATCAGAAGATGAGAATCACACAGTCTAAGTTTGGCAATAGAAGAGTTCGTTGCCTGGACTACAGTAACTATGCAGGCTCTCCTTCTGGGCAATGGAAACAAGCTGACAACTCCTTCCTAAAAGTGGTACAAAGAAGATGAGGTCTCTTTTCCACTTTCTCTCATTGGCACTAACATGCAGAGTGCAGATAGATTTTGCCAGCTGCTTTAGGGAGACGTTGAGGAAGGCAGGTGATGGGTCCCACTGCGAAAATTGGGGCTTAGTGGAATTGCTGCTGTTATCTCAAGTGTGCAAATCTTCAAGTTACACTGACGTCCCTGATGGACCAGCCTAGGATTCAGTAAACAGTCCAGTAAAATAAGCAATTTTCTTGCTCTTCATGGTAGCCTGACATGTCAGTGTTCAGGCACAATAATAAGTGCATTTCTGTTGCTCTATGTTAGTTCAGTAAAGAAAGTAAGTAAAGAAATATAAGTAAAGAAATTGCATTATGAAGACTGTTTTTTGTGATGGATGAAATATTTGTCTTATTCTTCTGTAATGAAGAAGGTGGTGTACTCCATAAAAAAAAGAACTTTAAAAAGATGTTTACCAATATTGGTCATACAGACAGAATTTGTTCAGATCAGAAGGGATCCCAGTATGTTTCTAGACCAATCTCCTCCTCAGACCAGGTGGGGTCTACAATTAGTTGAATTCCTGAAGATTTAAAAGGGAAAGACACAAAGCAATAGGACAAATTCTTAATATTTCTGGAGATAAGTCAATATATAGAAAATGGGAGCCAAAAAAAGCTTTCTGTCTGGTCAGAAAGTTCTGTACCTGTTGTTTTAGGAATATTAATAAAAATTAGTAAAAAAGAAAAATCCACAGTATATGCATACAAAAAATTACTTTGGAATGATTTTCAGAATTGATAAACAGTTGGATGCATGCTTATTCAAAAAGAACTTTGTTTAATTGGTCTGAATTTTAATGCCACTAATTGTTTCAGAATTTTCATTCCTTCGGGTTTAAATAAGTTGAAAACAATGCACAAAATTAATTTGGGGTTCCCTGAAATATTTCAGGCAAATGCAAAATAAAAATTAGTTACTCTTGTTTGATCTTTGTTCCTTTTTTTTTTCCTTCTCACTAAGAATATTGCTTTGCTTGTTCTGGCCTGAATTTTAACTCCTTTTATCTTTTGTGGTTCAAGCATGAACTAAAACTGCATTGATTATTGAATTCTAACTGGTGTCATGAGCCAGTCAGAAAAAGGATCTTGGCCTAGGTCAGCAAAGAGGTGAATAATTAGGGTTCCAATCAAAGTGGTGTCAGCTCCTTGTGATATTTCAGACTTCCATGAACTCACTGACTGTTTTCATTCCATTATTGGATCCATGACTTTTTAGAAGATTAATCAATCAACCAAAATTAATGATAAAGCAACTTTCTTCAGCAGAACCACCATTTTTCTTGACACATAGTGTTGCCTGTTCACACAGAATTGCAACACTAAGTAAAATGAAAATCAAGCGCTTTTTTTCCAGAAATCAATGGTTTTTTTTGCCAGACTTTTACAT
Organism: Euphonia xanthogaster; assembly: GCA_034509185.1. Lineage (NCBI taxonomy): Eukaryota > Metazoa > Chordata > Aves > Passeriformes > Fringillidae > Euphonia > Euphonia xanthogaster. Next base: position 41,745,371 of record JAYDZK010000056.1, on the reverse strand, counting down.
CCTGATACTGAGAGTCACCCGTGCATTAAATGAATCCATTAAAACTATTTTGGTAACGTCTGCTCATCAGTTCACTTTCCAGGTCTGCGTTGTGCAAGGTACAGTAAGCCATTTCTAGACAATTCTCTTTTTAAATTGCAGATGTAAATATATATGTGTGTACATAAATATATGTGTATACTTGACATTTAAGCTACATTGCTTTGAACTAAATCAGCTGACAGGCTTTAATGCTAACAGCTTTAGCACAGCACTGCTTAACTCATTCATATCCAGTAAAACAGCATCTGTTGGTGGCACAAAGCATCTTCTGCCTTATAAGGTCAAACAGCTGCTAAGAGAAAAGAACTTCAGTAGGACAAATTCTGTTTTCACCAGTGTGAATGTAAATTTTACGTCACTGAGTGAGAGAATTATTGGAGCTCTGCATTAAGTTGTTGCTGCTAATGCTACAGGAGATCACATTGTGATAGCACTGTGTGTAGCCTCTGGAGAAAAACAAAACTGCTAATGCAATTGTCATCATACGAAATTGAAAGCTGCAAAATCTTTCTTTCTTTCATATTATCTACAGAAAATTAGGTAGGAGAAAGTAATTTTTTTTTTTTTGCTTGCAAAACAACATAGAGATAGAAGTCATGATTACTCTGGGTAAACAGAAATCATATACTAGATTAATCCCACCATTTTCTGTGGATCTATTTTTCTAGGTTTCTACAACCTGATATGCTAGACAGATTTTGGACCACAAAACAAAACATATAATTGCCTTTTGTCAAGTCCTTTGGGTCTGAAAAATTTTGATATTAATCTTTAAAATTTCTAACTGCAATTTTGTCGTTTTAAATATCTGAAAAGAACAGAAAGATATAAAATGTTAGGGAAACAAAATATCTTATTTTTTAAAAAGATTTTATTTTCTTTTCATATTTGGTTCAGAATGAATGGAAAAGAGCTCCCCATGCTCAAGTAAGAAATGTGCCACTTCCAAGCACCTGAGGGAGACACCACGTTCTCTATATTTCATGTGCTGATAGCACTGTTCCAACATTGTTTCAAACACTAGACTTCATCCAGGATGATGCTGCAGGTGACTAATTTTAAAAATAGCAATAAATTTAGTGACTCTATGATTTATAGAAATTGGATCATCTTGGCTTGAAATGAAACAGGTTGTGCTGTGCTCCACGTAGTTTGAAGGGGGCCTATCATGTCATCCAAGTATTTGATTTCCAGAGCAGCAGAAAAAAAATATTGTATATAAATCAAATCAGTAGGAAAATGTCTCAGCTGAAGTATATGCTGTCTGCAATCAGAAAAAGAGGGCAGAAGTCTTCTAAGGTAAGTGTGAATTATTTAAAAATCTTCAAGTTCTACAGCATTTTCTCATTAGTTATTCAATCATTAATAAAATTCACAGGTCTCTACCAGCATCCAGTCTGGGACTCTAACTGTATTGAGCAGTCAGAAGCTTGATAATAAAGCAGTTCTATCAAAAGCTAGAAGCAGAAGTCCACCTTGAGGTAGGAAATCCATTAATTTGAAGTCCTAATTACTTCCCATTTTTGTACAGTGTTACTGCTCATTGTAGATGGTGTAGAGAAAATTACTTGGAAATTAATTTTTCCCACAGCTCCAGGGATGACCCAACATGGATTCAGATGACTACAAGTTTGATTCATGGAAAGGAGGGAATCAGCCACCGAGGGCAGATTTTACAAGCTGGGGCAGTACATCAGGATACCATGGCAGGAGGGAGGGACTGTGCTTCACTGAGATGTCTGTCCTTCCCAATCTGTTGTCTCCATGTGAACGAGAAGCATAAGAAACTTTTAAGGAGGCCTTTTTAAAAGCAAGATTTGTGTTGGGTGAAGCTTTCAGAAAAGCAAAAACATTAAGGAAAACTTTATAGAAAAGAAATCAAACCAAATACTAACAAAAAGATGGGCTCAGAATTCAAATTATTTTTTTCTTTTTTTTTTCAATTATTATTCCTCACCTTGTTATCACAAATCAGCACAGAAGTTAGGTTTATTGTGATAGCACAAACAAGCAGACTATCAACATAAATGTGGAAATAAGGGAAAAATGAGATATCTTGAAACTGCCTGTCCATCTCAACTACACCTCTTACTTGTGTAAATCCCCTAAATCCTTTATTTTATTAAGGTATTTTAGCATTGCTATGTGTATAGAAAATTTATTTTAGCCTTAAAAGCCTATCTAACAAATATCTTTATCTTTTTTAAGAACTCTACTAACTTATGTTCAGTCTTCCATATTTTGCAGGGGTCTGAAACATTAATCTTGAAATCATACAAACTTCAGCTGATCTTTGGAGGAGAATGAGAAATAAAAAGGAGAGGAAAACCACAGACCTGGTTAAGAGAATCTGTTCATATTCTGGGATAATTCCTGTTGCTCTCTCTGTGACATTCAAGTTCATCTGCAGGAAGAACACAGTCGTTCATGACTTTAGATCTTCACTGGAGAAATATTCATAGGTGTCATTTTACCTTGAGTGAATGGGGTAGCAGATGACTCTTAAATTCCCCAGGAAATTTCCTTGCATGAACTTAAAAGACAAGAGGGAAGAAGTGAATAACCAGGTATATCCTCTACAGGTAAAAGCATATTTGCTTTGCCAGCACAGCATGTTGATGGATTACCATGTCCTAGCATAAAACACAAGCTGCACTTTAGGAACATTTAAAAAATATTTAGTGAGGGGAGGGGTTGGGGAAATCTTCATGTGCCAGAGAGGGAAAAGTTCATAGACTTGCATTAGCTCTGCTTTAGTCTACCTATCCCTATTGCAATGTTGCAAACATAAATTTAAATGCTCCTGCAATTTAATATTTTTTACTATTATTCTTAGGAAATTTTTCTTCAATACAATGTGGGTTTTCTTCTAAATGTGTGCTAGGAAATCTAGGATATAAAATGACGTGACTATGCTGATAGGCACAATTAGTCACAGTGCATTTGTCAGATCTAAATATATCTATGTTATTTTATTTCATTGCTGATTTTTCCTAAAAGTTTCAGATTATCAAGTCAATTCTGCAGACATGCTAGAGTATGAGACTAGGTGACACAAATTTCTTAAACATTGGTAAATACAGATGAAGCAGAGAGGGATTAATGCCAAATCCAAGCAGATGTGTTAGGAATCAATGTTGATTGCTGAGGAATGGCACGCTAGATGGAGTTTCATTGAGTCTGCAAGGGCACTGTGATATTTGTGATACACATAAAGCAGAAGAGCCCCAACACTAGATGGTCTCGTTAATTTTTTTTTAGTTCCTGAAAACCTGTCAGTGGGCAAACAAACTGAAATTGTGTCACAGTGTCTTCTTCTCTAATGCAGATCTGTTGAAGCTCCCTAAGGACTGAAAATGAGTGTAACTTCTGCAACAGCTTGCAGGTCTGATAAAGCAGCAAATAACATAAAGGTGTGTTGTTCTCATGATGACTACAGCTGATGGTATAAAAAAGTGTCATAAAGGCTTTGTTTTACTAAAATCTCAGAATGTGATAAAGGAGAACAATATTTAATACTCAGTGAGTTTTGGCGTATTGCCTTCATTCTGATCATTATATTCTTTTTAGTAGAAGCAAACCCAAAAAAATGCACTGCAGTCCAGGGCTGGTGGATACATGACCTGAATAAAGACTAGGGCTGTAACAGCATTGTAAACCAGAAGTATAGTTGCACTTTCAAAGAGATGGAGAGGGTGGCATGTTTGTTTCCTCCAGTCTTGTTTCTCTTGTTACAGTCTCTAAGAAGTTCTCTCCAGCATAAGCTTGTCCAACCTCAACACAGAGAAGCAATCTTTATCTTGGGAAGGTACAGCACTCAGAGTGGTACCATGGAGAAGAAGAGGACAATCTTCATGGTCACTCAACAGATCATCACTGAATAAAATTTCATTGAATAAAATTCCTACACTGCCTTGCATGCCCCAGATGGACTGGCTAGCCCTTGTTTTGCAGAGCACTCTCCAGAGCCACTAGGAGACTTTAGCACCTGCAGGTTCCTGAGGGTCTAAAATGCCTGTGAAATTTTGTCTCCTAAGCAAGACAAACAGTGGATTCCTGTAAATGACGATCAGAATGAGATTTCAGAAGTAGCTCATTGCAAATCAACATGTGCAGATATAGAAAAAAGAAAATCACGATCTTTTGCAGTTACAACCCACAGAGGTATAAATACATATTGGTATGTATGCGCAATATGCATTGCATATAAATGCAATTCATATACATGCAAAAAGAAGCTCATTCTATCTAGACATTCATCCATCCAGTCTTGTAGCCACATGAACTATGGCACTATACCATAGAGGAAAGACAAGCACTGGTTAAGATACTTTAAGACTCATAAAGTCTTGAATTTCAAGTCTCCTTCGAGTCTCCTTTTCAAAGGAAACTGGAGGTCCAAATTGTATCTAAATTGTGTGGACCTTCAGTGCAGGAAACAGGCGCCCTACCAACCCAGGAGAACCTACAATTTCCAATTAAGAGAGGAGAAGCACAAGTCCCATATAGAACAGTTGTAGCACAGTTCCCCTCCTGCAGGCAGCCAAGAAAGTCTGGTGCCAAGGTCTCATCCTGATGCTGTCATTTCTTCCCTGCCCCTTTTGAGGCATTGGCTGGAGAGCAATTCCTGTTCCACATTAAGTGGAGAGACTGCAATTCTGTCCATCCTTCACACGAACGTCACAAAATGATAAAGGCATATAGAACTCTGTGTTCTTGTCTAGGTGTCAGAAAGACTCAATCCACAAAGCAATTTAATTTTTCCTATCTACAGTGCTTACATTAAAAAAAAGGCGTTTCTAAAGTGCATATCAGAATGCAGTTTTACGGTGAATTTATGTTAGAACAAGAAAGGCCAAGAGAAAGCACTTGCATTTGCAGAAGCACATACTTTGGATGCCTCTTAATTTTGAAGAAAAAGATCTTTCTAGGATCACTGAAGCTTTTGGGGTCATGGCAGAGTAAGAAACTGCAGACTTTCTGCACTAGATGAGGAATATAATCAGTGGCCCTTCTCCGTCCATTTTCTGTTTTTAGAAGAGCACAGATAGCTTTCCAAGCCTGCCCTTGGTGTGGCTAAAAGTCAGCACCTGAGCACATAAGGCATTGTGAGCCTCCATCTAATTTTCCTGCTTACTACAATGGTTTTGTTTCTCTTTCTTTTGATAAATGGGCAGTACATGAAGATAAGTTAGTTCTCTAGGTTTCTAAATTTAGAGCATGTGGCTTTGGTTACCCTCAAGGTGTCAGCACAGATATGGACCAAAGACCTTCAGCAGTCCATGAATTTGTTGTAGAAGTTTATTTTTTTATCTTCTTAATGTAATGTCTTGACAGCAAAGCACCAACAGTGTCATTCCCCAAAGCAGAACTACCAAAAGGAGGAAAATTTATTGAACTTTTCTCAGGATGTCTCTAATAATGCAAAACTTCCAGCCAAGAAATGGGGAAATTTGCCTTCTACACAATGACACAAAAGTGATGTCTGGGATCCAGCACTGGAGTAATTCAACTTCCAAATGTTGTTTAGAATAGTCAAATGAGGCTCTAGAAAGTGTGAACTTCAATTATTTTAATTAATTTTTAAAAACTCAACATGTATTAACAGCCTTTTGCCACAGAATGAAGGTGTGCACCACAAATCGAATTTACAAGAAACTTAGAGTCACAATGATACTTTTGGGGGTCTTATATAATTTTTATGAGGACATGTACTGCCTTGTATAGACAAATCATAGTGCTGTAAGACGGTTTCAGTTGTAAGAATCCCTCCCGCCTAAAGCACACAGGCCACAAAAGGTGTTGAGGAGAAGCTCTACTCAAAAAGATTGGTGCTATCACATCATTTATTTCTTTGTTGGCCAGAACAGATCATGACGATCTACATAGAATAAATCCACTATCCTTTCTGGGATCCTTTTTACAATATGCACTACCCCACTACCCCTTTTTTTGGAATCATTGATGCTCACTGCTTGCATAGAGCCAAGCTTCTAAACAAAGACTCTTAAAAACAAATTCTGCATTGTTCATAAGAAAAATTTGGTCTCTATTTCATTAGTCATGTTGTTAGGTCCATCTTTATTTTAGCCTAGACCTTGAAATTTGCAGTGTTCAAGTCACAGACGTTTAGGTCAAGGAAGCATACTGAAGAAAATGAATGGGCTGAGAGAGGAAAGTGCTATGCCTGGAGAAGAGATAATTTTGCAGTAGCAGAGGTAATATTTATTTTGGGGGGGGAGTTTATTGCTGCTGTGTCTTAGGTAGCTTAAATTCTGGAAAGCCTTTTTTTTGCTATTAGCAGTTCCCAAAGTGTAGGAATGTTTTTTTTTGCTCATGCGAAATGCAGTAAGAGAGAGTGCAAGTTGTCTACCTTGTTAAGGACTTAGCAATAGTTTTGCATGGTTCGACAGGAATTGTTTTTCAGACAGAGAAGAAGGGGAGTTGTTTGACTCCAGCTTGAAATACAGAACTGTACTATAAAGGAGAAAGGTCTAGAAAGTTTGTTCATGGAGTTCAAACATAAAACCTGTTCCCCTAAGAAGCCCTCTCTGGAGGACTTCAGCATCTGGAATCCCTAGAGTGTGCATGTATATGGAGCACATTGCCTGCTGATTTAGAAAATGAGGCCAGTCACCTTTTGGTATATGCTTTCCAAGAAATCAGTCTCTCCTGGTACATCAGACCAGCAGGTGAGATAAGCTAAGACAGATCCAACAAGTCATCACAAGTATTCCTTTCATAAACTTGCTTTCTGCTTTTACCAGGCAGAATTACGGTGTCTTGAACTCCAGGATCAAGGTGCATGCCTCATCCATTTCTTCTCACTTTAGAGAACACCTACCTGATCATGCTTTTTTCCAGAGGGATAGGTTACAAACTATTTTTAAATAAGGCTTTTTTCAAAGTGTTCTTTTATAGCTTTAAAGCACCCATGCCCAAAAATCATATGGAATGGACATTAAAAAAGAAAACAAAAGGTAGTTTTGTGTAAATTAAGTGTAATAACCTTCAAGCAATTCATGTTGCAAAAATGAACCAAAGAATAAAATGTTAAATAGAAAGCATTCTGGACTATGCTTGTGTGTCTTATCTTCAATGGTAATATCTGCCTCAATAATTCACAGAAAATATCCAAACTGTTTTGTTTTGTTTAAGGGACACTATCTGGTATGTAGGCCAGCCTCTCCAGTGGCTCTTTTTCTATGACTTTTCAGGAGATGGCTAAGAGGTTTTATCATTTCACTTTATACCTAAGAACTTTATGTTCTACAGATTCATATTCTGAAAGATGCAGTGATTCACAAAGTGGAAAAAAATGAGAATAAAATTGCTCTCTGGGCTTCAAATACAAAAGCAAGAGCAAAAGCTGGCTTGTCTTTGTTTTCACAACAAACTGACTACCATAATAAAAAAGAAAAGAAATAATGTCTTAGCAGCAAACTGACTACCACAATAAAAAAGAATAGAAATAATATTGGGGTGTCAGGAGGATAAAGAGACTTTTATAGGACTTCAGGAAAATTAATTGTATCAATTTAGCAGTGCTGAATACCTAATAATGGTGAGCAGCTGAGAGTGACTCAGCATTGCATCAAGTATGCCTATTCTCTCAGGAAATGTTTCAATTCAGCATGAGAAGCAGACTGTAACTTTTTTGTGATTGACAGTGACTAAGACGCATGTAAGATGCTGGAGGATTGAGTCATTCTCCTTGCATTTCTCAAAGTGATAGCAGAAGAAATAATTCAAGGAAAGAGACTAGCCAGATTCTCAAACTGAAGAAAATAATTTTTTAAGATTTGAAATGGTTTTCTAAGATCCTACACCCCTTTTGCTGCCCCTTATTATTTCCAGAAGGCAGTTAATTGTTGCTGGCATCCATCTCCAGAGCTTGTTCCACAGACCTGCAAGCTGTTGCTGGCTCTGGTGCCATCAGAAAAGCTTTGCCTGGTTCTGTGTTTCTGTGCACAAGGCACCACAATTCCAGGAACACTGCTGATTCCCGAGTTTGTGTTTGTCCTGATAGCTAATGTCACTTTCACAAAAATGGGCTTTGATTTTCTGACAACTTTTAAGCCTCTGCTGTAGCCAGATGCTGCAGAGTCCTGATTACCAAGAATTGCTCTTTGTAGGTAACATTGAAATACACAACAGAAGGAATAAAAAGCAACAGTATCTTGGCGAGAGAAAAAAAAAAAAGGGCAGAAACAATCCTAGGAGACAGGAACAACTTCGGTTTACTCTGTGAGCTTAGACAGCACACAGAGAAGATCCTCCTGAGACGTCTTGGAGGACAATTCCACTCTGAGAAACACAGCAACAGATTTTTTTTTTTAATTCATAATTAATTACAGAAATATTCAAAAGTGCATGGCTGCTGTTCTGTGACCATTTTCAAAAGACATTTCATTCATATTTCTGCAAAGATCACCACGATATGCAGGACACACCACTCACCACTATTTAATCTGAATCAATGGAGCTCTTGTTTGTAAAGAATATAAAGTCTATCTTAATATCAAACATGCTGATAGGAGTTCTAAAAGCTGAATCCTCATGTAAAAAGTTGGAGACAACATTTGAATACACTGCACTATTTATTTTATTTTCCAAAAAAAAGCATCAAGCAGTCACAAAAGTAAGTTTAAGTGAAAAAATACATTACCACTTGTTATGTATTACATAACAAATGCACTGTTACTCCATCCAGTCTTGTAGCCACGTGAACTATGGCACTATACCATAGAGGAAAGACAAACACCAGTAAAGATACTTTAAGACTCATAAAGTCTTGAATTTCAAGGCAGAATTTGATTTAAAGTGACAACACAAGTACTAACACCAGAACAGTCAGTCAGATTTTAACTGAGACGACAGTAAGTGAACATAAAACCACACAGAAATTTAAAATATTAGTACTTATTTCTGCTGCCTACATTGAACATTACAACTCCTACCAATTGAGACAGCTTTAATAAGCCTTTATCATTCCTTTAACCCCTAGGAATCCACATGTTCATGTGTTTATGCAATGTTCCTAAATATTGTGCATGCTTGTGTCCTAACTTCAGCCTCAAAGTCACTGCTCAAATGCACGTGTGTGTTATCAGTGCTCACGGGTCTCTTGTTTACAGTTGCACCTACCCACTGGGCACATAGACACTGCACTAAGTTGAGGCTCTGGTGGTAAAGCAGTGATTCCTTCTTTGCTGCAAATTGCTCCATTACAAGGAATGCAACAAAACTTATTAAGACGTGTAGAACTTACCTGAATATTTGTTAACCTCTTTCATGTCCCACCAACCACTGAGTTTTCTTTTTACTGATGTTTCTCGCTGCTAGTTAATCTGCATGCTGGTTCCCAATGTGCAGTGGGCTCTGTTTTTCTGAATCTAAGCTTCATATTCATAACAACTACTCTAGATAGAATACATAAAATAAAATCAGTATTCCAGGAATTTTTTTCCTTCTGCCATTCTCTGGTTGCTATTCTGTGTCCTGGATGTTCACATGATTATTGTCTTTCCAGCATCAATATGTAGTCTGTCTGTCAGAGGCTCCCCAGCTGTGTTTCCTCCACTCTTCCATCTTTTGTAGTCCAAGGACTTCCAGAGCACCTGGCTACAGAGATCTGATTAGAGAGAAACATAGGTTCCTGTAGTCCTAAAATAACCCACTGAAGAAAAAAAGAAGCATGGCTGAAGGCCAACAAGAACTAGGTAATGTATGATTAACTGTCAGGGAGTTTTATGTTGTGTGACTGCTCTATCTCAACTTGAGGAGGTTGTCATATGCAGTCAGCACCAGCTGGTCTCCTGTTGGTGTTTCTGAGAGCAGCCTTTTGAAGATATTCTCAGTGAACGCTGAGGCAGAGACACATTCCCTCATGTGGTTGTATTCGCCTTTGCCACATTCTAACTTCTGCAGAGGTAAAACAAGGAAAAGTTGATAGTCCATGGTGCAGCCATGCTGAGCTGAAAGTCTCTCTTGAAACACAAGGAGGTGTAACAATAAAGATTTTCCACTACTGCTGCCCATAAGCTTATTGGCAAACAATTCTGACCCTCTCCTAAGACCAATTGTTACTCAGGTCGCTGATAGTCATTCCTGGGCTGCCCTGAACTGTATGAGTCACATCTCTGTTAGCACAGCTACTCTCATAACTGGCAGTGGTGCCTGATGCTGGTGCTATGACAAGTCACACACCACAGCTGATTTTCTATCTCTATAGAGATTTTTCTTGTTGGTTTTTCTGTATCTCTAGCCCACATACCTTGTTTTTCATGCAAAACAAGCCCAATTTTGTATTCCACAGGAATAGCTTCCAGCTAGCTAATGGGCATAGCAGGGCACTGTTGTGTACATATACCTTTGTTTATAGCATGTAAATGCAGGCAGCAGGCTCTGCAATCAGGTCTCCAGTTCTTTTATCATATACTTGGTTTCATCCAAATTTACCATCTTCAAAAGCCTTGATCTTTCCCAGCCAATGTCTTTGGTTCTCCAGAGCATTGATGGGATTGGATGAATTCATCCCATTAATCACTCCAGAGAATGAGTGTGCACAGACCAAAAGTTCAGTGCAAGTTATGTTTTCCATGTGGTTTATGATATTTGGAGATTATTGAGAGACAACTAATTATTTGCACTGTTTTCCCTACAGCACTTTTGTTTGCTATACATTAAATTTATTCCAGGTCCTGAAGTGGACTGCATTGTGACTCTCTAGACCTCCATGTCTTCATATGTTGAGGAGGGGTCTCTCTGGAGCTCTTCATATCACTTCAATTGATGAGAAAGGTGTCTTCATCACATCTAAAACTTCTCATTTCCTTGCCAGTGGGTCTGCAAATGGTATGATGTTCTTAAGGGCCATTTTGTTGTGTTTGATCATGAACTGTGTAATAGTAGCATGAAGCTGTCAGTCACTTCATTAATAAATCTTTTTGGGAACCTTCTATGTCTGTAGAAGGTTCCCAAAAATATTATTGTACATGTACTGTACAATAATACCTGATATCTTTGAAAGGACACCAAATTTCTATTTATTTCTCCTTTTAAATATACATAGAGGGAATTTTACCGAGTCTGATTTTTACAGGTTTTGAATCTCATATGTTAAACCACTTACAAATTCATTCTTGCTTTCCTGAGGAAGTTAACTCTCACAAACTTATTGTTTCTAGATTCAGCACAGCAGGGTTGGAGCCATATTTTGGCCCTATAAATAAAGTCTTATTGAATGTCATCATGACACATATACAGTGAGATCTATACATAGAAAATATTCACCAGTCACAGCAATTCTGCTTCTTACTAATGTTGTGCAACAAAATGTACAGATCTGTTATGCTATAATATTTAAGGCATTCAGACTCTGGAAGGTATAATTTAAAATGTTACTTTTTAGAGCTAACATTTCCAGGAGAGAATAGCACAGACAATCATTTAGGTTTGAAAATACCCCAAGATCATCAAGGAGTCTAAATATTACCCAAACACTGCCAAGTCCATCACTAAACCATATGAAGAGCTCTCTGGAGCTCTTCATATCACTTCAATGGATGAGAAAGGTGTCTTCATCACATCTAAAACTTCTCATTTCCTTGCCAGTGGGTCTGCAAGGGGTTGTCGTGACCCAAGTGCAGGACTCAGCACTTTGCCTTCTTGAACTTCACACAATTGTCCTTGGCCCATGGATCCAGACTGTCCAGGTCCCTCTGCAGAGCATTCCTGCCTTTCATGTCCTTCCATCCTGCCAACTTGGTGTCATCTGCAAACTCACTGAGTGTATCTGCAAACTTACTGAGTGTGCCCTTGGTCCCTGCATCCATATTATCAGTAAAAAGTATTATACAGGACTGGCTCCAATTCTTTGGGAGCCTTTGGGAACACCCTTAGTGACCAGTCACCAACTGTATTTAACTCCATTTACCACCACTCTCAGGGCTGATGCACCCAGCCACTTTTTCCCCCAGGGAAGACCACACCTATCCATGTCATGAGCATCTAATTTCTGCTTGACAATTATGTGGGACGCAGTGTCAAAGACTTCTAAAATCTAGGTAGACATGATCCACAGCCTTCCCTTCATCCACTAAATGGGTCACCTTGTGTAGATGGAGGTCACATAGGTCAAGAGCCACCTGCTTTCACATGCCCACGCTGGCTAGGTTGGTTCAGAGTCTTACTCCCTTTAGATAGGAACACATTGACAAAGAGCAATCTAAAAAGACTGCTAGATGGTGCTCCTTCTTTCTTCTCATGTGTTAATTTGCAAATGCTTGGAGTATCCATAGGTCTCAGCTTCCACTCTTTGATTTCTTTTTTTGAAGGGGGGGGGGGGGAAGGAAGGGGAGAAGTAATTCCATATCCTCAGATTCCACAGTATTGGCTAACCAAAAAAAAAAAAAAAAAAACAACTTATTAAGACTTTGGGAGTAACTTCCTAAGTTAAAAAGAACTTTCTTCTTCCTTTATTAAAAACGATAATGTAGTATAGAACTTAAAAATTAGACAAGTATATAATCTGTAATATCACATTTCACAGTCATGTCTCTTCTTCATAGGCTCCAAATCAATTACAATGCATAATTAAGTTGCCAGAGAAATGGAAAAGTTATCTGCAGGTGGTGGTTAGAAGCTCAGGCAAAGATGTTCTCACGGTCCTGATTCCAAATATGAGGCTGCAAGTGTCAGCTCTAGGGTTTGTATAATCTCTGGATTCGAGTGAATTGATAGAGATGTTGAGATTAGTCAGATAATAAGGACAGAATGTACATGGTTTTTGTGGCCACACCAAGTTGATGATAGGGAATAAAAACACATTTTAGGAAAAGATTGTGTCATGTCAGCAATGATGCAATACTCATAAACAGTGAAAAACCCATTCATACAACTGAGAAAATATTCAGAAAGGGTTCAATCTGAGCCATGAAAACCATAAGCAAAGTTGAGCCAGCAGCAGAAGGAATGCCCTGGGCAGTGCAGGAGTTAAAACACTCACATTGCGAAACAGGGAGTGCAACATTTGGTTCAGAGCAAGGACACTAACAGGAAATGGCAGACAGGGAGTACTTGCAAAAAAGCACTGAAATGTCTCTGTTCTTACTGAAGATTGTGTAGCATCATGGATCATTATCTGCCCCCTTTCCAATTAGAAAACAAACAAAAAAAAGAGTAAATACAAATTTGCAGTTAAACAAAGGCCCTGTTCCCTGAATCAGTGAGGGTGATGCTGGCAGCCTAGAGAAAATAAATGACTACGTGACACTATGCAGCCCTTGGAGATACACTGCAAGGAGCTCAGTTAATGAGTGCAAGAAACATTCACCATAAACTGACAGAAAACATTCACAGAAACAAAATACAGCCATGAGCCTTCCCAGAAGGCAGAGCAACTGCCAAAGGATGGTGAGAAAAATGAGAAGCAACTAAAACATAGTAATGCCTTTTTGATCAGAGATATGCATAGCTCACCCTTTTGTCCTCCCTCACTCTCTCTCAGAATTCCCAGGTACAGCACACCACACTTTCCTTCTTCACCCACATTCCTTGATTTTTCTCACACTGAGCTCCCTTCTTTCACTTTCTCTGGCAGAGATATTTTTTGTCCTACACTCTGTTAGTGTGGAGAAATGAAGTCCTGATATATATAGGTTGGATCCAGTTTTAACAGAAGACTTGCTGATGCCTCTCCTTGGGCATGCCCTGACGGAAAGCAGGTGGATTTAGTCTGACTCAAAACCTGTTTTCAGCAGCCCATGATCATAGTACGGACCTGAATAATTTTTGAGGATGGGGAAAAAAAAAAAAAAAACAAAACAAGAACCATTCTTTTTCAAAGTTTACAAATAAAGTTATGTTTGGACAGAAGCCCTTTCTGAAACATGATATAACCTCAGCCCTGTGACCATAACAAGTTATTCTGGCACCCAGAACCACTAGGCATCAGCCTTTTACATCTATATGTTCAAATATATATGAATTTTTGTCTCTAATCCTTCTCTGTCCAGAGTCTTGATTGCTCCTGAGAAAACTATCACTCACTGTGTATACAGTATGTGGATAAGCAATTACCATGGCAGTTTGTCCATCAGACACACACAGGGACATATCCTGTGCAATTACCAATGCGAGTCTGTGGCCAACAGTCTCCCCTGACCTGGGCTGGGCACAGTGAGACAGTCACTGTGGGGAAGTTGCCTGACAGAACCCCTTGGGCCCCACATCCAGACAGCAGCCTCCTTTTCCATCCCTCATTCACCTCCTTCCAGCAAGCCTAGGAATAAGGAGTATCTTCCTGTGGTTTGAGCACAGGTGGCATGGCAAAGCCAACTGCAGGGAGGAGGGAGACTGGCAGTGTGCATTCATGCGTGTGCATCTGCACTCTGCATGGGGAAACTGCTGGCAGACAGCAGACCATGGAGATCAGAGGGCACCACAAGATTTATTTTGCCTTTTTGCCATTTTCTGCTGTCCTTTTGTCTCTTATCCCTGCAACCCATGAATTCCTCAGCCAAAACAGAACTGTGGACTCCCCTGTGGTGAAGCATGGATGCTGGATACCAGAGTACAGCAACTACCAAAATATATTGGAAAGGGATGTGGAGAAGGACACAATGAAGGTCTCTGCAACAGACCTGGTTCTGGTAAGCTGAGAGTACCTTCTTGTGCCTGTATTTTTTTCATTCTTCAAACAATACCATTAGATTTGTATTCATTTTTTGGAGACTGGTGCAGGAAGAGGTCTCAAAAGAATTTTCCCAATTCATTTTCTGTCTTCTATCTTGTCTGATAAAATTATACTTTCGCAGGGCTGCCACCTTCTCTTTCTTTCATTACAAAATGAATTGGTGGTAGCATTCAATTCAGTAAAAGCACATTTAAGAGGCGTGCTGAAGAGCATGATCAGCATTTCTGTGTTTTGGCTCACAGGAAAGTTTTGCCCCAGTTCACTCATGTTCTGAGAACAAACCAGGGAGTTAAATTTATTATGCAATTCCTTTCTTCTCCTACAAGTAATTCTTAAAGACTTCAATTACAAGCAAATATGGATCATTTCCCTGTGAATAATTTTTCTTTATCTCTGATAAACCTATATTTTTTCACTGCACCAGCTGATTGTCTGTTCCTTAGAATGAGACACAACAAAGACTTGTCAGCCCAGCCACAGCCTGGCACACTGTGTGGTGTCAGGCAGGACAGTTGAAGAAACCCAGTTAATGGGCAGAAGTTTAATACTTCTTCATGAAAAATGTGCTAATCTGTTGTTTCCAGTGCCTTGAGAGATATGGCTTGTATAGAGTTAGGAGGGGAGAGTAGACAGGAGAAGCCAGAAAAATCCTTCTCAAAAATAAGAGCTAGACTTATTTCCAATACTTTTAAAAGTAATTTTAAATGTCCCTATCACCAAAAATTTGAAATACAACAGAAATTTCAGACTGTCACTGTCAGTGATAGGCACAATAGCCAGTCTTTTAAACAGGCCTTGCCACTCAATTTTCTGAATACGCAGCTTCCTTTCACATAATATGTGAAGCAGAAATTTAAATCAAGGAAATTCTGTTAAAGAAGGATCCCATTTGTTCAAATGATCTAGTTATCCTAACATCTATTCAGTATATGTCTTGTAGAAATTATAAAGTGCTGTCCAAAGATTGTCTTCTGAAAATCACAATCATTATAGAAGAGAGCAGTCTATTTGCAAAATAATTACAGTTTTGAAAAACGAAGACATAAGGGAGACGTATCTCCCCCACATCATCACTGATCGGGTTTAGGTTGCCCATCCTCATATATTTTTTCAGTGATTTTTTTTCCATTTTGCTGTTGATGTGACTGATGTATTATAAGAGGGAATGTTGTTACAAACCATATTGAAAAGTATTTTCTGCTACTTTTGTGAAGAAGGTGGCTGGTATTTCACATGCAGTTCTAAGTATAGCAGAAAGCAGTGTCAAGAATTCCTAGCTTCACTTTATTTCACTGTTTTCCACATATAAAGAGACTTAATTCTTAGCAGGCCTGGATGAAGTGTCTGATGGATCTTACAGTGCTGCAGGTAAAGGGGAGGTTGTCAGTGGAAATAAGGACTCAAGGAATCCCTTTCTCTTTGACATCAGAGGCATTTGTGATCTTGTTGGCTGCAGCTCTTGATATGAAACGCTAGAAAGCATGTTGTCTGCATTTTTTCCTCTCCTCTCCTCTCCTCTCCTCTCCTCTCCTATCCTCTCCTCTCCTCTCCTCTCCTCTCCTCTCCTCT
>JAYDZK010000056.1:41713313-41728929 GCA_034509185.1 Euphonia xanthogaster | reverse complement strand
TCCTCTCTTCTCCTCCCCTCTCCTCTCCTCTCCTCTCCTCTCCTCTCCTCTCCTCTCCTCTCCTCTCCTCATCTTTAATAAAAGTCTTGCTGAAAGCTGTAAGAGAAAAAGAGATGTTCCATTTCAGTGGTGGGGGTGGAATCTCCAGGGTTTTTGTTTTTTTTTTTGCATAGGAGCATGACAGATGGAAAATGCTTCCAAAGGAAGTCTGCACAAGTGGCAGCCAAGAAATCCATGCGCAAATGCACTTGGTAAACACAGGACGAAAAATACCTCGGCCTCCTGATTGAGAGCTGCCTTATTTTGTATCTCTCCAAGCACATGACATATCTCTTTATTATGATAATGTCTCATAGCAAGCCCAGGTCTCACAATTTGAGCACCACAGGGTTCACCTGAGTCCCACAGTCCTGCTGACTGCAGACCACCGCTGACTATCAGAGTTGATTCCCCAATTCCACACCCAGCCCAGGAGACACATGGAAATATCCTGATGTTTATATTATATATAATAGATTTGGTTTTTTATTATTCATTTCCTGAAACATGGTTTAAACAGGTTCAAGACATGGGTATACATGCTCTGTTATTTTCCACAAAGTCTGAAACATTAGTTCCAGTGCCTCTAGTTTCCTTCTTAGTTGTAACGTAATCAGACACAGTGATCTTGATGACTTCTTGATAAGCTCAAAATTGTATTCACGACTGAACAGTCAAATTTCAGCCAGGATAAAAAACTCTTGTTTTGTTTAAAGCCACCTCACCCTGTACTGTCATAAAGAAACGCGGCACCATAGTTACACCTGAGATTCTGATGTTTGCATTGCTCAAGAATGAGGATTTTCTTTCTCCAAATACCAGTCATGGAGTAATTAGTGCTTCTCTTCTCATCTCCTGGTTGCCATTAAAATGGCCAAGTCTTCTTCACACTTATTTGCTCTCTTCCTCCTACTGTTGTTTTCATGGAAGGAACCCTCTCTTCTTCTATCACATCCAAGTTACAAAGATAGAACGATGTCAGGTAGATTTCATCTCCAGCTTCTTAGTTTTCAATCAGATTTCAGAGTTCGATTTTTCATGTTTTCTATCTGTTTTTTCTTCACTTTTGCCAGAGAAAAAGAAATATTCATCTCAAAGTCATACTTTGGTAGGCAGCACAGCTGTAATCTGTGGGCAGTCAAAGGTAAAGCCAAAAGTAGCCCTCACTGGTTACATTCATTAAATAATGACAGGAAAAGTTCTAGAAAAATCTGAATTTGTCACTGTGCACTGAGGTAATTCTTTAATCTGATTCTGAGCAGGAGGTCAGTAATCCAGTTTTAATTAGACAGACTTACTGCTCTTCACAGAAGTATCCTTTAACTGTTATCTCTGGCATAGATGCATGAAAATTTTTTAGCTATGTCTCATCTAAATTTTTTTTTGATTCTTCCACTCAAAATAATTGAATTGGCACCTAGCAAATGCAAAAGAGAATATGCTGAAGAACTTGGATGGAACATGAGAAACCATTATTCTGCATCCAATTTCCCATAATAGCTCCAAGAGCAGGCCAAGGAATAATGTCCAAAAAAACACCATAACCTACAGAAAGTGCAAAACATTTTGATAAGATGCCTATTTTTGTAATAAAATAGAACAGGAATATTTCTATAAAAAATATATCTCTTGTGACATTGCTTAAAGAGAAAAAAATCTACTTAAATTTTTAATCTTTTTTTGAAAAACAGGTTTGCATCCTTGCCTTAGTGAGAAATCTTAATGGTGGGAAGTTTCTTTTCAGTGGTTACAGTATATTACACAGAAAACTGAGCATGACCATGCTGGACAAAAATAAAAAATGTGTAAGCACCAGGTATTGTTCTGACAGTGGTCAAGAGCAGATACTGAGGGGAAAATTTAAGAATAGTGGGAACATTCAGGACTTTATCTTAAGAATATTCTCTCATTTTTTATCAGTTTACTACTCAAGGATTTCCTGAAATAGAAGCTCTGTCTTTGTATTTTTCAGGTATTTTTATCCCATGAATGCATCCAGTTGCTATTGAAATCCAGCAGTTGATTTTGAACTCAAAATTATATCAAATATCAAATATAGATCCAGGAGAAATACCAGAACCCTGTTCATTTGCACATAACTAAAAAAATGTATCAAAGAAAGTACAACATATGGGCTTCTTCTACAAAATACATATATAAGCTTAAATGAAAATTCAAAAATTAGTATCAGAGATGCTGGGAGAGAAAATTATATAGGACAGACAGTCCTAATGATCAGTATAATAGTTCCTTATCCAGCCTCGGGTACTATTAGCAGACCATATTGTCCAAAAGAGAGACTCTTTTGTAAGGGGCAATCACATAAGAGATGTGGTTTTAATTACAAAGAAACAAAAGGACTTCGATTTTACATCTTGCCTGAAAAACAGCACATAGAATAATTATACTGAGATAATTATTCATTATGGACTCAGCAATCTGACACCTACTGATTCACCCACATCATTTTTATTGTAGTGCCCACATTTTCCTTTGAGATGCCAATCTACAGGCTTGATTTCAACTTCATTAAGGCAATGGAAATGTTTAAGATAACTTTAAAGTAGTATACAGCAGAATTAGCACTTCAATCAAGCTCGGGGTTTAGTCAGAGAGTTCCCAAAATAAGTAAGGGTAAGAATTAAGCTCTACCACACTGTGTCTTTATTCCCTTGTACATAGCAATAGCAAGGTTCCAAGAAGCAAGGCCCACTGGGGCGTGGTGGTGCTTCCAAAACTTTACATGGTTCTGTGTAACTGATTTGCTTGTCCACATCCTCTGTCCTGTTTATTTGGAAAGATGTGTCACGACCAAAGCCCTAGGGGACATGGCTGCAGATCTGGCAATGATCCTTGGAATAGCCACTGGTGCACAAGGGAAGGAAAACAGGGACTGGCCAGGAAATTAGAGTAGTTTTTATTAGCACTTTATTCACCCCAATCCACCAAGCAGTTCTTCTCATATGGATTCAATTACAAACTCAGAAGTAATTGAGGGAAAGTGTTAGACTTTGTTTCTTTAACGCATGTCTAGGAAACAGCCAGATACCTCAGGAAAGTTATTTCTTATTAGTGCATAGAGTTAGCAGAGTTTCGCTCATGTTCCAAAACACCAGAGGCATGCAATTTTTAAGTGAATATCTACAAGATATTTACTATGCAGGATTACAATACCACCCCTGTAAGCAGATTTGAAATTTACATTCAGCAAATGAAAAGTCTATGGAAAACTTATGCTGAAATTTAGTGAGTAAACAGACTGCCACTCCCACTGTAAATTGGAATTAGTACTACCAAGTTTTATGTATTTGTAGAATTCAGTCAGAAATTCCCTGGGCTCCCTCTCAGCAGAATGAACAGGGAACAGCTAAACATGGTGTGGTTTAATTCATGACAGGATGGAGACCTACACAAAAGACATTAGGCTCGGACAGCTACACATGTGTTATCTCCACCAGTGATCAATGTGTAAATTGAAATAGTCTTCCTGTAAGTGCCTGTATTGAATAGCTCTTTCTATTCACATGCACTTCTGTGTATCTAAAAAAAAAGTTGTTATTATTAACTTGGATTGTGTTCTAAATAGCTTTGATCCAAAACAACTCTTCTAGTCCACACAGATTTCACTAGGCTTCTTTTGCAAATCCTTTAAGTAGACAATACATATTTTCAAGGGCCAGGAATGTTTTCCTTCCAAGATCATGGAAAGAAACCAATGTTTTGCTGACCTTGGAGAACATAACATTAAACGAAATATTCATGTCTATATTGAAGAGGAAGAAGAAAATAAGATAACCTTGGAATTTAACCATATTACTATACAATGAATGCAACAACTTGCAGACCAGTAGTTGGGAAGGACAAACATCCTTGTATAGATACATGTGAGGGTTAAACGTAACTCATTGTATCTTGGCCACTTCATTCCCAAAATACATTTCCTTTTCTCTGAGATAAGAACAACTTCTCTTCCTTCTGTTATTCTCTAATGGTAATATTTGTCAATACTCGGTGGCCTTATGATTATTCATTACAAGAAGAAAAAAAATTGATAGAACCAGAAAATATAGTGTAGAACAACATTTTGGAGATTAGGTTATTAAGGAGTACACACAAACTACAAAGCAAATTACCATTTGTTTCTGTCATTATTATTGCAAATTAATATTTGGTAGAACTTATTGAGCAATTATTTACACTCAGCATATTTGGGCCTAGTCCAGGGTCCAGGCTGCAGTAGTTCCCAAGTGTCACTCTCAGTTGTGACAAGCTTGCCATCCCATGTGCTACAGAATGGCTGTGGTCATGCTGCTACTCAGCACTCTTCAAGCTCAGGTTCATCCACATGCTTTGAATTACACTAAAGTGAAAAGGTAGCATATAAAATAGATTTCATGTGTGGAAAATTAATTTTGATGATTGAAACTAGTAACTCTGGTAGATTGTGGGGAAAGGATGGAGCTGGAGATAAGGATACCCAAGATAAACAAATGTTTCTAACTAGGTTTGTTCTAGTTAGTCTGTGAGGTACTGTAAGGGTATTGTATGCCTGCACAGAACAAATCAAGAGGTAAATTAAAAACTTGCTAGTACTAATTATCAGGTAAGATTCTTAACATCTAACATGCTAAAGTCACAGCTTTAGCACTTCTATACTTGAAAAATGCTATCTCAATAGAAACATGAAAAGGAAACTTAGAGGGAATTTCTTCTTTGCTTTAGTCTCTCTACATATTTTTTCTGTATTCCCAAGTCAGTTAAATTAAGAATGTTTATGAAGCCTATATCCATTGTTTAAAACACTAGGAACTTGTTTTGAGTCCACACTGTTCTACTGGCACATTATGATCAGAGTCATGATTTTATTAAATGTTAACTTTTCATTTAGCAGTATCTTGTTAGAAAGTTTGAAACTAAAACTTCTCTATCCACTTGTTAATATCTAGTTAAACAATTTAAGTAGCAAATCAAGAGTTTTTAAGGTAGGAAAAGGAAACAGATGTAAGATTTATTTCATTGTCTTTACATGTCTATGTAAAGGAAACAGATGTAAGATTTATTTCATTGTCTTTACATGTCTATCATGTAGGCATGGATGTATGAACAACTGCTCCTGGGCTCCCCTCAAGAGATAAAGACACTTTAGGAGTGATTCAGGTCATATTGTCTAAATCTTAAGACAAACCATCTGACCTGCAGACATTGCATTGTAGACCTCTAACTGTAATGACCCCAACACAAATCCCTTCATCCAGCCAGCACTGACACACAGCAAGCTGTGCACTTGTGTCCCTTATTTCAATTGTGTCTCTGAGGCAATGGCTCCACATGTTTCCACCCTCTTATAAGGGAACTGCATCACTTAGGCTCCCATTCAGAAACTGAAATAAAGATCATGACAGACTCCTTTGTAATGTCCACTTATGACAAAGAAACTCGGAACAGCAAATAATCCAGTCCATATATCATCCATACAGTCAAAGCATATGTTTGTATTTAATGCTGGTGAAAACAGGAATGTGTTTTTAACATTGTAATTATGCAACAGATACATTAGAAGGCTCTGAGTTTCTTCCAGAGATGCTTTTTTGCCTACAGTACTAGTTAAATATTCATAATGATCTTTAACCAAGTATTTTGCTCTTTCAATGACTTGCTAATGTAAATGAAAAATCCGAGCTTCTCTCTTAACCTCATTCCATTTTTTAGGGCTTACTGCATAGCAGCCTTCCAGCTTTTACTCAGGGTTTGTTAAAGCTGATGTTTACCTAACATACCAGCAAGTGAAGCACCAAAAAAGATTCAAACCACTTTGGAAACTATTTATCCTGACATTAGATTCAGCCTTTGCAAAAGATTCAGTCCTCAAATAATTGGGGAGAAGGATAT
Organism: Euphonia xanthogaster; assembly: GCA_034509185.1. Taxonomy (NCBI): domain Eukaryota; kingdom Metazoa; phylum Chordata; class Aves; order Passeriformes; family Fringillidae; genus Euphonia; species Euphonia xanthogaster. Next base: position 41,723,001 of record JAYDZK010000056.1, on the reverse strand, counting down.
AAAAATTAATTACATGGAAAAGTCATCCAAAGCTATTAATTCATCCCTTTTCTGGAAATATCCCAGATTCACAAAGAAAACCACATCTCTGTAGCAATTCAAGGAAAAAGACCAGCAAGCCACCAAACCAATAAGCACAGAAATCAATGCATAGAGCCCATTTTCCTTACACAGTGTGCTGCACTTTATAGCAACTGAGAGCTACATTTAGTACCCAGTAGAAATGTCAAATACTTATCATAACCAGTTCATAAGACCTTTGAGATTCACAGTAGCTGGCTGTGGCCAGCTTGTTTCAAATTAGATTAGTCCAACCTAATTTTCTATTCATGTTATGTACAGTTATTTGAGGTGGAAGGCTATCAGCTCAGGGCAGGCAAACAGGCCTCCAAGCTTCAGCCCTTGCTCTTCAAAAGAGCATGTGCAACTTCTGTCCTTTCTCCCATGTCTCATTGCTACACCCAGCTTCTAAATATCACACTAAGTGACGTTAGTGAATGTGTAAACATGCAGTAACTTTGGGAATATTAAAGCAGCCCCAGCCCACCATCCCAGGGGAATCTGTGTATCTGTGACTAAATGGGTATTTATCATTTCCTGATCTCCATGCTGGCAGCCAGCCAGCAGAGTGTGTACATTGAAATTAGAATAGATTGGGAGACAGGACTTTGTTCCAAATTGATCTGGATGACGATAGCAATTTTGAAGGCAGCTCCACATTTTTAAAGGTTCATTGCGTGTAGCGATAAAGGAAAGGGGCGAAACATTTAGGAAAATAACAGGAAGGAAATCTAATGCCAGCATATATACCTTATTGTTATTTTTATTTTATTCCTTTACAGCATTATTTTACTATCATTGGCAGAGAAGCTAGAGTTTGCTAGCATCACATAGAGAAATGCATGGAGCAGGAATGGAGAAAATACTATTTCTAGTCATCTGTTTATTATTTAGTAATTTTTTCCTACTGCAAGTGCTCTCACTGCAAAGACCAAAAGGTTTTATCAATAGGATCAATACTGTAATGGAAAAAATAATCATTACCATTAATAGGAGTAATCCAGTTTTGCCATGTGCTTGAGAGGTCTTCACTAACCAGTTTAGTCTTGAGTTTTACTCTTCTTCTGGAAAATAGTGAGTGGACTTACAACCTCAGTTTACCTTATTTTTTCCTGCAGCATTCCATATGTACTGTAAAAACCAGAGTATTTTAACAAATGTATGAGCTATTTTTTGTTGCTCACACTCTTCTGTAAAATGATTTGTGAAGTTGTAAGTCAAAATCAATAAAGATGTCAAGGTTCAGCATTAATTTCATTAGCTCACCTGAAATATTGGTAATATTTTATGCTTTGAATATTTGCCAGAAGAAAGATAGGCATAAGAGTTTACCAGGGATAAGAGTATTCAGAGTGCAACTGCTTTAAAAAATGATCTGATACAATGGAAAGAACATAACTCATGAGATATAAATTCTTTAAATAATTATATCAGGAACAGACCTTGTGGCACTACTTTTTTATTCCTTGTGCTTCAGTATGGAAGATGAGAAAAAACTAAATGGGGTAATTTTATTTTCACCAAGCACCAGAATTCTGTGAGTAAAATCCTCAATGCTGCTCCCAAACTGCTGTCTTTACATCATCTGGAGAGCCATCTGACCCAGCCCCATGTTGCAAGAGTTGTGATGGTTTGAGAACAGCTGCTATTCTGAAAGTTGAATATAGAGATTTTCACCTCAGATTGAACCACCAATAAGAATACAGTACATTGTATATCTCAACCATACCCCAAGGACATCTTGAAAACTAGATTGACACCTATGACTAGCTGACCTGAACATATACTAGCCAAAAGCAATATACTCAGTTCACCTAGTGATAGCTTTGGCCATCCTTTGATAGGACTCATGGTGAGTTATATCTTGCTTCAAATGTAAGTAAATTCTGTAGGCCTGGGTGTGGTTTAAAATACATTAAGTGCTTTTAGCATATAGCCATTGGCCGTATAATTTTTATGCAATCAACGAAGAAGAAAATTTGGAGAAAGCTCTGTTCTCTTTACATCAATAACATTTCTGTTTGGTGCCAAAGCACACAGCCATTTCCGTGGCCCTTTGCTATTATCAGTGAGCACTTAAAATTTTTTCAGGCAAAAGGATTGTGTGCTTCACCTCCTCCTCCTTCAGAGTACGACAGAGCTGGCCTCTCATATTTAAAGCCATCCAAAGCATCCTCTAAACCTTTGGAACAATAATGTCGGCATTCAAAGGAAATAACTTCCTGAAAACTCGAATCCCCTTTAGCATGGACAGCTGTGTCTCAGTGGAGCACAGCTTGCCTTCCTCCTTGTAGCACACAAATGTTCATTGCCTTTGATCTGGCTCCCCTTGCAGCTGCTCAGCAGATAGAACTAGGGGCTCCAAAAGGATGTGATAGAGCTCTGAGCTGTATTAATGCCTGGCCTGACTTGTCCCAGTTTCCAGAAATGATCTGGTTAGTCTGAAAGCAGCAGTACAGCAGGACACAATATCTCCTTTCTCTGTCTTTCCTGTGTCCACGCTAAGCCATAAATCTCAGCGGACCTGTGACTCAGCTGAGATCCTCAGAAGAGGAATTTCTTACAGGCTAGGCAGAAACATTAAATCCTGTTGAAGGGACATCACAGACTCTTCCATGAGCAGATGGAGTGTGTGCACATAAAAAAAGCCCTCAAGACAACAGTGTTTTAAATAGATTCTTTCCACAGATTCCTATGGAATCAAGGAAAGCAGGATCAAACTGACTTGCTCTATGTAGTGTTACAGTTAGGATATTTTAAAACAGAGATTTGCAGGTAGGGAGCTAACTACACATGACTGAGTGCCTGTTAGGCTGCTACAACACACTTCTCACAGGGACAGGGTTTGCTGCCTACTGCAGATGGGCTCCCTTTTCTTCTGTTCTATGACTTTGGACCATATTGGCTTACTGTGTAACACCACAGATAGGAGAAGGGAGAAGAAAAAAGGCTTTAAATAGCAAATCTTCCCTCGTGAGCCACTGAGCACTCTTTACAGGAAAATAGCTGAATGGCATATACACATTTTCAGGAATCCATCCCTTCTGTTTTCTTAAGTCCTTTGTAGAAACCTGAACATGGATGGTGCCAAAATATTCACTGCATTCCACAAGGACTTGATGGATGCCACAGCACATTCCCAGTGGTGAATGATAAGGTTCTGATAATGACAAGTGTGTACTTCGCTTCTTTGTCTGGTAACAAGAAAACAGCGTTAACTTTAGTCTCTGTAAGTTATATATGTCCCATTTACTTCTGGTAGAGAGAATATGCTGAAGACATACTACAGGACCACGAATAAGAATAAAATTCTTATTTATAGTACAATTTACTACTGGCAAGGTAGAGTTTGACAATCATACTGTCAGTACCTTCAACATAGCAGTCTTCTGTGGTGGGCTGGCCTGGCTTTCTTCTGCTCTGCCTGGTAAAGACCATCAAGCGCATTTTTATCTTTCTTTAAAGCAGCATTTGCATTCCAGTACCTGTAACACTTGCACTAAGCATGCTTAACTACTCAGTCAATTTTTACAAGTGTTGTCTGAAGTTTGGAGGGCATGATTTTGTTGCAGACAGCAAGAAGAAATGTAGGAGGAGAATATTCCAAAGTATATTTTTTTTCTGTTGCTGTCTGGTTGCTGAAATAAGTAAGGATTATATGATGCTGATGTCTACTAATGTCTAATCTGTTACTTCCTTTAACAATTTCTCAGTCCACTGCTGATTTTCTACCAACTTTGGTGTATGGAAAAATATCCCAAATGCATTAAATTCTCGGAAAGATATTGAAGGTTGAGAAACTGAAAGACAGCCTCACTGAGGAAAAGGTTAAAATAAGATTTCATACTTCATTTGTCATAACAGATGCTTACTATGGCCTCAACTTTAACACAAAAATCCACAGGAAAACAGGTTTGAGTACTACTGCTGCTTACCAACTTGGCCTCAATAGTATAAGAGAAATCTGTACTTTTATGTACAAAATAGCCTCTGTAGGAAGGGGAGCATGACTTGTCTCACATACCTCTGCATAAGCTTTTTGTATTTGTTGGAATTAAGTGAACAGCAGAATAAAAACTCTGTTAAGTGGCTTCTACTTGACTGTGGCTTTCATGAACAAAACTTCAAGCGGCCCTAAATCACTTTAGTAACTTATCAGCTACATGATTTCTGAGTACTTATTTGCATCTTAAGTTGCTTTTACAGACTTTGAACAACAAAATAAATACCCGTTGGAAGAGCTGGAGTAAAATACAAAATAAAGATGGCAGCCAATTAAACTTTGCAAACAATCCCTAGCAAATGATCCCTTAAATAAATATTACCTCTTTTTTCTGTACTCAAACTGCCCATTGACTCAATGAAGTTTTCATTCAGAATTCAAAACTATTTTAATTATCTTTTTTTAATAATCTGTGGCATAAAGTGGTTTACTGCAGACATTGGATATTCCAAACTTAAACTGTATTTTTATTGTATGGATGATACACATCCTTGGCTACCTCATTCTTCTCCCCTGAGAATGATCTCATTACCACCTCCATGGTACCTGCTGAGTGCATATATGTATTTCTTAGGATGTTTTCAGATTTTGAGGGATTTTACTAGATCAAAAATCCTTTCAATTAAAAATTTGATGATCAAAAGTATCTCTCAACATTTGCTTGAAAGCAACCGAGTCTAAGAAGTTTTGTAAATATTGGTGGGAAACAAAACCCACACAATATGCAAGGATAATAAAACAGTATAAACTTTCACTTTGATAATATGTGAATATTTATGGACTTTTTTACAGTAACCAGGTCACACGACATGTCTGAACAACTTCTTAAAGCTGTTCTTCAAATATAAAAGTTTAATATGGGAAAACATAATTTAATCAATCCCTTGTTCATCAAACTCAAATCCTTTTGATAGCTCTCTCTTCCTCCCTCCCTCCATAGCTTATGCTGCTCTACTTGCTGGTGGCTTCCCTCAAATATTACCCTAGGTATCCTTTGATGCAAGATTGCACAATGGCAGGAGACGCAAAACCTGAAGTGTTACGTGAAGATACATATTAGTTTTTCATTATAAAGTTTCCTCCCTTTGAAGTTCTAAGGAAACTACAATTTCCTTTCTCCTGCTCTAAGATATATATATTCACACACAGTTAAATACATCTCCCATAACAATTCATTTCCCAGGCCTAACCAATACTTAGGTGCAGTTCAAAGAGTGCCTTTGATCTGCACACAGTTCCTAAAAAAATCTTTATCTTTCCATTGAGGTGATGAAGAATCCTACCAAGAAATGGCTTCCTGCAGCTAATTAATTGAGACCATGTAACACTTTCAAGCAATACCTTATTAACATTTGCATTTGAAAAGTTCACATCAGTAATTATTTGCATAAAGTAGAATACTGTGCTTGGTTAGACCGATAGAGGAGAAAGTGTTAAAATCATGAATTCACTTCAATACTGTACATCAAATAAAACCTTGTTTACCATTCTGTATCAGATTACACTCCACAACAGTAGTGACTACGCTTGGGAGCCAGCCATTTGTCATGTTAAAAACAAGGACTTTTGAGGCCAGTGATCTACAGTAGCTCTATATAAAAAGCGGTTGTATTTTTATGCCTTTGCTAAGTTTTGTGGTTAAGTGGCTCACCTCGTAAGCACTATCCAATGTAAGCCATTCAGAGTGAGTATTTATGCAAAGCATCCCACTGTATTTAGCGAGGCTATTCGTGTATGCTTTTCAAAATGAAAGTGTGGTTCATACAGTGTAGCCCTCAGCGTGTGTCTGAGACTGCACAGAGCTCAGAACGCAGTGGCCCTGCAATCTGCTGGCTGAGGCTTGCGGGGGAGACGAGCAGCGAGCAGTAAATTAGAACAGCGACTCAGAGCTGTGCCATCATCACTTACAAGTACTTATAAATTGTTTATCCTCCCCCTTCATGCTGTAGCTATAGGCTTTCTTGTTCCTACATCTGCTAAATATGACTGCTCTGCTTACTTACCAATCTCCCAGGAAGGCAGCAGGGCTCACTTACAGCTTACGTCACATGCCAAGGGATAAAGCACCAGCTTTGTACTGAGCATTGTCATCTCTCTTAATTTTGATTGCTTTCCTTTTACCTGAATTTAATCAGATTACAGGCAAACATGGGTTTAAGGGCAAAAATTTTTCCTTCTCTGTGGATGTGAGTATAACAAAATAGAAATGCAGGAGAGGCATAAGATGCTCTTAAATTGCTTGGGTTTCATTCGCATACCCCCTTTGGCTTCTCATTACAGCACCCTCTTTTGGCTTCCCACAAGGCACCCCTTTCCAGAAGCAGCTACACAGAACAATGGTAAATGATAATTCACCAATAAGCCTGTCAACTGAAATGATGTGTTCTGTTTTACACATAAATGAAGTGCTGGTCTGGTTTCAGACCATGTCTCTCAGTCACTGTCCCTGCAGTAACCGGCAGTAGCTGCTGCCCAGGGCCACTGCAGTGTCTTCATGTCCATGTGGAGGTGGAAGCCCAGAACAGCTATGGATCAGCATAATCCTACCACCTGGTTAACAAGAATAAATGGGAACAAAAAAAAACCAAAAACTTGTTCTTAGAGACTCCTTTTTATCTAATGAACCCACCGTGCTTTTCAGTGCATGTTATGCATAGTGTCCCCATGGCAATTTGATCATCTAAGATGTAGAACGGATCAGCTAAGTCAGTCCAGCCAAAGGACCTGTGGCAGAATTAGGATCTATGTTACCTTTACTCACAGCCCTCTGCTTTGACCACTAGATGATGTCGATGACTGGATACTTTGAGGTTATATGAAAGCTTGCTCAGACACATCTGTTTCCAGGCAATATCAGAGATATCTCCTTTCTTTAAAATTGCCTGCAATTGAAATCCTACAATAAACTTCATTCAATACATTGCCAAACTGACATATAGCTCAAATTCGGTCTGTGAGCAGAAACCCTTCTGTCACTGAGAAAGACCTGAAAAGCTCCTGCAGTCTCATAGGGAGTATTAACCACTGATGAGGATCTGTCTTAATACACAAGAGAACAAGGGTCAGAGTAGTTCAACAAGAAGCGTGAGGGCTTAGCAGCAGGAAAAATCCTTCTAAAAGACTAGGGTATAAACATGATTAGAAGGGAAATTTATAATTTTGCCCAGCAACTTTCAAGCAAGGCAGCCAAGCTGCATGAGGATTTTAATGGCATTTTCTCTTGGTACAGGGATGCCTTGCCAGAAGCCCTCAGACCTGCCTGCAGTCATATTGCTGTACTTTCAAAGTGTACTGCCCCAAAGATGACGCAGTCTATTTCTGTCACAGATTAAGTGACCTCTGCACCTTTTGCATCTAGCTGTGGAGAAAGCTGCAGGTGGAGGAATGTTCATCCCTTGGTTAAGCTAAACCTTTGTTTGCTGTGTTCACATGAATAACTTATAGGGCCTTGGCATCGTGAAAGCAGCACTGACACAGCTGACATGACAGCACTATAGACTGAATCCCGATCTGCCCTCGGAGGAGAAGATGGGATGTTTGCTCGTTTCACATTTCACCAAGTCGGCCTGTTCAACTATTTATAAGATGAATAGAAATTTCCACTACTTCAGCTGACACACCTGCCTTTACCTAGCAACTGCTCAAAGGGAGCCAGCTGAGACAGAGGAGGCTTTGAGAGGCACAGCCCAGAGGGGAGTCTGCTGCTGCCACCCCTTCAGCCCTCTCTGTGCACCAGCTCTGGCCTCTTGGCAAGACAGCAGCCCTTTCCACTCACCTCAAAAGCTATTTATACCCAGCACAGCTCAGGAGAGGAAGTGCCTTCCTGTGCAGCCTTCCCTGGGCAGTGAGGGGCGAGAGGGCAGCAGGCAGTTCTGCAGGGGCCTCAGGGCAGAGCATGGGGACACTGCCCTGCCTAGCTTGGGGTGACCACCGTGCTGACGTGAAGCAACCTTCCCAATGGCATGGTGTCCCACCTGGCCTGCTGCAACGCAGTCCTGGGTACCCCTCATATGACATGTGGGCCCTTCAGGGTGCCTGGGGATCTCTGACAGTGCAGGGAGCCCACCTGGCACCAATCACTGCACATTTTCACCCAGCTTCAGGCCCGTGGGATTGCAACCACCACCTCTTAGTCTTCTGCTGGTTTTGATACAAATAAGTGAGGATGAGGAACACCACTCAATCTGAGGCATTTGTCCAGAACTTGTTTTGCTGATGAATTGCAACCTGGCCCACATGTAGTGCCTGCAGTCACTAAGATTTCACATTTGACTCATGTATCTGTAGGGTCTCTCAAACAGCCAGACTGCCAGTGGCAGAAAGGACAGAGCCCTATTGCATTATCACATTTCTATGCAGCCTGTCTGGGAGCTCCAGCCACCACAAGGTGATCTTCTAAAGAAGTCTCCTAGGGGTAAAAAAGCCATTTTAACAGGGATTAAAATATAGATGAGCTAGTGCAGCCAGGGAATAATGCATGAAAAGTGGCACATTCCTACTTTAATGCTGTAACTGTGAAGAATAACTGACAAAATTCTGTGGTAACAGGTCCAGAGCCAGACTAGTCAGAAGACCAGCTCTTACAGAAATACTGAACCTAGTCCTAGCCAGGAATAAAGTCCCATCATCCCGGTGACTTCAGACACACAAAAACTGAGGAAGAAAGAGGCTATACATGGGATGCTGCAGCCCAGTTTCAGACAGGAATAGGCAAGGACATTGAACAGACAAAGAGGGGGTGGCAGCAAGAGGAAGATGTGCCAGCACAGATTCATCATGCATGCTGTTGCCGGGCTAAGGGAATAAAAAAATTAAAAGGTATCCCAAAACAAATTGCATTTACTAGGTGTTCCTTCCTCAGCCTATTATCAGCAGAAGGGATGGGGATTCATCCAACAGCAGTGCCCCAAGCCAGGCAGGAACACAGGCTGGGGTATCTGAGGAGTTGGCTCTCTCTCAGCAGGGAGAGGGGCTCTTGAAAGGCAGTTTTCTGTACTCTGATACCTTAAATGTTTACCCACTAGCATTTGATGTTTTTGGAGACGGAGGACTGTAACTGAATATGATGTACTCTTGCTGTTCACATCGTACCATGTGGCAGCTTTAAAAAAAGAATATTTGACTACATGGTTTTGATGCTGAGGATGAAAATACCACAATTGCTACAGCAATGTGAATTGTGTTTGTGAAGGAAGGAGTTTACCAAACAGCAGGAAAGAATATAAAGTAGGGCAAGTTTTATGGTTAAAATTATATTGACCTGAGTTGAGATTATAAATGTTAGGAAACAAGTAAATGTGGTTTGGATAGGGAAGGGAAAAGGTGCTTCCAAGAGACATGCTTCAGTTTCAAAATATCTTATACTTTTTGCAAAGAAACAGACTGACCAAAATATTCAACATCTTTGCTCCCTTGTGCTTGACACATGCTCTCAAATGTAGAGCTGAAATCAGATGTGAGGGAGGGCAGGGGAGGAGGTTCCCAACACCAAGTGAAGCTGAATCAGCCAAGTAATCCATTTGTATTTCAGTAATCTCAGACAGACACTAATGGTAATCTTCAGGATATTTCTTTCCCCCTTCCCTTCCCTTCCCTTCCCTTCCCTTCCCTTCCCTTCCCTTCCCT
>JAYDZK010000056.1:41675724-41713178 GCA_034509185.1 Euphonia xanthogaster | reverse complement strand
TTCCCTTCCCTTCCCTTCCCTTCCCTTCCCTTCCCTTCCCTTCCCTTCCCTTCCCTTCCCTTCCCTTCCCTTCCCCATTCTTCCTCCCCAGCCCTAGCACTGCTGTTCATCTTGGTAACAAACTCTTTGAGCTGTTAAAGCTGTTTGCTGGAGCTCTGGGTGCTCTCTTTAGAACTGAAAATCATCTTGCCATCATCCACCTTGCTTTAACACCCACCCACTTAGGAAATCTGAAAGCTGTGTATCTTGTCAGAGGCTGCTAATGTTATTAATTCTTCTACCTTAACAGGCTATCCAGAATATGAAAGCATATTTTCTGCAGATTCCTGGGCTATAGCACATTCTGCAGCATTTCCCATACACATTCCAGTGTCTGTTTCCCATGTTTAAAAATAAAAAAGTCTGATTCAACACTCTCTCATTTCATTTGTATGTGACTGAGGTACCGCTGGTTTTTACCTGCAAAATACAGACTTTGCCTACTAAATCTTATTGTGAATCTTTGCCTTTGCATTTCTTGGCAGGCTAAATTGCCCTCTCTAACCACACCCAGGCCATTTCCCAGACCCAGACTAGCACAGCTACAAATATCCTGGATCTCTTTAGCTCGCAATGGAGACGTACCTGAGTGTAGAGCACAGCCACTGTTAGATATACTATCCAATGGCCATGTGTCTCATAACTGCCTACCTAAGCACTGTTAATGCTTGACCTATCAAATTAAGGCAATTGCTGAATTATCAGATGCTTTAATGGCACATCAGATCTTAACTCATTCCTACACTAGGGAAATAATCATAAGGTGCCAAGTTTAGTAGCCCCCTGCCATATTATCAGCTGGAAGCAGTGAGACACACTGCTCTTAGAAAGTTTTCTCTCACAGCTTGATCCTTCCACAAGGCACTGTCATCCCAAGAGGACATAGAAATGTATGTACTGAAGCTGATTTGCTGATTTGCAGTTGCACAAGTGTCTTGCTGTTGAACCCTGGCTTCGAAAAGGGACTTTTAAAAAAGCAAAAAAAGGGAACATCTGATTTCTATGAAAGCAGTTTCAGCCATCCTAGATTCAAATAGAATCCAGGATGGCTGAAACTGCTTTCATAGAAATGAGTCTTAGATAAATTTAGCCCACTGTGTAGAGGATGGTGTGTCCAAGGGGAAAGAGGATGCAGACAAGAAGCAGTTCACTCTGCTGGTGACATGCTGATCCGCAGATGAAATAGAAGGTTGGAAGGGCACAGTGAAAGCAGGCTGTGCTTCAGCACAGAAAAACTCAGAATGCTATAGGAATATGTGAGGCAGGCAGTCTTTGGCACAGCTTCAGAAGAGACTCAAAATGGACTTATAAAACCAGTTGAGCCTATATGTCTTCCCTGCCTGATCTTGATTCAAAGCAGTCAATCTTACCTAAGAACCAGAGCATGGGGCCAATAAAATATATTGTGCAATCAAGGGCTGCGCTACATTTACTTTATAAAAAGAGATTAAAATATTTCAAGGATTTGATTGAGACATCTTTAGCTGCCTTTACATTAGAAATATCTTCAGTGCTAGGAAAACTGCATGTTCGACTATAGGGCAGAAGACATCACACTGGGAGCCACATGCGTGCTGCTCACAACATGGCCAGTGGCTGACTGCACTAAGGCAATAAAGGGGAGAAGAGTTTGTTGTGGTGAGCTGTCTTCATGACTGTTTTGATCCAGGGAAAATGTTGATCAAAGGTAGTAAAATATAAAATGCTAACTGAAACAATAAAATGACCAGATGAAACACAATAGTATTGGAATGGTTTAATCTTTCCAAAAGGTTTAGTTAATTTAAAAGGTAACTAAGACTCAAGAGTCCCTTGGGAGACAACACTGTATTACTCCATTCCATGCACTATGACTGAGACAAGATCTAAGGAGGTCATGAGCAGCGTAATAGGAAAGATCTTACTTTAAACCTTAGCCACTAGTGGAAATAAAACTCATTTTTCTTTGTGTGCTTCTCACTGTTGTAATAGCATGAACCATTCTTTCATTCCTGGATGACTTCATTTAAGCAGAATTATGCATTTCAGAGTAGCTTTATGAATAGGTTTGATGTGGTGAATCTTCTTCATTAAAAAAGAGGAAATTACTGAGTACACAGGCACCAGGGAAATGCACCAGGTTGGGGAGGACCAGCATTGCTCCATAAAAGTGTAGGTAACCAGGAGGAACATGGGTGGCTGGCAGAGTAACAACTCACTGCTATTGCAACTGTTAGCCCCTTTCGTTGTTTCTATCATGCCTAATATGCTGCAGCGCAGTACTAACCAACTTCACAGCAGTCCCATCACTATAAGGAAGACCTAAGAGGGGAATAAATGGTCATATAAATAGCCCATGCTTTCTGGCATTCAGATCAGTCTTTTTTACTTTTGCACAGATAGCTGTGAGGAGATTTTTTAAAGTTAGTGATATAAATGAGGAAATAATTAGGCTCAGGTTTTCATACCTACAGATTTTAAAACCATCCAGAAAATCACTGTGAAGTGAACTGCAGCATTTAGAATATCAGCTGAAGACATACATGTCTGAGGAAACCAGAACAACTATTTTGCTGCATAGTCTGTGTAACACAGGCATGAGATCTGAAAAGCTAATGGAGTTTCTCTACGAGTAGTAGCAAGTCAGCCAAACTGGATTTGCAACAGCCACGGTGGTACCCTGCCCTGACCCCATGAGGACTCCACAGCCAACAAAAAATGGCAGCAACATGTCTCATAACTGAGCGTGAGAGCGACATTACCTGAAGGGAGATACTCACTCCTCCTACCTCCCACCCTCACTTGCCATCTGTGCTTGAATTTGCTGGAAGTGAGATGATCTCAGGAGAATATTATCTGTCTTCCACCCCAAGCTAGTTGCTGCTGACTGCACTGTAGTAAGTGTGCACTGGTCCCAGACTGTCCTAGCCTGTGGATCTCCTTGCTCTATCACAAGGTGTACAGACTCCCTAATTGTCCCTAAATTTGCACCATGCAAATGGAGCTACACTCACAAACGCATGAAGGATTGAACACTGAGTCCATGAAAGAATAAATAATTCCAAACCTGCAGTTAGGTCTAAAACTGCAGGAGTAATTTTCCTGTCCAAGATGAATTCTCTACTTTGCTCATAGGGCTGCATGCTCATGCAAAGTCCTGAAGAGCAATGCCAGGACTGAGAGGAGATACCTGTCAAATGTCATTATATGTGCTCTGAAATGCTGATAAATCAGAAATATGTGGTCACTGACAGAAAAAAAAACATGTATCCTGGCAAATATCTCTTTGTTGTGAAAACAATCCTTCCAGGTAAGTCTCCTCCATGTCCAAAATCCCTAGTTACTTTAACAGACTGTTTTGGAGTGCCATGGTTCTCTCTGCGCCTATCTGGAGCCAGGCTGTTGAGCCACAATGTATCCATTTTTCTAAATTAAACGCCTCTGGTCATCATCATTGTACCCAGTCACCGCCTATTCCAGGAGATCATACCTCTTTCCCTCTGGGATAGACACTGGGGGTTTTTTTCAGCTGGGATTCTTTTCTCCAGAGATTGAACAAACCAACCCACTCAACAATAAGCACTATTACTTCCCCAGAGAAATCCTATCACAACATTATTTTTTCTTTTCTAGAGAGAATCTACTTGTCCTCCAGGTTATCCTCTCCTCAGCCTACCTTCTTTTACAAGTATTTTACCAATTGTTTGGCTCCATGCATTTACCTCTAAAGTTCTCCAAGGACAAAAGATTGGCAACTACTTGAGCATAAAGGTAGTTTAACTTTACACGTGAGGGCAAAAATGGAGATGGAAATAAGAGCAGCAAAAGCATTGCAGCTCTGTTTTCCTAATGAAGCAGAACTCTCACACCGAGCTGGGCTTACACACTGTAATCAAGCACACTTCTAACAACACTGGGGTTATGGAGAGCCCTGTGCAGAGCAAGGTAATTACCAGCTGCCACAGCTCAGAAGGGCTCTTCCTCTTCATTTTGCTCAGTTGTCAGCTTATATTAAGGAAGAAAATGAAGAAAACCCCTCATTTTCAGAAGCATCTGTAGCACAAAAAAGACATTCAGTACATATGTATCCACTTCCCTCCAATCCACATCCCACCCACCCAAAAAGAGAGTGGTGAGCCAAACCTAGTTTCCAGTCCCATTTCAGAAAGATTGCATTATGAAAAAAAAATTACTTCATATGTGATCAATAGCATTGACTAAATTAAAGTATTTTGAGAAGGGCTTCCCTGGTACTGAAAGGGAGGGACTGGTGACAGTCTAGAGGACAATGAAACTGCTGAGGAGACAAACTGAGGCAGAGTAAGATAAATCTCTGACTTCCTCTTATGACTGAATGTTAGTACAGATTCAGGGGTGTGGTTTATTTAGGTAGTAATAGTAATACAGGGTTATTTTCTCCTATCCAAATGTACAGAAAATGCTTTGTGAAGTTTGTTTGGAAATCCTTGTGGGACTGCAGGACCTAAGACAGAGTAAAGCTTTGATATCTCTATGTATACAAATGTCCAGGCACAGCATACCATAAAACCTAGCCAGGCAATGCATACAAGCAAAATGAAATATCATTGAGAAGTCAGAAAATTGCACTGAGCAAGAAGTTCTAGAATAATGAGTTACATTCAGTCAAAAAAACCCATCAGAAATCTTTATCAAAAATAATATAAATTTTATTTAAGAGCATAAACAGATGTGAAAGAAATAAAATCACTCAGCAAATGGTTCTCAGGATGTGACCTATCACAAAACTAGGCATACCAACGTGAAATGAAAAAGCAGACCATGAAGACCTGTAAAATGAGGGGAAAAAAGTTAAAATCTTATTGGAGTGTGAGGGAGAATCTCAGAACCACAGAATGGTTTGCTCAAAGCAAAGTGAACCACAAGAGGTTGCTCAGGTCTGTGTCCATTTAGACCTTGAAGACCCTCAAGGATGGAACCACCACAACCTGTCTGGGCAAACTGGTCCTGTTGTTCAATCACCCTTATAGTAAAAAAGCTTTTTCTTATTTTAAATGTTTTGTGCCCGCTGTCTCTTTTCCATTCATTGAACACCACTGAGAAGAGCCTCATTCCATCTTCTTTATTCCTGTCCTGTAAGTACAGGACTAGGTATATAATGCATATTCACAAGATCCCACTGAGCTTTGTCTTCTCCAGGCAGAGTTGTCCTGACTCTCTCAGGCTTTCCTCTTATGAAAGATGCTCCGATCCCACAAGCATCTTTGTGACCCTTCACTGAACTCAGGCCCCTATTTCAATGTGCCTGTTGATGTGCAGACCCAACACTCCAGCTGTGTCTCATCAGGGCTGAGTGACACAGGACATAATTAGTGCAATAACTCAAAGGAAAAAAATCACTGGTAAAACATATGATAATTTGATACTGGGGATAAACTACAAAATATCTGCAGGCAGAGTGCTACTTGAGCCAAATATTCCAAAAGATATTTGAATTTGGTGGTGCCTAAAAGGATTCCAATGACACATTAAGGGGCCCAAGAGTAGAACTCAAGATCTTTGTGCTTATACTTTAGGACATGACAAAAAACTATCAGCTTCTGAACTTTGTGAATGTGGTTAGCTCAAAGAAGTGGTAATGGATGGTGAAGTCATTACAAAGTCAAGATTTTGCTACTTCTAATTGTGTAAAAATTGTCACTGTACATTTCTTTCAGGGCACCTGGCAAGCTAGAATGTTCATGTGAATGCACATGTGGGAAAATATATGAAAACACACACACAAAAAAATGAAGCCTCTCCATGAGCTTCTCAATGACCTGGAAAGAACATTTTTGAGGAACATTTTACCTGATGAGAGCAATGCTGGTCAAAGCTTACTTAATCTTTGGCAAGAGAGGGTGGGCAAGTGAAATTTTCATTAAAATTTCATGAGCCACAATGCACCTAATGGTCAGAGAACTACTCTCACAAACACAACATATCCCAATCCATTCCCATCAGAGGATACACACAAGTTGTGACCTGAGAGGATTGTAAGATATTAACACAATATGTAATTGGCTCCATGTGGAAAATCAATTACCTCCGTAAAAAAAGGCATTTGTTCGTTGTGGTCTAAATGCTAAGACATAAATTTTCATATCTGAAAACTAAGGAATACTGGAGGGACTAGAGGTGAACTGATGCTGTTTCTCTATGGCTTCCTCTTTTAAGAGGTTAGCTGGAGTTCTGTGATTACACCAGAGTTGTGTATTACACTCATTACCCTACAGTACATGTATTCACAGTCCCAGAATGTCAGATGTTTCTAGGACACCTACGTGCTCCTGACCTCACACGTACTTTCATAGCAGCCTTTTTGTACAGCTATATCTTTGAAATTTCTGTTCCCTGGCAATTTCCATTCCCTGGCAATTAATGTAGCTCAGTTTTTGCTTAAGAAAAGAATATTCCAAAGTTTTTTTTTAAATAATAAAGCCTGGAGACTCTCATGCCAGGAATGAGAATTTGGTGATGAGCAAAGGAAATGAGCAGAGGTCTGTGCACACAGGATATTGGAGGCTGGAGGAAGGAATCCTGCAGGGAAGAATTTCACCCTACTTTGGTTTGAAAGTCAAATACAGCTCCAGATCTGAATCAGTTCTGCTGAAAGTTTAACTCCTAATTTCTGAATTAGATAGTGAATGCAACCAAATACTAATAATGATGCCTCAATACATCCCTTAGCAAAAGCAGAAGTAGCCAACAGTCCTCAAGATGTAAATATTTAAATGGACTAAAATAAATATCCTCAGAATTTGACCTATCTCATCTGGGCAGGTAGCAGCAAGGCCATAACACCCTATATGTTCTTTGATCATCTTGGAAGAATTTATTCTCCAGATGTTTATGTTCCTCAGAAAAATGATTGGTATTCTATTTTTGTAAAAAACAATTTATGGAAGAAGCCCAACAATATGAATGTAAATTTGGCTGTCTGCCAAAGAGTGATTTGATAAACATTCAATCTTTGTTTCAAGTTTCCAAGAAGTAGTTATATATAATTCAACAGTTCCCACTGTTGCAATAAAATGACAATAAGAATAAACAGACTAAGCACTGAGTGGGGAGAAGCCCAAACTAAGAAGCTTTACTTGAGGAGCTGAGTTGGTGGAACCAAACTGAGAAAGAGAAGCTACAGCCCAGGAAAATATCCGAAGAGACTAAATTGGTTGCAAGGAGGCAGAGACACATTGTTTGGGAGCAGCAGAGTACCCAAAATCTGGAAGGGAAAGGAGAGAAAAGCAGAAAACATAGCAAGGAAAAAGAATAGGAAAGGTGTGAGGAGACAGAAAAGGGAAAAAAAACCCAGTGGCAGTCACACCTAGCTGCAGAAAGGAAAAGAATTGCTCATATAGGTAACATTAAGACTGTAATATTATTTTTAAGGCTTTAGAGATTAAATAATAGCAATAATTCTAGCTAAAATATGTTTCCTAAGCATCTCCTAAGTCTCTAAACTGGGAGAAAACCAAAATGTTAGCCCACTGTTAAATGAGTGAAGAATTGCCATAGCAATGGTATTGGACTGGTACCAGTCCAGCAAAATGCAGCAAGTGGCTAATAAGAGCAGCTGGGGAATGTTTCTGTAGTGAAAGTCAAATGTAAGTAACATCCTGATGAACCATTAATCCTATCCAATAATGACCTCAAAGTAGTTGTTTCTATATTTTATTACTGTACTTCCTCATAACAACCTGCATTATTTCCATTAATGTATAGGCTATCATGCTGAAGCATATGGAGTCAAAGCTTTGTGGATTGGGAGAAGTGGTATTTTGCTGTGATAATAACACCATTTCTGCATAACTAGTCATTGATCTTTGTTCTTCTCATCAGCAAATAGACCATCTCTGTAACAAAAGTAAAGCTGAGGGATTTGAAAACGTCGAAATAGCAAGCAATGAAGAGCTTGGCCCATATAAATATTTACATTTGAAATATCCATTTGCTGAACTGAATATTTCAGCTGTTGAGGGCAGCCTGAATCTCATTACATCAGCTCCACAGGCCTATTGGTGCTCTTGCTTTGAAGACAAGAACAGCACATTTATTGTGCGATATGCGCATTCCAAGCACCCAGCACACTCACAAAGTGGGTTGTATTTCAGCAATGCCATGTCTCTGCTATTCAGTTTTTATGATAGCATCCAGACTCCACAGCTGTGTAGCTTTCTAATATTGAATACAGATCCCTCAAAAGACAGCTGTCTTGGAGGGATTTTTTGGGTTTTGGCATCTGATTTTGGGGTGTTTTATTAAGGATTAAAAAAACCCCAAACTTCTAAAACCAGCCTCAGCAATGTCTTGCCTAGCAGAAAATCCATTTTAATTCACCAGTTATTCTGATCTGGAGATCCAGTGAGTAAAATACTGTCCAACACTTGCAATTCAGGAAGATTACTGCATGCAACCCTTCGTCTGGATGCAGCCAGCTCAGCCCCCACATGAGCCAGTCTTTCTCATGATTCACACAGAGACAGGCCCCTCTGTTACAGACCTGGTCCTCCATCCTGCTAGAGGAGAAGAGGGGGGAAGAATAGGAAGATGTCTTCCCGCTTTTGGCCTTTCCTTGCAAAGGAAATCCATGCAAAAGTCATCTCAGCTCCTTTCTGGGAATGTCTGTGTAAGGGCAGTGTAAGGATGTCTGCCAGGTCAACAGTCCTTGTAACAACTGCTCTGATCAATCTTTGCCTCCCAAGAAAAGGCTGGTGGCAATAGGCTGCAGGTGTAAAACAGCCAAATGTTCTCCAGTGGAGTCATCAGGCCTCCTCCTGAGGTGTTGTCACCCTTGCCCCTTCCACTGGAGGCAGCCTGGCCCAGGATATAAAACAGAAGTACAAGAGAGGAACGCAGATGCTTTTGATTTTTTTTTCCATTGCAGGTGTTTACTTGATAGAAAGAGATCCAACGTGGTATTTTTCATGTAATACAGTGTAGTTCCTCTATAGTTCTCCCAACTTCAGTATGTATTTAGCATTGAATACTCCCAACTGTACGTATATTTACCATTCCAACTCATTTGGAAGTGTTTTGTATAGGCTGCTTCGTTACTTCTGTACATCTCAATATGCCAAATAGATAGCTGAGATGTTGCTGTGGGCCCCTTTTTAGTAGCTGCTTGTCTGTTTCTATACGCACACTAGATATCACTAAAAAGTGCTGTTTTCACTGCAGTAAAGGCTCTAAACCAGGCATTACTGGCTGAGTAACTTGATTCCTCAAAAGTCCTGCACTTTCAATTCTTTCTCATAGATTTTTCTCAGTTCTTCCTGAATATCCTGGTAAAAGGTGGAGCTAAAGAAGTTTCCAGTCTTCAAATTTAGATGCCATTTTTCTTGATGTCACGTTACTTTCCAGCATTTCTATGACAAATAAAGCTTTCTTCTCCTATTAATATTTTATAATCCAACCACCAGCTGCGTAACAGATCAAACCCAAGTTTAGTAGTCCATAAAAACTGGCAATATATGTAAATGCTGGCCTGACCACGATATTTTTCTCTTTTTCTAAAGTTCTTTATCACCAAATACATCTCAAGGGAACTCTGTGATAACACAATTGTCCTCAGAGATTTGTGGTGCAACGATGTGCCAGAACATGGAGTACGTTTACAATGAAAGCATCCCCCTGGCTCAGTCTGTGTAACTATTAATGCCTTGCAAGTCTGCCTTGCCTGGGATGTAATGTACTACAAATAATTGCCTAATGTACTTCAGCTTTGTGCAGGTTCTGTGAAAATACTCCTTTCCTTTAACAGAGGTAATTTTTTCTCATTAACCAGGGATTTTTTTCTCATCACCAGGGATTTTTTTCTCATCATTAACTAACTGATTAGAAGGAAACAAACACTCTCCTATGGAAAAACTAGAGATAATAGTGCTGTGATAAAGACTATTAAAAAGTGATCCACAACTCACCATAGTCACCAATAGATGACTTTCATAATAAGGTTTGTCACTGTTTCCAAGTATTTTTCCATTAAGCCATTACTTTATTTTATCAAAATTCAAGCATAGAAAATTTCCTTCACTGTGACAATTAAGTTTTATTACTTACCCCAGATACATTGGGTATGAGGGCTAAAGAGCTGGCATTAACAAAAACGTACAGGGTTCTGTTGGTAAGTGTTATAAATAAGTTTTAGACAAATAAAGGAGCAAGCACCTAAATGCACATGCTCACACATACATTGGCACACATGGGGCTCCTCATGGACTTTGACTCAAAGAACAATTTTGCAATTCAAAGGCTAAACTTTTTGAATCTACAGTCAGCTGTTTGAAAGGCGTGTGTCAGGTCTGTAAAACCAAACAGCTGCTCACAGTTCTCACCTTTGAGAAGCCAGAGCTCGGGGGCTGTGCACACTCATTTACACACGGTCGTACTGTCCCTCCTGTTCAGGCCCAGAGCAGCCCAAGGTGGAATTGCAGGTTATAAAGTGCATTGCAGTAACAGGCACAGTTTCATGACACAGAGGCCAAGGCTTTTACAGCTCATTGCCATTAATAGCCTGGGTTATGTTGTTCTTGACCTCTCTCTGTGAGGGGGTGCTCGGGGCACAGTGAGCTTTTTGTCTTAGCCCTTGAGATACTTTCTCTGGGCAGAGAGGCACTTCCTTGCAGCAGTGGTTCAGGAGTCCTGCCACCTCCCAGCTTTCAGGTGAGCAGCCACCATGAGTAATATGCCTTCCAGCCTTCCTATCAGCCCACAGAAAGTTGCCAACAGCAGCTTCTCAAAGCCTGTGCTCCTTACAATGGAGTGAGTAATGGAGGAAATGGGTCTTTTGAGACACCACATGAGGGGAGCTACCTGCACAGTGTCCTCAGCAGGAACCTTGATTCAAGTCATGAAGTACCCTGCTCCTTGCCTCTGGTCAAGGCATCAAAAACACATTCAAGCCAGCTACAACAGGACATCCCCATGCATTGTCTGGAACCTCACAAGGACTGTCTGTCCCTCACAGGGTCTGACCCAACCTCACTCTGATTAGCCTGAGTTATCTGGTGTCACATGTAAACATGAAAGGAATCTTGGCACTTATTAAATATGCATTTCCCTTCCTATTAACATAGTTCCATCAATATTTTAATGCCATGTTGCCTTTTAGATTGCTTTCCTACTGTAACATGAGGTCTCTGCTGCAGCAGACAGACACTGCAGGAACGGATGAGTTTATGGATGACATTTATTTCAGTATGATGAGCAGTCAGCAGTAGTGATTTTCTGCTGCAAATGCTTACATTTCATTGTGAAATAACACCTCTAGTCCCTTCTACCAATAAAGGCAATGGGACAGCATGAAGGTGTACAGAGTAGGGTTAAAGGTATATTCAAGCAGCAAAAGACAGTTTTTTACTGCTAAAGAGAGCTAACTCATGATCAAACAATTACATATATATATAAAAGAATATATTTAACTCAGTACAAATGTGCTGACTCTATTGCCATATGTGAGGGGGAAATTTGATAATTGACTGGTTTGGGAGTGAAATTCATGTCTACAGGAAGTTTGTCTGAGGGTTTTATTTCCTGTTTTTTACAATCCCTTTCTCATCCTGTCTAGTGTTTTTGCTCTTCTCTGGTTATAGACTAATTATCCCTAAGTCCCAGTCATTTGCCTGAAAAACAATAGCTGGCAGTTATTGTGCTAAACAGCCTATTTTGTTGTCCCTGCCACAAGCTCTGGTGTTCTTAGTCATTGCACTTGATAGGTGTCATTAAGGCTCCCATGCTGTTAGTCTCTTTCCTGATCTTTCATGTTTCTTCTACTTGGGAAGCAGCTTTTCCTAGAAACATTCAAAGAGAATAAAACCAGATTACATCCAACACCTTGGGGTAATGGCATCTAAGACCCAAATCTCCCACTTTTTTTTTTTTTTTTTCTGTGTTTTTAAACTGGTCACTCCAATTAAAAATGTGAAAAGCTGGATTATTCCCCTTGTGCTCATCCAAAGTCATTCCATAGAAGTCTACAGAACTAGTTATGAGAGAAATATTGTTCAGTCAGTAATTTTTAGATGGCATATTCTAAGAGTCTGTAGGACACTGTATTATCATGAGCTAGAGTGTGTTAATTGGACTGGCACAGACCTGCCCATCTCACATACTGTGAGGTTACTGTGTGCCATCCACAAAACATTTTTGAAGATGCTGTGGGTGTGTCTATACTCAGACAGCCTTAAAGCTCTGTTTGAAGGATGGATGTGCAGCCACCACATAGAGGAGGAGACCTTCCCATTTGCCGGGTGAAGCTCTCTCTTGTTGCTGTCAAGGTCCCTGGCATGTCTTTTGCAAAGCAAGAGAAAGCAGCACGAGAGGGTGCCAGTGGGTCAGTAGCATCCATGTTCATAAGGAGTCAGCAAGGGTCTGTGAATGTGCTGGAAAACATGTGCTCATTGCTTTGCCTTGGTATCTAGAGTCCAACCCTGAAAGCAGAGATTTGCCGAGTCAGCTCAAATCTAAACTGATTGGACCGCTTGAACCAGGAAGCCTTGCCTTTGGTGGGAAAGCAGTATGCAAAATGAGAGTTTGTTTCCCTAGGGGAAAAAAGTGAGGCCACAGGAAAGAAAAATCAGGTTCATGTCACTTCATCAAACACCCTCTCTTCAGAAAGTGCTACAGGGTTTTAATATCCAAACAGGAAAAGCAGATCATGGATTAGTTTGCATTGTTTCATCTCAAAATTTCATGTACAGTAAACTGGATCAAGCATAGCAAATGCTAAGGGCTCAAACTGCTGTTAATTTGCAATCCTAACAGGGGCAATCTGTTCGTAGCACCCCTAGCAGAAAAGGATCAAGACTTCAGTTAAGGTGCAGGCAGAATAATGCAATTTTAGAAGAAGAATTCAAGACAGATGAGCCCAATTCTTACCTCATATACTTTTATATGAATTTACAGGCCTTGGGACTATCTTATGGCAAGTACAGAAATGGCAAGTACATGGACTAACTTTCATCTTTGCTACAAAGCTGAGAAAACAGGCCATTTTTAGTTAGCAATGCAGTAATAAGATATAACTTGTTTCATTTTTATGGCAGTTTATATTCCAAGCAATAGTGGGATACCAAGCACTGCATTAGCAGGCGCCATAAAACAAGTATACATTTCCTATCTTCTTCTACCATTAATGTTCAAAAAACTTTTCAAGTTAATACTGGCTTTTTGTGCCCAGATTTCCTAGGAGATTATATTTTGAAGGAGACTAAGGGGTAATCCATGCCATAGTTTTTGAATTAGGAAAGATTCTCAGAGGAAAAAAAAAAATCACAAAATCTCTCTGGAATGAGAGAGCATCCACCGTATCTTTCTCTTTCAGGCACAGATTCCTCCAGAAATGGCAGAGCTGTGAAACTAGAAGCTTAGCACAGAAACAGTTCCTGGACACCTCCTCTTATGCATATATTTAGTACGCAGTTAGGGACATACTTACGGATAACGATACATAAGCAGCGGAGTCACCATCAGCTGAACCAGTGACTGCAGAGAAGGTGAAATAGTCCAGAAGGATAGGATAATATTGTAGAGGGAACGTGGTGCAGGCTTTCTGTTGGCCTTTTAATTGAAAAAAAAAAAAAAAAAGCCCATCTGGGAGGCTCAGCAGAACAGGGATACACTTTGTATTTCACCAGAAGGAGGGGGTAAGTGGTGTGGCTGTGGAAAAACCATAATCCTACAGGCTGGGAAATATTCTTTCAGCTCCACACTGGTTAAGCTTCTTTTTGATATAAGCGTAAATCATCTTTTTGTTGGGGGGGTTGAGAAAAGGGAAAATTTGTGCCCAGATTTCTCCTTGAGAATCCGCCAGTGCATTTGCTGTTAGGAAATGACTAAAATAAGCCTCTGCACATATGTCCTTAAAAACACTTTGACTGCATTCCTCTGTAATTATTAAGCTTCTTCAGAGTCTGTAAGCCAGTGAGAAAGGGATTAGAGGGGTTACTTTGTGCCTCTGTGCCCATAAAAATCCCTTGGCTAATGCAGCACACTGCTAGGAGCATCCTGAAAGCTTTCATATAATCCCTGCCTCCCAGCCACCACCACCGCTGCATTCCCATTATTTCAACACATTCAAATTTCATGCAGTAATGTGGAAGCACTCCAACATGGAAACAGGATTCACATTGTAAGCCACATTTGAAAACTAACCTGCCAGTTAGAGTGGAGCAGCAACATAACTGCATGATAAACACACCCTCAATTTTATGCTGGAAGGACAACGAGGAGATGTAAATTGTCACTTAGTATCTGCCAACATTTCCTATTGTCTTGGCAGTTCAGGACAGGAATAATTTTCTATACCTGTCCTTGTAGGAGAAGTCAAAATAGAACACCCACCCTAAACTGGAGTTGCATCTGAGTATAAATACAAGATAGTAATGACAAGAGAGTGATCTGCTCCCTGTCACCATTCAGGGGATTTTCATGTCAAAAGAGAACTTGCAATGCTCAGTGGTGTTGCACTGAAAATAAGTCATTGTATCATAGGCAGCAGTAACACAGGACTGGAAGTTATCTTCTGGGTCGCAGAGTCTGTTTCTCGTGCTATCACTGTATTATATAATGCCTTTCACTAACCCATCTGTAAGAATCCTAATTTTTTTAAAGGCAACATTTCCTCGTGGTAAATTCAGGGAGGAATCCTGGACTGTGGAAAGGTTTGAATGAAGCACTGCTGTGAAACCCAAGAACAGCTGTAAACATCCGAAGTGAACAACTTCCAGATCATGATGTTAAAGCAGAGAATCAACTGTCAAATGTGCATTAAAACAACATCTGCAAGACAGAATGGAAAAATCTCCTTTGTGAAGTCAACAGTTTACAAATACTTCCTGGGTATACAGGAACCTTGCACCACTTGGCAGAAGCCTACTGTGTCTGGAGGAGCTGGGGAGGAAGCTGCTTGTCATGCCCTGCCTCTCTGCAAGCAGAGGGAAGCCCATGTTCAGTTTGCAGCGGGTGCAACGAGGGAGAGTGGTCACAGTCAGGGCAAGCTGGTAACCCAGCTTCAGCCCTGGCTCGCTCTCTCCCTGCCTCCTCACATTTGCCTATATCCCTTGGCACATCATGTCAGTTTATCTTGGTCACCATCTGTGAAGAGGAGATAATAACACCTCTTGCTGCATGTCTATTTAGGTTGTAAATGCCTTCAAACAAAGACTGTCTCCTACTATGTTTACCAAAAGCAGTGCATGGGCTCAATCTTTTGTATAGATCCTGGTCATTAATACTCATTATTATAGTAGTGATGATAAACACTGTAATCTTTCAATATGCATCTAACAGTAATCAAGCAGCTTAGGCTTTGTTTCTATCAGAATAACTATCCTAAATACAAGAGGCCACAGGAGTTAGGAGCACAGTGCAGTTCTGCCTTTTGTGGAGGGGCTGCTGGTGATGTCTGGCTGCACACAGGACACACCTTACATCACAAGCATGCAACAAACACACAAGTGTTCAGGCACTGATCACATCTGACTATTTAAAACTATGATCTTCTATGCACTCTTCCTTTGCAGATTATCCTTCATATGAAAACTTTAAAATCTCTGAAATACTATTTTATGACAATATCACATGGCAAATAAGCAAAGGACATGCATTACAAAGAGAATAGTCCATTATTTTTTCCTGATAAATTCACTCACCTCTTTCTCTTTAAAAATAGTAAATAGCCAGGAATAACAATTCTTCCTCATTCCAAATAAAGGATTTGATGGATCCATGGTGCAAAGCAGAAGTTAAAACAGTGGCTAAGAACTGCAGTCTGATCCTAAAGCCCCTTGGTGTTTGAATAAACTCTGCTGACACTGCTTGGCTAATTTTTAAAACTGATATAGCTAATTTTTTTAATAAATGAGCTCCCAAAATGAGCTCCCAATATTTTAAACATAAAATCTTAATATATTTTTCTAGTAAAGTGTGTGCCATTGTTCATGGGCAAAGAGAAGGAAGCTCTGAGCTAATTTTTAAACCCAGGGGAATATCGACAGCCAGACAGCTGCTAAGGCTTTTTACTTGATCCCTTTGCAAATTCTCCTCGGCTATTCATGGCCAAAACATGTCATGTGCCAATCTAAAATCATGTTGGAGGAACTGGTGGAAAGGGTCTCCTTTTTCATACTCCCAGCAGGCTTATGTCAGAAGGCTGTGAGGGATAACCATTGCTATTTATAGATAATCCCCCTTTGAAAGGTCACCCTTCATTGTGTGCTCATTTCACCCCATAGCTGTCCAAAAGTCATTCTCCTGCAGCTCATCCCTAATGAGTAGTTTTTTAAGCAGATAAAAATGAAATAAATCAATAAAGCAGAAGATAGTGTTTGTTTTACAACTTACAGCTCAAGCAATGCATGCCGCTCACATTATCTCCTGTGCTTTTAATTACAACATAGGCAGGATTATTTTGTTTGAGTTTTTTTCACAAATTCACTATCTTCATCTAGTAGCAGGCACTTAACAGGTTGTACATTCTTGATAATAGGACTTTTGGGCACTGAATCACTTCCTTTATCATGAACTACTCATGTGGAATCACAGAGTCACTTAAAAGCCCAACAAAGTGCAGCTTACAGCAAGTCAGGGAGAAGAATGGCACCTGCTCTGCAATTCTCAGCACTTCTGATTCTGAGAAAAAGAACAAAATAACTCCCATATTATGAAACTAAGCTTTCATTCTTTCTATGTATTTGAGTGGTCATCCTGAGCTAAAACCTGACTGCCTTTCCTGCTTTCTGCTGAGATCCGTGTTGGAGGAAGCAAGTAGAGAGACGACAGCACTGAGCACTAAAATAAAAGAAGCATTGAATAGCAGAAAGAAAAAAGTGTATTTTTATCCAAAGCAGTGCACAGCAGTACATCAACACAGTGATATTTTCTTTATTTAAACACCATCAAAGTTCAATTAATGGAAACGAGAAGACTGTCACTGTGGCAAGAGATTGATGCAGAGAAGAAGAGATATGTGTAGGGAAGGAAGATAAAACAGGGTGAGGTTTTGTGGAAGAAGAGGCCAACATCACCTGAAAAGAAATGGGCACGGCATTTTAGAAGATATGACTTAAAAGCACAGAGATAATGCATAACGTTTAGTTCCAAAAAACTCTCTTGTGCTGCTATCCTTCTTAAAAGAGAGGCAAAGGCAATCAGTGAAGCCTTCTCATCACACTGCTGAGAGTGGGCATGTGGGAGGGATGTGGGTCGGCTTTCCTCAGGATCGACAGCGCTGCATTTTGCAGAGCTTTATCATCGTGTCAAGCAAAATGGAGCACGATACTGCCAGGGAAGCAAAACAGCTTCAGGTTATGAAGGGCTCTGCCAGAAGACACTCTTACTGCTGTTATTGAGTCTTTTCTCCTGATTAAATTGTGAGTATAGATGGCAGGACTTGTTTCACGTCAAACAATGGCTAGGCTGCTGAGGTGGACAGGAGAATTGCTGATCTTATTCTCTGACATATATTGCAGCAGCTTTGTTCCTGCCATTCACTAAATAAGGCCTAGCTTAGAGGCAGTCTTTACATTCTTGAACTGTTTAAACGATTGAATCATTAGTCAAAGCAGAAGTTGCATTAAAAATCAGAAAGCACTAATGTTCCTCCTAAAAAGAAATTTAAAGGATTAAAGAGATCATGTTTGAAGGAGACAAACAGGATTATAGGTTTTGGGCTATTTGTGACTCATCTGCAGAGAAAAAAAAAAAAAAGAAAACAAACCAGCCTGTAAATATGTGATCACTGGATGATGATTTTTTTCAGCAATTAGCAATTGCTAATCCACCAGGTGGATTGCTAATTCCAAAATTTATTTATGGACCTCTTCCATTGTATTTCAACAGGCATACAGGTTTAACTTAGCCATATTTGTCATTTAAAGTGCTACTCTGGGTAATGTGTGGTTGGAATTTTAAGTTTAGATAGGGTTCACCTCACCTAACTGCAGGCTTGCAAAATTGAAGCCTCTAGTCTGAGACTGTCATCATCTATGTTATTTGAACAGACAGTGCAGAGAACATTGTTCCTCTAGAGGATTCATTCCATCTCTATTCTACACATTTAATTTTTGATTATGGATTGAGAGCAACCCTGAAGAAAAAAGCTTGGGGGTGTTGGTTGATGAAAAGCACAACACAAGATAGCAATGTGCACTGGCAACCCAGAAAACCAACCATGTCTTGGGCTGCACCCAAAGCAGCATGGCTAAGGAGATTATTATGCCTCTCTGCTCTGGTGAGACCCTCCCTGGGTCCTCCACACAGGAAGGACATGGACTGAGTTGGACCCTCCCTGGGTCCTCCACACAGGAAGGACATGGACTGAGTTGGACCAAGTCCAAAGGAGGACAACAAAGATAAGCAATGGGCTGGAGAACCTCTCTTATGAAGACAGGCTGAGAGAGTTGGACTTGTTTGGTATGGAGAGATCAAGATTCCAGGGGTCAGGGCTTATAGCCCATTCCATTAGGAAGCCTACAAGAGGTCTGGAGAAGGACTTTGTACAGTGCCATGTAGTGATGGGACAAGGCGAAATGGCTTTAAACTGAAAGAGTGCAGGTTTACATTAGATATAAGGAAGAAATTCTTTACTGTGAGGATGGTGCTAACCTGAGAAAGAATTGCCCAGAGAAGTTATGGATGTCCCATCCCCAGGAATGTTCGAAGCTGGGTTGGATGGGGCTTTGAGAAATCTGGTCTAGTGAAAGGTGTCCCTGCCTATGGTGGGGGGTTGGAACTAGATGGCCTTTAAAAGTCCCTTCCAACACAAAACATTCTATGATTCGATGAACCATCCTTTGGAAACACTTTTAACTCTTAGGTAACTACAGAAGGGAACATACAGGGCCCTTTGAGAAAGCATTTGTCTCTTAGAGGGCTAAAGTACCATCTTCTGCAGTCACTTGAACTAATACATCCACATCAAGGTTGCTAGCATTTTGTTTCTAAGATGAGTAGGGAAAAGGATTCTGTTATGCTCAGTGTATAGGAGGGATGAAAAGAGAGGTGAAAGTAGGGATGAGAAGAGAGGTGAATTCTCTCACCTGCACACTGCCTGTAGAAGTCAGAGTTCAGCAGGAAGGAAGTGTGTTCTGCTGTACTTGTACCTTATCTTACCTTCCTACAGATTGAAGGAAGAGAGAACAGACTAGAAATCTCTGCATAAAACATCAGTCTAGTTTTAATTTTGTCTGAATTAGTCCTGATTCTAGATAACTTATTATTGAGCAAACTGTTCCTCATTGTTAAGTGAAGAGAATAGCGGGAGAGTTTGTCACAAAATGTGTTATGACACAAGAGCCTGTGTGACTAGCATCAAGGCCTTGTCTTTCCACTTGCCAGTATAAAGCTTGTGGAAGATTTTTGATGGAGAAAGAAAAGCATTCACTGTCACTCAAACAAGTAAATGTAGTCATAGTGAGGCTTCTTCTCTCATTAAGATCACTGTCTCTCTCTCACCCTAGAAGCTTTTTATCCAAAGTTGGGTTCTAGTCATGGCTTCAGGAATTATGTCTTCATCTTGCATTTCCCTATCAAGAGATCCTTACAGACAAAGGAATCCCAACTGGACCCCCAGGATAATGTAGTGAAGCTAGCTAGAAACCTAGTCTACATGGTTTTGCCTATGTTTAATAGGTCAGTATATGTCTTCTTCCATTGGAGTAGTAGAATGATGGTATACAGGTGATGTCTCATACTCCAGGCAATTCTTAGTATACACTCCACTGTTTCAGTATCATCTTCCTCTCAATCTTTAATATCAGTGGAGTAGGAGACCCTTTCTTTTAATATTTCTTCCAAATTGTTAGCAGTCACATCACCTAGAATGAGGATGAATGACTGTAAGACTTTTGTTTGTCTTCATCTGATGGAAGAAAACTGCCTCAGAGACCTGTAAATGTTGGTTGAATTTGAGCTGTTAAAGTGTTCAAGAGGGAGTCCTTCTCATAAAGAATAAAGATTTGGTTTCCTGGTGGGGTACGGCAAAGTTTGCTCTTACTCCAAAGTGAAGCACATTTTCTCTCTTACTCTAAGAAATGGACAGGAGTCTTTAACTTAGAACAGCATAATTTCTGGGTAACACACTAATATTTCAAGTGGTCCAGAGATTTCCATACAAGTGTACTTCTCAACAGGCAAGCAAAGCATTTGTCAGTCTTCTGACACTGTCAGGTAGGCTCTACTGTCAGCTGGAATCACCAGTGCTCTGTAGATTTTGGCATAAGTAGCACCAAAATATGCTGGTGGTCACCTAATTGAGGAGGTACATCTAAAAACTATTGTGTTTTTAGCATTTTGCAGAAGATTGCTTTGATTTTCTTTTTTTATTCTACAAGTATTTTGGGCTCTTAGATTCACCTGTTTTGAGATTTTGTGCATTGTTCTGTCTCCACTTTTCCTTCTCCAGTGAATCAGTTAGAGTCCCAAACATGGAATTGTTTCTTAATTTATCCTTTGGAGTTAAGCTGTGATTTGCTCTTTATCCTTGAACAAAATATCAGCATTACACCAAGTCTTTGGCCTTTTCAGTCACCACCCCGATGTGGGCACTTCACATACTTTCTGTCATCACATAGGAGGATACACAAAACAGGATTTTACACTCACAAAATTTGACGTACACACTATGCTTATGCTATGATACAAGGTTGGCTTTGTCTATCGATGTCACCAACAGACTATTAGAAAACTACTCTTACAGTAATTGCAAATCATTTTCATTTTATCATAAGATTTCTGTTTAAGGAAAGGATTACCTTATTTTAAGCCCTGGACAAGCATCTAGCTTTAAGCATTCACTCTGCTGTCCAGTGCTGAAAACAAGCAAAGGAAAAAACCTCTGTCTTGCCTTGCTGTCATCCAACCATTTTCTTTTGATCTTTCAGCTGGTGGGGTATGGAGTGTGTGTGTGGGTTAACAGGTCTTTAACAAAAACAGAAAAACATTTTTTTTAAAATCATGTTTTAACAATTTCCTAATGTCTACCTGATCTGTAGGTCATACATGATATCTTACTTTACTTACTCTACTATTTTATCTTTAATTACATTACATCTTAATCATAGAATGGAAGAGATGTCTAAAGTTCATCTACTGCCCACCTCTCTGGGCAGACTGTTCTTGTGTTTTTTCATTTTCAAGGCAAAGGAGTTTTTCCTCAAAGTCAGATGGAACTTCCTGTGTTACAATTTAGGCCCATTGACCCTTGTCCTTTTACACCACTGTAAAGAGTCTGGCCCCATCCTCTTAATTCCCTCTCTTTAACATTTTCCTATGCATTGATACTATCCATTCTCAGTCCTCTTTCTTTGGGTTAAACAGGCCCAGTTCCCTCTGCCTTTCCTCATAAGACAGATGCTCCTGTCCCCTAAACATCTTTGCAGACATCTGTTGAATTCTGTTCAGGAATTCCTAGTCTTTCTTGCCCTGAGGATCCCAGAACTGGACACAGCACTCCAGATGTGCCTGACTAGGGCTAAATGGATGTGCAGGATTACCCCTCTTGACCTGCTGGCAGTGCTTTTCCTGATGCACCCCGGGATCTCACTGGATTTCTTGGCCACAAGGACGCTGCTGGCTGATAGACCTGTTGCTGTCCACCAGGACCCCCAGGTCCTTTTTCACAGGCTGCTTTCCAGCAGGGCAGCCCCCAGCCTGTGCTGGTACATGGGGTTATTTCTCTCCAGGTGCAGGACCCTGCATCTGCCTTTGTTGAATTTCATGGGGTTTCTTTCTCCTTAATTCTCCAGCCTGTCAAAGTCCCTTTGAATGGCAATAAAGCTGTATGGTCTATCAGTAACTCCTCACAGTTTTGTATCATCAGAACACTTGATGAAGGTATACTCTGCCCCTTCGTGCACATCCTCAATTAATAAGTTAATTAATTAATAAGTTGAACATCTGCATCAATACTCCACAGCAAGCCTGACAACTGAAATTTAAACCGTTTTTTTTCCATGTTATGTCTCAGAATGCCTTTAGAGTGTTGGGAATGTACTGGCAATTTTTAAGAGATTTCTTGGAATGCTTTAGAAAATATGCCAGAGCTTGAGGAATACACAGATTTCTACTTTCTCTAATATGTAACCTCATGTATGTACAAGGCTGAACACTGGCCTTTATTGGTCCAATTTCTACAATCATAGGCAGCACAGAACAAATTTGTGATATCCTGTCTTTCTATAAAGAATACTCTCCACCTTCTTATGGAGCACTATGAAATGGAGAAAGGAAGAGAGATAAAGTTCTTAACATTTTGTGCTGGCAAGAGGTACAAGATCATAGAAGCTGACTTTTATACAGGCTTTAAGATTATGTGCGAGAGATATAATTAGAGTTTCCCAGCAGACTTGATTTTACCACTGATTGTGATTTTTTTCCCCTCCAGGTTCTCTGCATAACATTAAGAAGCACTGTAATAAAGTTACATGACTACAAAACAATAGCTGCACTCCGCCTCTGTACACTGTGGTTGCCATCCACCAGCTAAATGTGAATCCTCCATGTCATTCATAGCTCTGCATGCTTGGAAGAAGGACTGAGTTCAAGTTAAGACTGACATTATTAAGAATGACCGGTCAAATTTTTAACCATTTGATGATGTTATTTTTCCACTGCCCTATAGAACCAAGATTCTGCCAGTGACAATGTGCAGTACTGCTAAAATTCAGTTTTCCCAATAGTGTCATGGCCACAGCAAACCTAGAGGAATAGGGCGATCTTTCTGCAGATATGTGCAGGTCACACCACTCTGCTTCACCTCTGTGTGCAGGCAAGGTAATGAAGTATGTGAGACTTGACAGCACAACTCTTATTATGACATTTGTGTCAGTGTCTGTACTTAGAAGAACTGAATGGACAGGCAGAACAGAGGGGTGGTATGACAAGCTCATCATATATATTCACAAACAAAAATACAGAACTGATAGATCTAATTTTAGGCTTACCAGCAATGTCTCTCTATAATAAGAGGAGCAAAGTAGATGTGCAGCTCACTAGTAAAGGGAACTTTTACTGGACCAGTAAGATATCTTTTCTAATAGGCATGGCTCTGGACCAAGAGAAAGAAGGTGCTGTATGAAGTCTGATCTTATGAAACACATTAAAGAAACTGGGAGACTGAGTAAGTATCTAGTCCAGATCAGACACAGTCATCCTGACCCTCTGTGGGCTTACAGTCACATTAGCAGCTGTCATCCTCATTGGAAATATTTTAAAATCCATGACTAACCAATATAAATTACTATCATGAGTAAGCCTCAATGAACAGAAGCCATAACATCTAAAGTTACACATGCACACGTGAGCTGAGGAAAGTGGCCATTTACATCCTTGTTTGTCAATAGAGAGCCAAAGGCAAATTCATTCATCATGCCTACATCAGACTTCAGATCGGAGAGAAGAGGAAGCGAACTCTAAACTTCCCAAGCCTCTACTGTAGTTACCACCTGACATGTAGCCTTCAGCCCTTTGGAAGTGGGGAAATTTCATTTTGTGCTTCAAGGGACAAGTCTCCAAAATATAATGCCTCTGGTCAAAAAGTGCATTCTTCATCCCAACAACTCAAATTGTGTAGCACAGAAGCAGCTCTGCCACAGCCATTGCTGAGGTACACCAGGACTATTTTCTTGGAAGCTATTGCCTCCAACAGTATTCAGGATTGCACAACACTGGTCTGCAGTAACATGCTTCTGCTTAGGTATCTACAGCATGTCCTGTCAGATCTGTAACTAAAGCAGACACCAATCAACAGCAGAAAAAAAAAAGAAAAATCTTGCAATCTTGCAGACATGACACAAGCGAGTGGAAACCATTCAAGACAGGGTTTTTATTCTACCTATCTTGTTACCTAATTTTACTAATTGTTGTACAATTTACAAGTTGTTTACAAGCTTTGAACCAGACTTGTCACAAAAGAGTAATGTCATAAACTTGGTCCCTAAGTTGGAAAGCTTTTCAGCAATATTTTTCTGTTATCACTTCAGCAGCTCATAGTAGTTAACATATAATTGAACTTTCTATAGCAAAGAACCACATTAAAGAAATATTGCACCAAGGACTGAAACTCTACATGTCTTTTTTCTTTATCAGCAAATTACTGTGATGATAAGCACCAGCAGATATATCAGAAAGCATTTCAAAGATGGAAGATGTTATATTTGCACAAATTTTCATCATTCAGTTTAGTCTCAAAAACCAAAGGAAAATCAGAGGTAATGGAAGTGAGTGCAGCTGTTGTATTTATTTAGTCCCATGGGCAGTGCCATGACAGACACTATTGTAAGTGCAGCTTTTGCCCAGCATTTCATGTTTCCCATGGAGCCTATCATTCCCAAACAGCCTTTTTGTCATTCAGCAATTTTCAGAATCGGATCCTTACCCATTTTCACATTCTACATTATAATAAATCCCCTGTTATAATGTTTTGTTAACTCACTAGTAAATGAATTTAAATGGGGTCTGCTTCCTCTGTGAAGTACTTGGTTCATTCAATGCGCTGAGTTCATACTAACTTATTCCTCTATGTTTTTGTGGAAAGATTGATTAATGGACCATGATGCTTACACAAAAATTGTTAGAAGCAGAAAATTATAAGATATATAAATGTAAACTTAAATCTATAGCTGTTCCTTGGAAAGGCTTGTAGGTAGTTTTGTCAATATTTGTCAACTCAGGGTTTTGTTTTTCACCCATACAACTATAGCCATGATGTCACCTTTAACAGTGCATTGGCTTTAACCAAGTTCACTCCTTGCCTCCTGCCTCTGTCCTGTTAACCTTACAAACTGATGCAAGGAAAAAGATTGGTCATTCTTGCCAGCTGCTCACAACCTGTCATCAGTATTCTCTGATTACTAATATCTTTGCACTAAATTGCAACTCTATTAAATCTGGTCCAGTAAAACAGAGATACAATATTAGAAACATCACTTGGGATGTCCTAAGTGTATAAAATAGGGATTGCATTTCCTAGAGCTGCGGCTGATTGAACCTGTCAAATAGCAGGAGGCCTTAATTTTCTGGAAGCCCTTGTTACACATTAGAGAGAGGCACTTTCAGGGGTGGTTCTATGCCAGGATGACTTAAACATCTGGTTTAGAAGAAGGTAAATTGCCAACTAGGCTTGCCTCCATTCTTTTGTCAGGGAGCCATCTGCCCACTCTTTTGCTTTACACTTAACTTGATCTAGGGTGAAGGTAGTTAAGATCACCCTTGTCTCGTACAAAAAATCACTGAATTCAGAAAATTCAAGAGCAGCACAGATCTATGCAAGATCTTTTTTTATCCCAGGAGACCGAATAAAAAGTATTCACCTACATTTTTACAAGCTTTTTTTCCTAGAGCTTTGGAAATATCTTGACAAAGAGCAAAGATCTTAATCACATTTCAACTTGCCTATGCCATTCTAAAAAGATAGATGTCTTGACACTCTCAAATAGTGGAATATTCTGTTTGGTCTTAGTCATGATTATGCATAACACACTGGAGCAGACCTTCAGTGCCCTGTACAAGGAGCCCACTGGAAGAAACACAGTTCATGCCATTCACTGATGTAAAGCTTACATTTCTGACTGTCACAGTGTTAGTAGACTGATTTATCTGTCCTTTGGGAAAACTCTGGGATGGGATTTGAAAGGTCACTGATATCAGTGGATGTCTGTGCCACATTCTGAAGTACAAAGAGCGAGAGATTTTGTGGAGGATTAGAAAGGAGTTGCACAACAAAGATTTGGTGATCGTATCTGTGGCAGCAGAAATATTCTACAAAAACTCTTAATATACTGTCTGTAGAGTTACAATTTGTGCAGAAAAATATAAAAGCAAGAGATAACAGGAGTAAATACTGCTTCAAGTCAGCACATCATCTCTTATTCACCAGTACAGAGACTGCTGGACTAAAGATTGTAGCTGTATTCACAACCCTGGAGAGTTTTCCCTGTGAATTCTCTGGCAGCATGGCTGCTTTAGGAGCATCCTGGGAAGCACAAGAGGGTTCCTGGTGTCTCAGGCCCTCTTCATTGGGGGCTGGTAGTCAGTGCCCCCCGGGGAGCCAATCTGGACCTCTGAGGGCTGCAGGCTTTGTGGTGCCATCCACTGGCCCCCACAGCAGGTCACTCTCTATCTTTAAACATTGATGAAACAATGCAGCAGGAAGGACCTCATGGAGAGGTTCCTCTCTTGTTTATCTGTGCTTTGTTCCTGCTGCATTTGCAAGTAGGACAGATGGTGGTTGCAATGTGACAGACACTTCAGGTGGCACTGGCCCCAACTGGAAACAGCCTTTGGGAAAGAGGGAAAAAAAGACACCTATGTTGTTCACACTGCTAGGGACCATATCTTGAATTGACTCCTATTGCTATTTGTGTAATAATGATAACTTGTTTGTAAAAAAAAGGAGGCAAATAAAACAGAAATATGTATGCTGAAGTCAATGAGTTTATAGTATCAGGCTGCTTATCAGGAAAACTCAGGTCAGAGTCAACAGAAAGTATGTGGTAAAAAATCTGCTCTTGAAGGGTGATCGAACAGTGAGATCTAATTCTAGGAAAGAGGCAATAAACAACCTCATGTCAGCTTCTTTGTGAAGTAAGGCACAAGCTTGAACACAAAGAGTGCTCTGAATATGCTCTAAGTTCTGTCATTTTAAAGCAATATTCCTACACTAAATATAAGTCCATAAAATCAAAGCTCTTTGATTTTATCCAAAAGACAGTTGCTGTTTGAATAGAAACTTAACCATAGAGGACAGAGCTGGGATGCAAGTAGAGCAGAACCCCTCTCAGCAGGTCCTCCATAGCTTGGTCCATCTGACCTGTGTGGGCTGTACCCATGGCAAATTATTTTAGTCACCAGACATGGGAGAAGACAAACAGCAGGATTTTTCTATTGTCTGTTAGAGGGAATAGTTATTTTTGTGTCACCAGGAAGGGGGAATTCTCAGATTTTCCTGTGTTTTAGAATTTACAGGCCACTGGACATCAGGAGTTGTGAGATTTTATTCAATGAGATACACAGCAAGCAAATCTTCTACATGAATTAGAATTTCGTGGGAGTTTTGATTAGATATGCATTTTCCTTGGGATCAAGTAGAAGCAGTCCATTTTTCCTTTTCACCTACCATTATGTCCTCTCTATATACTCAGTGTTTCTGCACAATTCTTCCCAAGATTCAACAATGTCCTCTAAACTCTCGATTAGACATTTGGAAAATTTTTCTCCAACACAATTACTAATGTAAAACTAAGGGCAAGAGTTTCCACTATCTTTAGTAAATGGTAAAGCCCCCGTCAAATAATGCCATTGTTTCCCAGTAGACAATTGTGGAAAAGTATCCCTACAGGACAAAGAAAGATTTCCCTTCCTAATGAGACCAAAGGAACAAAGCAGCTGCTGAAATAGCGCTGTACCCAATGGATTTGGACTACATAGAGAACTCCTGCACTTGTGGAATGCAATCCATGAAGCAACCCTGCAAATCTCTGAAGAGTGTCAGTTTCTTGAGCTTTACCATGAGGGCATGTGTCACAAGGTCCCAGTCATCCCAGCCTATGTCAGCAGATCTCTGATTTTACTCATCTGCTAGACTCTTACTGCATAAGTCATTGAGTTCTGCAGTTTTCTAAACCTTTTAGCTTTTAGCTTGTTTGCCCCTACATTAAATGCAAGATAATGTAGCTGACTGCTTAAAGATTTTATTGTCAAGACATAAAACTTTTTACAAATTATTGTCTTTTATTTTCCAGGTTGGAAAGTGTTTGAATAAGCAAATCTGATTTGATTTTACCTGATACTACAACTCCATGGCTAATTTACTTTTATTGTGCCATAAATGAACTCCATGACCATTTTACCCTTAGTTCCGAGTGCATTTTTTATGAAAGCAGTCTATAAAGTTTTGTTTGTGGAGCAATAACAGTGAACATGTTGGCATAAGTTACAAAGCCCTAAGTGGTCTGGGACATGCTTTTTTTCTTTTCTTTATCTCTTAAGCCACTGAGTTCACCAGGAGTGCTTCTGTTGTCAGTTCCAGTTCCAGTAATGGACAGGAATATATTTGCCAGGAAAAATGCTCAATTCTAGAACTTGTTTCCAGCTGGACTGCTGGTCCTGCTAGACCTTAGGGCACAGAGCAAAGCATTTTTGTGTTTCTTCATAAGAAAATCCACATAGTTCTTATCTTAAGAGACTTAGTGGGGAAATTGGTTACACCTGAAGTTTCTAGAGGGCTTTTGTGCTTGTGGATATTAATTAGCTCTGTGATTTTCTTTTCTCTAGAATAGTTAGTAATATGTTGTGAATTATTTATTAGATTTTTTTTAATGTAAATCCAACCAGATGCTTGGGCAGTGGTGACATATTTCATAGATATGAATGTCAATAAATAAATAAATAGCTGTGTGTGTCTCTCACAGGCAAGATCCAGGAATTGTCAGAAGAAAAAAGGTAAGACCAGAGTGAATATTTTGACATTGAGAGTGTTTTTGGCTGATGTCACAGCTTTTCTTTCCTTCAATATCCTCTGA
Organism: Euphonia xanthogaster; assembly: GCA_034509185.1. NCBI lineage: Eukaryota > Metazoa > Chordata > Aves > Passeriformes > Fringillidae > Euphonia > Euphonia xanthogaster. The sequence continues at coordinate 41,684,622 of JAYDZK010000056.1, read as the reverse complement.
ATTCTCTTGTGGTATTCCCCAATAAACTATGTCAGTACTGTAAGTAGTAGGTGCCATTTTTGGAAGAACGTTGAATGGATTTTGCAGAGTGCTGAGAACATACTGGTTACAAGGGTACACCTTACAAAACCAACTTCCATTCAAAATATTTTACCTTCAAAGTCCAGGTACAAGACCTTCCCTTAATAAGGGAAATTTTATACTACAGATAAAGCCTTCTGCTGCTCTGTGCAAGTGATCCAAGAGCAGACACGAGCACTTTTACTCATCGTTTACAGCTGTCCAACAAATACTCCCTGTGAATGTATTTCAGGCTACAGGTGGTTCGTGAACTATTCAACTGTCTTTGAGTATGTGCTTCTCTCAAGGCTCTGACTCATATTCACTAAGCAAACAGCTGTGGTGGCTAAGACCTTACTGCCTCTTCTCCCCCATCCCAGCTGTTTGTTACTGACCCTTTGCCAGAAATTCTTGCTCCTGTTCCAGATACAGCAAAACCTGCTGCACCTCAGCTGCTCCAGCTCATAATCTGGTGTCTTACTGCAAAACAACTTCTATTGCTCAGTTAAGCTCATGTACAGGGCTGTAAAATGGAGCAGCTGAGGTGCAGTAAAAGGCTCTGTTCTGCCAGCTCCTTAATTGGGAGCTATATCTTCTTGAGAGACATGCTGATTTAACTAGTTCAGCAAGACCTACCAGGGCTTGTACCTGCAAGACTTATGTGGTCTCCTGACCATGTATTGGCACTGTATTGCTTTTAGGTGTCTAAAAACATTATAAACAAAGTTAAGAAGTTTTGATGCATATAATAGCACCAACTACAGTAACAGCACACCATTTGACAGGTTTTTTTGTTTTAACAACCTGCTTGGTAGTTACATATATGAGTATATTCACTTTAAAAGCAGAAATTCTCTACTCTTCAAATAAGCAAGCACCTAAAATTCCTTGAGCAGCAAAGATTTATGAACATGAGAAAAGTCAATCAGAATTTGCAAAATTATTCTCAACTATTTTTGCTCACATCTATCTCAAGCTTAATATTAAAGCAGACAGGAAAAAAAAAAAACCTGGTGGTTTTCAATCTTTCGTAAGTAAGTGAAAAGGGTGTTTGTGTAAAAGCAGCTACTCTGACTTAGATTACTGTACAGTAAATGTTTTCAGGAATATTCCATTCAGGCCTGTAAAAATCAGTGCACAAGGAAAGACCATACACAACACATATCAATCTGTCCCTTAACTGGATTGCACAAGGAATACAGCAGCTAAAAATTTGGTAAGATATGTATGTTTCCATGGAAAGAAAATATCTTCTACTCCAACTGAAGTCAATCTATTACTATACTACACAAGTTGGAAAACATCCAGACAGAGAATTCCCAGGAAACTAATCAGTTGTTCTTTATAACTGACAGTAAAACTGTACTGCTGTTGAATTAACACTTGCCAGACAAACAGGTCAGCCACTGAAACACAGTCCAATTTGCATTGTTTTACAAACATAATGTGCTGTGAAGTAGATTAAAGCAGCTGTTGCTTAGAATCAAACTGAAGAGAAATTCAAATTATTTATACTGTTAGACTTCTCTACATTAGCAGCTGCTTCAGACTTTTTGCCTCGAGGGAAAGTACAGATGGATTTTGCAACACAAAAAGCACAATACGTTGGACTTCATTTATTGGAAATCACATTTTTAACAGGGAAAGATTAATACCAATGATGATGCAGCTTAATAAGATTTTTGTGAAAACAAGTTACTTTTACTAGCATGATCACAGCTTGGGACATAGGCATGTTGGATATATAATTACTCTAATTACAGGGAAAATTGAAGGAATTTGACTGTAATTGCCCTTTAGTTAGTTGTCCTGAGTATGAGAGTCACCACACCTATTTTCACAACAGCAGATTTCCAAAGGGCAGAACAATACTGGTGACTCTCCATTCTGCTATATGGTTATTGATTATGCTTTCAGCTAACAAGAATTAGTGCTTTCTGAATGTAGCCCCTTCCTCCAACATTCACTTCTTCTGCTGCTGTGCCATTTTCTCTGGCTATGAAATCCAGGAAGAGAGAAGGTATACCCAAATTTATTATTTACCTTCAACAGTTTTGCTTTGTTGTGTTATTGCTTCACTTCACAGTTACAACAACTTTCCATGCAAAAAATTTATAAGGCAAAAGCTGAAGCAGAGCAAGCTGAAGCCTTTGAAGCAAAAAGTTTTTAAAAATAAGTGTATTTTATAATTCCTTAAAATTGCCTTTGGACCCTGAAATTACACATTCACAGAAATACAAAATGGTTGAGGTTGACAGAGACCTCTTGGAGATCATCTAGTCCAAACCCACAACTAAAACAATTGGCTCAGGACACTGATCAATAGAGTTCTGAATATCTATAAGTACAAAGACTCCACAACTCCTCTGGACAATCTCTTCCAGTTGTTGTTGTACCACCTTCACAGTAAAAATATTTTTTCTTAGCCACACACAGTAAATAGAGATTCACGAGAACATGTAATATCTTAATTATTGCTTAACAGAGTAATCTTTCTACTGAGTTTCATTTTTCTTCTACATGCTTTATGGACTCAGCCATCTGTCTTCTGCTGGCACCCTACCCTATAACCCCCAGTGGATTCATTTAACCCTATTTAAGTTAAGACACTCTTCCATTTTATTCAGTGGACGTGATATTTTCTACTAGGGGAATAAATCCTAAAGAAACTATTCTGTTTTTACACTATGCACAAATAGAATTTGGCTGCTCCTATATAATCTAAAATATGCCTCAATTATTATGCAATTAGCATCAAAATGTGATATGATTCATGGAAAAAGCATTCAGCAATTAGCAAATAATATACCTGGCTACAGTACAGTAGTAGTCCTCCTGGAGGAAAAAAAAGGACATAATTAATATATTTCTCTAAGGAATTGTCTGATTTCCTAGTTAAGTTTGCAGGTTACTGGAATGACCCCATAAGGAAATTCTGACCATTGCAAGAGCTTTGCTTACTATGTAGTTTTCATAGCATCAATCCAGACAGTAAAGCAAAATCCAGCAGGTAGAAATGCCAAAAAAATCTTATCTCAACTATACTCTACTTCCATTGGTATAAAAGAATTTGGACTCTCAAACTAATTTTCCATCATGTAGTGTAAATATCATTCAAAGCAGCAGGAGAATCACAGGTTAGGACAGGCCTGTGAAATCTTTTCAGAATATCTGCCATCACTGTGGTTCTGGCTGTTAGGAGGAGGAGCTGGAAGAATGAATATTCTCATATCTTTTTAGAGCCAAGACTCACCATTTTCAGTCCCACGATGGGATCTAAAACTTACCATCAGAAAAAGCAGATCACTCTTATTAGAACAATTGTGTTTATTTATTCATTTATGAAGAATCTGAAATGAGATTCATCTGACATTGAATCTGCTCAATGTACCTCCATGGTCTTTGATGGAAGTATAAGATCTTAAATACATACTTGAAGTAGACAGCTGTCTAAAACACACACACACACATGCAAAACAAACAAATAAACAAACACAACAGTAACAACAACAACAACCAAAAAAAAACCCAAAGGAGGGATTACCTTGACATTTTATCACAGAGCTCTACCTTGCTGTGTCAAAGTGTGTTGCATCCCCAGTGATCAGAGGGTGATCTGATGCTGTCATACAGTGGCATGGATTTACACACATCTGTATATACAACTGGTGGCTTGGTGTGCTTAGAGTCAGCTTACAGAGGTGCATACAAAGGGAGACAAACAAGGTGGAACTTGATACGACCTAGTTTGCAGTCACCCAGAGACCCAAGGACTAATATTCTCCAAAAGAAAGGCTAACATGTGAAGAGTGTCCATACTTATACAGCGAGCACAGTTAGGGAAGCCAACTGGAAACTTTACCTGCATGAGCTCCCTGGGAGAGGATCACCAGCCAGGCAGCTGCAGAAGCCTGGCAGGTTTACACACACACATACACATTCTGTCAACACCATTCACACAGGAAGGGAGAGGAAAGGAAGGAAAACTGAATCTAGATCTCCATTGAGATGTCCCCTGAGCAAAGTGATGACACCTCTCTGCCTCCTCCCAATTTATTTCTTCTCTCTAGAGCAGCTTTTCCAGGTCAGTAACAGACTGTGCCATCTGCCCTGGCTGGGAGGAATATGGTGAAAACCCCAGAAGAACAGACAAATCTTGGTAGAGGGAAAACACTGCTAAAAAGCAGCTCCTAAAAGCAAAATGCTTGGAGTGAGTTCTGGTGTGAGTCACCAGCCAAAAGACAAGGCAGAGCAGCACAAATGTTATTAAGGTGGATGCATGCCCAGTGCAAAGTGAAGCGGACAAAATTCCCCTTTTGGTGCCACTGCACAGTAGCACAACTGCCCCGTACCTGCAGGCCACCTTCCCAGGTAATGATGCTTTCACTTTTCACAAAACCCACAAAGTGCCTTCTCTGAGCATTTTCCTCCTAATGCCCTCAAGGTATTCAAGCTACTGCTGCTCGGAGGCAATGCGTTTTCACACTTGTGCTCTCTTCCTTTCACCTTCCACCTCACCACCCCGGCTGAGTCCTTAAGGGCTATAATTTGTTTAGTGGTTGAGTTTAGCTGCTCTATAGAGACAAGAAAGTATACCTGAGCTTTTAGCAGCATGACTCACTTGAAAGCTAGTTTTCATGCCCAGCACAATAGCTGAAGTCAGGATCCATTTTGCATGTGCTGTAAGAGGGTTCAGAGCTGCCTTGTTGTAGGAGGATGTAAGGGAGCAGGCAATTACAGCCCACAGGTACAGGTATCCTCCTACCCTGACAGGCTCCTGCAGAAGTCTTTTTCTGTGATTTTTCGCTCATGCATATGGGAATGACTGGATTTATAGCAGTTCTCAGGAGAGGCAGGTACTTAAGGATTTGGAGACATAAGGGCAAATTCTACTCTTGAACCCACATGGTGGATTGAAGAGGAGAAATTAGCTGTATGAAATAAAGCCAGGTACTGTGACTCTTTCTCGTAGGTAAATATTTCTTTAATTTTTTGGTATATCCAGCTGTGGCCTGTAGCAGAAAGGAATATCTCATAATGAGCTCTGTTATAAATGGCTCTGAAACACAGAGTGTTGGAATGCCACTAAAAATATTTTGTCTGTGGCTTTTGCTAAGGCTCAGCTCCTCAGGAAATACTTTCATTGTTTAATGCTGTCATTTTGTACATATCCAATATTTTCTTAATCTGTCACTGGGAATAGTTTATTTATAACATATAACAAGCTTATTTTCCAATTGCATGCTGTAAATATGTCTTAACGGTCTTGCCAAAAAAACTAACTATCCACTATAGCTGCTCAGTTATAGACATTTAACCACTTTATTAGCTTTTAAAAATACCAGAAGTATGTGTCAAATCCTCCCCCTTTTTTTCCACTGAAATAGTGGACGTACAAGTTTGAGTCAGGATTTAGCCCTGAATTTGTCATTCACATCTCTCCAGAAGTAATACCAAGGGGCAGAGGGACTTAAAGACACCTACTCCACGTTTCTTACCTGGCGCTTCAAAATTCGCCACTAGCCCATGATAAAAGCAATTATGGAGCTAGAAAACAAGGAATCCCCCTGGTCTTGCTGGGGCATCTATGGGGAGACTTCAGTGCCATCATAAGCTGTCTCTTGTTCTCCCCTGGAAGATACGAAGGGAGCAAAAAAGACCCTCTCTTTCTTAGGTCTTGGGATTGTTATATAGATTTCCTGCTGAATTTTACAGCTGGCAACCAGGTAAAGCTTATAAAATGTGTTTCATACACAGAACAACGTATTCTGCCACAGATCCTGTTTGCTTGGAGGAGCTAATTGATCAAAGAGTTTTGTGCTCTAAATGTTGCTAAGTCTATACACGTGTGTGCCTCTGCGTGTGTGTGTATGTAGAGGATAAAAATGAAGCTATGTGGAGTACAGAGATCTTGCTAAAGCATTCATACATCTGCCAGCAAGTCTGCTGACAGCTTAAGGTTTTTTAATATATTTACACAGCTGTAATATATATACTTTTATGGGGAACATTTTCCATCATTAGCTTTCCAACAGGTTAAGAAGGTTATTCATAGATATATCTACACACAATGAGCCAAACTCTGGTCTCAGCTGTAACAGTAAATACAGAGTCACTCATTAAAATTGATTGCTTTTCCTTTTTTTTTTTTTCCATTTAACTTGTACCTGGTAACAAAAAGGAATTTGTCCTCTCTGTATTCCAAGATCCCAGCAAGACTGCTGACCTTCTGTACTCAAGCAGATAATCTGATGGTCATTTCTGTGTCATAGCAGTGGAAACAGCCTGCCAGCACTTAATGTGTCCTGCAGTCATATGCTTTGGCTGATAAGATGATGGGAATCAATCTTTCTGCAAGTAGTGTCCAAAGGTTGTCTCTAGGACTTAATTCACAAGAGCTGCTTCTACCTCACTAGTGTCTAAAAAATAATCAAGAATTTCCTCAGATATATGGTTCTTCTGACTAAAAGCCATATACACACTTTAGCCACGCTTAGAGCAAATTTTCATTAGAACATCATTAAAATGGGGCTTGTGATATGAGCCCAAAGCTGATATTGCCTCTGCTAGTGGAAACGTTTAGTAAATGCACTTCAGTGTTTAGAAAGTAATTTCAGATTTCTGCTACTATCGTAGAGCCTGGAGTTTGTTCTTTGTTGAGTCACTCTTTTTAACTGATATGGTTAGACAAGTTTTTAGAGCAAACACTCCTTTTCAGCTGTGTCAGGAGATTTTTAAAAGCTGCCTTGTCAACTATCTTAATGTGGTGGCTCCATGGCTGTAGGGACACTGTGTCTGAGCACTGCCTGCACTGCTGTTGCTTTCCACTGCTAGAAACTCAATGGATGAAAAGGAGCTGGGGAGGACTATGTCAAACCAGAAATACAGGGATCTCCACAGAGAGTAAACTGCACAGTTTTCAGGATCACACTAATTTATGCATGAGGAAACAATCAAAGTCATCTGAGAAACTTGGGATGTACTCCTTAGGTATATTAGCAAACTAAGCAGGCTGTAAGACCAAGGCTGGATATTGGCAAAACTTGGATGTTGCCTAAACTGAATGAAATCTCTATCAAAGCAGTATTTTCTCTTTGCAAAAGCTAGTTACAAAACAGTGAATTCCCACACAGTGTGGCATTCCATCTCATGGCAGGACAAGCAGCAAGACAAACACGGAAATCACTGAAGGGAATTAGACTGGAAACTATCTTCCACAGGGGCCAAATCTTTTCACATATCTCTACTCTACCAGACAGAACTAAGCCCTGAGCCCCCCATTTAATTCTCTCAGTAAAGCCAGAGCGAGTCCCAAATAGGTCCCAGGTTTCCAATTTAGTATGGGACTTCCTTTTAAGATAAGGATTAGGATGAAATATGGGAATATTACCTATTTCTACATTTGTTATACTTTTTCAATAGAAGCCACTAAATTTAGATTGAAGAACGTGTAGTTGTCCATCCTTCTACACCCTGCTCTGCCCAGTCCTCCCACTGCTACTTCCAGCCACCCGTACCGGTCAGCAACAGGGACAGGAAGGGGACACAAGCAGTGAGACAGACACTGGGGACCACAAAACCGTCACTGGGTGCTTTGTGCAGTGCCTGTCTGCCAGCAGCTGAGCAACGAGCAGCTGAGAGGGGTGGTTCAGGGGAGACATGGTCTGAGTGATCTCACTGCCACTCAGTGGGCTCTGCGTGCCGGGCTGCTCCCCCACGGGTTGGCTGCCCAGAGCTGGAGCTACCTGCAAATCCCAGCTGCCTTCAAGCTCTGCATTAGTCTGCCTGAGCAAAGATACCCCTGAGGTCTGGTTACACATTGGTTTCTGTCACATGCAAAGGAAGAGGGAGGATTTTTCAGGGAAAGGTTATTAAAGTCTGTGATAAGATGCTGAGAAACCCAAACATAAACTCCCTCAAAAATAATAGGAACTGTGTGAGAAATTCTTCATTTCAAGTGTTTGTATAGTGTAGCTCTATATAATGTTACAAGTGTAGTCCTGAGTGTCGCAATCTTAACTATACACCAGCGTGTGTTTTTAAATGTAATGCGTTTTGATGTCCTGTTTGCATTGGACTCACTACTGTAGGTCTCTGCAGGACACTGTTTACAAAAGAGATTACCAAAAATAAAAATTACAAAACAAAGTGGTGTAAGTTTCAGAAATGAGAGTAGGAATGCCTCCCTCCGGAAGTTTTTGCCACAAGTCCATACATAAACAAGGCCAAAGGGACTCATTATAAACCAGGCTATTTTCCTATTACCTCAGTAAGATGGGGGATCAACAGCTATCCTGGTCTTATTTTGCAGGCTAAAACCTGGAACTGGTTTAAATCTACTTTAATCTAGTTCACAGTTCATGGAACAGCTGTATTGAAATGGATTTTTTTTGTGTTGAGTTCTGTAGCTCCTAGATGAAAAAAAAAACCTACATGAAAAGTAGTTCTTGTTTATGAATCATTTATCTTTCTAGAAGCATAACAAGAAAAGGTAGCCTTGGTAAAGTTAGCTCCTTTCTATGCCACTAAGATGGACTCAGCTCTGGCTTTTGCACTGATTTACAGTTAAACATGTTATCATTGGGGAGAACTCTAAATTTTTCTGTCGCTCTCTTTCCTACTCCACCCCCAATTTCCAATTTATTGCACTAAAAATTTGCAGTTCAATATGAGCTGCTCTTGCTTTTATCTCTTTTTCTTTCTTTCTTTTTCTTTTTTTTTTCTTTTTCTTTTTCTTTTTCTTTTTCTTTCTCTTTCTTTCTTTCTTTTTCTTTCTTTCTTTCTCTTTCTTTCTTTCTTTCTTTCTTTCTTTCTTTCTTTCTTTCTTTCTTTCTTTCT
>JAYDZK010000056.1:41651576-41675624 GCA_034509185.1 Euphonia xanthogaster | reverse complement strand
TTTCTTTCTTTCTTTCTTTCTTTCTTTCTTTCTTTCTTTCTTTCTTTCTTTCTTTCTTTCTTTCTTTCTTTCCTCTTCCCCAAATTTTAACCCTCTTGCACCATGAATGCAACATATTTGTCATCCAGAGCACTATTGAACAATTACTGATGTCCACCTTATCCCTGATGTAAATAATTTCATCACCACTCGATGATGTCTTTAGTTTCTATTATAGGAGTGTATAGAAGTACTGCTCATCATTAAAGTCCCTTCAGTCTAAATGCTGCTTAATTATATATTCTATAGCTATATGGCACAGCAGAGTGTGAAGAACTGGGACACAACATAACTTTGTCAATGTGCCATTTGCCTGAATGAATTAACTTTCACAATTTTAATGGTCAAACAGCATGCTGGTGTTACTGTAGTGATTCTGATTTAGGAATATGTACAGAGCTGGTGAGGACTTCAAACCAGTGTACCATGTCACTTTACATATGAATAGAAACAATCCCTGCCCCAAAATTCCTTCTAGCCTGAATGGGCAACAAGGACAAGAGGGTACCTGGAGAACAAAGGCGCAGAGAGGAGAATATCTACGGCCACATCCGCTGCCCTGTTCCTGAGGGCGAGCCTATGCACTCAGATACCTACTCTTGCTGGCCCAGTAGCAGAGGCAGTCTTAAGCACATAAGAGCTGTGAAACTTAACTCAGTCAGGCAAGCTGACAGCCTTCCTAATTACATTGTGCAAATAGACTCATGAGTGAAGTGTGTTCACATCAACACTTGAAGGAAACAAATATAAGCCCTGCTTGTTTCAACAGCTCCTGGCTATAAATCTAAGAGGAGATAGCTTTGTACAAGATCAGATCTAAGTTGTACACGTGGTCCCCTGCATCACTGCGCTGCTACTGAGCCTGACTACAGGAAACAAATCTGCCTGAGCAAGGATTTATCACTCGAGGCAAGTGATACACTCCGGTTTATAAGTATAAATTTCCACAGATAGGAGAAGCGTTTTGTTCCTTGGCCACAATAGATGCTGATGCATGCCTTAGCTGGGATCCACTGTGCCCCTCGCTGATGGTTGTAAGGCAGCACAGTAAATGGCCCCTGTGCTGGCTGACAATATCACAGTGGCAGATGAGTATTATGATAATCACAAGGCACTGGATAATCACCTCTGTTACTAGCTTGCTGCCTAAGAATTAGCTCTCCTCTTCAGAATAAGGAGCAATTTTACTGCAGTCAAACTCTGTGATTTTGTGCTGCTCCAGACAGGACTCTGATCTGAAGCTGGCCCTACATTTTTTCTCAAAGATTCAGAATAACACAAATATTTGAAGATTATGCTTCATTTTAGATATATGGGCCATTGAATGTAGGTGTTCAGTTTGTCTTCAGGAAATGTGAATCACAGATCATCCAAGGTAGTGGCTCTCATTTCTAACTCTGTAATGATTGGTACTCTGTAACATGAGCACCTGTATCACTGAGATTTTTCACTGTGACTGAAGAATTTTTGTAAGCGCCCGGTCAACAGTTATGTACCATCATACACATCAATTTAAAAAAATAATCTGAGAAAGCATAATATTAACTCCTTTTGGAGAAAAGCACTCAGTTCAGGTTTTATGCAGCAACAGAAGAAACAAGGGCTGTTTACCACAGCATACATGTCACAAAAGCTGCTGGTATTCAGCCAAGTGTCTGATTTCTCTGTTTGAAAGAACAGTCCACTGGGTGCAGTGAAAATGCGAAGGAGAATATTAAAAAGTGGAATCCCGTATGGGTGAATAAGCAGTTTCTTTGAAGCTCAAATCTGACATATATTTCAGAGCTCAACAGAAGCAAAAATTGATTCTCAGATTACTCTTCTTTCTAGCTTAGGATGAACTTGAAAGGAGAGCTGACACCAGCATGTAGAAACACGTACACAACCATTTCTGGGCCCTTCGCATTTCCAGGAGCAGGCAAAAACAACCAACATGAGGAAATAGCTTGACAAATAGAGCCAGACCATTGTCTTCATTTTTTTACCACTCTTACCTTCTTCAAGTGACTGACCCAAAAGACCTGGGGTTTCTGTTTCCTAAAGCTCCCAGTTGAATGTTTGTCCCCTGAGGATTGTGAGCTACAGATTCTTCATGAGAACAGAGACAACGTGGCTCTGCCTTCTGCATCAGTATCTCCAAGATCAGACAAGTACCGAGAGGTGTGTTATTCCTCCCCTCCTTACCTTCCCTTCAGCCAACAAACCTCCCTTCTGCACCTGATGAGTAGAGGAAGAAAGAGGACATGGAGAGGGAAGTATGAAAAAAGAACAATTTGCTGCTTACCCAGAGAAATTCCTCAGCAGATTAGGGCCACTGGATCACCTCTCAAGCAAAACCTGGGGCTGATATCTGAAGATGTCAAACCACATGGTCAGCTTTGCAGGTGGAGCGTGAGGTTCTGCTGATGCCCTGAGAACTTGCATGGGATGGGAATCTGGTCCAGCACATTGCTCCACAAATAACAGTGTAATCCACAGTCAAGGGCTCAGCCTCAACCACCCGTGGCCATGAGATACTGGTGGCAGGCTCCCATCCTTATCCAGGTGTCCAGTGGTCCATCTGTCCAGGAACACCTACCCTTCAAACCCAACCCTTACCTAAATGTTCATGTGGCTCAAGACCTTTGAAACCACGGGGTGGCAATTTTCAGTACAAAATGCCATGCTCAGTGGGGGAAAAATTTTGTAGGAAGTTTATTCACAATTATTCCTGTTTCACTGAAATAGAAATGTATAGTGTATTATTTTGATTATCTAAGTACTGCTGCTGCGCTAGGAAAAGTGATTCGCCCAGCACTAGAGGGTTCACAGGCTCTTCCCACCACTTTACATTCTGCTTTCAGCAACATCCAAACTCAATTTAACATTTCTATTCTCTTCCTAGTGTTGTTATGAGGTAATGGTTCTCTTAATCTAAATCTTATCTGCCCAGCTGCAATTTTTATATTTTCCTCTGACTGTGTTAGTCACATAAGATCGAAGAACATGAGAATTTTGAAAATCTTTCAGAGGTTAAGATTACATGTTTGGAATTTGTTTCATCAGTCAACTTTATTAATAATCTGCAGTTTGAACTGGATTTGAAATTGAAGTGAGTAGCACTCACTAACAAAAGAAATAAAATGCGCCATGAGAAACATTTTGTCTATTAATGTCTGCTACTTTTCACTTACAATAAGTGAAATAGATTAAATGTACAACAAAGAGTGAAGAAAAAATAAAGTCTTTCTCTTTATTCCTCTCCTTCTCTGTTGTTGCTCAAATAAGGTATTAAGGTATATATTGTCATTAAAAAATTGGTTTATGATCTTTATTGAAGCAGTACTCCAATAAAGGCAGAAAAATTAAGGTTTTTTGGAGTATAAATTGAATATCATCGATCTGTATATAGATCTACCACTTTCAGATGCCATCAGCTGTGGAGTTAATTATATTTTAGGCATGAACTCTGTCTTTACAGCACAGGGAACAGTGAGGCCTGGATTGTGGCTGACATTTCTGTGTGGTGTATAAATGAACATGTGCATGGATGTTTATGGACATGCAAGTCTCCCTCTCCTAAACATCTTACTAGAAACTAAGGATTAGGCAGCTGACCAGCTTCTGCAAACCTTTCATCATTTGTCCAATCTCTCTCACTGCCTTCCAAAGGGAAATTCTCTCCCTAGGAACATGTGCACTAATTGCTTGCCCAGAAAGGAAATTAATGACTCAAAAATCGTGATCAACAGAACACATTTTGAAGATAGCAAGTCCTGAGAAATGTCATCTTTGTCAGACTAATTTCTATTCTCTAGTTCTTGAATTTGGGTTGTTTTTAAATGGTGGAAGCTGAGGTAACATGCCATGTGGCTGTGGAGCTGTATCACTGGGTAGATCACTGCCCTTCCTGGTGGTGTGAGTGTACAGGGAAAGAGACACAGCTCTGGGAAGTGTGGTTCCAACCCTGCCTCTGGCCTTATCAAATCCATATCAGCACTGTTTAAAAGCCAGAGCACAATTTCCATGCCGTGTCAAAGTTCCATTTTGAAAAATATCCTTACCAATCAGAGCAGTTCTGCTTTGATAATCCATTACTGTGCATAATTTCAGGGAGACATCAAGCAAGGAGGCACAAGCATTTTTTTTTTGCTGTGTGCTATAACAGTGAGAATGTGAAAAGGAGGAAGAGTTAATTTCTAACCCTCTCAGAGGTGGAAAAAGGCAAAATGGCTCTTAGCCTCCATCCTCAAAATATGAGTCATTAAACATGAAGATATGTTTATTGCAGTGTTTTTACATCATATTTAAATGGCCCACCATTCAGCGTTTAGGCATAGTCACAAGTCATAATATTCTTTCATTTCTCATAAAAGTGAGGTAACTAACCTGTGAGATATTTATTCTATACAGGCAATTTTCCATCAAAGATATTTTTATATTTGATCAGTATGTATCCCAAAGTGCTTATAGTGTCAAAATAGTCTTCAGCCTGGAGTTGCAATGAAGAGGAGAGTGTAGTCTTTTACATGGGTGGCCCTTTCAGTCAATAACAGTTCACCAGTATACCCAATTGCCAAAAGCCAAAGAGAAACAAGATACTTCTCTGATTTTGTGCAATCTAGAAGGAAGACCACATGACACATAGGGGTGATAAATTGAATTAAATCTCTTTAATGAAAAGAGAGTTGCAAGGTGTCTTTAGGGAAAGATAAGAAGGCTACAAACATTTCTGTGTAACTTCTGGTGAAACTAGAGTAGTGTCTTCATTAAAGGCTTTTATGATCCTATCTAGCTCCCTTGTCTCTTGCTCTTGTTAATATTATTATTGCATGTATTAGAGAAGAACCAGCAAATGAATTTAGCGCAACAAGAGAGAAGAGAGCAAGGAAGAATCAGAAACAGAGCCAAAACAAATAGTGGCAGCTATTCTTCAGAAATGCCCAAAAATATATTTACGGGATGAGTGCTCCCAGAGGAGAGATTAGAAGTATCACCAAAAGAGTGGCTTCTTAACAAGTTTCTGCTGTGTGAGAGAAATGGAACTTTGCATACTCCTTTTAAACAAACAGTTCGGCAGCAAAGACGACTAGCTCCACTCACTCCATCAGTGAGCTAAAATTTATTTTCCTATTGATCCTAGCCAAATCTATTTTGTGCCGTGGAAAGATTACAATTTATTTCAGTTCCAGTGGATGTTGTCCTTAGGCCCCAAAGAGAGGCTTCCTGTTGCACCCCTCTTAATGCAAGGCTTGCAGAGGGAGACTCAGCCTGGCCTTCATCTGTCCCATGACAGGTTTGCCTTGCACTTAGCAGCAGTGGCTCCCTAGACTACAGCAGGGAAACAATGTCATTTCTTACCTGCCTTTGGACCATGGTGATGAGTCTTGTTCAAGAATTGTTTTCCATACAGGTTGCAAAGTATTCTAAGACAGGGAATTTGAAATCAGTACAAATCAGAAACCTTTCTGTATCAGTAACTGTAATTTCCCGTTAGCAGATCTACCCAGAGATGCCAGAAAGATAAGTACTTAAGTATATCTTTAAGGTGAATGGCAATTCTGTTGAATTAAGCACATAGGCAAGAGTTTTACTGGCTGGCTTCTCTAGGTAGAGTACATAAACAAATAAAGTCTATTAAAAAAATAATAATGATTTTCAAAATAATTTGGTCTCAGACTCAGAACTAAGCAAATTAAGAAATAAATTAGAAAAATAATTTCTGGGTTTAACTGACCTTTTCCTGTGGATTCAAATCCTGGTGGCACACAATTACTGATGTAAAACAGGAAACATGGTGTCTAATTTAGGGAAATATATCAGATGTGAGGAAAACAACATGAGAGAATGGTATTCATGAAGAAAGGGTAACATGACAGATTATTTAGAAGGTTTTTGTGCGTGTTTATTTTTACACTTAAAGCTAGATCACATAAGTAGCAGAGATCTCTATTTTCTCTCTGCCCAGCAGTGCACTGAGCAGCTGCAGGGGCAGAGCCGTGCTCACGGAGCTCTGTGCACGTCATGAGATGAGAGCCAGCAGCATGTGCAGCAGGCACAGCATCAGCATCAGAGCCTCTTAAAGCTCCAAAGGAGCAGCTACACCCCTCATGCCTGTGAGCAATGATGTATTTGTACAGTGGGCCCTCACAGCTCCAAGGGATACCTAATTTAAAACTCTAATCATTTAAATTCTCATATACATATATATATTTACTGAAGGGGCTGTGAGCCATTAAAAGGAAATGACTGAGAATAAACAAAATATTGTTTCGAGGAGGTGGCTCTGTGTGTCATGTAGCTTTTTTCAAAATACAAAGGCAGACATATAAATCTCGGGTACTCAGCTGGCAAGAGGTGGGAAATTCAAAGCCAAAGCTGCTCCTCTGTCCTAGGTTGGCCTTTTGGTGCCCTGTGATTTTAAGAACTTCACTTTGGGGTGTGTAATCTTGTTTATAAAATGTGTCACAGTACTTACTACCAGGGGTGCAAATTCTGCCTGCCTGCAATGCTGTTGCTTTATCCAATGTGCATCCAGGATGAAATTGGCCTAAGGCGAAAGTGAATGCCACAGTCCTGCCCTTCATTTTGCAGGATTGCCCTCTCAGTCAGTACCTCTTGTTTATTGCAAGTGGTCTGCATGGACTGATTTGAACCGTCCTTTATCATGTGACAAGAGAGGCAGAAATTATCAAGGAAACCATTAAAGCAAATGCTTACAAAGATGTCTGCTGCATTTGACCTACATTTCACCCATCTGTTACAAATCTGATTTATGGAAAAACTGAAATCATAATATTTCCTAAAAACCTAAACACTTTTAACTCTGCCTAATTTTGTTGAGTCACATCCTTTTTCTGATACCTATCTGTCTTCTTACTAAGCCAAGATACTTACACATAAGACATAGAATGATAATGTTCCTAAGCCCCAGCTGATTATTTTCTCTGTCAGACATGG
This sequence comes from Euphonia xanthogaster, assembly GCA_034509185.1. Lineage (NCBI taxonomy): Eukaryota > Metazoa > Chordata > Aves > Passeriformes > Fringillidae > Euphonia > Euphonia xanthogaster. The sequence goes on along the minus strand of JAYDZK010000056.1, from coordinate 41,668,646 downwards.
GAGATACATAACAGCATAGAAGTCAGGATAAGGAAATGGTGGAGCAGCACCAAGTAGGAGAAATTACAGGCTTTGCTGTGTGATTGCCAGCGAGGAGCCTTAGCAGGTCAGCAATCAGAATGATTATTTATGCAGAGCAGATTTGCAGGGAACCACACATCTTTGTGCTAATTTCAGTGTCAGAGACATACAATGCTCTGTCACGTTGGGAAAAGGAGGGGAATGAGCAAAAGTGCTACAGAAAAGGATCTGGGAAATGAAGCTTTAATAAATTTTGCTGCAGTATACCATCTGTTCCAATGGGAAATCTAAGCTGTCATAAATCTGAATGTTGTGGCTAGAAAGACGAAGGGCATGCAACCCAAATTTGTAGATACTGTGTCATGAAAACTGCAGAATAGAACTGAGGCATTAGCATGATGAAGATGGATTCTTTTCTGGTTGGGAATACTTCTTGATAATGCTTTGGTCCCCTTTATTTAATTCATTACATAAGCTCAGTAGGTGACAAGGTTTGTAATAAAAAACGAACACAAATATTGACAAAAAGTTGACCTGTGTTTGTTTACTGTGAGTAATTACTGAGTATAGCAATGTGTTTTCTACTCCTTTTGGGGGGCAAAATTTTTTAAATTTTTAAAAATTTTGCCCACCAAAAGGAGTTCTGAAGAAATCACCATACCTTGGACTCCTCTTAGGGAAAAGTCAGGTGGGTATCTGACAATAAGCAGGATTAACATACCTGAGCAAAATATGAATCTTCCCTCTCTGTGTCTTTTAATTCCTGCCTGACTGAGCAAAAGGTAGAAAGAACAAGATGCAACATAATTAATTATTTTAAAATTAAATTTCCTATTACCTACAAACCATATTCATGAACAAGGACTCCTTTAAAGGAGGCAAAAAGAGACCAAAAATTAATCTCAGTTCAAATAAATTTCTAATATAATCTTTTTTTCCCTATTTTTTATTATTCACAGATGCACAATATATCTGCTAATGTTGCTTAAAACAGGGATAATAACATCACAGGCAGGCTAATATGTGTGCTTTGTGACACAGCTCTTTTGAAAGGGATTTCTCTCTTTCTTCCATGACTACCAATGGCTTCTCCAATGTAATACAAATGAGTTCTAACATAAATACCAGTGGACTCTCTGCTTAACACTTGCTTTTTGTCAGTACCATTCACGTACAGCTCAGTCACAGAAATGCAGTGGAAAATTCTGATATTCATGCAGGATTTTAGAAGAAAAAGGTAACTTATTTTTGCAGAACTGAAAACATTGTACATATCGAGAAAACATTGTAGCCCACTTAGAACTGGGACAGGAGCTAATGCATACCAAGCATGCAGTATGCAAAAGCATATTTTTGTCAGTATTGGGCATGCAAAGTCTTACAAGCTCACTTTAAAATGGGCATTCCTTTCTGTGTTCTATCCATTTCCACTGTTTGCTCAGAACCACAGTTTGAAAAATCCTTTATGCGGACACTGAAAGATAATTTTTCACACTTTGTATATATCTATATCTATTTGTTGGTATTGTAAATAAAATAGATAAGCCTATTAAAAATCAGGGTCCATCTCTAAGCAAGAAAGACTTGACTAAAAAATGAGCAGACTGATGGCAAAGCTTAAGTCATAACTAGTGACATAAAATAATAATGTCATATATGCCCCTTTTAAAGTACAAGCAATTGTGTGTAAATATGCATTGAAATCCACTTGTTTGTTCATGTAGGACAATTTCAAAATCAGGAATTTTGAATGGACTAGAGGGCTAAGTCAGGTTCTTCACATACTGATGCTAGCAAGTTTTTTTCAACATATAATATTGCTTACAAAATCTATATAATTTCCAGATGATCCTTATGACTAACATGTAAGATAATAATAACATGTAACATCATAGGACTACTGGTCAGAAGTGCTTGTCTCTGGGTGGTTCTATTGGATCAAATCCCCGGACAGCTTTTCTATTCTGTACCCACTGCTTTTGCATTTATTTAGCTCAGGAACAGGAACTCACCGTAACAAGTATCACTTGCGAGAATGCCCATGGGAAAAATATGTCCTTTCTGTGAGATGGTTCCAGGAATTGGCTACTTACAGAAATATGGAAGCTAAAGATTGCATATCCAGCTGTGCTGGGATTTATATGCACTCTGGAACTGTGATTTGCCCATGCCTCTGAATGCTGAAACTGCCTTATCAAGAGGTAGTGCTAAAAACAAAAAAAGGGTTGACATCCACAAGTAGACAACATATATATTTTTCAATCCAGGTATAGGATAAACTTTTTCTCTTTACCCTCCTCACACCTTCTGCCCTCAGGCAGAAGAATGAGGAGGACATGGTGAGAGATGACGGAATGGAACACACGAAACTCCAGCAGTACTCAGAAGGAGGTGGGTTGCTGCACCAGAGAAATGCTTCGGAAAACATTTTGAGCTGTTCTGCTGCTTCAACAATCTGAGTTTACTAGGCGCTGTGAGACGCACTTGCAAACTGAACAGCCTGCAACAGCCCCATGAAATAGGTAAGACATAGCAAGCTGAAAAGAGCAACCGATCTTTTGCTTGGAATCATACTAGGATTTGGCAAGCACACAGAGAGCTATAACAGAGATGGTTCAAGCTTTCCTGCATTCTGCAGGACTCGTGACCACAAAGAAAAGGCTTGCCTTGCTGAAGCAAAAGATAGGGACAGATACAGGTACTTACCAAGACTCTTGGTATGAATCAGTGAGTGTAAAAACACAGTAGAATCACAATAATATACAATACCTGACAACATTCATCCAGATATTTCACCTAAAGAGATGAGGAAAATTGAAGACATGAAAAAAGTCTCTTCTGGAAACTTTGTGGTAGGTTTTCACACTTAAAAGGCAGACTTTCTCAAAGAGTTAAGTAATTGCAGTCATGCTGTCTTAAAATCTGAACTTGGAGAAGATGATAGCTACTGAAGAAATTGTGGTTTGATTTATCATTTGTACTGTGTAGGACACAGAAAGAAAAAAAAAAAAAGAACAAAGAAATCTGCCCTGTTCATTTACAGAAGTGTAGGCACCTTTCTCTGGGCACTATCTGAATGAATGGGAGCTTTTGTCTGCCACTCTTACTCAGGCACCAAAGGTCTCAAGTGCTGTCAGGCACCTTAGTCTTTGTCCTTAATAGGAAAACTACTTTCTCTCTCATTCATAACAGGGCACTACATAGGAAGCCTAACTACTACCAGAAACAAAACCGCAGTCTGTATGTCTGCATGGTGCCTTGCAGGGCAACAAAGTCCTTTGCTGGATCTACACTCACCCAGTATCTCGGTGGGCATGACAGGTATCACAGGAAACTGAATTCAGGTGTCCCAAATCCTAAACTAATAATACCTAAAATTTCTGTTTCTCATAACAGAACCTCAGTGCCAATCACACAGAAAAGACAGGCTATTTGGTTTCCATTGGATTATGCTGAACTACCCATCCTTCTTGAACAGCAAGCTTAGATTCATATGTTGAGGTCATCATCAGAATTATGGGCACCATTTGAAAGAAAATTACCTCATTCAGTCAAAAACTGGAGGCTGCCTGTGATTTGCTGAAGAGACAGGACGGTGAATGGCCATGGTACATCTAAGCAATTGTTTTGATCCTCAATCTGGAAACATAAATGAAGACTAAGTGACTTCCACTGTTTCCATTGGTTGGAAACACTCTGCTTACTGTCTTATCACTATTATAGAATAGAAATTGTGAAAAAAGGGGATAAATATCAAGTTTGTTGGGAGTCATTAAGACAGGCTAACATCAGAATAGTCATCCATCAAGCTGTCTCTTTGGTCTATACAAAGGTTATCAAATACATGGTATTTCAAAGTGCTAATCTCTGCCTAAGTAATGCATTAGCAGCTGCACTGTATTCCTAGAAGAGGATCCTTATTTCCCAAGAGCTCAGGGAAGCATCCCAGTCGCGTGGGATTCTTCCATAGTCCTATGCTGCCACTGGACTCTTTCTCTTACTTGTATTGAATCCATAGTCAAAGTGGAAAGTCTGTGCATGTTTGCTCTTAACAACTTGTGCAGGATTTTGTCTACAACACCTACAGAGAAGGTCAAAGGGAAATTGTTACATCTGACTCAGGAAGGAAAGACTGAATCAGCTATGCAAACAAAATAAATCTGTATTATGGGGTAAAGAGATTGACCTTTAGACATAGCAATGATAGCAGAATGGAACAGTCATAAAGCTGTTAACCAAATGATTTGGTCTGACATTCTTGAATCAAACTGAAAAAAACTTTTCTTAATCTTTCATTTCTGCAATTCTTTGTTGCAGTATTAAGTTGTCTTTTGTGATCAAGTTATAATTAGGTGTCTAAAACATTAAAAATCCTACATTTGATGCATAACAAGTCCAGAGCTGGTTGGACATCTCCTGGACTTTATTTCTTAAATATAAAATTAACAGAAGTTCCCATAATTAAGGATTTATAATCCTGGGCATTGTGATAAATTATTGCAGGTTTTAAAATATGAACCTCACTGAAATGAAAAATTCGCTATCCACAGCAACAGAAGAACACTCACGGTTTTTAGCAAAGTAGGACCTTAAAAGCCTTAAATTTATAAATCTTTTGATTTTTACAGAGTACCAGTAATATATGGACTGGAGTACATTTTCAGTGCAAACACACCTGAATTTGTTCCACAGCACTAAAAGCACTGTGCAGTTTACCCTTGAACCTGGTCCATAAGAGTCACTTTAGATCTGAAAACATCATGACAACCAACAAGGAGTAAATATTAGCCATTGCCCAGACACTTACTAGGAAGTGTGTCTTGCTGTAAGGAGTCTGCAATACAAATAAACAAGATAGGGAATGACAGGAGGAGATAACACTGAGGAAGTGATTTGTCTAACAGAACAATGGCTGACAATGCAGTATAGCATCTGGCTCCCCACCCTTTATGAGTTCAAGTCACAAGTGTTTTGCCCATTTTACAGACATGTTACTTATCCAAGCACAATTCCGATACTTATTTTAGAAATAATACCAAAACATAGTGTTATTTGCTTCCCAATGAGATTAAAACACCTTTAAACATCTCAAGTCATTTCACACACCTAGTGAGAAAACTACGCTGTTTACAGACTGTTGTGCTCCAGACACCAGTGGACTTTATTCTCCCTCCTAATGAGTGATTAAATGATCAGTGTAAAGAGGCATGTATCCTGTCACCAGGGAAACTTGTGTTCTTAAATGATTGTTCATTTGGACACTATTATTCAGAGTACTGTGGGGCGTGGAAACACTTATGCTTCCCAAAATAAAAACAGAGTAGCCAGAGCATTGATCTAAGGCAGTTTGTGTCCTCTTTCTACCAAGGTACAGTGCAGGATGCTTTCAGGAAAGATGCCAATCCTCTCATAATGGATAATTATTTTAGACTATTCTGTCGTCTACCACTGCTGAATCTCATCCTAATGGCAGCTTGAGATATGTGGTCTGCTACATAATAGGACATTATCTCAAAACTTCATTCCTCTTTTTACATTCTCAGTAGGCTTTGGGAATAACAGATGCAGACAACTGACAGGCAAACATTTTTACTTCCTTTGCCCTTCCTCCCCTCCCAAAAGAACTGCTAGGAAGACACCCATTGTCTCAGTTTGCAAACACACAATTGCCTCAGTCAACTGAGTGAGATGCAGAGGAAATGCTAGGGTAACCCAGCAGTCTGAAACATAAACTGTCCTTACTCTGGCTGCCTACTTGGCAGAGATGAAAAGCTATTTGAGAGGGACACGAATGATATTTCAGCACCATGAGCTCACCAATCATTGTCACGTCTCTAGGGCAGGTTTACAGTGCATGCTGGAAAGCTGCTTCTAGTGGTTGAAGTGGTAGGTCCCGTGCAATGGGACTAGTTTGGAATTACTGGCTCAAAACCAGGATGAACATATTTAATCCTGAGCCTATCACCTCTTAGTCTCTTGCCTTTGTAATGTCTTTAAGGAGGAAACTCCTTCTGAGGAACTTTTCCTAGAAAGCCATGCACCGTGCCCAATACTTCGAGACCTTGCCTGTGATTAAGGCCATAAGTTTCCAGCTAAACACTAATTCAGAGACAAGCATTAGATACTTGTTGATTTGCTCTTCTGAACATTTTCCATCCTTAAGGGAATGTCAGAAAATATAACTGTTACATTAATATTTTTTCCTAATGCTCTATATTTCAAAGGTGATTAGAGGTTCTAGAGAATATTATGGGCATATCTAGAGCAATGCCAGCAGCACTGCAGAAAGAAGCACTTTGTCCAAACCAGTAGAGACCTTTAACCAAACACTTGTCTCTTAACTGTGAGGAATAAAGAGCTAGAGGCATGGTACTGGAGGAGAGAAGGCTACTGAAGTCTACTGGAGATGATCTTTTATATTCTCCTAGAAAATAAAAGGCTTCCAGTGAGAGGAAACAAAAGACCTGAACAGCAGGAATATTTTGGGACTGGAGCCAGGAAAAAGAGTCAGTAACAAAGACTGGTAATTTTGCATGAATTGCTGTTTTGTGTTGTTGAGCACCAGGACACAGCTGGTGTACTGGCGAACCTGAGGTTTTGTATTAACTGCATTGAAATGATAATGAAGTTTTTATTTTATGATTGCAGATGTTAGTGGATTATTGTCATTAAGCCTATTAGTGTAATAGTACAAATATGAGTTTCTTTTTCTTACAATCTTATTTGTTGTAGGTTAAATTAAATTCAGATAGGTATTAAATATTTTAAAACAACATAAAGGTCAATCAAGGAGATAAAAACACAGAGGAGAAGGTAGAACAATTTGTTTCAAATTCTTGAGAATTTGAAGTGAACTTACTTCCTTATGCTATTAGACCCCAGGCACGTACCGAGTGATTCTGTACAGTGATCCCAGGTACAGTTCATGTAAGAAGGTTGTTTCATAAAACATTGAAAGAGCAATGGTCTGTTTTGCAAATTGATTTCTCCCTGTGACTCATTTGAAAAAAGAAAACAAAACCCAAAACAACTAGAACTGCAAAGTATCTAACTGCAAAGTTCCTGAGACATCTTGACTTCTGCCTGCCTAAGGTGGAGCATCTCAGAGCTGCTCCATTTTCAGAGAGGACAGTCTGTCTGTTCACATTTTCAGTGAATTAGTCTTTTTCTGAGTATCTCAGCTGTACACCCAACAGGTTAACCATGATTGTCAATATTAGCTAATTCCACAAGTAATGCATTTTTCAATTAATTCAGAATAAAATCATAGAATCATTAAGACTGGAAAGGACTTCTAAGGTCATTGAGTTGAGCCATCAAAATACATCACTTATTATTCCAATTATTTATTGGCATAATAATATGTAACTCATTAGTCACCATGGGTATAACATAAAACACATCAAATGGGTGTACCATGACATTTGACTCTCTGTATATGCTTTAGCCATTCATTACTTACATTAAGGCAATTCATTACCCTTGTGAGCTTGCAATCCCTGTGCCCATTAGAGAACAGTTAAGGATTTTCCCTGTAAGACCTAGTGGTTGCTCCACCCTAGGCAGCGGGACTTTTTAAGACAATACTTTCTGCCAAGTCACACTTACAAACATGAAGCTCTGTTTCCCAATACACCTTTCCAGGCTGTTATAAGGGGCCTTTGGCAGCTAACCAACCAAGCAATGACAGGTGGTGGGGCACCAGAAGAAAATCATGCTGCAATACAAGTGAGTGGTGCATTCTGAACATGAGAATCTAGTATGTGAGTCCTCACTTGTGTTCAGAGCAAAGAAAATTGCAAAAGGATCATTCCACCCCCATGTTTGGCTACAAGCATTTGGCTGTGGGTGGTCCAGTGTCTGCTGATGCCCCTAAAGCCTTACCTAGGGCACCACATCCAATGTGTAACTGTTACCATGAGCCTCTCTCTTTTCTCATGGGTGTGATTAGCCACCTCAACCACAAAGTCATGGTAACTGATTTTTCCCAGAGAGTGCTATGCTTTACTCTTCCTCTGAGCTGTGAATGAGGCCTCTGCTTTCAAAAGGAGGAATAAACTCTTGGTTTTGAAGACCTTGGTAAAGAACTTTAAATTCTTGTCTATGTGTGTGCTTTGAGACATACAAACAAAATAAAACAGTCATTGAAAATCCAGTCCTTAGAAATCATAAAATAAATATTTTGCACTTCCTTTTAACTATAGGAATTTATCAGATGTACTTTGTACAGCACTCTCTCATGAAGAAAATTCATAATGATAAATATCTTGAAAAACATCTGGTTAGACATAAGGTTTACAATTCTTAATAGTCCTACTTTCTTTTTAGCTGCTCTTAATTAGTTTTATTCACTTTGCAATGAAAAAATGTTATCCCCAAAAAAAAAGGAAAAAGGTTGATTGAGAGGTGATAGCTGTAAGGTGCAGAGAAAGGCTGGTGAGACTTGTGTTTATTTTCTTGTGAATCCCGTTAGGAGCAGAGCCACTTATGAGAGTCTGTATGTGTGTCTTGTGCACACGTGTGCATGTATTTTATATATAATTGAGCATTTGTACAGATATGCACACACAAATGTTTATCCATTCTCAGAGAAGCTGTAGCACAGTTTCCTACTTGAAGGCAGTCAGAATAAAATAACCATTAATCTTCCAGCACAGCATAGGCAGTGACAGGGTAAGCTCCCACATTATGCTGCCAACAAGCTTCCTGGACTGAGAAGACCTTTCCTTTTTTGTCCTCTTGGCTGAGCCTACCTTTAGACATGCCAACAAGCCTCAAGAGTTATAGTGCTTTCTGTTATGACACCTGACTCATCAAGGTACTAAACCACCTGCTTGATTTTGAGCTTGGGAAATATTTCATTATTCAGCCACATTCTCGACTCCTGTAGCTGAGCAGGCATGGGATTAGTCAGAAAACATAACTGGCAAGACTTACTCTCTCATTTCTCGTAGACTAACAAATGGTGACAGTAAATAGTCACTGCTTTCCTGACTTATATGTAAATTGCTGCACTGGAGTCAACAGGCAAATAAACATTTTCTGTAAGTCCAGTACTCTCAGATTTTTTGATACAATCATTTTAATTCAGGACAAATTTCTGTATCCAGGATGTACAGGCAGTTCCCATTACTTTATAAGAGACTGTATTTGCAAACATGGAGTGAACATATTCTTCACCTCTTACTATCAGCAATGTTGAAGTTGCACTTTACAGTACCAAAGTTTATGGCTGTTTAGCAGGTCAAAGCCTAACAGTAAAGTGCTATAACCTTAGTGAGAAGATAATTTTAAAATGCAAGTAGAAGTGGGAATGATCCTTTCCTTCAAAGTACAGAAAGTTCTATAAAGATTAGTGGCTTCAAAAATGTGGACGACATTGGTCTTCTCCTGAAGTATAGGTCTGTCAAGAGGCAAGGCTGAAAAGGATTACATTCATTTATTTCTTTCATACAGCTTAGTACTGAGAAGCAGGGTGCTGCTCAAAATGGCTCAACAATGAACAGACCAGCTCAGAACCCCCACGCTGCAGGAGACAAAAGTAAACCAAAAATTGTGAGATGAACTCTAAGGTCATGTGAAGGGATTGTGTTCAGTATTTAAGGTGCTCTTGTATTTGTATCAATGGAGCCTTGCTGATTTAGTATGATTGTACTGATACATAATTTAGTTGATGGTAGTTTGGAGCTAAAAGTGCCTTGTGATTTCAATGGACATCAAAGTATGGAAGTAAAGCCAACAGAAGCTTCACATAGCAAGCAGTTCTGCAGGATCAAGTTATGTTGGTTCATTTTGGAAGTCCAGAAGAAATTCAGTGAAAATATAAGGACTGCTTCCTGAAGCTGATGTTACATGACTAGAAAGAGCATGTATCTACCTTAATATCAAACCCACACAAACATTCTCTGTCACCATTTAAAATTATACTGAAAAGCTTAAAAATTAAAATCTTACAAACAAGTCAAAGTAAAACCTCGACATTAAGTATACAGCTATTTCACTCTTCAATTGTTTTGGTTATGGATGGTACAAGAACAGGAATCTGACTAACTAGAAATAAGTGGGTTTCTTATTAAAACACATTCACAAAAAGTTCTGCGAGGAGCTAAACCTGCCCAAATGCAATCTTGACTTGGGCACACACCAAATAATAATTCAATTCAACAGGAAAATGATTTGTACAAGAAATTAACCTTCATGGAACAATCTCTGAAAGCAGAATTTCCAGTTTCACACTATGGTAACATAAACCAAGGGACCACCCCTCAGTTATACCTGTAATGACAGTGCTGCTCTACCTTTATCCTTAGCAATGGCTTCTCTTCTGCACAGGGTTTAGGTTTCCGGGAGTTTGCTTCTGGCAGAGTTCACTGCCTAGCTAGAAGTATTATCTTCCATAACAAGGATGGTGCACATCAGACTGTGCATTGTTCACTACTCATTGCCCTCAAAAGACCTGCTTGAAGTTTTCAGATTGATATTGCATCTTTGTCTGATTTCTACTAATTATAGTAGAATAATTTGCTTTACTAGCACTACAAAATTAATCTTATATTTGAAAAAAGAAACATTACATATTCAAACAGATGCATAAGAATGTTCTGTATCACATACAGCTAACAAACTTATCAAAATATATGTTAATTATCTTTTAAAAACTGCTTGAATCATAATTTTAAGCAAGTACTAAGCAAAAAATTAATGAACAGCAGCATCAACAACCATTAAGAACTGGGGGAAAAAATACTTTCATTATTGTTTTCTCCTAAGTTAGCATAAAAATATAATCCAGCTTTAAAGAACAAGCCAGATAATACCCAGTGTATGATGTTCTTCAAGACCCAGGATTCTTCAGAAAAGCAGCCAGCTAAAAGAGATATTACAGCACCCTAAGAGGCATCTGTATTTACAAATGTTTGTATTTATAGAGTTCTGTATTTACCTCTTCTCTTTCTGAATAGAAATTTCACGCTGGATAAGAGCTGCCCCCTTAGCAAACCCTTTTCTCAAAAGAAATGCATTTTATGGAACTTTTTCTATCTGGATAATCTAGTAATTTCCAGTTTTAAAGCATTCCACTTACCTCTCTGCAGTTCAGCACGGTTTCTTATAAGCAATTCCATTACAGTGCCAAAAAACCAATCAAACAGGTGGCTACCACATCAACATGGCACCAGACCAACAATCCTCAGGCCAAACTTCAGCCATCAGCTTAGCTGAAGTCATTGTGACATCTAACCTTCAGAAAAATCACCTTTCCTTGTTAAAATAGAGAAGGTAATATGCTATCCAATTCTCAACAACTTGGCAATGACACTGCTTTGAAAATTAAATTCCCAAGTTTTTGTATAAGCATCTTCATACCTCCAGTTCTTTGGGAAATTTTAATTTATTTAGAAGTAATCTATAAATTTTCTTCTATTTCTTCCAGAGCTGATGATACCATAAGAGCTACTGGATATGTGTGAATTTTTACAGTTTTCTTTGAGCAGTTTCTGAAGGTTGAGTTTATTTTGTTGACAAGAGACTGAGCATGTGCAGATGTTCCTGTTTCATATGAGTAGCAGCTTTGGAGTGTTAAGGCTAAATCCAATTGTGTGAAAGATACAAACAAAGCAAAACAAAATTGCATTTTTTTAATTCACTGCAGGCAAATTGCTACTGACCTTGAGGAAACTGTAAGAAAAATGAGTTTGTGGGAAGTAATTTTTACTGAAGCACCATGTGTAATTCTACTTACGCTACTGCAGAACCCTGTGAGGAAGTCAGCATGAACCAAAATTTAACACACAATCTGAGAACTATTAACAATTAATTTGGGATTATTTTGTATAATTAATTTTGTATCAACAGTAATGAGTGGTTTTTTTCAGATTGTGGCAGTATTTATTCTTCACTGTACACTGACTGTAGGCTGATTGACAACTTTTAACTAAATACCAGTAGCCCAAAATAATGTACTCTCTCTCTCAGCTTGTTATTGAATATTCAAAACTGCAGATGTAGGAGTAAAATACAAGACAGAGAGTGAAAAAGATTCGAATTTTACTGAGATTCAAGATGCCGAATGTTTGACGTAGGCTCACCTCACTGAACTCTGTCCTTGGACAATTACAATTGGACAATGTCATGCCCACAGAGAGGTTTCAAATTTAAGACTCTAGGCTTGCAAGTTCTGCTCAATAATAATTCCCATAGAGTAGACCAATGAACTACTATGCTGTACTCACCCAGTATGGATTTGCTGGATTAAATCCTGAACATGAATTTTTAAGAGATTCATAAATAAATAAATAAATAAATAAATAAATAAATAAATAATCTGATTCCATAAATCAGAGAACTCAGTGAGGCTGACATCTTTTCAGTGTGAGGTTTTTCATCAGAATTGTACCAGCAAGGTACATTGTACATATGCCTCTCCACGTGTTCAATGGGCTGCAACCACAGCCTTTAGTCCATGTTAGTGCGTTAATATTAGGCAATATTAATATGTGCAAAATGAGTTTAAGGCTCTTTTATCTCCCTTGCATAAGCAAACTATTTGCTTGTGCAACAGTTTAGCATCTGGTTTTACAGCAATAATAAATTATTCATGTTCATTACTGCACTACTGCTATGGATAAAAAAGGAAAACCCACTTCAAAATGAAGACAGTCTGCAGTTACATCTTAACAGCCTTACACTTAGCACAGAATAATCTGTGATAGTTACCACTTCTGTTGAGTAAAATGGAGGCTACCCAAAATGAAAGACTAAATGTTCCCCCACCCTCTATCACGGCTGATCACCTGGACAAAATGTTTATCAGACTTAAATTTAGTGATTCATTAATGTGGAGCACTAGTCAAAAGCTCCAGCCTCCCCCACTGAAAATTAACTAACAGATATTTTTGCACATATTCAGGCTGTTAAGTTTTGCAGAAGATTGCAGAAATAGTATCAAGTGACTTCAGAGATTCTGTAGACTCCATGATCATGCAGCAAATATGGAATATTTGTGTCTTTCCAGTTCTTAGTTAATATCTCCAAGAAATAAATGTCAGCCCATAAAGAAAGGATAGAAACTGGCAAGTGCAGTGAGGGTGCCATGGATTCCTTCTCTAAATTGCTTTATCATGTTATGGAGACTAATAAGGCATTGTGAGAACCATAAAAATAATTTCCATCAATATATTTTTTCACTGCCATGAAGTATTGCACCTTTATGCCTTCATCACAAAGAAAAAAAAAATTAAAATGCTGACCTGAAACAGATTTACTAATTTCTTTGACAAAGCAGTATGTGAGTAGAATAAGAATTGTTTTGCACAGTAAGAAAAATGCCAGACTGCTTTCTTCCCACTTCTGTATTTCATTCTAGGTGTAGGGTGAATGTTCAGTACACAGAGAACATGCAAATTACAGATCAGATTATCAGTATATGTTGTCTGGCCACAGCCCAGCACAATCGAAAGCGACTCCAATTTACACTAACTTGAAAATATGTCCCAAAAGTAGAACTATCTAAAAGATTGATATCTCTGTGTCAGTGGCAGAGCAGAAAACAAACAACAGATGCAAAATGGATTGTGTACAGACTTTTTCTGCCTTGTAAAAATTTAGTGAACAAAAGCAAAATGTTTCACAATGGGGATTTTTTTAATATTTCAGGGCATCTTTAATGTAGAGTTAAATAAAATTTGGAACCAGGCTAGAATTACAACAGAATAAAAGAGAAACTCAGAAGAGGGAGGTGGCAGAACTGTTGACACTGTGATAGGTCCTCCCCTGGAGCCATAATGAGGGTCTAAAAACCAATCAAGCAGGAAGTGGTAAGTGTTCAATGCCCTAGATAGCCTTATGGAAACCTTATGTAAACTAGCTTTTCTCTCTATAGAGAGCACTGCTAGACTGTTTCTTTTCTTCATGCCATGATTTGGGTGATAAAAATAGCGATAACCATGCTAAAAAAACAGGAGACCAGGCAGGTTGATTTTTCTCAGGACAAAATTGTGGGCAACAAAGAGATCAAAAAAGATAAGTAGTAATGTTGCCATAGAAAATGCCAAACTAGCAGAAAGTTAAGCATGAATCATAACATGGTACAGAGTATTTGATATTTACATTTGCAGGGGTGCATTCCAATCCTTGAAGACACACCTCGTGTAATTTTAAATTTTATCTCAGGTCCTAATCTAAGCGGTAGAAGAGGCAGCCACTAGCCCAAAGGAGGCTGCAAAATATGCCCCAGAAGTAGACAAATACAAGGGCAGTTAGCTTGAGCTGTCATGATGATGATGTTAGCAGGTCCCAAATTAGCCACCTTACAGCAAGATCAGTTGTTTGACCACAACAAACATATCTAAGCATCTGAAAAGGCCAATGCAGCTGGGACTCAAAATCCACCAGGCTACAAAACAATCCCTCTCTCTCTACTAAGTACTGTTTTTATGTTTTGTTCAGCTGTTGGGTTTTCATAATGGTATGTATGAGGAAAAGGGAAAAAAAAGGTCATCTTGAGGAGGTAGCCAATTGTGAAGGATTGAAGACTTGATACTGTACATTTTTAAGTTCTAAATGTTTGCTTCTTTGTGATTCTTTGAGTAGCAGTTCCTAGGCACGCGAGTTAGCATGTACCTTTGCCTTGTGCAGTCCTGTATTTCACTGTCCCCAGGACAAATGGCAGAACAATGGCAAGGCAAATAATCTGCAGCTGTTCCATAGGTGTACCAGGCACAAGGATCCAAAGAAGAGTTTCAATGCCATATGTTATGGTAGTGCCAGAGTTTCTGCATCTTCTATGCCTTATGCCAGATCTGGGCCAGTATGAAAAGACAAGACCACTAGAGAATGTGTGCTCTCCTACACTGTTAAGTTTGTCCTGAAAAACACTCAATTACTTTTTTTTCCAAAATTAGCAAAAACAAACAACCAAACAAGCAAACCAAAAAACCAAATAACAAACCAACACCACAAAGCGGTGAGGTATAGAGAGAGAGCATGCATGTCTCAGGAATGATGAGTTTACAAACAGGAAGAACAAAGAACCAGTGTCTTACATATGCAGCTTTAACAAGCAGACTCCAATTCTCATAGTTAATCTAGACTTGTCAGTGTACTTTAATTCTTCAGTAGAAGTGTGTATCAGCTCTCTAGAAGCACACGTCCTGACCCAGTGGGTTTGAAAATTAACACTAAAGAACTCAGCTAACCTTCTTTCTCCTGTTTTTAAGAAACTTTCAATTCTGCATCTCCACGATATCAGCTATCTTGAAATAAACATAATTTTTAATTACTGCACTGACAGGTTGATATTTTTAATGAGTATGGTATTTCATTTCCATTAGACCGATGCACTGGGAGAGGCTATGTCTCATCTTTATTTCAGAGAACAAGGGTCACCATCCAATCACCAATACATCCCACACATAGTTAAATAAGTCCACCACAGATCTTTCTCCTATAATTATAATGCAAGGTAACTATGGTAACGATAGTTGGCAAATCTTGCCTTTTAAATGGCTTCTGTTGCACAGGTTTTTATATCTTCTTCCCCCTCCCCCTTCCTACACACATTTTCTTATTATAACAAGAAGATATGGGCAACTATTATGAGATCTATGGATTCCTGTCCTCAGCATTACTGAAGATCATGGCTTCATCAAGACCGGCAATTGCATTTTACCCAGTCAGTTTAGATTGCCTTCATATTTTATGTTCTCAAGAATCCTACAATCCAAGATTCCTGTTCACTAACACCTTTATATGTCAATTTATATTCCCCTTTTTCACCAAATTCTAACATTACTGAGCTGAATCTGCTTCAAACAAGATTAAAATCATGACATTTCATGAATGTTTGGCATTTCCATCTTAGAATTAGAATGCATAGAAAATTGCCGCCTTATAATTTATATAATTATGGCTGCTCATACTCTGTCTGAGCTAAGAAGAACTTAAAAGAAAGCTACTCATTTATACCTAAAGGAAAGACTGTGGTAAAAAGTTGCTGCACTCAAGGTCTGTGTTGCCTGTGAGCTCACTGGCTGCATGTCCTGTCTCAACTTTTTTACCATTGACTCACCTTTGATTTTTGGCAGATTTTGAACACATTATTCATTATAACACTGGCGATGTGATCGTAGAATAGATGGCCCTACTTGCTTTTTAGAACAAAACAGTACTTTGTTCTTTTGACTAGTTTAAGATGCATTATGTTTCTTCCATCCATCAAATCACTCCATTTTAATCCTGAACAGGATGTTAAATTGTACTTAAAAACTTTGGCTATACATTACTTATAGCCAAAAGTACAAAAATTCAAGGGCAGAATCAAAGGGCTAAGAAAAAAAATATATTCTAATTATAATATGCAATGCTATCAGTTATCAGTACAATGTTATCAGTTGCTTGATTATTGGAAGTGTAAAGCTTAAAAACATAAAATTATAAATAGAATTCCAGTATGCAAAGAGATATTAACAAAAATAGGTACACAACCTGAACTATTGAATTATCTTTATATTTGGCATTTTAAAAGGCTTAAATCACAGTGATAAAATTCCAGTCGGTTAGAAAAATGAAATCTATGGACTAAATTCAGCTGTGATATAAATCTAGACTAATTCAACTGTAAGCAGTGGTGATGTTCCAGATTTACGCCAGTGTAATTGAAACCAGAATCAGCATCATTTATTAAACTCTAGAGGCCATGTTCGTCTCTCAGTATGTTTATTTAAGTCTCATTAGCTACTGAGAGGGAACTGTATACTTAATGGCATGCAATGGATAGCAGGCATAGAAGCAGGGAAGGCAAAGGGATTTTCAGGGCTCAAGAAAGGCAGTCTGCTCCCCAGGAAAGGGACAGTTGTCCCTCACATACTCAATTACGTTATTTACTGCCATGGTTTTGTTTGGAATAGAGATAAAGCTGGTATAGTGTGGTGATTCAGATTTGGTATGTTTATTTAGTTCCCAAGCAGTGTTTAGACTAAGTCAAGGACTTTTCATCTTCTCATGCCCTGCCAGTGAGAAGGCTGGAGGGGCACAAGAGTCTGGGAGGGGACA
>JAYDZK010000056.1:41607322-41651476 GCA_034509185.1 Euphonia xanthogaster | reverse complement strand
GTCAAGGACTTTTCATCTTCTCATGCCCTGCCAGTGAGAAGGCTGGAGGGGCACAAGAGTCTGGGAGGGGACATGGCTGGGACAGGTGACCCAAACTGGCCAGAGGGATATTCCATAGCATGTGGCATCATGTTCACCATGGAAATGGGGGGAAAGCTGGCTGAGAGCCACTGCTGCTTGGGAACTGGCAGGTCAGCAGGTGGTGAGCAATTCCGTTGTGTATCACTAGTTTTGTATATTACTATTATTAGTAATTTTATCAGTATTATTATCTTCTTCCTCTTCTGTCCCATTAAACTATCTTTAGCTCAATCCACACATTTTCTCAGGTTTGCCCTTCCAGTTCTCTCCACCATCCCACTGGGGAGTGCAGTGACTGAGTGGCTGTTTGGGAATTAGTTGCCAGCTGGGCTTAAACCACAACATTTACAGAGCCACAGGAAAATAGCAATGACCACAGACAGGGAGATTATAAAGTTACAATTGTTATACCTGCATGTCCCAGCCAGTTATGACATTAAAGTGTAGCTAAATAGTTCTAGTTTACTTTGATGGGACACTGCTAGTAAATGGCGCAGCCTTTTTCAGAGGACTTCGGTCTCTTCTCCTACCTATACCTCTTTTATTCAGACCCGTAGATACCTGTGTTTCAGTGCCTATATTGAGAACAACTTCTGTGAACAAAAAATATAATATGACAGTTGCTAGATAGGCTCTGTACTCTTGGATCTTGCTGCCACAGTCATGGCTCTTAATAAAAGAAAGAAATCATTTGAAATCTGAACTAGATACAAATACAGCTACGGTAAAAGTAGCCTTCCTTCTTTTTGGAGACAACAGAGAAAAATGTAAAATTAACAAGCCAATGTAGCTAAAGAAAGACTCAAATTTATCATGAAAAATAGTGCAGAGCAATTTCAGAGCTTCTTATTTTACGTACACAGAGACCTGAATTCCTGTATTTGTGATGTAGGTCTCCATCCATTAAAAAGCATTCTCTGAATTTTGTAAACATATGCACATTTTATAGCACAACCTGAGCACTAAACCAGGGAGATAGAGAAGCCTTGCATAACCATTTCCTTCTTCATCGTGAGATCGTCTTCTTGTCAGTCTGAGTTAACCTAAAGATCCCTAGATGCTGTTGCAGAAGATAGGTCAGCCTTGCTCTTTCTATTACACTAGCCAAAAGATCACTCTTATCTGAAGATCTGGAAACCTCTGAGGACAATTTTTTATTTGTTTGTATGAAACTCCATGCTTCATTGTAACAAAAATCACAAGCATAGATGTGTCCCAGCAATGCACTTTCCCTTCCTTGGCTTAGGTTACTTTAATCTTCCTGGTCCTAGCCATTCAAGAAGACTCCTAGTTTATTTTACTCCAAGTCAATTTGCATGACCAAACTGAGGGGTTTAGTATATATATTTTTTGAGCACATATAATTCCTTATGCACTAAAATTGAATTCAGTCACAGAAACCAAAATGAAGCCCTGCCACAGAAGACAAAATGAAGCCCCGCAGATGTAAATACTTTAAGGAGGGCATTTCACTTTGCTTTTGGTACAGGCATCAGAAATCAAAGCCCCAGATCTGCTATATGCCTTTCACTCATATTGGTGAAAGTTCCCAGAAATTACAAAATATACATACATACACATATATGTATAAAAATATATATATCTATGTATGTCTGTATGTGTGGATATATATATACACATGCACACATACATAAAAAGATATTTTTAATCTTTTCTTTCCTCCACGCTCTCTAAAAATTATGCTTCTGGGCAGTTAAGACTTGTTGGCCAGTGGTGGAAGAGCTGCATTTCGAATTGTCTTCTAGCAAGGCTAAATGATCAGAGAAGTTCTGGAAAGACCATCTTAATTGGCCCAGCTCAGGAAAGCCTTTGGTTTATTCTAAGTTCTGAGCTCAATAGAAAACTTCTTTAATTCCAATTCCTGCAACAGGTATAATTCATCTAAAATGAGAGTCTGGCCAAGCAAGAAAAATAGAGGCTTTTAAAAATACAATTCCTCTAATAAATCATTTGTCAGAGAAAAATTGTTTTATAGGAGATTCAAAATCAGCATCACATTTAATCCAAGATTCTTTCTAGACTTTTAAAAGCTGAAATAATATATAATAAGGAGAAAGACTATGGATCTCTGTACAACATGTAAAAATGTCAACGCTGGTATTTCAGTTTTGAAATAACATTATATCTTAGCATAAAGCTGGTGAGTCATCCACATGCTAAACATTTGGAAAGTCCAGATGCTCTTGGCAAATTTGTTTTTAATAACAGGAAAGATTTTGTTTTCTTTATTTTTTTTAAGTGGAAATAAAAATGATTTCTTTTCCTCCAGGTTCTGAACCTGGTTCACTGAGTTGCTATTTTTTTTCCTAAGGTACCCTAAGCACCTTCTACCAACACTTGAACAGGAACTGAAGTCTGCCTATGAAACGGATTTTTTTGCATTCACTTTGACAAGAATAGCATCAGCATCCAGATTGAACTAGAAAAACATAATTATTTTTCTGTTCTTTAGACAGTATTCTCACTTAATAATGGGGAGTCCTGAAGACAAAATTATTCCTGGGGATGGATCTTTTGGTGCTACCTGCAACACTTGCTTCAGCAATCACTTTGATGACTTACCACACATCTTTCCCATTGCCAAAAATGTAACTGGAATATTGCAGAAGTCAGAGGCTTTGGATTATACTTGCCCAATGCTTGATTAGGCAATTTATCCAATTAATAACAGAGATGTACAGATAATGGATAGTGAGAAATAAGATAAACTTGTTAACCTCAGTACCTACACTGTACTTCTGTTACATTCATCATTAATTATTTCTGCCTTCATTAATTAATTACTTGAGACAGAAACATAACATCCAGTATTTCTGGTGCTTAGGCTTCATGCAAGAAGGTAGGCACAGCCTCTCAGGGCTCTGCTCAAGGCCTGAGAGAACGCCCCAAGGCTGCCATGAGTGACTCCCATTCTGCTGCATGGCATGACACTATATCATGTTACATGGCTGGTGTGTGCCTGGCATCACCAGAAAGACAAATAGATTTGGAACTTAAACATTTTCCTATTGCATCTATCATGGAAAGCTTATTGTCTCTATGCTAAACTATTTCTTAGATTACAAGAGAGTAGAGAATAACCAAGGAAGGAGGCACCTTTTCAATGACATGGATGCAGCACCCAAGTTGTCTAGGTTAAGGAGATATTCTGGGTTGTAAATCAGGCATGTTTTCCACTCACTCATAACCAAGCCTTTATTAACATTAACTTTTAAAATGGATGCCTTCCAACCATAGGTCTGAGAAGTTCTTCAAACGGTATGTCAGGATATACAGGCATTTTATACTATTGGAGAACTAACATATCACACATGAAGAGTTTCTCCAATCCATTTTGGGGGGGAAAAAATGCACAAGTCCTTCAAATAACCTCTAGATTTTCTTAGATCCTGACAACTATTTTGGTTAATACTCCAGGACTTAACCACCTATTTATTAAGAAGTCAAGCCAATATTTTCTACTAATGGTAGATGAATTGACTACTTTAAAAAGTTCATAATCATTCACCTTTTGCATTAGCAAATTAGAAGAGAGTGTCATTTTTATACAGTGTCATTAGAGTTAGCATCTTCAAATGCCAAAGATGAAAATGAAACCTTATCTACCAGAATACACTGTAAATGATATCAGTATCTCTCCCATACCCTTAGGACACAGACAGAGGGAATTGTTTTCACTGTTAAGTATGAAACACAGTAAAGGTTAAATTGGTTAGTGGCTTGAGGTGACACATTTTTCAGATGTTCTGGATGAGATCGTCCCTGAAATTCTATTCTAGAGGTCAAAGTCCCTTTTTTCCTTATGGTAAATAAGCAGTGACTAACTGAAGAACAAGGATAACACTCAGGTTTATTAGGTGTTCCACGACTACTTGGAAAATGTTTACATCTTTACTTTAAGTGAGTTTGATGGTGACTGAAGCCAGTGATCAAGCAGAGGGTCTGGTAATACAGGGTACACTCTGGAAGAAGAACAGCACTGACTGGAACATAAGTGATCGCTTGTGATTCTAGAAGAGGAGTTGCAGTCGTCATTTAGTCAATGATGTTTATTATTAACCGTGAAGAATGAGCTTTAGGCAGCAGAGTGGGAAATCACTGTGGGTGCAGTGGAGGTAAATGAAGATTTTTGTCCACTCAAGAGAGGTTCTTAGCTGTTTCAGTTAGATATTAATTTTTATCCTGGATAGAATAAATCATATTAAATTAATTCTAGCTTCCTATAAATATAGCTGCTGTGCAGTTCTGTTCTTTTCCTTCACCAACCATTTATTGCTCACAAACCTAATGGCAAAATAGGATTGATATAGTATAACAATTATGAAACAGTAAAATGGGAAAAATTTTCCTTAATTATACTGTTAAGATAAGAAAACACAAGATGGTCTTTGCTTTGGTGACACTGTCAGCAATAAACAAGTTTTGGGAAGGTACCTTTGTCTTTTGCATCTTTCTTAAGCCATATAGTATTTGCATCTAGTCCACTCCAGTGCAATTCATGACTGGGGAACTTCCAGACGACTCCAGAAGGTAAGACCAAACCAACAAAGATGATAGAGATTTTCCTTGAGCCTCTGTCCTTAGGAAGCATGAAAGTCAACTTGTGCCTGTGCCTCATTCAAAATAATTTTTCTTCTATGCTTCACTGTACTCTGAACAATTTCAGTTATAATGTGATACGTTTTCTCAAAGTCAAGGGGACATAAAACAGTAAGAGGTGTTTCTTAACGGATAAATCCTGTCCACTATAATGTCATATTAACATTTTGGTTATCTACCCAAAGTTCAGGGACCTATTTAAATTGAAATGATCCACCTAACAAGATGTTAATCAGTGGAGAAGAGATACCATGATCTAATATCATTCCAATGATTTTATGTTATAGCAGCTTTATTGCAAGAAATATTTTAACTATAAAGGTTATGCTCTCAGGTAAAATTTTGTATAAAAGTTTTCCTGCTTATGTTTCAAACATTATAAATAAATAAACATTATAAACAATATAATTCATTTTACAGCAAAAGTGATTGATAGCATTATAGCTTCACAAATACTAAGCTGCCATGGTGGTAGATATTCTATAGCTATATAGAACCCACCGAGATGTAAAAAATTATAATATTCAGCCTCAATGTTTCTCAATTATTCATCAAAAAATCAAAGCTACTTCCATTTCAGGTTTGTGTAAAGAAATACTGCCCTAAGGGGAGTCACAGAGTTTGCTGTGGAGCACTTTAAGTATACCTTATATCAGATGGCTTCTCTAAGTAGCACCCAAAATCATATGAGTTCTCACACTGGCATGTGATTCTCTCACAAAAGAACAAAGATGTATATTTATACAAAACTTGGGAATTACTTAAGGTCTACAGTCTCAGGACTTAACAAATCTCAGTCATTATACCAAGCACATGATTCAAACAAAAATATATCAGATGTGGTTCCTAAGCACGTGGTTGACAGGCACCATATGGGAAGTGGGCTTGCCCATGTTCCCATTAGTTTCCATGGGCGTTTTGTCCCTTGGTTTCAACTGCAGCAGGGGGAGAGCCTGCTCCAACAAGCGTGAGGAACGCAGCACAGCACATGTCCTTGGGACACTTGCTGATGCTGCCTGGAGTTATGCCTGAAGCTGGAGCCTAAGGTTTCTCAGCCCCTGTGGCTGCTGATGGAGGCCGCAGAGAAGTGGTGGCGGGAAGCCATGGCTGCCTCCGGCAGACACACCTTGCTCCACACACAAGTTTTGTAGTGTAATCTGCACTGTTCCGTTTATACAGCACAAAGCCAAGGTCTCCATCCCACTCCAACACTCCGCCACTGGTGGTCAGTCTGGTCTGTGGCTGCTGACCAGCCACTGGCATCACAGAGCAGAAGCAGACATGCTGACCTGTTCACTAGATGCATACCTACGAAATTCAGCAAGGTCAAGTGCAAGTTCTGCATGCGGGTTAGGGCAATCCCAAGCATAAATACAGGCTGGGCAGAGAATGGATTAAGAGCAGCCCTGAAGAGAAGGACTTGCGGATGTTGGTGCACCGATGAGAAGTTCAGCCTGACCTGACAATGTGCACTGGCAGCCCAGAAAGCCAACCATGTGCTGGCCTGGCAGTAAGAGTGTGACCAGGAGGTTGAGGGAGGTGTTTTTCCCCTTCTACTTTGCTCCCATGAGCCCCTGCTTGGAGTACTGCATCCAGCTCTGGCGCCTCCAACATAAGAAAGATGTCAAACTGTTGGAGCAAGTCCAGAGGAGGGCCATGAAGATAATCAGAGGGCTGAAGAACCTCTTCTATGAAAATAGGTTGAGAAAGTTGGGGTTACAACCCCTGGACTGGGGGTTGTTTGGTCTGGAAAGGAAAAGGCTCCAAGATAACCTCATAGCATCATTACAGCGCCTGAAGGGGACCTAGAAGAAGGCTAGAGGAGGAGATTTGACAAGACAGCAACAAGACAAAGGGAAATGGATTTACACTGACAGGGGACAGGTTTAGATTAGATATTAGGAAGAAATTCTCGACTGTGAGGGTGGTAAGGCACTGGAACATGTTGCACAGAGAAATTTTGGATACCCCATCCTTGGAGGTGCTCAAGCCAAGTTGAGTGGGGCTTTGAGCAATCTGGGCTTGTGGACAGCATTCCTGCTCATGGCAGAGGGAATGGAACTAGATGATCCTTAAGGTCCTTTCCAACCCAAACCGTTCCATGATTCTATGCCTGGACACCTGCCTAGAGTGTCTGGCAGGCAGCTGTGTGGATGCCACTTTACCTGTGGCTGCCCATTTATCATAGCTAAGGTTTTCCATACCATTGAGGCAGAAACAATATTTTTTTCAGGATGTACCAGTCTGCCAAGAACCATGGATGTAAACTCTTGAAATGTGCCTTGAAAAGCCAGCTTTCACTCCATCCGTCAAAACTGTATATATAAACAAATTCATATTTGTTCAAGATGCATAGCTGCAGTAAGCAGAACTTCCTCAATTTGCCAGGAAACAGCTCAAAGCAATGAGAGCAAATGTGACAAAACACGTTTGACATGAAGAGCAAAGTCAAAGACTAGAGACCCTGTAGCACACCTACCCATTTTTTCTCAAAGTGATTGTAAACCACTCTGCCTTGTTTTATAAATTCATTCACGTATGAAAAATGTTTTTTTCTTTCCAGAAACAATGCTGTTGAACATATAGCTGTTGAGCATGTTTTTGCCTTCAGTATGATTTCTGAGAAATATTTCTTTAAATATGAAGCCTAGACTAAAAAGACAGCCTATTGTATAGGCAGCTCCTTCTTCTCTCCATCTTTTAAAGAGTTGCCTGTTGAAAATACATTGGGCCTCTATTTGCTTGCACCTTGAGTACTTAATCATAAAGGAAGCTCAGGTTTTATTGGACATCTTCATGGAGGAAATGTGTTGGCACAACAGAGGCAGAGGCAATACTAGCAGAGGGACAGCTTTTCTAGAATTTTAAGAGGACTGAAACAGATGCAGTGAATATCAGACACTTCCACTGGCAGGTTCATTTCCAGCATTTCTCACTCAGGTTGTTAAAAGCACTTATGAAACTGAACTTCCTCAATTTCTCATCTACCCTTCTACTCTCCTTTCTTGCTGTCATACAATTGTGATGTCTGGAGAGGGGATGTTTGGCCTACAGGCTGTTCTGACACATCTGACTGGGATGAGTCAAGGCACATGAGCCAGGCAGCAGCCACATTACTCTTCAACCTCATCTGAGTTTTACTAGAAGTAAAGAAGCAAACTAGAAGGCAGAGCAAACAGAACTTCTGCTCATCGACAGTTGTCTGCATGTCATGTGGCTTCAAGCCTGAAGCAGGAGAAAAGAAGCTTATATAAACCTTTCTGGGTTTGGGTCCTTTCTTAAGGATGCTGACGTAGGTACCACCATGGTCCACAGGAGCTGATCTCTTCAGCACAGGGAGATTCCTCAGGAGACTGACAGCAGTGAGTCTTGGCAGCACATTTTTCATTCACAACATGTGCTATCTTCACAACACACATGTGCATCTCATGCTTCACTAGCTTAAATAATTTTTACCTTTTTTACCATTTGGCAGTAATGTAAAATGTCTACCCTCTGAAGTCCCTGTAGGGCTGGAAGAAAATCTCTAGCCGAATGGCAAAGTCCGTGGGCAGCAGATAAGCATTTACTGTGCAAAGGAGGCTTCTAGAAGGCTGCCAGAAAAATAACACTGAGGCTTCTTCCTCTGCATGTGCTTAGATTTGCTTCCCACAAGGCAGTACAAGCAGTGGTGGAGTGGGCTGGATTAAGAATGAGCAACAGTGAGTCACTAATCATTGTCAATTCACTGATAATCACCAGAGCACCACTCCACAATGACAACCTGGCATTGCCATTGATGTCTCGCTGTTGTTGAGGGGATCCTTCACAGGATTGCACGCAGCTCTACTGCAAAAATCAGGTAGCTGCAAAGTAAGATGTAAAAAAAAAAAAGACCGGCACCGGTACTTTTCCTAGCCAAATACAATTCAATTATAATGAGTTCACGTTGTGTGCCATTGCTAAAGGAAGGAACAGTCTGCAATGTGACACATGCTGTATCTATCCTATTTAGCAGCCTAAGATTTCTGGTTAATCTTCCCTTCTGATTTTTTTTTTTTTTTTTTTTTTTTTTGCTGTTGTTTACTCTGGTTTTACCGTAAGTGCATGATGAATATACTCCCAATTAAGTGCTCTTTAACTGCCCCACAAAAATTAGCCACTCTTTTAAAAACACTTTCCTGGGATCCTAGCCTTTATCCATTCTGAATTTAACATAAACTCCAGTCTCTCTGATGTCATCTACTAAACACTGTCAGACTGGGGCAATGCTTTAGTGAGAAACTTCCAAGAAAAATCTGAGTGCTGCAGTGACTCATTCTCTTCCCTCTGACTCAGTACTAGATTGCTCTCCTAAGATGCTCTCCTGGAGGTGTTATCTTTCAGATGAGATAAAACACTCTGATTCTGATCACACACAGGA
This sequence comes from Euphonia xanthogaster, assembly GCA_034509185.1. Classification (NCBI taxonomy): domain Eukaryota; kingdom Metazoa; phylum Chordata; class Aves; order Passeriformes; family Fringillidae; genus Euphonia; species Euphonia xanthogaster. Next base: position 41,642,373 of record JAYDZK010000056.1, on the reverse strand, counting down.
ATTTTTTTAACAGGGGGAGGAGATGTATGCTGCATTTTGCTGTATATCCCCCATACCCCAACAGGAATTAACTCAGAAAGAGTCTGGAGTGGATAGGGACACTCTCACCTCAGATGTTTGTTTCCACTCCCCCGTTGGAGGGTTAGAGGACAGAGATATAGCTCACATACTGCTTAATCTCCTTCAGCCAGAGGCAATTTTAAAAAACAAGAGTAGGTGATTGTTAGCTATTCCAGCTTCCTTCGGGTGAGTCAGATAGGGAGAGAATTCACAAGTCCTCCCACGAAGGGAGACCGGGGCAGGATGACCCCCAGTGCTACTGAGCACCGATAATGGTGCAGAACAGTGATGAGAGAGATGTGGGGATGAATGTCGCCCTGGAGCCTCCTAGGTGTACCCCGGAGGACAGTTTCTATTTCTACTGGCTTTGATTTCTTCGCGACAGCACCTCACACCATTCACATAATTTCTTTCCACAGGCAATCTGTGAGTGAGGAGTTGCCTGATCAGCTAAATCACAATAACTAAATAGATTTCAATTTTTGCCCTCTCAACCCATATGCCTTTCTTCTTTACCATTTTTAATTTGCATTTCACCCAAGCCCTCACAAACTATCTTTGCTACAAGCTTAAGGCTACCAGACCAGACATAATGGGCCAGATCACAAAACATCAATGAGCTGTTGTTCAATGAAGCTTCCATTCCATAATCCCAGATATTTTCCTAAAAAAAAAAAAAAAAAAAAAAAACAAAACAACCAAAAAAAACAACAAAAGCAAGCTTTTCTCCTCCACCATCCCAGAGAAACCAAATATACTCCAGCCCTCAGAGTTATGGAAAAAAAAAACTCACGGTAGTTTTAAAACTCAACTGATAAACTGATACCTTTAATTGCTGCTAATAGGCTGAAAAAAAACCCCACTCTGAAAATGGAATGAGCTGCTCCAGCCGTGACAATAGGTGATGATGGTGACAATGTCTTGACTTTTCAGTCTGTGTTTGCTAGTCATTGTACATCCACGTGGGAAAAAAAAGAAAGAAAACAACCAAACCCACAAACCTCACAAATGTCTCCGGGTTCTAGGCCTTCTCAGAATTTTCCTGTTTGGGCAAGCATTACTATTTTCCTTTGCTGCCCTAAAATTTTACCCAGGGAAGCAATGCAGAAGAGGCTGGTTCATGGGTGCTGTAGCACTCTAGAAAATGGAACAATACTGATGAATCCCCTTCCCCATCAGTGCCTCAGGGATCAATCTCTGCCCTTCTGAAAAGCAGCCAGAGTATCTATTCACCCTGCTGTGTACGACTTCTCAAACAGGCAGAAAAGAAAGAACAAGCAGAGTTTGGCAGGGTAACCCTGCCATTTGCACCTCTCCCAGTTCAAACTTAGTAACTACGAATACTGCAGCTCTGCAATGAGTAATGAAGACTGTGCTGTACACGATGATTCATTTCTTAAGTCTGCCCGCAGCTTTGAAGTCTTTCATTAACTGTGTGATATGCATTCAACAGATTAGCTAAATGATCTAAGTATTATATAATTAATCAGCAGAGTGTAGGATACCCCATCTGACATTTAGCTGGGAGCACTGAGGTGCTTGTATTTTATGGCCTTGCACAGGCAACTCAAAGCAAATATTCGCTAAGTGAATAAAATACCTTGCCTAATTAAAGCAGCTCTGGTAGAACTCCTAACGTATCACATTGCATCAGTCTGATGTCAAGCACAAGGCTAATGTGATGTAATGGTATGCCACAGAACACCTTAGGTACAAAATAATTAATTGTATCCAAGGCAAATAATAGGAAGACTTTCAGATAAATACAGCTACACTGTGTGGGCAGGCAGAGCCCTTTTCCAGTTCTGCATTAAAGCAAGCTACTAGCAGCTTCACTGGTCTCCAAGGAGCCTGGGGGAAAAGTGTTTCTCTCATCTGCCTCCAGTTTTTCCAAGTACAATTTTATGAATAATGGCCTTTTAGGTTTCATGAAAAAGATTGGATCAGACTGGCTCAGAACGCAAATATGTTTATGTCCTTGTTTGTGGAATCTCTTTTCCTTGAATAAAAATTAAAAAATTGGAAAATGTAAAGATTTACAGACTAGAAAGGTAGACATAATTCTTTGACTATTTAAACAAGTATTTTGGGCTTTTCTGTCCCCTCTGAGACTCTTCTGTGAATTTGACCCATAATTTAATTCCCACAAACATTCCCATAGTGGTTTTTTTTTTGTCATAGACATACAGAATAGTAATAATTTCTCTCTTGCATCGGTTTTGTGAGGCTTAACACGACCTCTAAAAATATTATATAGTCCTTAATATTCACTATTATATTAGATTCAGGCATCTTTGAGAGAATGAAAGAGAGATTGAGGAAGACAGAACCATGAAGGATTTACTCTTCCTCAGGAGCAAGTGGCAGTCAGGAATTAACTGTCCCCATAACCCTCAAGCCACATCCCTCCTCCTGAGATTAGTTGTTGAAATGACAGGAAGGCCTTTAAATAGAATTAAGTTTCTAAGGGAAGCAAATTCCTTCACAATATTTTGTTGCCTTCATTCCTAGGAGAGGCAGATGCCTGCTTGTGCTATCTTCTACTAATTGCTACTTATCACAATCTTTCAAGTAAGTGGCAAATAAAAAACTGCAGCTGGACAGATGAACAAGGAAAGAGGACTTATCCCTGAGAACACCTGGTCTGGAAGCAGGTGTTCCTCTTCTTGTCTCAGGTCAAAGCTAGCTCATGTCAGGGACACCAGAAGCAGCAATCAGCAGAAGTGTCAGAAAGGCCACGGGCTCAGAGCATGGATACCCTGTGCCAGAGGGCTGGAGACCAGGCTGCCTGCTGCAGCCAAGGGAGGTGTCAGCACGGAGTGAGAGCTGTGATGATTAAGCCAAGTCCTCTAAATTTTCCAACCTTGCCCTGTTCCTTCTTGTGCTGCACACCCTGCTATGACTGTCCTTCCCACTGCACAGAAATTTTCAGTTTTGCCTCAAACTCAGAAGCTGTGACTCAGCTCTGGTCCAAGCCTGGCATGCACAGAAGGAGCAATTTATTCATGTTGAGTGAGGCCTCTCAGAAGGTGCACTTTCTTCAGTCATTACAGATCTGACACTAAAGAAAGGACTGAGTTGACAAAATACAAATATCTATAATGTAAACCTCCCCATCTGAGCTTGTAGGCTAAACAGCCTTTAGAGCTAAGAGGGAGAAATAGGCACTCAGAGGGTGTAATCTCTCTCATCTGAAAGGAAATGGCTAAGATAGGGCAGTTCTTTCCGTGGACTATAAAAGGACTAGCATAATTTGGTCAAAGGAGATATCTACAGTGTGGGTGTTTACAGTTAGGTGAGATGTCTCATATCTCCATCTAATAAAGAAAGATAGCAGAATATCATTGATTTGAGTTGCAAAAATCATCCATACTTCCATTCCCTTTCCATGTGAATGAGTACCCTAGCATTTCAAATTTATGTGTTTCTTTAATGGTTTTGCCCAGGTAAAAGCTTTCCACAAAAAATTTGCAGTCAGGAGAACAGTAGCAACCACTGGCATGAGCACAAAGCAACCAAAATCATCTCTGACATCTCACAACCCATATAAAACCTTAACAAAAAGCTGTTATTTTGGTATGAAAGTAGTGTCCCGCGTAAAGACAGAAAAATAGATGCTAACAAGAATGAAAAGAAACAAACAGGCAAACAAAACAAAGCAAAAAAAAACCACAGAAAAATTAACTACTGTGCCACCACAAAGTTACATTGCAAATTTGCTGTATTCTTTTTTTTTTAACTATTCCTTCATGTGGTATATTATCTTAAACATTAATCAAATTGCTTGATATGCTTCTTTTATAATTTCTGTCTTCAGTTCTGCAAGGGCACAATTTGCCACATTAGAATAACACTTTTTTTGCTTAGTTTCATGATGATGTTTAACTGTTGTTAAAAAGGTACATTTTGTATGGAAAAGAAGTGGTAGCAGGATCGCACTGAAGCACTGTTCATAATGAGTATTCTGGTCTCTCTTTGCTTTGTTTGTGTTGGTAGGACCTAGGAAAGACAATGTGTCATTAAGAACAGGCTCACTTTTACAATACTGCTCTTAATTGAAACGCCTTTCTTAGTACGGTAATGCCCAAGAACAAACCAAGATTTAGTCTCCGTTACTTGTACAGCACTTAGCGGCAAACAGTGCTCAGAGTATATAGTCCAAGTAGACAATGCAAAGGAGAAGAAAGGCATGAGGTACGTGAGCAGAGCTAGCATCAGGTCAGGTGGTTTTCTGGGGTTTTTTTGTTTGGTCGGTTGGGTTTTCTGGGGAACGGGGCGGGGGGGAGTTGGGTTGGGTTGGTTTGTGGGTTTTTTTGGGGGGGGGTTGTGGATTTTTTTTTCTTTGTCTTTTTTGTTTTGTTTTGTTTGTGGTTTTGGTTTTTGGCGTTTTTTTCCTGGTAATGGTAAGCAAAATTAAAATTCGTTTAAGAACTGAAGAGACCAAGGAAATATGGCAGGTCAAGAAGGCAAAAGTAAGGACTGCGAGGATAATAGCGGGGGAAGTTTGGATCATGACATCATTCAGCACAGGGCACAGCAGGATAAGGTCTCAGCAAGCCTTCAGCCTCCTTCTTCAATTGCTCCTACTGCACATTGCTGGCAGCTAGAGTACTCTGCCTTCACATTTCCACCAGAGGCTTCACTGGCAGGGGGACCCTAACGCCGCTGGTGGTGAAGGGAGAGACGGACTTGAACTCTGTAGCCTTTCCACATCGAATGGAGTGTCTGCTGCTTTAATTGTTCCTGAGCAACTCCGGCAGGTTAAACATACCTATTTAACCAGGTGCCTGTTGGCAGGTTCGAGTACTTTAGCAAGCATAAATTAGCATAGCCTTACTGACATTAACAAGATCGGACTGATTTACAAGGAGCCTCAGCTTTGTATCCAAGTAGCCAGTAACATTCCTGAACCTTTCCGTAGGAAAAGAAGGCTTCCCTGCAGGAACTCCTTCAGACAGCATTTGTCAGGAAAGAATTGTTTTGAATGTTAAAAAGTGTAATTTGTTGTTCAGAGCTGCAGGGAAGAGTGATTAAGCAAGGAGATGTACAGCAATTTTTATCCTCGTTGTTGTCTTGGCTCACTTTATATGAAGTATGTAGGTGAGGGGTTACAATATCTTCATTGTCATGTGGGTTTGAATTAAAGATATTTCAAATTTTATCTGAATGTATGGCTATTTTTTCATAATTTTTGTGAACACTCTAAAAACAATACCAATTTCTGTCTCTCCACTCACGCTGTCGCCCAACATTCAGCACAAAGAGGAGCTGCAGCATGTGTCTGCCGGTGTGTGTATTCCAGCAGATGAAGTGTAACAACAGGTCAGTTGCACAGCAGATTTGCTATTGCCAGGATAAATGCAATGCTTTCATTCTCCTTGGATGGCAAGGCTCAAGGAGCAGGTAGCCATCTATTGGTACCACACAGGGGGACTTGTACAAGCATCCCTGTGCTAACCTGCAGCATCTGCCCAACGTGGACTAGGAAGCAGTGTCTCTGGAAGGAGGCAAACACTATCAGACAAGGATTCCCTCCTGCGTCTTGCACAGGTATGTGGGTGTTTAATTCTGCATTATCATTAAAACAAAGGAAGAATAAAGTGTCCTGGATGTATGGCTAACACTATTAGCTTATTGTTTCCACTAACACTAGCGGACAACATGCAAACAGTGGTCTTTGTTCTTTCATAGCAGCAAAACCAAATATTCAGGGAAGTCCCATACAGATATTACATTTCATAAACAGTCATGGCAACTTATTTAAAAAAGACACCTAATCCATTACTGTTGGTACTGTTAACCAAATAAAAAGCAACATGTGGAGACATTAAAGATTAAACCTTCAAACACTGAAGGAGTTAGAAGGCAGAATGGTGATCCCTGAGAGTGGATAGCAAAGAAAGAGGCTAGGTGAGCATGAAGCATGTGTTTTCCTACTCACACTCAGGAGTTTGTGTGGGTGTGTATGCCACTTAGCAGTTTGCAAGCCCCATAGATAAGTTAAAGCCAGGACATTTTAGGATCTGTTGCTATTATTTCGTTATTGTTATTTATTTGACAGTCACAGCAGTTTCCTATCTCTTTGTAAATTAGTAGTTAGCATCTGAAAACTCTTGAACACTGAGTCTGAGCGTCTGTATGATTCTGAAGAGACAGGAATGGGATTGTCATTGACAGACTCTGATTCCTCTTTATTAATTCCTGGGAGCTAATGGGTCCCTGCAGTTATGGATAGGAGGGGGGAGCATTAAAATTACAGCAGCCATGGTGTGTGTCAGAGCCCACCTTGTGTCTCCGTACTGTCAGTTACCAGTCTAGCCCGTAATCCTTTGGCTTTTTTATCACATGAGTTCACACGAGTTTTATCACATGAGGCTCTTTTAGACAGGAGTTCCTCCCACTCTGGAGTCCATTCAAGTTATCTAAGGGTGCTTGGTGCTAGGGATGAACATGCACTTCTTGGTCTCACACTGCTCCAGTTTTATCTCGGGTACTTGGAGACACATTTCATATGTGAGCACAAAATGGATCAGAGCAGCCCTGCAACTGAAGCACAAAATCCTGTGGTTCACACATACCTCGGGCGCATCGCTGCTCGGAGGGCTTGGCAGCCAGCCGGCTCCTTCCACGGCAGCCCCACATCACGCAGCTGCCTTCACTCCTGACAGCTGCCATTCAGAACTTGTCTTATCTCACTTGGGTGAGCTTGGCCAGTCACTGCAGAGTCTTAGCCAAGACTGCTGCTTGAGAAAAGGCATTCAAGTTAAGAGGATATTCACGCAGGAAGAAGTGAAATTCTTTTACCAGACCTTCATCATTAAACATGTTCTGTGCAAACATGACATTTCACGGCCTGTAACAAAATAGATGCATAAGTATTTTGTTTTGTCATCAGTAGCCTAAAGCAGTGTTGGAAAGCAGGTTCAGTTCACTTGATGGTTTTGCAAAATACTCCCTTACTGATTTACTCACAAAAAGAAAGGGAGAGTTTCCTTTCAACTTCCATCCCTTTAACCCCTTCCACTTTTTCCATAATGATAAACATTTTATACCTATACAAAATATATAATTTCTTGCTTCCTACATATAGAATAAATTATTCCTTTATGTTTTTACTTCCTAAGGGACATTTTCACATATTTTAAGACACTTCTGTGGTTGAGACTCCTGAACCACATAGAATTTATTGCCAGAGACCTGTAAATGGTCAGTCAGTACTCACTCAACTGCATCTAGAATGTAATGTGTCTGTGATTTCTTGCTTCAGCCATTGCATTATTTGCAATTTTTACAGCCCATATTAGTCAAACATAACTGCGTACCTGTACCCTTTAAAATTAAAGGGGGAACTGCATTTAAGACTGCCACTCTTTATCTGATTGGGATAAACCATGGAAACTTTTTATCTCTATATTCTAACGTTTTCCAGTAGACTGATAATATTATACAGTGACAACAAACTGGCAAGTAGCAGTAAAGGAGAAGATTGACAATTTATATCAGCGCACAACATTTTGCTTCATTAGAGGATCCTTGACTACACAGTCCTGAGTGATATGTTTTGAATAATCATTTTCTCCACCTGCTCATCACCTTTAATTTAAGGTGTCCATTGAGGGGAAAATAGGTTTCAGTGACCTGAAACATTATAAGGAGAGTTCTCAGCTATCACTTTGCTAATAGCAAAGGGAAAGTTTTTATCTCCCAGGCGATCCCAGGCTATCCCAGGCAGGAGCAGTGTGATTACAATTCAGACAATTCCATGACATTATCAACAATGATGCCTCTGTATCTAGAAGGCGTTTCCATTGTGAAGAGATCTACCCCAATGAAGTGTCAATCCATGATCTTCCCTACCCTCCACATCCATCTTGTCTGGAAGAGTGTTAGGGCTGCTTGTATTCCATGTGAGAATCCCAAAAGTAGTTTTCTACTACCTCTTTCAGTGCAGAAAATTCTAGCACCACATGGTTAGACCTTGAGGATATGCTACTCCAAGTGCTTGATGCCTGTGCACAAGTCCAGTATAGAATACAGAATAAAATTTCAGTAAGGCCGCTAAATATCTAAAATCTACTTTACTGCCAGCTTTCAGTGTCACAGGTTGTCATTTGGCCATAGTGAGGACTAGGAAACACCTTGTTGCCAACGCTGAGTTTGATTTGTTCATTCATTTTATAGCAGTGCCCGTCTTTTGGAATAAGCTGCACAGCACTTCAAACTGACAAAGCCAGCAAAGATCTCTCAGCTAATGAAGGAAGAAAAACATAGTTTAGAAAGGAGCTTAGTCTGGATAAAGTTTAGGAAAGTTTTAACCCTCTATATCTGCCATCCTCCTTAATGTTTAGCTTATCTTTTGACTTAATTACAAATGGCTCCATTATCTACAGATTTTAGCTCCCAGACTGACTGTCATGGATTGCAGTTTTGGTTTGCAGACATTGAGGCAAAAGGTATATTAATAATTTTGGCTTTCCAAGTGCTTTATCAGAAATATAATACTGTCATCACAGGAACCTGTGAAAATAAGATTCCCAAGATTTCACTCAATTTCCCTGCATTTCTTCAGTAGGCTCTTAGTGGCCCAGAATCCAAGTCTGATTTGCATACATTGCAGTAGAATGAAGACACATTTAATGCCAATAAAATTGTAAAAGATGTGTTTCTAAATCCAGCATCCAGCTGACATCTATCCTTGACTATAAGTCTCATGTATGCACCAGGTACTAAAGCATTGGTGCACCTTGGAAGGAAAAGTGGGTGAGTCAGTTTGTAGACCTTCACAGGCAGCTTTTGGACCATTCCTAATGAAAACACACTAATTAACACTATCTTATCTTCAAATGGTACAAGAAAATTCTTCCAAATGCTCAGTGTTTGTTAAATGCCTCTTTCCTTTTAGCTGTACTTAAACATTAGTTGTGGAATAAGACCTCAAAAGGTAGGTGACTATTCATTAGTCACTCTAGATCAGAACAGATGTTGAAATCCTGGCATATCATTCAATAGCTACAACATTAAATACATTACATTCCATATTGATAGAAAGGGACAATCACACAGATCTCTTTTGTGAAATGCTTTGAGGACAACTTTGTGTAAGCATCAGGTATTATGTGAAACCATATGAAAAAAAAAAAACATATAAAAGAAATTAGACAACCTCATAGAAAAACTTGACAAACCACATGTTGATTACACACCAATGTTTTAGCTGTTGCCCAGTGGTGCTTACTCTATGTCAAGGTCTTTCCAGTTTCCCATGCCCTGACAGTGAGCAGGAGCATAAGATGGCAGGAGAGAGCATGGTCAGGACAGCTGGCCTGAACTAGCCAGAGAACATCACACTCAGCATATAAACTGCAGGAAGTTGTCAGGAGGGGCTGATCGCTGCCCAGGGACTGGCTGGGTATCAGTCAGCAGGCAGTGACAAATTGTGCTGTGCATCATTTGTTTTTCCTGGGTTTTATGTTTTATTCCTCTCTTTTTGTTATCCCCCTTTCCATTACTATTATTACTAGTATCAATTGCATTATTTTTGTTGTTATTGTCATTATTATCAGTATTAGTATTATATATATATATATACTATTTTATGTAAATTTTTCAGCTGTTCTTAATTCTCAGATTTTACCTTTTCCCAATTCCCCTCCCCATCCTACTGTGAGGTAGGGAAGTGAGCAAATAGCTGTGCAGTACTTAGTTTCCAGCTGGCCTTAAGCCATGACACCACATTTTATTAATATGATTATAAGAAATACATACTTTTGCTGCAAAAATAACTTCTTTCATGATATCTGCCATCTCAAAAAGCACAGGGCTATTTAAATCATCTAATCATCTTGTCATGCTTTTCCAACTGAAGCATTAGTAGCTTGATCAAGGGTTTGAATGCAGCTGAGACCTTCAGCCTTGATTTAATCTGACTCCCTGCTGACACTGAATGGAAACACATAAATCTTACTGGGCTTAGAGTGATTTCCTTCAATCATGAATTTAATAAAGCAGGTTGGCTTCTTTTAGTGTGCCAAAAACTGTAAAGTTCCAAAAGCTAAGTACCTTTCTATTAAGTAAACAGAAAGTCAGTATGAAGGAGTATATATAAAAGTGCAGTATACAACACCAAGTCCAGAACTTGAGGCATCATTTGCAAAACTCTGAACCTACTATGAAGTTAACTTCTTGAGCGGAAATACTTGTGTATTGGCAATGAAATCCTGTTATCAAATCTGGAAAGATGTTCATTTTTTTATTAACTGTGAAAAATTAGGTTAATATTAAAACATAATAATAAAATTAAAACATAAAAAAAAAAATTAAAAAAACATAAAAAATAAAAAACAATAATAATAATACACAATTGTGTGCACCATTAGAACAGGCACACAAATGTTTCATACTCATCTGTAATGTAGCAAATAGCAGGACAAGTTGTGCATTCAGTGATCCCAGTTCACTGTGGTATAGTGTGGGATGAGTTTTTCCTTAACTCTTGGCCCCTGATATCAATGCCTGTAACTTAAGAGGTCATGTAAAGGCAGAAGGTGCTGGCTTGACTGGAGCTGAATTTTTTAATGGAAAACAAAAGCCAGCCTTCTCACAAACAAAGAATTGAGGAGACAGAGAAATTTTGTTTAATATCTTTTCCCCTTTAACCTCAGCTTACAATTGCCATTTGTGCATTTGTAACTCCCATACCAGGTGACAAGAGACTGATGCCTGTCTGCTGCTTGGTCTGTTACTATAAATGGTTCTGTATCTGAACTTTTAACTGGAACAGTTAAAGTTAACCTAAAAATCTGTACAATTAATTATTAGAGGACTCATTTAAACCTCAGGTGAACTTCATAAGCCCCACTGAAGTCAGATGAAGTGGTATGTGTGTGTCCAGGAGGAAAGCTGTATCCTTAGCTAAGTACTGCTTTTATTTTCCAGAAGAGCAGGCCTACTGACTGCCAGAAGGAAGAAATTCTTCACAGTTCATAACCTCAGAAAAAATGTCTGATAGATTTACCATTAAAACTTCTGACCTATTTGAATGGATGCTTTAGCAGAATTTTTATCAAATCTGACATAAGTGCCCTGAGCAGTTTCCTTCATCATGAGTTGTGGAGCCACTGTGGATCTAAGTGGGTGAATCCTATGATGTCTAGTCAGATTGGAAGATTGCTTCCATATTCTGGCTGCATCAAAAGGGCCATGGCCAGCAGGTCTAGGAAGGTCATTATGCCCCTCTATTCTGCTCTTCTGAGACTGCACTTGGCCTCTTGCAACTGGCTCTGGGGTGCTAAGTGCAGGAAAGCAGTGGGTCTGTTGGATTCACAAAAATGATCAGAGAGATGGACCACCTCTCCTGTGAGTAAAGTCTGATAGAGTTTGGGTTGCTCAGCCTGGGGATGAGGAGATTCCAGGGAGACTTCATTGCAGCCTGAGGACCTTACTTAAAGGGGGCATATAAGAAGGATGGGTGCAGACATTTTAGTAGGGCCTGTAGCAATAGGACAAGAGTAATGGTTTTAAACTAAAGGAGGGTTGATGCAGACTAGATATCAGGAAGAAATTTTATTTTATGAGGGAGGTGAAACACTGGAACAGGTTGCACAGAGAGGTAGATCTATCCTAAACTTTTTTTTCCCATCAAATATCTTAGAAGATATATTTATTACCAAACATATGTAAAACCAGGCCTGCATAAACATGAGAACACATATTTGTGGGTGCTGAAAACTTGCATTCAATAGAGATGGAATTACAGGGATTTAAAATGACCACATATATTACATTGGAACATGATTTTTAAAACCTTGCACACAGTTAAATGTGTATAAAAGCATGACTCCATTGTTAAAATGGAGGTACTATGCTATTGATGACCAGTTACTGTCATCACTTACTTGTTATTTTTAGTGGCATTTTCGGTGAAGAGAAGGGGCACATATTGCAGAAGCTATCTGTGAGTTGGGTAGGACCTGATGAAAAATGTTAGTTAAAAAAATCAATTGAACTCTTTAATAGCCAAAATATTTTTGAAATTTTTATTTTGGAAGGGGCATAATTTTTCTTTGCTTTCTATGCTTACAAAATAGAAGAATTTCATAGTAGATTAAATGAGGAAGAAAGGGTTAAAAGTCTTAAATAGCCCACAACCAAATTATATTTTACTTTATATTAAGATTTTTTTTGACTGATATGAAAATGAAGCAGCATGGGATTTCCTTTCATTTTGCAGAAATCCTCCCTTATCATGCAAAGTTTATTTTGCCTTGAACTGGCTTAATTTTTTCAATGTTGAGGGTTCAATGGCTGTATTTATTTATAACAGTGAGTCATATCACAACATTAGCATTACAAGACAACTGTAACTGAGTAGTAAATTTAATATCTTTGAGCGTCTAAAGATTAAGGAACTACATATTCTTCATTCTCTTTTCTACTGAGTGTTTTCCTTGGACTACAGAGATTTGCTTTTTGTTTTATTTGCTGTTTTATAACATAAGTGAGAAATAAGTAGCTAAGACACTTCTTCAGAACCTTATCCATTTTAAAATATATATGTATTAGTTTCATGATGTGCTAAGCCCACTGCCATCAGCCAGAAATAGTTGAATGCTGTTCCAAGGTGCTCGCAATCTAACAGCCAAGAAGACAGAGAGAAGTATGGGGAAAAGAAATGCTGCTTTAGAAGGAAAATTAGTGGATATACTAAAAGTGAAAATATAAGCTGCATCAAGTCTTCCTCACTTTACATAGGAATGTCAGGATATCTAGTGTTAGTGAAAAGGTATCACTAACACAGACATCAAACCCCTCAAGATGTTAGACAGGCAAAACTGCCCTCAAGTTGGAACAAAGGAAAATAAGAAAAATCTCACTATTCTGCTGTGGGGATTATGGAAGTTGTACTGCTAGACAGCTACAACCAGATTCAGGCCCACAGGTCCTCTGGCAGAATTTGACAGATTGAGGAAAAGAAGTAGCAAGTGAGTTAAATGGGAGCTGTGTTTGTGAGCATGAGCAGATAGAGCGCCTCAGCGATTCACAGGTACTCCATATGCACACACACACACACAGAGCATGTAAGCCCCAAGCCAGATCCAACTGCAGCAGCCGCGTGCACGCCATCAGTCGCCACACCATTTTATTCCCAAGGCATTTCACAAACTGTGCCCATCAGATCTGTGTGGGTAGTTCATGTGGAGGAGGTTCTTTTTCTTCCTAGTTATTGGTATGGCAACAGTTAGCAACAGTTAGTTATATCTTGGTTGCATTCACAAAATGATAGAAATTCTTTGGCTGGATCACAAGCAGGCAAAAAATGTGACAAATGTTAGAAAGTGTTTTTATCAGATCATTTTTAATTGGATAATAACCTACTGCATTATGGCAGGGAACTAGTTTTTTTCCCCCAAATGTGTTTAACTGCTTGCTGAATAGTGTCACCCCTGTAACATAAAAAGAAATGTCAACCGTGTAGTGTCTTAGAGCTCCTATTGATACAAAAGGTTTATGCCATACAGACAGTTTTTTTCTAAGATTCACAGAGAAACAAAAGGAGATAACTTTTCCACTTTGAACTTTGGCACCTCTTGGAAACCATGAAAGAGAGTATCCAAGCAGAGCAATACCTGAGTTTCAGCTTCCTCCCCTTCTCATGCAATGCTAATGAATCGAAGCAGATCCAAACATTCCAATGTTATAAGAAACTAAGCATCTTTTTATGCCAGAAGTAACATAAAAATCCTCACAGAAGCGTAGCAGATATATGATTTGGGAATAAGGTCTCATAAAGAATGCTATTCTACATCTTGCTTACTGCAAATTCAGTTTTCTGAAACATCTCTGCTGAAGAAGTCTCTTGGCCAGCCCAGTCTGAGACAACAATTTGAAACACACAGCTGTTGTCAGCCTTGATGGAACTGAAACAAAACATCCATGAACTCTGTGGAGGGTTGGGTCCAGGTATAAATTCTATCACTGAGAGACAGCTATGCTAATTATTGCCTAGCCAAGCACTGATAACTAGAGTGCTGTAAAGTGCAAAGCTTATGCAAGGCTACCTTCCCTTGACCATCAGGGCATTTATTTACTTCCATTTATAACATTTTGGGAAAGCTGAATCTTTTCCAGTGATTACATCCTAGATCTTGGGATATATCCAAGATGCATGGGCATGTATGTATGTATAAGATATTTAATCTTAGTCCCACAAGCTGTTCCAAAAATCCTTTCTTAAGAGCATGTTCTATCTGCAAGGAATCATCCTGCTTTCTGATTCATTCTGTGAAACACAGATTGGCTAATCAAACTGCAGATTTTTATTCTGTTATTAAGGAAGCAGTCTCTTGTTATTTATGCCTAATAACACCCTTTTTAGATGATGCAGTAAAGTCTACCCTCAGAATGAATCAGGAAAGAATGAGGAAAATACCACATATCTTCTGCAATGAAAATTCTTGCTCTGAAACAAGCTGTTTATGGCATTATACATCTTTTTAACTGTATGACCTTCAGAAACAAACACAGATTTATTTTCTTCTCCAAAATCATCCAGCACTCCACATCACTGGCTGAATTCAAGGCTTACTGATACTGTTTCTATCACCACTTCTGCACTGGAAAACATATTTTTTAAATGTTATTTCCTAGAGAAAATGGTGCTGATCTGCTACCATCAAGTCAAAATTATAAACTATGACATAATTACTTGGATTCACAAGTTTTGCTGATTAATCTTCCCGAAATATGTGAGATGGATGTATTATTTTTAGAGAAACACTTTTCAGCATATCTAGATATTCAGAACATCAGAGACTAAAACTCAAGTAAAAAATAATCTCATATTTCTGGGAGCCAGATAGTGAAGTCTAGATAGCAGTGATCATGACAAGTAAAATCCATGTTTAGAGAATCCTTTATTTCCTACAGAATTCTTGATCATCTCTAGCTATAATAGTAGTTCAACTAGCCATCTGCAATGTTCTTCAGGTATGGTTTACAATTTTTTGTTGAGTAGGCCATTGGTTATAATAGATGATAGAGGGTGGCTGCGAAGGGCTTGTAGTGAACAAAAGTTATTTCCCAAGCAAAGTGGAAATCAAGAGAGAGGTCATCCCTCGGGTATGATTTTTCAGATTGTTAGATCCTTGACTACACATGCTAACAAATACAATTTCATTAAACAAGAAAAAGAAATCAGACTAATGGGCACCAATCATGCAGGATGGCATTAGTTTGGTAACAAGAAGGGTTGGTGAGGTCTTTACATCCATCTCACACGGCAAGATTGTCCACAGTTCTCACAGACATTAGTGACAGACCTGAGGAAGGTTTCTGAAGTGATTCAAAACCAGATATTTTCTGAAGAGTTTGTCTGTGTAACCCAGACAAAAGATAACCTAAAACAGCCATGTGTGGTGTTGCTTGTAAGGGTAGTCTGAGGAGCACAAACTGAGATACATCACATCTGATAATGACATCGTTTTCTCCTGATCTATTTCAAAAACAGCTTGGGAGATCAGTCAGGTAACTGTAACTGATATTCATATGTTTATGAAGTATTCCTCCCTTATTCCTGTAGAAAATCTTAGACTGATTGGTGTCTTGCAGAACTGGTTGGGAAACAAAATTTTGTTCCATAGAAAATTAGTTTCTACTTCAAGACCCGATGAAAAACTGGAGTAAAAAAAAACGAAACCAAAAAAACCCCACCCCAACAAAAACTAGGATGAAAACTATAAGAAGTTTCAAAATGAAAATGTCAAAGTGAAAAGTTACCAGACCTCAGATTGGACTAAAAGCTCCTGAGCAACTTGACCTGTTATTTTGTTTGTTTGTTTTAATTCAAGCAATTATTTGGAACAGAAAAGTATCTTTGTTTCAGACTGTCACTTTGAAACATGGAGGGCTTTGTTTTGATTACACAAATTGTAATATAAAAAAATATGCATTGAAATTGACATTTTCTCACAGAAAGTTCTTATTTCAGCAAAGCCACATTTTCCAAGAGGAAAATTTTTCAACCTGCTTTACTTTCTTGCCAGGAAATATGAAGCTGTCTAAAACCAGCATCTTACTAAAATTTTTCCAACATGAAAGCTGCTGCAATTTTTTCAGTTGAAACTTTTAAAATGTTCTGTTGATGAAGAGAATTTGGCCATGAAACAGAACAGTGCTTATTATAGCACCAACGCACAGAAGTCAGCTAGCACACTTCATGGCTATCACATGTTCAATTACAGAGGCAAATTCTAAGCATGGGTCAAACGCAAATAAACCCAAGCATTTAAATTTCTGCTTCTTTAAACTTTCCAGATGTAGGAGTTTTCCATTTGCTTCACCTCAGTCAGTCAAGTTCACTGTGGTGGGATAATTAATTCCCTCAAGTGTTCTGCAAATATTTCAGCCCAGATATGACTTTACTTCTTTGTGAAAGTGGATATACCTTCTAACAAAGGTATAAGAATAAAGTGATCTAAATCCAATTGACAGTTTAGAGTCAACACAAAATCTTACCAAAAAGTCAGTAAAAAAGCAGAACATAACACGCTTTAGAAATGTTTGCTGTTGCTACAATATGCAATGCTGCATAAGCAAGATGCAGTCTTATTTGCAATAAGACAGTCTTATTTGCAATAATTTTGCGGGCACTAGTATGTAATCGAGCATAAGCTGATGTTTCATATACCTCGGTGTTTTGATATCCACGCTGAAAAGTTTTACAGATGACAGTTTTCCATAAAGTGATGAAGATCTATTCTCAAAAAATAGGTCTATTTAAGGATCTGAAAGTAGTTACCTTGAAATTACAAACAGCATCACTCTTCCAGTTTTAAAGCTTTGGTTTTTGTACTTTAGCTCCACGTAAATGACAGACCAATAATATAACAAAGAACTTAATTTTAAAAACTAGGCTAGTTTTGGAAAATTGAAACTCTGAATTTAACATTCCAGTAGTTACTTAGATACACAGAAATCCTTTTTTAGCCTCCTTTGTATCAAGGCTTATAATTCCACCACTACTCAGGAGCATGTGAATATCTCAATATGCACATACACACATTTACAAACAATTCTGCCTGTATGAATTCCATCCAGCACTTAAGACACCAGTATAGGAAAGAAATACATGTTTTAAAATAAGGCTTTGACATTTCTGGATAGAAGCTCATGTGTCTTCTACATTGAAAAGCTGCCTTTGTACCGGGTTAACATACAAGGTTAAAGAAGGGTTTCTCAGCCATCTGACATATTTTCTGTCGTCAGAGCACAATTACATGGGCAATTCAATCATATATTCCTGGGAACACTATGTTTGTTGAAGCCTTGGAAGAGATCTTAAAACAAGAATCCTATGCAGTATGGAATATGAGGAATCCTTTTTGTCTCCAGGATACTGTGATTTCTCACTCTGAACCAATTCTTCCCACACTATTACCTTAATTCTTTTTCTCATGAAGTCATTAGGCTAACCTTTACAACATGAATAGAGGAAGAGGGATCTTTGTTTGTCAGCAATAATAAGCACAGACCCTTAGTTTCAATTATGTGGAAAAAACCATAGAAACAGAAGGAATGAAGCAACATTAGTCTAGGTAATATCAAGGTCAGTTGGTACCAAAAGCATTCAATTTCTGCTTCCATAACATTCAAAACCTCATGAGGAAAAGGGTGGGAAAGCATTAGCAATGGAATATGGCATCCTAGGGGGATGTTGACTACTTTCTCAACTGGCCTAGAATTACTTAAGGAATTATATTCAATAGCACTATAGCTGGGGCAAGTTCTACATACAGATAAAGGAGTAAGTTGTCAACAGTAGTAGAGCCAGGGACAACAAATGGGTATTAAAAGTCATAGAAATCCAGATCTGCAGATGTTGCTAAGAAGGAAGTGTCAGAGGATGCTTTCACCTCTGGCTGCAATCATGAAAGGATGGGAGAACCTGGGATTAGAGGCAGAAATGTAAGTGGCACCATTTCCAGGCAGAAGACACTCGCAAAACTGATATTTTATAGTACTCCTTGCATTAAAACAAGGCGCACCAACTTCAAAGCTCTCTCTGGCATCTTGCCTTTACATGGAGGAGCTGTCCAAGTTTGAATGCTTCCAGGGGATGCATTTCAGATATTTCCATATTCCTGAAGAACTTTGAGCCATTTGTGATCATGGTTTACACAAGAACAGGCCCTTAAATCTCCTTTTTAATCTTCCTTAGTCTGGGATCACCTTGGGCAGCCAGTTTCTCTGGCTGACCAAGACTTCAGCAGATTCATGAGGACCATTCCACCAGCCCAGAATAGGATGAATCCATAAGGCCAGAGCTCAGATTTCCTCATAATCCAAATCTCCAATTAAGACAGTTCTCTCAGGCAGAATCATGGATACGAGTGCTATAGAAGCTGTCTATTCCCAATTTAGTGTCTTCTGGCTGTAAGGAGAAGGGATTAGATTGTACTAAGAGCAGATTCCTCATTGTCTTGCACCGCTTGAAAACCTTGGGGTGACTGGACATGAGGCCAGGGACCTGACATTTAAGCAAGATGGAAAATCATATAATTACTGCTCTTTGTAAGTCCACTGCTTCTCCCCTCACAGCTTTTTTCACAAGCTTGGCTGACTAAGGATCTACCTTGAGATTTAACATATGTTAAAAGTATTGTATTGTCCCTTACACGGAAGTTGATTTACTCACTTTGACTAACTGATATTCATATTATCAATTTGCAGGTCTCAAGTTATCTTCTAGTTGGACTGCCTTTTAGGAATCACACACTTCCAGTTGGAGTATAAAAGTTTGCAATTAGTAACTAATGATTATATATATATGAAAGTAATGGTACAAAATAAATTGTTCAGATTTTGCTAGCTCTGACCATACAATTATGCACAACTCTGAGTATATCAAGACAGAGCCTACCCACAATGGACAAGAATTAAAAATATCTGCTCAAACAAAACAAGCATGAAAATAACTCCAAAACATTTAGAAAAACATTTGGAAATTAACAAGTCAGGAAAGTAAAATTAAAATTAATAAAATAATTAAATTGCTATCCTTGCCTAAAATAAATTCTTTGAAATGTCTTCAAGTTTTTAGATTACATATTTACTATCCAAAGATAATAGACAAAAATAAAAAAGAAACAGCAATATATGAAACTATTATTATTATTATGAGTTTTACAGCATTAAAACTTAGTGCATTGTCACCTCAGTGATTCATAATTAGTTTATCTTGACTGTTAATTAAGGGACACTATTAATTGACACGCATATCTCATAGGTCCCTAACTCATTGAAGGAGCCTACATTCCGAAGAACTGGCTCCTTGTTAAATTACTGAACAGCCTTATGAAGCCATTGCCTTAGTTTATGGGTCCATATTGGAGCATAAGAAGCAAAGAGGCAGTGAATATTTTTGGAGCCAGTCAGACTTAATGAGTGCTGTCATGTAAGTCTTTATTGCAAGCCCTCAGTGAAGCCAACACCAGCAAGGACAGAAAGTGGTGTAAGGCAGTGGGCAGTGCTGGAAGGAGCCTGTCCGTTCTGTGAGAATCTGTCTCCTACTGTTATGGGCTTTCACAGTCATTAAAAAAAAAAAAAAAGAAAACAAAAAAAACTCCTAAACCCCCCCCCTACCAAGAATCTGAAGTGATTTCTGGATTAAAGACTACTTTGTTGTGCCACAGCAGCATCCTGCTCATGTGATCTGAACTGGGTGGCATCTGCTCTTTTCTATATTCTCTACAGATGAAGAAGCACTTGTCTAGCACCCAGATCAGTATCTTAATCAAGTGTGTTAGTGACAGCACTACCAACCTCAAGCATGTAAAATTTATGAATCGCTTCTCTCAAAAAAAAAGCCCCAACTATTTTTTTAAATTATGTATGTGCATACTTTTATCTATCACTTTCTTAGCCTTCAGGGTGAAACTGCATTGTTTTCAAGTGTCTCTTTAAAAGGAGAAGGTTAGGAAGATATTGGTTTTTCTGTTTTAAGAAAAGTTGAAAATTCCACTCATTGGTTTACAAGAATTTTGCTTCTGAGAAAAAATACATGCAATGTCACTCAGACCCATGATGAAATATTAATACTTGCCATTGCTTTTGTAGCAATAGAAATTAGGCGCTGATGTCTCTTCTTATTCTTCAGTTCTATCACCCCTGTGAGCTGAGTAGGAAGAGGATTAGCATCCCTCTGTACTCCCACATTTCTCCTTAGTATAATAAGAAGTTATGCAAGCTAGGAATTGTCTAGCAGTCGCCCAAGTGTAAGGACTGATATTTCTGATGCCTGATAGGCTACAGGACTTTTCCCAAGTTGCTCCTGGTTTAATTACAGCATGTCTAATAACAAAAACAAAACCAAACAAACCATCTCATAAACTATTTTCTATTTATGCTTTAGTGATGAAGAATCCACCTTGGTAAATAATTCTGATATCTAATTATCTTTTCTGAAAAAAACAAAACAAAACAAAAAAACACAAAAACCCACAAACCCCAAAATCGACATGCAGAACTGAGCATGTTTTACTTCCAGTGCAGACAAGGTGTCTACTGAAAACTGCCTTGCTAACACATTTATCATCCTCCCAATAACTGTTCCTTTCACTTGTTCTCAGTTTCCAATACTTCTCTTGACTTCTGGACACAAGAAATGGATACATTATTCCAGCAGAAGTTGCTTGCAGGAGCACTGAGGTGATAGAGCCTCCACAGCAATGGGATCTATTTCTACTGTTAAGAGCCAACCAGAGTTTTTAGCTACACTGTCCCAATGGGGGCTCATCTTCAATGCCTATAATTCCATGTAAGCAAAGCCCCCACTCTCTTTTCTCCTTCCCTCCCCTTCCTCCACCCAGGTTATCAAAGTTCTCTCCAGGACAATTCTAATAATTTCTTATTTTACTTGGTCTTTAAACATCGTATGATTCCGTTACATATTATCTTTAATTAATTTGAATTTCAAGTGTAAGACTTCGATTAGAAAATCAAGACAACTATATCATTCCTGTCATGAAAAAGTCCATATGCACAAAAAAGCACCTCTAAATAGCAAGTTTTATTTTGCCTAAATACTTGTTGCATGAGTGGTAATCAAATAAACCATTTTGCATATGAAATTGCAAATTTGACCTTATTTTGCACTTAAAGCAAAGTACACAGTGAAATTCTTTAGCATAGCTCTCCATAATGACTTGGTAAATTTCTAAGCCAGAAGCCATAAAGTGTTGTAACAAAAGTAATTATTACCACAGTTCTCTTCAGTTTGGGTAGCAGCCATTCTTCAAATTGAAAAAGAAAAGAAAGATCACATCAGGTATTTTGGAAGTTGAATGACATAACATATATTAGCAGAGCACCTCTATTGCACTGTAAAAACTTGTGTTTAAGCCAGTATTAACCTACTACCTATTTTAGCTGACAGTAGTCACCTCAATAGAACAGCATGGGGCTCAACATGGGATGCTTGATAAGGTAATTAGATTATTCTGAGCTCTGTGCTTCTGTGATAGGTTTTAAAAGAATAGGAGAAAATACCTGATGTGGCAAATAGAAGAAAACTCATTCTGTGGCAATGGACAATACAATAGAAGAGAAGGTGTTATGGATCAGCTGCAATGAGAAGAAGAAGAAGAAGAAACAATGGCAAACTATGGTTTTCTTCATGTCAGCAGGCCAACAATTTGGGAGGAAGACTTTCTACAGATTCCAGGCAGAATAGAAATGGTCAAAATTTTAGCAATGTCATCTGCTGTTTCCCTGGTGAAAGTAAAATGGACAGGAATAGTTGTCAGGTAACCAGGCGCTGACATAAGGATAGCTGAAGGAAGAAATTAGTTCCATACCAGAATGGGTAAATTGCAAGACTGTAGAGTATTACTGGAAATCCAGTGAAGAGACAGGTGGTTCACATCATTGGAGAGGACTCAGTTAACAAACAAGGAACAATTGCACTTCTGTTTTGTTGCATTTTTTACATATGACACTCAGTGGGTTTTAAAACTGAACAGAGGTTAGCATGTATGAACCCAAAGATCTCTGTGTAGGGATGTCAGGAATGTCAGCTGATGAATTTAAAGACTCAGCTTAATTGAAATATGGATGTCGTATGTCTCTAATAACCAGTCATCTAACTAATCATGAAAACTCTCCACAGGCAGAACTGTCTTCTCTATGTGTTTGTACCTACAGATAAAAAGATACCAGTCCTGTTTGGAGTGCATACACTATTCTAACAACTAACCACAAATAAATGTGATTTTCATCTGGAGCTAGAATAAGTTGAAAGCAAGTTTTTGATAATATGACTATCACAGATGAGGCACGTAAATGATTGGCACAAGTTAGCCTTTCTCCAGAAGAGAACATGGTTTGATCCTATTGCTGAACTCATCTACTTTTTTTTTTGAAAGGCATGAAAGCCTTTTCTATTAAAACAACAGCATTAATTAAAGATTGCGTTCAATGGGGTGTTTTGGGAACACGTGTGTAATAAGAGAACTGAAAACCTGTGAGGACCACGTCTTCACAACTGAATTCAAAATAGAGTGGGGCCCAAGAGATCTGAGTTACCTCCCTCTGCCACAGATTCATTGAGCAACCTTCAACATCCCTCTCACCTCTTTAGTGAAGCAAGAAGCACACAGATATAGATGTTTGTTCAGAGAGAAATTTCCTCTGAGAAACATCTTACTTTTTTAATCACAGCCAGAGCACAAGTAATGGCAGAATAGTCTCTCATTTTTCCTTTGATGAAGTAGGGCTTAATTTAGAGTTCAGTGTAGGAAATGTGTTCATCCATGTAGAATCAAAGAATCATAAAATCACTGAATAATTCCAGTTGAAAGGGATCTCAGGAAGTCTATAGTCCAAACACTCACTCAAAATAGATTCACCTTTGAGATCAGACTGCGTTACTCAAAGCCTTATATCCAGTCAGGCCTTGGAAACCTGAAAGAATGGAGACTGCACAACCTCTGTAGACAACCACTGCTTGACTGTCCACATGGCAAAAAAATAAAACTTATTAGGTAGAAACCCTTGAAAATAGCCTCTCTTTTTTGTCCACTCACCATGCACCACCACCATGCACAGCCTGGCTCTGTCTTCTTGATGCTTTGTAGGTACTGAGCACTATGGGAGTGGAAGGCAGCTGCTAGGTCTCCCTGAAATCTTCTTTTGAATAGGCTGAACTAGGCTTGGTTCCCTAGTCTCTTCTCACAAGTCAGACGCTCCAGCTCCAACCAACTTGGTGGTCCTCTGCTGAACTTGCTCATTATGACTTTCCTGTATTGGGAGGCCTAAAACTGGATGAAAATATCTAGATGTGGTCACACAAGTAAAAGGGAATAATCAATTCCATCTACTGCCTGTGCTGCAGCTAGCACATACCAGCATGCTGATGGCCTTCCTTTCAAGCAGGTCATTCCACTGGCTCACCCTCAATCCTTAACAGTTTGATGCTGCTAAATGTGTTTTCATCTGTCAGCCTGATCCATCTTCTCATATATGCCAGAATGTATACACAAATGTGAAAACAGGTATGCATGTGTCAGTTTAAAAGCACGGGTTTCCATCTTTCTGGTACTTCCAATACTGCCTCTCTCAACAGCGTTAGCAGTGCCAGAGGAGGCCCGTGGGATTACAGAAGGATAATATGAAACAGTTTCTGCTTGTATATCTTAATTATCTAATATAAGATGGGGTAGAGATAGTAAATATAATCAGTAGTTCTTAGGCAAGGACAGTAATGCAGCAGCAACAGGATTTCATTATTCCTTTGGCTGGCTACCATATCATCAGCCAAGCTAGCAGCAAATAAACCAAACATGATTTGGTTGAATCAGTGTCCCTCTTCAGATGGTTTTGTTTAACTTCACTCTTAAACATTTAACATCCAACTGCTCACCATCAACCCAATCCAGTGGTTGAACATTTTTTGTTCCTCTGGATTAATTTTTTAGGCACAAGTTGTCCTATTCCCTTTTACTTTACTTCCAATGAACTCAGTTATCAACTGGGCTAGAAAAAATTCTGTTCACATGTTTAAAGATTGAATACATTTCTGAGTAGTTATGATGCTGACTATTGCAAAAATAATAGTAAAAAAAAAACAGTAAGGAGAAATACAGCTTCATATGAAACTCCAGTTCTCATGCCTGTCTCATCCATGGACAATGCTGTTGATGTTAACAGAAAAAATAAATAAGGAAGTGAAGATGATAATAAGAGGAAGAGAATGTTGGGTAGGAATGAGATAAGTATTGAACTACTTCATAAACACATGGGCCATATGGTGCAGACATAAACAGTGTGAGCTTTCTTTACCAACATTATGCAGTCTGTAACCTCCCTTTCAGATAACTCCTCTCTGCCAAATGTTTTTCTTTTCTTTAATACTGCAGACTCTACAGACATGCATGCTTATACATACCAGAGCTAGAGCTAGATTAAGCAGACAAACTTTTCTAAACTAGATCCAATTTCTGCTGAGTACCAGTAACAGCTGTATTGCCTTAAAAAAAAAACAAACAACCAAATAAAACTCTCTTGCCACGTTAAAAAAAATGAAAACATTAACTTTTACTGAACTTAATGTGAAATGTCTATTAAAGATATAGATTTTTTTGCATAGGTTTCAATTATACTATAATCATTGCCAAACCTGATGTTTGCCATGGATTGCAACTGCACATTAAGATTTTTATCTGGTTTTACTATACCTATGGGTTTGAAAATCCATGCCCAGCTATTTGGCAGCCTATTTTTGATCTCTAGATTTTTGTGGCTAATTTGCTTTAATGGCTTTTGAAGACCCAAGGATTTCAGGAGAGTACTTTCAGAAGCAAATTACATGCCATCTCAGTCACTATGCTGATAAATATATAGATGATGATGTTGAACTATCAAGTGTTCTTAATGTAGCAAGCACCTGGTTTTAATTCCATCATCTAATACATCATTTTGTCATTAGCCCATCTTTTACAACTCATTTTAGCAGTATGTACATTGATACTTTGCAAAATTAATGTAATAATCTTAAAATGTTTTGGCTTTTTTTCTTTCTATTGGCCTGCTTGCATTTTTCCCCAAGAGTTTTGCAGCAGTGCAGGCTTCTGTAAGACGATTTTCTTTTTCAAATGACACCTTCTCCATAAATCAGCCTATTTCTATTCAGTCAATGAGTGTTACACCAGTTTGCACAGTATAATAGCCTGCTGCAAAAATGCCCTTTTAGGACTGAGAAAAGTCTTATGCTTCATTTACTGTGCTAGTAAGAATGAGAGGACTGTTCTAGAGTAGTGCCATGTTATTACTCTGTCTACAGACA
Organism: Euphonia xanthogaster; assembly: GCA_034509185.1. NCBI lineage: Eukaryota > Metazoa > Chordata > Aves > Passeriformes > Fringillidae > Euphonia > Euphonia xanthogaster. The sequence continues at coordinate 41,616,977 of JAYDZK010000056.1, read as the reverse complement.
GAATGAATAGATAGATGTCTTCATCCCAAGGCTGGTAGCTGTATGATTGAACACATCATGACCGTTGGATAACAAGTCAACATTTTCCTTGCAAGCAAGAAAATTTTAGGGATCTAGTGAGGCTCGGTATTGTTTGAACCCTTATAAATCAAAGCCACTGTAAAAGTAAAGTTCTGATAGACAGGTTCAGTACTTACACACACCCCAACTGCTTCTATTCATCCTTCTGAGAGGAACCAACAAACTTATCAGTGAGTGCAATGAGGGTAAGAACAATCTGGAAATACCATTAGGATTTACACAACAGTGTCTGTGACATTTTGTCCTGCTGCCTCACTTTCATTTCAGGTGCTGCTCCATTTCGTTTCTAAATCAACAGCATATTGTTTGAAGGATTACTATATCATCTGTTTCCAGGAAACTTTCTGAATTTTACATTACTTTTTATTCCTGCAATGTACCCAATGGGGAGCTGAAGCTGAGTAGCCCCTTCCCTCTCACAGGATATTATGTTAACTACCAAACTGCGTGTCCCCGCATGGGACTTTTTCCAGGAAACAGGTTCATTAACAATTTGAGGATGCTGTTCAGGTCATACTAGTCTATTTCTATATTATTTATTTTAATTTATTCTATTTAGTATAGATATCTGAGCCTACACTGCATTTCAAATGCCAAACTTCTGATGTTGCTCTTCATGTCCATTTTTTTGAAGGTACTTACTTTACTTTCAGATTGTGAAATATTTGTAAGTGGAAGCAGCTGTACCATGTATACTGAATGCTAAGCACATCCAAATTAGGTTAACCTAAAGACCAGGTATGCTCTAAAGATATGGTAACTCTGCCCTGTTATCAAGGTTCAAGATACTAAGAATATTCAGGGACAGTTGTGCACAGTTTATGTTCTGCAGTTGCTATTTTAAGACATCTTTCGTTCCCTTTTCCCCTCAAAAAATGCAGAGCCAAATCCCATTAATGCCCCAAAGAAATGACAGTAAGATGTAAACATTATTCTCATTTGCAACATATAGAACTTTACTTACTATTTCAGTCATTCCTTTTCCTTTTTGATTAAACTCAGCAGTTGTTCAGCAAAACACTAATTGTGGTTTAAGTCTCTGTTCACCTACACAACAGTTTCTAGAAATTGTACCTAGAAACAACCTCACAAAACACTGAGAGCTGATAATAATGTAAATCCTACCCTAACAGACATTATATGCTCACAGCCTGTAACCATGCAACCAAATAAGTGTTGTCAGTTTCTAACCACAATTCCTCATTTATGTTTTCAGCTTTTTTTAGAAGACAGGAAAGGTGCGGTCAAAACTGATCAAACAGCATTTTGCAGAAAAGCATTGACACATCTGCAAAATGAATTCTCAGTCAATGCATGTTTTCTCTATTCTTTCTAGCTCAAGTGCTCAAGACTAAAAAGCCATTAAAGCTGCTGAAGTCTTAGTAACTTGAATTTTTTTTGCTTATGAACATGCACTGTGGTCTTATTTTATACCCAGCTGCCTCTCCTCTCCTCCATGCTACCCTGCAGAGGCCGCAAACTGTGCACATTATGTCTGAGGGTAGACATCACAGAACTTATTGCAATCAAGAAATTATACTAATTTATAAATGGTTTACTGCGTACTGTTGTAGACAAAGCCATATTGAACATTCAAAGGTCACTCAAACTCACAATTCTGTGTCAGCTCAAGTCTCATGTCTTTCTTCATGGCCTTTATTATGATAGGTAAATCATGCCAGAAAAGAGGAGTGTTCCCCTTGGGCATTGAGCAATTACACAGCTTATGCCAGTCAAACATAACTGCTATAAATATATTTTTCATAATCTCTTGAATCTAGCACAGCTTCCTCACCGCTCTTTTCTCTCAATCTAAACAAAATCGTGTGATCTCTTCAGTAATGCACACAGCAACTGAAATTCTCACTGCTATCACATGTCTTAGGATGCATTCCTAAGAGTAGGGAAACATGCAGACGATCAGATAATATAGGAAAATGTGTCCTGTTACAAATTTTAAATTATTATCTTATGTATTAGTTTTTATCACATCTAGCTTTATTTTATTTGGCAATATGAAGCAGTATAAACCCAGATTAATCAACCAGTTTTGCATTGTTGAAGAGTAGTGGTCAAGCTGGCTTTGTACATTAATTTCCATACCTCACTTCTGTCAGGGTGTCACAATTCTCATACGCTTACAGAAACTTTGTAAGTGTATGGTTTAACTTACTGTTAAAAATGACCAAAAACTTAGTCACGCAGCTGGAAAGAAACTAGAACTGTGTCTCTTTTCAGGCTGATTCCTGATTCTGCCCTGTCATTGTACAGATCTGAATGTTGCTGTCTGACATTTCAGGAAAGCATGAGAAAAAGAAAAGCTGAGTTGCTGAGTTTGCATGTTATGTGCAGTGAGAGAGGAGTCTCTCCCCACAAAACATTCAACTTAAGAAACAGATGCAAGATATCTCTCAGCAGTGTCACACAAAATGGGGGGGGGGGGGGAAAGCCCAAACAAACAACTAATTAATGAACCTAGACCTGAAGGCTAACATGCAAATAAACCGAGCACATAGAATTTATGACAGACAAGCTAGATTTGTCTGCTCAGAATGATGTCCCAACTCTCATCCTGCCTTTTCCTCTCCCCCTTTCAGACACATATCAACAAGTGGAAAGGATGGTGGTTGTCTTCAGGGCATTAGCTTTACCAGTTATTTTGTCCAGTGGAAAGACTGGCTCAACAGCCCATTCCCTCTTTGTTCGGATGCCCTGATTTCTGTCACTTCTGCGCAAGATAGTTAATTTATTGCCATTCTTCCTAGTTCAGAATACCCAGGCTTCACTCAGCCTTCTTTCTCCTGCTTTTCTCAGATCTGCTGGCTGACACAATTGGCATTCATATGCTAGGCTTCTGTTAGCACTCTAAACAGATTTGGTGCTGGTGATGGGTCCTAAGGTCCAATCTGGAGCCCAGAGCAGGAGCAGCCCTGGGACAGTGAGGTGTCCTGGCATCCCTCCCTGCAGAGCTCAGCCTCAGGCAGCAGCAGTTAACACACCCACCCCTGCCCTGAGCCTGCCAGTGGATGCAATCTCAGAAACCATTTTACAACTCATTGCATCTTCAATTGCTGCGTGTGGGCATAAAAGATGCAATGGAAAAACTTACTCATGAGAAACTATCAAGTAATTTTTTCCCTCCACAGCCACTCATTCCTGTGGTAAACAAAATCAGCTGGTAATAGTAACTCACCTTTACTCCTTGCTTTTGATATCAATATTCTGTATGACTACTTTCATTTTGGAACAGTATTTATGACTTGCTTGTGATTCACTGCAAACCTGTGCCAGTTTACACTAGAACAGGTGTACTGACTTCAGGGATGATTTTTGCAGTTTGCATTTATGCTTAGATTTATTTTATTTAAATTACATTGATGCCGACCTATTCTTTGCAGCTAGATATAAGCAGATTATTGCGTGGACTCTGTTTACAAAACAAATATATTCACAGTGATAATCTAGGTCATCAATTTTAATCCAACTAATTTCTGGATAGAGCTTCTGATTGGACTACTTTCATGTCTATGAAATAGAAAAACAGTCTGCAAGAGTTGAACAGAAAATCCACTGTCTCCTTTGATAAATTATTCTTATAGTCCATCAAGCTTGCATAACAGATATCTCTGTATCTTGGATGAGTTTTGCCCTCTTAGGGAGAAGTAATGGATCCAGTCCAGTAGAGTGCAGAATGTGGATGATGGCCGGAGCAATTGGAGTGCCTTCTGAACGGAGGATGGTAGAAGGCTGTGGTTGTATAATCTGGGTGTTTCTCAGTTGTATCATCTGGGTGTTACTCAGTAACTTGAAACTGCAGCAGATTCAACCAGCTGCCTTTTAGTAAGCGGATAACATCTGCCAGGATCCTCTGTATGTAAGAAGTAACTATATGTGATATGACACAGGGGTCCCTAGTGCTGCAGATGACAATAGGGTAAGCCAAAATTATTGTATGCACACAGTGGAAGCAAGAAGAGCTCCAAATGGGTGGCTATGGGAAAATATAAAATACAGTTCTACATGCCTATGCCTTCTAACCTGCTTTTGGTGTCACGTAGCCTTGAAGTAGGTACTCATGAGCTCCATGCTCTCATCTCTGTGGCAGTCAGAACCACATAAATGTACACTGATTTTGCAACACGCAAACTTTATCACCATGACACGTGCACCGCCTCTCGAATGGCTGACTGTGAAGGTATCCTGAACTTTATGTTCCCATGCACTCACAGGGTACTGATATCACTGAGAAGAGAAAAAGTGCTGATTTAATTATCTCTCTTGCGATTTATTAGAAGAAAAATGCGGAAGTAAAACTGAGGTAGCTCTTCCCCTTTCCATTGCACCCCAAGTGAAATCTACTTGCAGTCATATCACAAGTGACTTCAGTTGTGCAGTTCCTGCACGTCCATCCACAGGGCAGCAATAGCCAACAGCAGCCAACTCACTTGCTGTAACAGCCTCAAGGCAGGATCTGACCCTGATTTGGGAACCTAAACACACAAGCAGGACCTTGCTTATCTTCACAATAACTAAAAATGGTAGCTCTAAACACCTTAAAATTGTTTCCTCTCAGCCTTCCTTCTGCCTTTCCCTAGGCCCTGATGCAAATACAAAGGCAATGTTTAATTTATTGAAAACAGGAAAATCAAACCTAAGAATTACACAGACAACTTTTTCTTTCATTTAAATCACCAGTATATGTTTCACTGGAAAGCAAGCACAATACAAACAACTAGAACAAGACTGCAGATTAAATCCATTTCAAATGTGGATGTCCTTTGTGATCACACTCTCGTGCATTGACCACACATAGCATGACATTTATGCAGATTATTTATTGGGCTGTGATTTAATTAGAATCATCTCTAAGGTGACTGAAGTCAGAAATCTGATATCAAGAACGCCACAGCTTTTAAGAGTCATTAACAATATCAGAATATTTCCATATTGTTCAAAAGCCACTGAAAAACTCCTATCACATATAAATAAGTTGCTATGAACTTCTGACTTCAACATTATCTGCAAAAAAATCCACCATATTTAAAACCTAGAGGAAACAGCATGCAGTGTAAACAAAGTTGATGTTTGAATATCAATATTTAATGAAAATGTAAAACCTGCCAAGCCAAGTCTCAGATCAATGTATTTTTTTTTCTCCCAGCTGAAAAGTAGTTGCTATTCAGGTTCTGAGTCACAAGTCTCAGATCTCAACCTTGTTCATTTTGGCCTCGTGAGCAAACAGAAAAAAATTGTTTTTACCTTCTCTTCCACTATCAGGATAGAGAAAAGAGGGATTAGAATTGGTACTGCCTAGTGGCTTTAAGCACAAATATATTGAAACTAATGTTTAGTACATAACTCATTCCAAAAGGAAATAAAAATGGAGGAAGGAAGACACTGAAAAGCCAGATAACTGAAGAGATGGACATTCTGACAGGGTAAAAAAAACAATAAATGTTATAAACAATAAGTGTAATAGAACTGTAAAATTTCAAGCGACTCTTTGTGTCCCTACACTCAGCTTTGGTTTCCTTCTTCATTTCTTTTACCTTTCTGCCTCTTTCAACTTTTACTTTCTTTAATGCTGTTTCCTACCTCACTCAGCCAAGCATCTTTCTTTGCTTTCTAGCTGTATCTAAAACTCAATACCTCACTGCAACCTTACTGCCTTACCCAGTTCTTGTTCACACCTTCCTCTTCCTGAACTTCTTCCACCATCTGTACTGTCTAACGCTTACCTTTGGAAGACCTCCATGTTTGGAACCATGCTTAGGGGTTTTTTTGGTGTTTATTTTTCAAAAATCATGGAAGAACAAACCAATTACTTAACCTTCTGGTTCTCGAGGCTTTTTGTGGAAGCGTTCTGCTACTCACAGCATCTTCCTGAGATAATTTGCTGGGCCAGTAAAGGAGGAGGGGAAGTCAACTGTTGCATGTTTTTGCAGGTAAAATATTAATTCATCAGACCAGCTAGTGACCTTTTTCCCCACTTCTCCATTGTATTCCAACTTCTATTTCAGGATGAGCAAATTGACAGCAGCTACCCTGTGGTCTCACAAAAATCTTTACACAGGCTAAAAGAGAGATGTTATTTGCTTCTTCCATACCCTTGTCTGTCTTCTACAACCATGTAAGGGAGAGCAAGATTGCCTCTTTCTCGTCTTCCTTCCTCCTACCCATATTAAGTATTTTTGAAACACAGCTGAGATAATACCTACAATATGTTGCCAGGAATTAAATACTGCTTTAGTACCCCACAAAGCATGCTTAGAACTCTTCTGTTTTCAATCATTGCACTAAATCTAGTCAGAAAACAAAAGTACAAAGAATAAGTGAAACAATGGCACCATATACGGTGGTGGGAACTTAGCAACAAATTAAACTTGAAAAGAAAAAAAGGCAACTCTGAAGCACTTTGAACTTGGCGGAGTAGCAATACAAAAGGTCAGTGACAAATAATTTCTGTATAGACTAAATCTCCATTTTTAGGAATGTTATCCCAAACTTGAAAGAGAAATGCCAGTTGAAGTGAAATGAGAATTTCCCCAAGAATCTCTCTTAACAAGCTAGAAAGAATTCCAATCAAGCTTTAAAGTTTACATTCTGATAATTCTATGACAAAATATAGTGTGAAATATATACAAATAACATTAAAAATGAAAGCTTAAAATAAAATTCATTAATATATTAATATTAAAAGATAATAAATAATCAGTAAAAGTAGGATAAAGACCAAAGCAAACATAGCAAATCAGATAGTCAAGGTATTAACAAAATAGTCAAGGGCCTTCACCAAGCTTTCTGTCCTTATTATCCTATGTTAAAATATATTTTTATGTCATGTAAGGCCCAGTAAAAGGCACTGTGCAGTTTTCCAGTTGTGTTTTATAACACATTTTTATTTATCTCTGATTCTTAAAAAGATTTTTTCTACTTTGCAATACAATGTATATTGAAAAAAACCTGTGGTTTACAGCGCAAAGCACCATGTGTGAGGATTTACAGATCAAAATATGATTTATGTCACAGAAGCTAAGATTTTGACATGGGGAATACAAGGATTTTAATAGAGTTATTTCTGCTTTAAAACTGTGCAAGTGTGCTCCCATACAACTGAAATCCACAAGGCTATATGTATAGAGTCTGGTTCATTATCTACCTTAAAGTTAAGAAGAGCAGCTCATTTACTAACTTTTAATTGAAAAAATGCATATAATTATTTTTATTCTGCTATAACAGAAGATTTATGCTACATCATTGATGATGACTGTTGGCAATTCTCAGATAGTAGCCTCCTGCCTGGATAAAGATTATGGATAAAGGTTTTCCTCAGGGCCCACCACATGGCACCCCTTGCACTCCTTCTAAGCCTTCTCACCATCATCCGAGCTCTTAAGGAGTAGTTAAATGTGTTACTACACTCTGAGCTGCAAAGGCTCTAAACCATGTCAAAACCTAAAGTCGTGACTGATTTGTCTCCTCAGTAAAGCTGGGAGCTATAGTACAGAGCACAGAAGGCCTTTAGCATTTTAAGCAGCGTTGATTAGGTCTGCTCTAAGTAGATAACAGTGTTGAAAATGCTGGCAGGTTTGTTTACCCCAAGGCTCTAAATGCTGCCAGCACCTGAGGACCAAAACAATTGTTAGCAGCACTGGGACCAGTTTGCAGCATTTCCTTGTGCTAAGGAGAGCTAGATCTGGCAAGGTTTGACCCACCTTCCTCAAGCAACATCTGCTACTACATTGGAGGAGAGTTAATAGTGCCTGCAATCCTTTCATTTAGATTGGACCGTCTTCTCAGGGTTTTTTTGGCTTTGAATGAAACACTGATCACTCATTTATATAAACACAAGGAAAACAACGAACCTATCCCAAATAATAGTAACATTCCATAATACTTTAAAAAACTTTAAAATCCTCTTGCCATGGCAAGAACAGAAGAAAGCCACTTCTGGGAAACGCAGGACAAAGAAAGTCTCATATCCTTTGTGAGAGACTTGATTCATTGAAAAAATGAAGCAGCCCAAGTAGAAAGAGCCCTCCTTATCAGCCTGGGAGGAGAATCACAGCATCTGTTCAGGCACCCACCAGTGCTGCTGGATGTGGCCTCACCTAGATGAACACTGTGTTTCTACAGAATGACTTTTCTTTCTTACTTTTCATCAGAAGAGGCTACAAGAACGGAATACCAAATATCTCAGGGGTTGATATTTCACCAGGAAGTAAAAGGTTGAAATCTCCTAAAGACAGAAACCAGAGTCATGTGCCCTATCTAACAGGTGAGAGGTTTAACCATCAGGTTAGCAGTTAGAGGAGACTCATCATCACAGCTGGGGTTTAGAGCAGGTTCTCTTCAGTTGCATTCTCTGAATACATGCCGTGGGTTAGATGATTTGGGAGCCAATTTCTAATTTATGTATTCCAGTGACCCTTTCAGTCTGTGAGTTTGCCAGTATCTCTGAGCACACTCGGGTCAGACCTACGCCCACGTGCAGAATTCTGCTGGTAAGAGCAGGCAACACAGGTTGGCAAGTTTAAATTTCCATATTTTGGAATGGAAAGGCAATTTGACAGGCAATGGCAAGTTTAAATTTCCATATTTTGGAATTAAGTACCTACGTGTGCAGCCCATAAATAACAATTCAGCATTGATCCATTTTCCAAACTCCACAGGAGCAAGGTTAACCCCTTGGAGAACATTTACTTCTCACAAAATGAAGCTAGACTCTGCTACAGTAAACCTTAGGTATATGCAAGGTAAATGGCTACAAGATCTTGGCTGGAAGTCACCAGTGGGGTCAAATGAACAATCAGTGAAGATACACATAAATATATGCTTTTCTGGATCTAGGCTCAGGTAACACAAAGAAAGGGATCTAGTTAAGATAATTATTGCATAAGATGCTCATTACTACAAGCCCATTTCAAGTCTGTCATGCTACATATTATTTAATGTGTCATATAAGGTAACTGTCATGTAAAAGTTTCTTAAATTGAAGGTTTCCAAGTTATGGTCTACATATTCTGCTTAAGCTGCTACCAGTGTCTTTAACAGCAACAAACTGCTTATTGACAGTCAGCTCAAACCAACTGTGCAAAACCTACACTGCCAGTGGAGCCAAGAGCACAAACAAATAGAGGTTGAAAACCTTTCACATGGGTGACTGCTTTGGATAACAGGCAGGAGGGTATGTTCAATCTGACATTCCAAAATCCGTTTAAACGGAGTTCTGGCTGCAGATGCTGAAGATCACAGTATTTTTTCTATCCACTGTGCAGAGAAGACGATCTACTCAGAGCAAGGGTTTTTAAACACGATCACCAAAAAGACTGCCACAAAACTTCAAAGCACAAAGAAATTAAAGTAATTTAATCAATGCATATATACCTAATTAGAGCATATTTATATCAAACCAACCTGCATGTTCAGACTTTTTTTAAAAAGAATTGACTCTTCCAGAAAAGGCCATTAGTAGACTAAAGGCATTTCAGACTGACAAGACGGATGAGTCCTGACCCTATCTATTTTGTCAGCCATGAAACCCTGTGCAGTATTACTAACAAGGTTTCAGGCT
>JAYDZK010000056.1:41591480-41604602 GCA_034509185.1 Euphonia xanthogaster | reverse complement strand
AGAAAGGAGAAAGGAGAAAGGAGAAAGGAGAAAGGAGAAAGGAGAAAGGAGAAAGGAGAAAGGAGAAAGGAGAAAGGGAAGGAGGAAGGGCTGCTTTTAGACTGATTAAATTTCAACACCCTTCTTCAATCTCTACAAATGAAAAGAAAAAGAAAAAAAAAAAAGCACAGATGTAGCTACAACTAAACAGTCTTCTCTGTCATGATGGTCTACCGCCATGCCTGATGAATTACCCAGCTGGAAATAGAAATGCAAGAAAACAGATACTAGCTTGAAGAAAACATTAAACCAAATAAGAAATAAGATCACAAGACCTAAGGAAATGCAGAAATTGAAAATGAGACCTGAAAGACAGGAAAGTCACAGAACTTTCCTGTCACAGATAAGGCATATCAAGCAGAACTTTACATAAGGCCTTGGACTCTTTTCTCCTTAATGTGAAGGAAATTCCTCCTTCTGTTTACTGAAACTATAAAATCCAGGTCAACAAGTTCGTACAGGGTTCACATGGGGTGCTTGAAACTATGGGTTTCAAGTACCTGCTGTGCACTGAAGTGCTGTAGAGAAAAGAATGATAGTAGCAGCATGGTTCATGGTTCATACTGCCTCTGTAGGTGATTAGGATTTGTTTTTCATGCTCCTTTCCAAATGCTGGGAGAAGAAAACTCCTTATCACAGTCAGATCTGTACAGTAAGCATCCGAAACATGCGTGGGCACCAGCCTAGAAGGAGGGCTGAGTCTGTGACTTGCTAGCTGGGCAAGATTCATGCCTGTTTGGTTGTGGTGGGTTGATCCCAGCTGGATAACATGTGCCCACCAAGTCACTCTATCATTCCCTTTCCTCAGCAAGGCAGGGTGAGGATAAAATTTAAAAATTTAAAAAAATTAAAAAAAAAAAAGCAGAAAAAACCTCACAAAAGCTTACAGGTCAGAAAATGGCAGTTTATCACAGAATATTCTGAGTTGGAAGGGTCCCAAAAGGATAATTGAGTCCAGCTTTTAAGTAAATGGTCCATAGAGGGGTCAAATAAACAACCTTAACATTATTAGCACCATGCCCTAAACAACTGAGCTAATCTTGGGGTTGATAAAGTAAAGGCCATGAACAGAAGTGAGGGAAAAGAAAATATTTCTTCTCTACTTCCCATCAGCAGGAGATGTCCAGTCATTTTCTGGGAAGTATAAATGGTTCCTCCAAAAGACTAAATCTCATAACAAATGCCTCCATCCCCTTTTCCTTAGCTTTCATTGCTGAGCAGATTCCACATGTTAAGGAATCCCTTTGGTCAGCTTGGGTCAGCTGTCCTGGCTGTGTCCCCTCCCAAGAGCTGGCCCACCCTCAGCCTGCTGGTGAGGACAATGTTGGAGAGACAGCCTTGGTGCTACGCCAGCACCGCTCAGCAGCAGCCAAAACACCTGCGTGTTATCAACACCTTTCCAGCACCACCATGCACCATGGCACCAGGGGAGCTGCCATGGGGAAAAGTAACTCCCTGCCAGCCTGACCCCAAGCAACATTAAATCCTGTCCCCGCATCCCTACTGATCAGCCAGACTGAGTGCAACTGAAACACCGTAGGCAAGGGTGGGAACACTTTTAATGCCTTAAAACACATGAATGTCGCATAAAGAAAACAAATGTATCAGGTCAAGAATACATAAGTACAGGTTAAAATTGATACATTTCACTAGTTGCAAGTTCTTAACATTTCCTGCATTAAAGTGTTTCGGTACTTCAGATGCGCTTTCCGTATTTCTTTTTTCTCCTGAGTCCACCCACCACATAAGATATTTAATTTAAAAAGTCTAAAAGGGTCCCCAGCAAGACCTATTAGAACTCTGGCAATTCAGAAAAATTACCAAGCAAGTATGGACTTTGTTTTCCAAATTAGCAAGAAAATGAAACAAGAAATTAGATGAACCAAAGACAATATATCACAAGACAAATAATTTCCGATGCACTATTTGAATCAAAAGTAGCATTTCACAGGTAAATAGTAACTATCCTAAACTGCATGGAATAAAAGTACAGAAATCTCATCAGTGACACTTCTTTTTTTTCCCCCTCTATTTTAAATGTATGATGAAAAGTGACAGAGCCATTGTTTGTGTAGAAATTATGATAAGTGCTGGTTAGCTAAGCATGTAATAAAGAGGTTATGGTTTCCTAGCAAGCTGACAGAAATTTAGGTGTCTGAAAAATACATTGCAGAGTTGTGGCTATGAGTTTTCATTTCAGTTTCTTCTTTCTTTTCTTCCCCCCATGATAACTGAACATATGGAGATTAATTTAAGTGTGGGAGTGACATTGTAGATGCCTAATTAATTGCCCTAGAAAATAAAAAATACTTCTGCCTTACCCACAGATGCAATTTGACTAAAGTAGTGCCTTACATTTTCAAAATTTGGATGTAATATGTAGTATTTGATGCAAAAACTGGGCAAAAGGCAGAAAAACTAAGTTAAGAGACCATCCTAGCCATTAGCAAACATTTCAGGTTGGAGTAGGTAGACTGTGCTGACATTTATCTGTTCTGGTTGCTGCTTGTTGGCTACTGAAGAGCTACAAAATGAACAGGTACAAGTAAAATAGCAATGAACTTCTAAATAACCAAATGTTATGGTCAGATAGACATACAGGGGAGTTTTCCTCTCAGCTGTAGCAGAGAATGCTTCCAGGAGAGGTAAGGGTGAAACAGATTTAAGGGTGGTTTGTTGCCCTCATACAGCTCTGGTAGACACAGGATTTACACTTTGAAGATTTAGGTCTTTAGGCTTTATCAGTTCTTGCCTTATTCTTTCCCTAGTGTTTCTTTCCCCATAGCATAAACAATCTGGCAGATAATTTTTAGTAAAGAATTCTCTGAGAGCTCTTCAGTGCAATGTTACCTGGACTATGTGTTTGTTGGGTTTTTTTCTGAAGAGGAGCTGATGGATGTTGTCATCACACTCATACAAGTCCCCTTTCCTAAGGGGAATACTCTAAATATTTTCAAGCTGCTAGGGTAGAAAAAGGTTTTTCACGGATAAAGCAGCTCTGACAACATACAAGGCGACAGTGTCTCTGAAAAACCTCAGAACTATGCAGTGGTCTCTGCCAGATAGGCTGTGATGCTGATGTGACACAGCACTCTAAACTGTTATACAAGTGGTGCTGATTACAGATTTGATGAGCAGACCTTGCACTACAGACAGGACACTTGGGTGACTGTGTAAGTCAGTAGAGAGAGATTACAACACTGAGTAGTGAAAGACCACATAACTTATTTTATAAGACAGGTACAATTAAAGGAAGACAACCATCCATCATCAAAAATAGAAACTTGAATTATTGTCCTGTAAAGCATCTCATCATTATCCTGCAGAGGCATAGCCCTCATATATTTATATAGGATGTGAGAGAAAACTTATATTTGATTCAAGCCTTCAGAGACATGATTTTTTCTTATGTGTTTTCCATTTCCAAAGGGCAATGCCCAACAAATCAAATGTTTTGAACCTTTCAAACCTGTCATCAAACATCCAAAGTTCAGGAGAACACTTAAATGGGCATTAAATAAAAGGATAAGAGAGTGTGATGGAAAAAGCAAATAGTTTCACCAAGAAATTGGCAGCAATTCAGTGGACTAAAAAAAAAAAAAAAAGACTGTATTACATAAACCTTTTGTGGGTAAAGCAAATTGTTTAATTGCAAAGTTATACTATCATTAAATAGGGCATAGCAATTATATCAAACACTATTAATAAAAGTACAACAATGTTATTAACTTGTAAAATTAAATTTAATGAGTGAACAATATATGAAACAAAGTGTAACAAAAATAACTAATATCTCTTTGTAGATTAGATTTTATCTTTATAAATAAGGATTGTAAACTTCATTAAGGACATTTGAATTTTGTAAAGTAGAGAATGATCTTATGTTAATGGTCGATGCATATTTCCTTTCATTATATCTTCTCTTTGTCAAAGCAATATTAAACACATTGTTAGGATAAATATTAACTCTGAAGAGCAGCAAATATCAGAGGGGAAAATAATAAAATGTGGATATTTTCCCCCCAGCATTTATTTGGACTGTAAGAAGCTTGACTCTGCCATGCTCATTCTGGTGAACATTGCCTTATTTATTTACCACCTAAACTGGTACTATCTGGCATTTAGAGAATTTGCTTTTTAAAAAGTTCTTTCACTGAGAATCCATTAGAAGGCTCTTGCCTTTTTAACCACACTAAAAAGTAAGCATATTTTCTTACCAATGTACACAAACATTATTTAAGCTTATCTCAATTCTCATGAAACTTTGATATGTCCTCCAGAATTTTTAGAAATATCACCTTTTACTCCTTTGTCCATTTGATTTTGACAACATAAAGCTCCTCCTTCGTAATGGACACCTGATTTTTTTTAATGTTTTTTTTTCTTTGTAATCTGACTTTTGCATAACAGATATCATAGTATAAGAACACTGCAGAATAATAAAATGAAAGCACCAAATACTAGAAATTATTTCTCCTAAGCCATCTAATATACAGCAAATACAACAACTTCTTAATTCTTAATATTCTTTAATTATTGGATTAATTAAACAGATCCTCCAGTCATCAGCTGAATGTACACAATTTAGAAATAACAATAGAAAAGCAAGCCAAAAGTAGAAAACAGATAGTCACTATCACGAAGGAAGAAGCATTATATAACCAGCATGCAGAAGAAACCTCATGAGTCATGTTTAAAAAGAAATCATCATCATCATCATCATCATCATCCCCCAAAACTTGTGTCACTAAAGCCAAGTGGAAACATACTATACCATACAGATTATGGTATCCAAATGAAATATTTGCCTTAGACACGAATCAGTTACTTTTTTATATATAATTTAGATACATTTGGATGTATCATGCCTCTTATTTCACTGATGGTTCAAAATACAAACTAAAGTAATTGGAACACAGGTGAATGCATTTTATATGATTAATTATTTGTACTTTTTGTTCAGTTAGTTTTTAATTCCTGTAGACTGATAAAGTTCCTCTAAAGGCCGCCCTGAAAAATAGGAGATGGCTGGATTGCACCAGTCCACTAACGAAGTTCTAAGATACAATGACTCAGGAGCTGCTTGAGATCCATTACCTCTCTAATTTTCCCTTACTCTTAAAAATGAATAAATGTCTTTCTAAATCTTTATACTCCAGTAGGTCAACATATTCAAAGTGCTAGCTGAGTAAGGGAGTGTGGAACCAGGACTTCATTATTTAATTTTCTTCCTTCCTCCCTCATTCCTACCACTTCATTAAAGAGGTGAGCACTCAGAAAAGTTGTTCATCCTTTCCTCTCAGCGGGCCATATGTAAAAAGTGGGGAAGATGAACAACAAAATAAGTTGGACTTGCCTGGTGATTTCTATTTTTAAAAACACTTGCTGATCCTTGTAAGCCTGATGAAAATGGCACACACTATGAGGCTTGATCAGATCACCATGCTTCTTTGATGTATTTCAGGCCTGCAATAAGGTTGAAATGTATTAAGAGAAAAACCCCCAACAAACATTCCTTTTTCTCATAAGGATGGTATAATAGTGCACTTCTTTAAATTTTCAAAGGAGTTTTGGAAATTACTTTTTAAAACTGCATATGGAAGATAATGTCTATACTGAGAAAGATACAGAAACTCCCTGACACAACACAAGTAATATAATTTCGTGAGTTCCTTTAGGCAGTTTATGTCCTAAACCTGCAAAGGCATGCACAAGTTCAAGTAATCTACATACCTGTTCTGTTTAGAGCTTGCAACAGAATGACAAGAAAAAAAGCCCCATCTAATACAAGTATGAGATTTGTATTATATTAATTGATTTTTCTCACATACCTATATTTCCTTTTGTCAACCATAAACCCAAAAATATTATAAGAATACATCTTAATGTGCAGAACACATCACAGGGGAAAATAGAAATACTGTAGTAAACAATTAAAAAACTCCACTCCTCAACCTCAAAACAAAAATTTTTGAGGGGAGGCAAAAAATTATGTGATTTTTATTTATCTCAGTCAACAATGAGAAACTCCACACTCTAAAAGAGCTGCAGTATGGGGTAAAAGTATTGCTATAGCTACATCTCTGAATTTCCTGGCATTATGGGTTTTAGAGAGGTACTTTATCTTAGCTTTACTTGCCTGCCAATTTAATGTTTCATGGAGTTTTTTATCTAATTTAGAAAAGAGGAATAGATCAGAGGAAAAGGGAAAAAAGCCAAACAAATCTTATCTGTACAACACTATCTTTTTTCTGGCTACAGAGGTCTTAATTAACTCTTGCTGATTTCATTTCTTATTATTAACTTCCATGGTATACCATAAGAGTTCTGGTTCCTTTTTAAAAGCAAACAAATTAACCAATAAAACAAAAATAAACAAATGAACCCCAACAACATTTTGTGTGGTTCCCATCTAAAACTATCAGATCTCCTAACTTTTTTTTAAATGGTTATTTTTGCTTGTCTTCACAGCAAAACTCAAATGGATAGGGATATTTGCATAGTGAAAGAAACAGTAATAAGAAAAGGAACAATTTTGGCTTAGGTAGCAAGGTGGATTTTCTAATATTGACAGAATTTCTCATCATTTTACTGTTGTCTTACAATTTTTAAATTTTTGTTTTGCTAATTATAATATTGTTCTAGAGTTTTAGCTGGAGATCTTTTTAAATTAGAGTTTCCTTCTAAAGCAAGATCTCTATATGTATATGTATGTTTTTATACTTATTTATAAATACTACAACTTTGAGAGGGATCCTTGAGCCCTTTCCAAGTGCTTACATTTCCCTGTAATTTGACAGGGCATCACAAACTTCATCAGAACCACATAAAGGTGGGAGGCAGATAAACATATAGTGTTTACAAAGATCAAAGTTTTTGACATTTTCAAAACAGGTTGTGATAGTTCTGGCACTTCGACCCTGCAACTTGAACCTTATTCTTAAGAAACTCCATGAACCACATCTCTTAATGGACCCACAGCCATTTTCTTCCTAGGGCCAGCTGGTCTTGCAACATTTTTAAAGACCACTACTTATGCTGTCAAGGACATCTCATACACTAGCTCCTAACTAGTTTCACAGAGCAGCTGTGGGCCCTTTCTTCTGTCCTGGTGGACCATTCTGAGTGTATGGCTTCATAACAAAGGCCCTGCCAGGGCTTGGGGGCTTGAACATGAAAGGCACTGAGAAGTGGTTGAACAGTGAAATGGCCTGGTTTTTAACATCAAGCCGAGTGAAGCACAATAAATAAACAAACTTAGGTTTTGCTGTAGATCTAATATTGAAAAGATCTAAAAGCCTTTTACATGTATTTATTTTAAAATACCTTTTAGTAATCCAAGATATTTTTACTAAAATAGACATCAACTTTAGTAATTACTAAGCATGCGCAGCTCTCACTGAATCCAGTCAGAACTGAAGGCAACAAAATTGGACAGCAGTCCAATTTGGACTGCTGTCATGAACAAAATATTTTTCTATCTTTTAATCCACTTCTCTTATAAAACAAACTGCCTTTACTTCTGCCTAACATGTTGTAGCCTGAAGATAACCCACAGCAGTACTGTTACTAGAAGTACCCATAACAGGGATATTCAAGCGCTGCTAGCTCAAGACAAGGCTGCCACGTTGTCCTATTGACAAAAGGGAACTTAGAGGAAAACCCTATTGATCTTTTCTACTGGTACATAATAGAAATATAGCTTGTGTTACAAGAACTTAGTTAACTTTCCTCATTTTTATGAGTTGACAAGCAACATTTTGAATTATTTTTAAAGCTTTGTTTCTACTTACCTAAATATATATCATTCTATTATTACCTGACAATAGAAACAACACTCAGGGCAAGACTTTCTTCTTTTGACTGCCCATAGTCTACATTTAAAAATTGTAAACATACTTGATTTTATATAAAAACATATATAAACATTTTAAAAATACTTTTGCTATAATTTATACTACTGTGGAGAGTGATTTCTTTTGAAGCTTTCATACTAGATGTTTTATAGCCACACCTTTTCATAAATATCCAAATTTTGACTCTGATAATCTTCAGATCTGTATTTGTAATCTGCAAAAGATTATTCTTGAATAAGTCTTGCAAGGCTGAGCCCAGAGGTTTAAACTATTAAAAAATGCATGTGAAGTAGGTCATTAGTAATATTTTTCAAAAGCAATTTTAGGTAGGTGGGATAATTTCCTTAGTGTCTTGAAACCAGACAAGATGATTTAGAGCTGTATGTGATCAACAAAGTAAACAAATAATTTATTCGGCTATGTCCTGGTAGTCGCTTATTATTTGAATGATAAATTCTTGACTAAGGGAGTACAAATAAGGTAGTGCATCTCTTCTGAAAGAAATGCAGAATGGGATCTGTTACCTCTAATGACTCTTAAATGCTTCAAACCCATCTTGAAAAATTGCCAAGGGGCAGAAATGCTAATGTTTGCTGAAGGAACCTAAAAGTTAACTGAACTATTTTCCTATCCAAAGGACTTAGAACTAGCATTGATAAGAGACCTTTTTCTTTTTTTTCTTTAGGAAAATTACCCAGCACTGATGAGATAAGGGAGGGTCTACATTTATTCTTTGTAAGACAAATTTTTGTGAGTCAGGACTGTGGCTCAGCGTTGATCAGAGAGAGATAGTTTGGTTACTCCTTTTTCTTCTTATCTTGGGGAGAGGAATAAGTCCCTTGTCACTTGATCACAGAGGAGAGGAACAAAACATTACGATTTACAAACAAGATATTCAGTGAGGATGGACTGGAATAGGTCATAAAAAGGAGTGAAATCAATGAAGCCTCACAAACTATCATCAGCTGAAAAGAGGCTCTCAAAGATAAGGCCACAGCTTCATCAGATGAGTTAGAAGGCTTAAAAAGCATCATATCTACAAACACCCACAGTATCATCTACCTAATGAACTAAGATTTTTATTTCAATCCCGAACTGGACATACCACAAGCCCCCAAAAAGACTTATGTAGTTGGGTAAGTATAATGGGCACTCCTCCCACTTTGAGTCTTGGCGTGATAGGTGAGCTGCAAGAGCAATGTGAGTCCATACCAAGGACAGGTACTGTGAGTTGATGCCTAAAAGCAGCTCCTGGGAAATAAAAACAGTAGCTTATTTTTAACAAAACTTTCTAGTCAACTGGACAAAACTGCTTCCAGTTTCTGCAAGGACAGCCTTGTTTGAAACTTTGGCCATCCTTTAGGAATTCAAGAAAGAATTTGTCATGGGGGAGAAAGTATCAGCTCCAAACTGGGGAAGAACTACATAGGAAATGACACTTCTGTGGAGGTAGCTGGATGCTCATTGGATGCATTTTAGTAGTTATTTACTGAGTGATATCATCTATCCATTCACCCATCATTTCTCACTTTCACATGGAGGCAGCCATGGTCATATCATGTCATCACCAGCCATACTTGGTTCTAATGATTTATGTCTCATGAAAGTCTTCACAAATGTTGGGTATTTTTTCCTGCTCTTTATAGATGTGTCAGTTATTGCTATCCCACCCAGCTCTATTTTCCCCTTCTCTCTCATGCCTGCTTGAATTCCTTTAACAGATCAAATTCTCCATCAATTCCAGGATTTATGCTTTGGTTTTTTTGTTTTGTTGGAGTTTTTTGTTTGTTTTTTGCTTTTTTTTTTTTTCTTTTTTAATTTGCATGTAGACATCCTGCCCTTGCTCAGGAAATAGCTTTCCACTCTTTCATTTGCTTTGGGACTGTAATGTTGCTGAGCTGCAGAGGTGCTTGAAAAGAACAAGCATTAACATACTAAGTCCAGTGTATCTTTTTCTGATATATTTAATATACAATATACATGAAAACCGATTTGTGTAGTAACTGTTACTCCTCACATTTCTTTGTTTATTCTTTTAATCTTTCACCTCCTGATCCTGCAGTATCACAGTAAAACATAAAACTGAATGAAAAAAAAAAACAAAACAAAACAACAAAAAACCAAAAATCAAATGAAGCAAAATTGTCGAGTGGGAAATTGAATAGAGAAAATAAAATCAACTATTTGAAATTATCATAGGCATTCTCGAAGGGAAGCACATTATGCAGAAATCCTGAGTTCCCCAACAGTCAAGAGGAAGAATTTTGACCTGATAAAAATGCAAATGTTTACAGATAGGCCTCTTTCATAAGGGTGAGGTGGAGGATTTCAAGACCAAATGGAAATACTGTTTTGTTACACAAGGTCATTGTTAGGCTGCATGGGTGAATGATAGAGCAATTTGGTCATTGTGCCACCTAAGGATGAGTGAGTGGTCTATTGTTTGCCTATCTAGGTGGCTTTTTAGTGTTTTAGGCAACACATTGATCTTTTAGGTGCAGGATACTAGAACAATCACAAGATATAGCCTCCAGGGCCTGTCAGGAAACAGCTCAGCCCATCAGCCAGGAGCACGGAAAGCAGGAAACTTCTCCATGGCGAACTGAAGAGATTGGTGAAACAGCAGTACTGAACTAAGAATGTCAGCTGGGAGACGTGTACCTGGTACAGAAACATTTGGTTCTGCAAAACCCCTGGAAGCTTAACACACTCATATCTCCTTGCTCACACAAATATTCCCCTAATTTCTCATGCTTTGTCTGTGCTCTCCACTTCCATCCTATCTAATAAACTGACTGAGTTTGAACAGGATCAGCACTAGCAAAACAGTCAAGAAAACAGATTCAATAAAGTTAAGATCCATACACAAACTATGAAAAGCCTGTTTTTCTCTTCTCAGATCAAGCCCATAATGAGATTTTACCAAAAGTCCCCTAGTTAATGCAGGAGGCGAGTTGGGCATGCAGATCTTGATCACCTTAATAATTTTCGGCCAAATATGCTCCAAAGACTCTAGCTCTTATGTTAAAAGTCTCATAGTAAGTAGATTAGATACAGGCAATCTACTTATATTTGCCGTGACATATTTTCTGCATCTATTAAAATGTTTGGTGCTTGTGTTGTTAGCATGTTGGTCATAGAATGGGCTGAAGTACTGGCACATCAAATCTGGCCATTCTGAATGGTCTGCAAACCACTCTGAATTTTCCTGAAATTGTACTGTTTCTTCAAAAGTTAAATGAAAGATCTCCAGAAATATTCCTTTCTGCATCTTTGTTTTGCTTGCTTTATACTGTTGGTGACCTACATTATAGGGAATGTTTTCTGTTAATCAATTACATGTCCTAATCTTTAGAAACAGCAGGAGAACCTCTTTTTCACAAAAAGAAAATAAAAATTAAAAAATCATGAAGCATGCTGGATACATGCATGAGGATTAATTTGGAAAATTTTTAAATCATCAGGGAGAAGCTTCTGTGGAGATATAAGGCATTTCTCTTTATTTTCAGTCAATGTGTTGCATGATTTTATGCTATCCCTGTGTATCAATGAAGAGGAACATTAAGTGACTATTGTGTGCTTTGAAAAAAATGTATCCACTTGGAGAATTCTATCATAAAAGATAATGATGATATGTACCCCTCCCACCTTTGCTTCCTTCCTGTGAAGAAAATAGGACATTTTTCCCATTTCATAGAAAAAGCACTGAAGCACAACCTACCCACCTTCCCTCAAGACAAACGGAAGCAGGTACAGACATGTACCCAAACTGCAGTGCTTTAAACACATCATCTCCTTCTTAGCTGTACCAAAGCTAATTTTATCTGCCCGAGAGCCAGGAGATATGACAGAACTGTGCAGAACACATCTGCCAGTCTTATAAAGCTGTATTGAGAAATGTAATTTTCAAGTGCCTGGGGAAGGAATCCTCACTGAGCTACAGCCATAAGTGCAGAGGAGGGTGCTGAACTGCAAACAGAATGCAAGAGAATTTGTTTTATGTATGTTCAGATAGTTTTATATTCTCCTTCTGGGAAGAAATGCAAGAAATGTCTTCAACAGAACAGTCTGCAGGATTGCTTACCTCATTATTTTGATTTTTCAATTGACCTCTAGTTATGGAGAGGTAAGGTAGTATTTTTAGCAACATTCAAAATGGGCAGGAGCCATTTACTGCTCACAGTCCCTTTTGATTGCTTCTCTTGAGCACGGAGAAAAATGTAACAGACATTCAGGTAAAGAAGAAAGAGACAATGAACCTCAGGCAAGCCATAATAATAGCGTAGTTAGGATGATTTATTTATTTGCCAGTCCTTGTGGGCTGCTTTGTGCTGACTTCATCCTGTTGCTTTAACCCTCTAGGCTCTGCATCATCTCGGGTATGCGACTGTAGAGCTGCATAAGCTTCTCCATTCATTTCCTTTGCAGCACTAGGATTTGAACGATAATGAAGGTGAAGCAGGGTATTTATGGCAGGCTCAAAGAACCTGACAGCCTGGCATGCAGCTGGCCAGTCACTCGAGCGAGATGTCCAACAGAGGAGAGTGGGGGATGACAAAACACAGCTCAAACCCCCACACAAATAGGTTATAGAATGACATAGTTTGTGGATGGGTATTTTTCGTTGGGGGGAGGGGGCGGTGGGAGGTCTGGTGCTTTGGAAGAGAACTGAAATCGGGGTTTTCATTTCCAACGTAATTCCCAGTCCTGTTATTCACTTCCAGCGTCTCCCCGGACAGCTCACTCGGGCTCAAACCTTGATAGCCCCATTTGTTATCCTTTCTCCAATCAAAGAGCCTTCGGCTGGAGACTGGGAAGCGCTGAAAAACTGAGGCGCCCACACGTTCCCCGTTCTCCTGAGGGAGCTGCCAGGGCTCCCCGAGAGGCGGACACTCCTGACGGGAGGCTGGCTCCGGAGCTCCCTAATCCCCACCGTCGGCAGCGAGCGACACGCTGCTTCCTGCCTCTCCGAACCCGCCAGCGGCCCCGGGCAACAGGGACCTCCTGCTGCAGCGCACCCCGGCAGACACGGCGGAGCCTCGCCCAGGCTCCGCCGTGCTCCCCGCACCCGCTGCTCAGGAGCCGCCAACGGGGCTCCCACCGGGTGCTCTCGGGAGGGGGAGGCCGTGGGGCGACACCGCCCCTGCCCCGGTGGGCACGGCACGGCACGGCACGGCACGGCACGGCACCGCACGGCGCCCCCGCGCCTCCTGGGGCAGGGGAGGAC
>JAYDZK010000056.1:41543576-41590310 GCA_034509185.1 Euphonia xanthogaster | reverse complement strand
CGGGGAGCGCGGGGACCTTGTGCGCTCGGCGAGCGAACGAGCGGGCGGCGTCAGGTTTACGGGCGCCTCGTCCTGGCCCCCCACCGACGGCTGTGTCAGCCCCACGGCGCAGAGGTAAGCGCGGCGGCGGCTCGGGGCGGCTCTCCTCCCGGCTGGCCGACCGGGACGGGCAACAGCGCGGCGGCAGGTGCAGCGTTGCTCCGCTCCCGCCGCGGGGCTGCGAGCCGTGGCCGGGCTCGCTCGGAGGGCCGGCGCGGCCGGCGGGGGCTGGGTGCCGCGCTCCTGGGCTTTCGCCGGTTCTCCCCGCAGGTAACCGGAGCGTGCACCTGGCCGCTACCGTGCAGTCAGGGCACGGCGTGACCTTGAGGGCAGCGGATGCGGGGCTGAGCCGCCGCGGGAGCGCACCGCCACACCATCGGGGACCCCGCGGCTGGACACGGCCGGCACGCCACGGCCCTGCAAGCTCCTGGCGGGCGGGCGCGCTCACGCCGTGGATTAAGGTGGTGCTCAGCCCCTGCCGCCCGCCGGGTTAAGTAGCCGGGATTAGCCCGCTGCGGCAGCACGACACCGACATCCCGGGCACTTCGCCGCCCCGCGGGGGCTGGGAGCCCGGCACCCGCGCAGCCTCGCCCGCCCGCCGAGCCCCCAGGGCTGTGTTTTTGGCCGCGGCTGAGTCGTACGCTGCTTTCCGTCGGAGCGGACGGGCTGGTTTGATTTATCGATGCCTAGCCGGGCTACTCATCGACCGGCGCGGACGAGGAAGGGATGCGGCAGTACTTCGGGTGCCGGGAGAGCGAAGCCCTCGCGGGCGTTTCGCCGCGGGTGAGCCCGACCCCGCGCGGGGCCGCTCCGCAGTGGGAAGCGCCTCTAACGGCGGTGTCATCCTCGTCCCGGCGGTGCGTGTAACCTTTGGCTGTTGCGCCACGTGAGTTTGGGAGCGGGCTGGTGCCTCCGCCGGGGATGGCTGGCCGGTGCCGAGCGCGGGAGGCAGCGCTCGCAGTGGGGAGGAGTGGGGTGGGTGTCCGCGCCGCCGTGTGCCCTGGCTTCCTGCCGAGCCCCTCCGTCAGTCGGTAAAGGCTGAAGTCGGAAGGACTTATCATTTCGAGAGGAAGATCTCATGAAAAGCGATCTGTTGTCTCCGGGAGCGTTTCCTTTAGAGCGGCCGTGCGAGTGGTGTTCGCCAGGGGCAGGAAGGGGCTCAGCCTGAGCCTGGGGAAGCGTTTAGGAACGGAGAACTGTGGTTGAGTCTGTCCCAGGGTTCGCAGCCTGAGGGACGGTGTATTAGTTCAGCTGTAATACGCGGTTATGTTGTGCTGTGCATGATCCATACTCCACAAAAATCTTTTTTACGTTTGACTTTTTAAACTGTAGGGGCTGGTGACGAGGACAGTAACAAAATTTCAGGGGCTTTTTTTCTTGTAATTTTAAGATCCGCATTACAGAAATCCTTAAATACTTGTTATATATGGCATTTGTACATTTATAACTTTAGTTGCTGAGGCTTTCTTCTCAAGGTCTTTTCGAAAGGAGCTGGTGACAGTACCTTATGCTGTGCCTGAAACTGTCATTCTGAGAATGTTTGCAGGTATCTCGCCTCACAGTGCTTGAGAGGTGACTGGCTAGGTGATTATTCAAATCATGTCCCTCCTTAGAAGTCAAGTTCCAAGTCCACTGTACTTGTGAAATATCTTCATCATTAGTGGTTGGCAATCTTGACTTCCTGGGGAATGAAGTGAGAGTGCCTTTGGAAAACTACTGCCTGTAGGAAAGCTGCTGCATCTCTAAAACATTCCTGGGTCCTAATAAATTTGGGTTAAAATAATGTGTTTTGGTACTTGGAAAGGTGTTGGTTAGATAACTTGCCAATTCCTTGGTCCGTAATACTGTGTGTTCAGAAGGTGGTAGCTGTAGCTCTAGCCAGGGCCACTATTTTTCAGCTGTTTGTTGGCGCTTTTCAAGGATTTCTTCCAAACACCACAAATTGTGAATTCCAATAGAAGTAAACTTGTGTATCTTTAAACTGTTGGCTCTTCTGGCAGGAGCAGCTTCCAATGTACTAGGGCTTTAATACTTATGGCATAATGAATGGAAACTCTTGGTGTCAGTGGAAAAAGTGGTCACTGAATTCAGTGAGGAAAAAAACCTCATACACTTCAATGTGAAATTTTCAGTCTGGAAGAGCATCATTGTGTGGTTCAGTTTATTGCTGCTCCTGCTGATGATTATGGTGACCGACCCAGGCTGAGTTAGCTGAAGGAAGTGTGAATGAATCCTGTGTTGTGTACCGGTATTTGCAGGTTTTCCCAATCCATGTCAGTGCTAAATTGCAACATTATTACGTCTCTCCACTCAGGGAAAAACACATGGAAAGCCATGTGGATCATTCAAATGATACAAGTCCAAACTAATTTTCCTTTAAAGGAATATTTATAAGCACACATACTGTTACTTTTGGATATGAAGCAAATGTTTTTAGGAATTTAAAGCAGAAAACAAGATTTCTGTCACATAAGCGTTGAGTAAACTGTGTATTGGTTTCTTACACAAAGTTGCGTTACATACAGATAACAGTGCAAGGAAAGGATCCCCATTCGTGTCGTACATATTCTGCTAATAATCTGGGGGTAATCCTGCAAATTGAAATCCACTGTAAGTCTAAAGGAAGAGTCTCGTTTAGAAAGTCACTCTTTTGTGGACCACAAAATATAGAGAAGTTATGTCAGCTGTTAAAATCGCAAACAACTAAACTGTTTTGTAGAAAGCTTCAAAGGAAGTTCAGAGGCTTGAAAGTGTCCTGTTGCAAAGGCACAAAGGTCTATTAATTACTTCTATTTTTATTTTAGCTGTTTGAATTTGTTTGGAAAGAAGAATTCGATAAATTGGAGGTAATCATGAGATGATAGTAAGAAGGAAGAGATATAGGCTGGATCTGCTAAAGCCACCTCAAAAATAGATGCTTTGGAAGAATTAACTTCACCAACATTTAAGATTTTAGAGCTGGGAACTTACATTAACTGGCAAGTTCAAAATGAATGTGGCAAAACAATCAATAACATGCCGTAGCAAGAAAGTCTCCCTTGACATGAGGGTGGACAAGATAACCTAAGTATCTTCTAACTCGAATTTCTTCCATTAAGGTAGGCTAAATATTAATGGCATTCTTTACCACTGAAATGTGACCTCACTAATGTCTTTCAGTGTTTGAACTCTTTATTTTTATATATGTTTTCTTCTGTTTTTAAAGAAAAAATAATACTAGTGCGAAAAGGGATTTGCATTTTATTTAGAGGTGAAGTCAGATTTCAGTTAGCCAAATTTAATGCAGAATAGCGAACAGCTATGATTAGTCCTGGGCATTTAAAAGTAAATATCTTTTGAGAAATAAAAAAGACTGCTTGAATCTATAAAAGATCTCTGTTATAGAAATGCATGCTTACTTTATTACAAAAGAATCAATAGAATTGCAGTAATAGTCTTAAATTTGTATTCTCTAGTATTCTCTACTTGTCTTAAGTAATAATAATAATAAGACTTGTTAAAAGTTGCAGTTCAGCAGATAAGGATCTTTCTCTATAGAGTATTTTAATTAAAAACTAGATAAAATCTAGGAGTTGCAGAATTGTATCTAAAAAGCTAGGATTAGCTCTGCCTACTGGCTTTCTAGAGTGTGTGCAATGGTCTCAAGCAGTTTTTTTTTTTTGGCTTTTTTATTCAAACCTGTTAAATTTTCTCAGAAGACATTTTTATTTCTTGCAAAGTTTAACAGATCTAAGAACAAGGGAGGCAGGAAAGATGAGGTGATACTGTTGCTGGTTTGGAAAAAAAAATGAACCTGTGATACTTTGTAGAGGGTAGGTATTTCTCACGAGCATTAAGATTTACTAATTTGTTCAAAATAGCTTGCCTTTTAAAAGATTGGATTCCTCCACTTTTCAATACCTAATGTTAGTGTTCTCCTAACTTAGGGTCAGTTTGCTGAAAAGACCATGTTCATTAACTGAACAGCAGAGTGATAAAAAAGTAGGATTTTTTTTTTTTTTTTGTTCATGAAGCCTTCCAAACATCTCTTAATGCATGTGAAAAATAAAAATGTGTTTAGCAGTTTCACACAGAAGATGTAAGCAGTGAAAATGAGCAGAATAGAAGGAGGATTTCCAGGAGGTGACATGTACTATGAAATCAACAGGTAAAATTTTATACTAACCCATCTTGAAACAGTTGCACCTACTCAGATAGAATGTAATTTTTACACAGACACATGGTGTTGTCCAGTTTGTCTTTTATTTTTAAATTATTAGGCTTTCAAATATTGTTAATCAAAATGAATTTCTAGTTTTTATGACAGATTTCACTTGATATGAGCAGTATCTTTGAAGGAGCTGTCTGTTCAAGCCATTGGTATTCCAGTAAACATTATGAAAATTATTTCTGCTGCCACTTATAAATCTTACTCTAACTGACAGATGACAGCAGGAGGTGTTATTAGTTTAATTTTGGTGAATTGCAGAGTAGGTATGAGGCTTTCTCCATTGGTATTTCAAAGGTCTTGTGGGAGAAGAAATCTAAGGAAAATGTAGGAGGCATTTAAAAAAGAAATCAGAAATAGCTTTGAAAATAAATATAACTTATTTTTTTGTCCAGTAAGAGATAATATGTAATTGCTGTTACAAAGCAGACAAATAACATCTGCCTTGTCTTTGAAGGGGAATGGACTGAGAAAGAGAATATATTCCTCCTTTCTGGTGTTGGCAAGTGCACTGTGCAGTTAGAGTGCATAGATCCATATTGAGGATGACATTTGATGGTCACCCTCCATAGTGCTGGCCATTAAGTCTGGCTGGTTCTGCCACTTACAGCATGACCAGTCTCAGCACTAGGGGTAGGTAGCCTTGGCTTCTTGCTGGCTATAACCTGATGCTGCTTTGTAGATAAGAGTTAGGTAATTTTCTGCATGGCTTCCTATGGACTATTTTCTGCATGGCTTCCTTATAGTGGACTGCAGTGGTTTGCATGTCTCATTTTTCTTAATATTGTGTATGAGCTGGATGTTGCCTTCATTCCCAGTAAGCACAGGAAACAGCATGTTCTTAAAACACACTTCTGGAAGCCTATCACTTGTAATCTGCTACCCTTACTTGTGCCCTTATATTCACAGAAAGATAAGGTAGCAGCAGGGAAAACAACACTATTGGTTTCTCACCACTTGGTGTACAGTGTCTGGTCCTGTACAGAGGAGGCCCAGGATGTACCATGCTCTGCACAGCAACAAACCACAACTCAAGGCAGGAAAGATGATTCAGCCCACTCTGCTTTAAGCAGCTATCTAACTTCTGGGACGCCCTCCAAGGGTTATGGTGGTGTGCTCTTTTCCTGCTTACATTGTCATTAAAACTTATATTTCATATTAATTTTAAAATTTTGAATCAAAGATGAACTTAGTCACTTTTGCCTTACATACACCAGCGAAAGAAACCCAGGTGCTCTTCGGTGGAGTGTTACAGATGTGCCCTTATGTAGAAATCACATAACTTTTTCTGCACTTGTTATTTGACCAGTGACTGGTGGCTTGTCTGCATGGCTCTTTCAGGATTGCCCCTGTGTCTCTGCAAATACAAGGATGTGTTGCTTGTGGTGTGTATTTTGGCTTCTGTCTAGATTTTAAATAAAACAACTGGTGACTCCATATGGGAATAGGAGGAAGAGTCACTAGCTGTGTTTGGTGGAGTTTTTGCACCGTGGAAAGAAAAAACCATAGTGCTATGGTCTTTATTGAGGAACTTAATCCATAAAGAAGCCTTATAGCTACAGCATGCTTTTTTAAAAAGAATATTGTAGAGCGTTCTAATAAGTTGAAGGTGGTCACTGTGACTCTCCAAAAGCTTGGAAAACATTTGGTTTTGTATGGTAGGTGTTTCAAGAGATTTGAATGTCTTTTAAGTCCCCATCAAAAGATATGCTAGCCACTTCTGCTAATAGGTTTGATGCTTTTTTAATATTCCAAAGTTTTGTCAGACTTTTATGATGGCCTTCTTAAGCTGCTGGTTGATCAGCATAATCCAAGAGGCTGGGGACAGAGAGAGCATAATTTGTAATTGCCTATCTGGCTTGTCACTGGGAGTGCAAAGTTTCACTGGCTGGCTGAGGTGACCTCATGGCTACTTTTGTTTCCATCTTATCCTAACCACAATAATTCCCCCCTCTTTTGTGCCATCTCTGCCATTTTGAATCTGCTCAAAGTGCACCACTAGATGGTTTGTTGCATGATCTTTGTGCACAAATTGGTCTCTCCAAGGTGAGAAGTAAAGCTCAGATGAGGAAAGCAACACAAATCTTTGGATTGATGGTTGGGAATGTTCCTCCTTGTGGAGTAGTCATGTGAAACCATTCCCTGGAGAGAATTAACCTTTTCACATGGGAGAACTTGAACTTATTGTTTTGATGGGAGAGTGGTTTGAGTGCCAGTTTTCAACTAATGGTGTTCCATAAAATCGTATTTGGGTTTAAACACAAGCGCTATATGCCTAGGTGGTTTCTGATACTACAGTGGAGTCAAAGAAATTTTGCTTGTGTTGAGCATCCAGACTTGCTTTCTGATGTTTTTACATAGAGAAGACTGAGAAGATAGTAACAATAAATGTGTAGAAAAGGTGGCAGGTATGGTTAGCCCTTAAACTGTTGAAGAAAGGGTGGTGTTTTTGAATCTCTTCTGGTCATTTAGATCTAGTAGATAGTAGATCAGGATCTCAATATACATATTGAACAGGAGTTTTTTTCGGTTCCATCCAGGTGCTACTGCTATCAGTATTGATGTTGCATTTCAAATTGCTTTATATTGCTTGGATCTGCCAATTTTTCTTCACTTGCGAATGAAGCTGGTGCAGAATTTCATGAAGCCTATGGAACATAGTGCAAATCAATACTTAAATTAGAGCAGTGTCTACAAGCCTCACTCAGTTGAGGTTGTATGAAACATGAAATGATTTAAACCGGCTGTCAGGGTCTGTGCCAGATGGCTTTCAAATATGCATAGTTGAGACTGACAGCTGGAGAGAGTAGGGAAGGTGCTTTACCACTGCTAGCACAACTGCTTTACTTCTGCTTTATTAATAACACAAATCATTACAGTTTGTGTTCACCTACTTCTGCTCTGCAATCCAAGTAGTTAACATTGACAGTGATTTTTCTTATTCTGTGAAGAGCTTGCTTTGAATAGTGAGACATCTTGACATCTTCACCAAGTCTGCTTTCAGATGCATTTTGATAATAGGTAGATCTTGTTGTGGTGACTGCAGATCTAAGGATTTGTTCCTAAACTAGAGCTGTAGTTCTCAAGTGAGTTAAAAGAGATTTGGGAATAAAAGACTAAATTATCTGTGATTTGAGTAAGGCATGGTCTCTTTTTTCTGGATTTGTGTGTATGTGTGTTATTTGCTGGTTGTGGAGGCATTTACACTGGAGTTATCCTTCATGTAGAGTTACTCTGCAGTGCATACCAGGCTATGGGAACCTTTTGAAAGAACTTTGGTGCATACACACACATCCAAAATTAGATGCCAGCATATAAAGCAGCGGTACATGCTAAGTCTTGCTTGTGAGTGAGTAATTTTGTATGGCTTTCTTTTTTTCTTCTTGATCCTGGTGTTGCCGGGCACTGGACAGCAGCTCCTCAAACCATATTAGCAAAATGATTTGTAAAAAGTTGTCTTGGTTGTGAGAAGTCTGACACCCTAAAGGTGTGTTGTGCTACCTTCTAACACTGGAAATTGGTTTGCCAGATGGAAAAATACAAGGGATGTATGCTTGAGGGGAGTACTTCATATTTTTTTGGAAGATAGCTGAACATTCTTGACAGATGAACCTCTCATTCCAAAACTGCAATGCTGAATTTGCTTAAGCTCAAAGCTCTATATTTATCTTCTATCAATAGTCAAATCAAAGGCTACAGAAATTGCTATTTAGAATAAGGTTGTATATATAACCCTGGGCAAAATGCTTTGAACTGGACAAAGTTAACACGTCTTACTTTGAGGCAGCCATTGCAAAACAGGCCAATTTCAAGCTCCTGATGGGGAGCTGC
The DNA here is from genome assembly GCA_034509185.1 of Euphonia xanthogaster. Taxonomy (NCBI): domain Eukaryota; kingdom Metazoa; phylum Chordata; class Aves; order Passeriformes; family Fringillidae; genus Euphonia; species Euphonia xanthogaster. Next base: position 41,582,233 of record JAYDZK010000056.1, on the reverse strand, counting down.
TGAAGGCCCCTCCTGAGCATTACTGAGCTGACACAGTACAAACACTTCTGATGGGCTTTCCCCTTCACTGTCACAGTTGGCAGTAGCTGAAAATGGTGACGTAGTTGTAGGGCTACTGCATGGCCTAGATTCCTGGAGTGAGGTTGAACAGGAGAGCTGAGGCTGGCTGGCACCTGTACCCTACCATGGGGACGAGGATGCCTGCAGGAAAGGCCTTGGCCACCTTGCAGGACAGGGAGCCTGAGCCAGCTGCAGGGCTCTCCTGTGCTGGCACGGACTGGCCCACATGAGCAAGAGTGTGACCAGTGGGTTTTGTCTTCAGTCGTTCTTGTGAGGCCACATCCAAAAATGGTGCCTTGTTTTGCACCTCTCCTGACAGTCGATGAGGGGCTGTCCTGTGGTGCGTGGAGAGAATTAGAGTGAGGTGGCTTTGCTTGCCCTGGACGGGGGAAGGCTAAAGAGGGACCCTGGTGATGGTCTGTAGTGGGGCCTTGCAGGAAAGGTGCAGCTGGGCTCGTCTTTTTCCCAGGATGACCGTGGGGGTGTGGAGAAGAGCTTCCATGATTGACTTGAGCTGGTGAGGCCTGTGCTGGCTGGAAGGGGCAGTCCCTGTCACCGTGTGACCTTCAGGAGGAACCGCTGGTGTTGCTGCTGTCTTGCTTGTCACCGGTTCTCATCTCGGGCTGTCCCCTGACCTTGAGGTCAGGTGAGCGGCAGTGCTGGCGCAGGGCTGTACCTTCTGGCAGTAGCACAGCCTTGGGTATTCCTAAACTAACTGTGAAGCCACATCCTTCCTCTTGCTCTGACATGGTAGTGCAGCTGCTTGATATGCGAGTTCAGCCCAGCCGACTGTGCTTAACTTTGGCAGAGCAATCCTGGCCACTTACATAAGCGTCTTAAAAAACTGAAACCAGTCACTCTGGGCTGCTTCTGTTGCTGAAGCGACGCAAGCGCATCTAAGATGAGATGCATGTGACTGTTTTAGATCATGTCCTAGGTGGCTAAATATAATATTTTGATAGATATGTTTTAATTTATCCATTGCCTATTTACAAAAAGCGCCCGAAGTGCCTACCTTAGAGGCAGGTGTTCCTATTTGGTCAGGTGAATGTTGCATATGATGGAAGGAATGTAAAGCTTTAACCCACGAAATGCACACAGGGTTCAGAACTTGAGATAGACCCTTCAGGTGGTTAAAACAGGTGATGGGGAAGAGCACAATTTCAACACTGACTTTTAAAAGCTCTTGCATCTGCTGCATGCTGTCAATTACCAATTATTGAAGTACTAAATCATGGGGAGTGATTAGTGCTAGAATCAGTAGTTGTTCAGCTGTGTACTAAATTGAAGGGTTTCAGGTTAAAAACTGAGATAACAACAAGCCTCTGTAGATCCTTAAAGATAGCTGTAGCAATTCTAAAGTATAAAATTCTGTCAAATTTGCTGTAGATACTTCACCAAGAGGAAGGATGCTCATGTTTCAAGGGGCTTTTCAGCCCTTTCCCCCACACCCTACTTACTTTATATAAACGGATCATGTGTCTTAACTTGCTCATTAGAACCCTAAAGTCAGCCTCTCAAATGTGAAGTGTGTTATAAACGTAGTTAGCTGGGAGCTTAGCAAGGCTCTAGTTGCTGGATGAATTAGAATTTGTGGTATATTTCCTGCAAGTATGGTTTCATATTTGCTTCACTCAAGCAGGTTCAGTGTAGTTCTGTGCCATGTTTTGAGTTGGCACTGGTATTGAATTATCTGTGTGGTTAGATAACCATTCTGCCTGGAAAAAAAAGCATTTTTACTATCTGTATAAGACTCCATGGACCTGCAGGAACTTCACTGTTGTCACAAGAGACTGCAATAACTTGGGGAAGTAAGGGATGATCAGGGTGGTTGGTATGCATCCTGACACTTGATCATCACCATGTTTGTGATGGAAGAAACATGGCTTTCCTTGCTGTGGTTGCTCTGCATAAAACGTATTGAGCAGCCTAGCTGGAGTCCTGGGAACCACCCAGGCACAGCACACAAATAGAGAACACTGCAGGAGCTCTGAGTTTCAACAGCAAAACTGTGAGGTGGCTTGGTTGCATGATAGGGGTAAAACTTTTTAGTCAGCTATAAAATATCATGTAAGCTCTGTAAGATGGGAACCAGCTCAGCTCATCTGATTTACTAATTTTGTGAATCTGCCATGTGAAAATGAAGCTGAGAAGTGAATACCACTTTCTTGTAGTTGGGGAGAAGAAAGAGCCATCTGATTTGCTGAAGGGTGGTTCTTCTATTTTTAAAACCTGAAACAAGTGAAGGCTAAATTATGTAGCTACAGGCACATTCTTCTTCAGTAGGTAGTAATCAAAATCTAATGATTAAAGCTGTCAAAGCTTTTTAAAGTTCATGTGAAGTTTAATGATGGAAATTTACCTTTTCTTTGGGAGGAGGAGTGTTTTGCTGCTCTTCTAGAGGAAACTTTAAGACAAAGGCATTTATTGCACTTGTATGACTTTGTCGTATACAGACTTCTAAATAGTGAAACTTAAAAATACCCACCCGAAATTTTTTTTGATGAATGCTTAAGATTAGAAAGAATTTTATATGAGCTTAGCCTCATACCAACAAGTTGAGAAATGTAAACTTTATTTAAGAAAAAAACAAAATCCAGTCAATTTTGTAGACTAAAAATGTGCGTGTCTGTTTGTGGAGTTTTTGCCAGGAAGGTATGTTGTCTCATGTTGGCCTATAGTTTTGGGTTCACCTTCATGAGGTGATGTCAACAAGCTATCAATCTGTCTGCTCAAAGGCCATTTCTCTTTCCAAAACTGTTTCCACAGCCGCCACTGTGTCAACACCATATTGTCAACTCCAAAGCAGGCTGATCAATGTAAATGCTAAATAGAGCAGCAGGGCTCTTGACTCAGAGGCTGTTTAAAACCAGATTTGCCAGGAGATGTGTGCCTCTGTGAATATCAGCAGAAAGGCTCACTGTTTGTTACCTTCTAGTCCAACACTGCTATGTGCCTTCAGGGCTCCTTTGCTTGAGGTTGTCTTGAACTCTGGAGTTTTTCACCTTGTCTTCCAAGTGAAGTTGTTTTCTAAGAAATGGACAACCAAAAGGGTTTCGTTTTTCAGAAACTGAGAGACAGTGGAATCCATAGGAATAAAAACTCGAATTTCAGCTATGTGATGGTTTTGGTTGTTGAGTTTTTGGTTGTTTTCTTTTTTTTTTTTTAATTTTTTAATGCATTTAAAGCATCAGACCTCATGGTACTTGTTAGTACTGTTAGAATTGCTCCTGCCATTCATCAGGTATGAGACTTTTAAGACGTGACAGCTGGTTGAGGATCAGAAATGAAATACCAAGTCTCCTGCCCATTGACATACATGTCTATGAAAGAGCGAGGAAGTTCTTGGCATGCTTCAAACTTAAGTGCATTAGATTTGCAGGCACAGCTCTTTTAGTGCTTTCTTACAAGGTATCTTTTTCACAGCTGATAAGTAAAATGATGTCTGTACTCCCTCTACTGGCTCTGCAAAAGTAGCTTTCATGAGCTTAAATAGCTGAGTAGCACCTCTTACAAATATGCCTGCATGTAATTCTGAGTTAAGAACAGTTTAATGAATAGAAGAAGGATTTTCCTGAAAAATGGGTCAACAAATAGTTCCTGAAAGCCAATCAGGTGTCTCAGATGCTATCTCCTGCTATAATGGTAAACACTGGTGTTGTATATACCTTTGTAATTGTAGTCTGATCTGTTTTTGTGTATCAACAATTGGATGGGACTATCCATTAAAATACTTGTACATCTAGTTATACATCTAAGCTCCGCTTTTATAGATATTGTGTTCCATATGTATATGAAGAGCTATGATTAGAAGCCTCAGATGGGGAAAGAAAACTTATCTACCTCCATAAATTTGAGAGCCATATACCTTTATTTGCTTATTCCGAGACTACTTGTTTCTTTCTATGTGAAGAGATATTCAATATAAAAATTGTCAGCCAGAATGGAAAAAGTTTGGGCTTGAATGAAGTCTTGGTATATGTAGGTGTTATGAACATCATCAAAACAGCTGCAAGTCAATAGACATCTTTACATGCCAACCTAGTTCATTCTGTTATCTTGTTTTCTGATATTATTATTCTATTATACTACTGCTCTGGTTATTTTTAGTTTGTGGAATTCAGTGACGATTTAACAGTTTCAGAGAACTAAAAGGGTAACCCACCCTAATATACTGGTTAGTAATCAGATAAGTGGAATAATAACCCAAACTGCCTTTTTACCATTTGCCAGTTCAAAACCTCTCTGAACAAGAACCTTTGAGCCTTGTGACATGGAGTCTGGCTTCTGGTTGTGAAGTCTGAGGAGGTTTTCTGGATTTTTGACCCTGCAAGATGCATTTCCAGTCCTTTGTCCAGACACTTTATTTGTGTAATTCATAACTGTCAAATATTCCAGAACAGTAAAAAAAAAGAGCAAACTCAGTTAAGAATTCAGTGCAGCCCCTGCAGTTCCTCCTGTTGAATTTCTCTTTGGGTCTACCTGTGGCTGTCTGCACATGTCTTCAGGCATTGCTGTACTGAGAAGGGGCTTTTTGGTTGCAAAAAAAACCAGACAGTTGCCCAGGCCTTCACACTGAGGTTAGAACAAGTCACCTTCTCAAAACAAGTGTGTTCCTCCTGCCAAATATGCTCTTCCTCCCCCTGCTATGGTGGATTAAGTTCCTGAAGTTTATCCCTGTGACTTGGATTATGATCAGAATTCAGAGTTTTACTGCCATGCTCAATATTTTCTTTAATGCCCAAAGTTCAATTTTAATAATCATGTAAATTGACAAGTAAACCAAAAATTGTGGACCTCCATAATATAGGCCATTAAATTTAGCTCGGCAGTGTCTGTCTTCAACCCTGGTCTTGTCCAACAAGAACAAGGGAGGATTTTCCATGCACAGGAAAATGTATCAATTTTTTAGGAACATCTAATAGTACATTTCAGAATCTCCAAATTAAAGAGTCAGAGAATCCTGATCTTAAAATATCTTAAAATAATAAAATAGCTTGGTTTAGGCTTCCTGTGGGCAATTTTGCCATGATGCAATTGTTTAAATACTTGAAAATATTTACTCTGTGAAAAATACTTTGTGACAGCTGATGGCTTATTTTAATAATAATTGCTCAACAACAAGGTAAAGTTTTAGTAACTACCTACTTTTCAGTTTTAAGAAAGAAAGCTGTCTTGAAAGCTGTTTAGCTTAATTATGTGTCTGAAGCATCACATGTCAAACTAGATTGCAACTTTGACAGACAGCTGTGTAACTGCCTAAAATTGTTTGTACTCTTTTACACTTGGTTTGATTCTGGATTCTGACTGTATACTCTTTGATCACATTGCTGGCTTAGTTTATTAGATAACTGTTTAAACACCAACAAAATTAGTTATTCCACCCACCCCCCACCCCCCCCAAACAAAACCCCAAACAAACCAACCTCTACCCTAATTTCATGCCGTTTTGGTTAGAGCAGAAAATTTCAAAGGCAATGGATTCATGTGCAAAAATCTGACTCCTGTAGCAGGGGTATGACACACTAAGTAGCAACTTGCTATTAGTAACCTAGAGCAAGCTACTAGCTACTGGTAACAAGCCCGAGTGCAACATACATAACTACATAATAAAGTTCAGTATAATGCATGGCTTTTGTGTGAAGGTCTGCTGCTATGTCTGAAAAAACATGAAGGAGATTTAGGAGTCCATTGGTACAAATTTTTGTCTCTCTTAAAGCATCCCTTTCCTTGAGAAAAAAAGGAAATAGAAAACAAATATAAAATCAAACTAAAAAGGTAATAGGTTAGAGACTATGGTAGAGCTGGGCTGTCAGTCTGCTTGTCATAGTTTACAGATTTGAATTCGTGTGTAACTTAAATGACCCAAATTCATAACAGCTTTGAAATGAGATGTATGTTTGGTTTTCACTGTGTAGGACTTATTCATCAACTTTCTCTTCATCTTCCTTACCAGTGTTTTCCTTACCTCAGGTCTGAAAGTGTGAATAACAAGTCTGCTACTTGTTACTAGCAGATTACATACTTGCACCAGTTTTTTCTAAGTCTTGTCTATATCAGGTAGAATTTTTTTGAAAGGCTACTAAAATAATGCTTAATTATAAAGGTTTTCAGATGGCTTCTTTCTATATTTCCCTTGATAAACTAATTAAAATAAATCATCCTTAATGTGACTTAAAAGCAGGTTTTTGGAGAACAGTCCTAGCACAGCTGCTTCCTAGTAGTTGGCTTTCTCTTCTCCAAATGCTATGTGTCCTTCAAGCTTAAAGGTCTATTGAAAGTGCTGAGAAACCACCTGATGGCATCCTTTGAGGAAAACAGGGATACAGGAGTTTGCTAAGGAAAGTGGAGCAATAGGACCAGAGAAGGAATCTCCCAAAATTACCTTCAGAAAAACGGAGTCCGTAACTGTGGGAGTTTGAGTAATTTGTGCTATATTTTGCTTCATCGTGCTGTGTAATTTTTTGGTTTTTTTTCATGATACTTTATCTTCTCAGTCACTTGCCTCCACTGGGGAAACAGGCATGTCACTGAGTATTACCAGCCTCAGGCTAGAGGAAGCTCTTGTCTTCTTTATTCTGCTTTACCTGCGTGCTGCATAAGAGAAATTTGTGAGTTGCAGGGTTTAGGTTAAAAATATAATTGGCTTCTGACTTAACAAGGTCTGTGAGCCCCATCTCAGCTGTATAGTGGAAGAATCTCACGCTGAGCTGAGGTGTGATACAGTCAGCCGTGCAATGGTGCTGGTGCTTTGAGGAAGTCTGTTGGAAGTGATGAGCTGAACATAAAAATCTTGGTTATTTAAAGGGTTTGTGCCATCAGCAGCTATAACATGCAGAATTTCAGCAGCATGCTTGAAGTTTGTCACTTGAGCAGAGAAGCTGATACTGCCTTTCCCAATTCCCTTTCTTCAGAGATACTGTGTGCTTTTGGTATCCCTAGAAACAACGTGATTGCTAAAGCTGCACACTGCTACAATGTGCCACTGTAAAACAAACGCTTGTGGGAAGTAGCTTTCTGTAGAAGGAACAAAATAGGTCTCGCTTTGCTGAGACAGAATGATGACCTGTAGTCTTCATGGGTGGGTTGTCTCTTGGCCCTGAGGTTCAGCTGCAGCTGAACTATGAGCATTTAGCTGTGCTAAGTGCATAAGGCTCTCAATCCAGATACCATCCTTTGGAAGGACAGATATTAAGCTTGTTAAACTAGCAATTAGTACTGAGGATTCAGAGCTACCTTACCAGGAGACTGACACCTCGCTGGGCATGCCAAAGGTGGTTATGCTGCAGGCATCTGAGTGCCTGCTGGTTTACCACTTCAGTTCTGCTGGCCTTGTGCTTTGATAGGGCAGGGGAGTGATGGAATCTGGTAGCTGATCCTCAGCACAGAGTAGGTTCAGCTGGTTGCAATGAAGTTCAAGGCATGGCCCTTCACCTAGGGGAGCTGTGCCAGAGCTAAATTAGACACCTAGCTCACCTCATAATTTGAATGATTGCTGATTAGACTGGAAGCAGAGCTGTCTGCACAGTGCATTAGGATCCACTGATGCTAGTGAAGACTTACGGCCTTTGGCTTATGGGAATGGGAGAAGGGATTTCCTTTATTGTGTGGCACAGGACTTATAAATATTATCATGGAGCATGGTTTTATTTTCATTTTTCCTGAGTTGCTTTCTTTTTTCTAATTAAATAATCAGACACTGATGTCTTTGTGACCTCAGAAACCTAAAGAGTTATACACAATGAAGTACTTCACAACTGAAGACTTCAGAAATGAAGCTGTGATTGTTAATTGCACATAGCCAGTTTGTATAGCAATTTTATGTAGCCTACCAAAACTGAGAAATTAATTAAATTTACTAAATCTGCTTGAGCCATTGTCTGGCAATCATGTGAATTTGCTGTTCAGTCTAAACAGTGTCTGCCCTCACTGAAAAGTTATGTACCATGCTATTTTTTTAGTGGCCAGTCAGTTGACTTGTGTCCTGGGTTTGCTCAACCCATTTCACCTTGAAATAACAGAGGGAAGACGAACCTTCCCTTGAAGGGAGATTTAATGTTATCTTAAAGGTGGCAGCCATATAGTTCCATGATAAAGATGCTTCTAGCATTAGCTGAATGTGTGTCTTGTGCCTGAAGCTGGCATATCCACATTGCTTGTGTGACTTCTACAAAGAAATGAGCTCCTCCTGGTGCCTTGCAGGAAAACTTGCTCAGACAGTAGAAATGCTGCTGTTTAAATTTTTCCACTGAGGTCGGGGAGATCCTTTTTGGATGACAGCTTTCTGCATCACACAGCTACAAGTAGCCCACTCACAGGTATGGAACCATGGAATGCACGGCTACCATCACAGCTAGTGGGAGGGTGGAGGCTTGGGACCATGACATGGTGCTTTCTTGCTCCTTGGATGCTGGAGGGGAGCAGATTTCATGGCTAGGAAAAAAAAAATATTTGTTTTTAAAGATCATAGAAGTACATGGAGAAAGAAAGAAAGAAAAAGAAAGTGAAAAAAAGAAAAAAGCATTAGTAAAGGAAAACTGTTGGAATGCTGTATATCTCATGAGAGATGGACTTAGAGCAGGACCCAAAATGAAATACCTTCTCTCAGAGGCTGAGGTGCAGTAAAGAAGAGTAGAGAAGCACACAAGAAGTGTGTGTTCTGGGCCCGAGTTTGCCTGTGTGCCTGTTGCAGCAGCAGAGCTCCCATACTCTGTTACTTCATTAATGCAGTTGGCAGAGTCCATGGCTTTTCCCAATGCAAAAGGATAAGGGTGGCAGGTGTAAGTTGCAGTGTTGTTAGTGTCAAATAATGAGAGCTGCTTCAGGACCTCTGTGCGTGGGAGTGTTACAACATGTCACTGTAGCACAGCCATACCTTTGGTCACCTGAGGATGTGACAGACGTGCTGCTTTGTTAGCTGCAAAGTGCTGTGAGGGGAATCTCAGCTTTGTGCATTCTGTCTACTAACACTGCTTATATATTCCCTGTCCATGTTGAAGAAACAAACTCCTGAGAGAAGTATTTATTATCTTATATTGGATGGTGGCCATGGGACTGTCATGTGTGTACTGCTCACAGAGCAGTTCATTTACCATCATTCTACACGCAGTTGCCAATAGCTATATTGCAGTAATGCTTCAATGTGTGTAAAACTACCCCAGACCAGCAACCACCCCTGCATAAATGAGAAACCTTGGAGTAGCTAGAAGTGTGTGACAATGCAGGGAGCATGACAACTTAGCCTTTAAGCGGGTGTCAGACATCAGAGAGATGGAAAAGTATTATCATGAGTAAAGACTAGTTTTGAAACTGGAGATGTCCCTGAAGGATAAAGCAATATCTGGCCTTACAAAGTTGTAAAATATGTCAGATAATACCATGAGGTGAAGCCTACTGAACATGCTTCTTACACAGTACCAGAAAGAGGAGGCCCAGTAGAATGGATTAGTGAGCTAAGCTCTCAAAACTTATCAAAGAGCTAAAGGGATGACTAGTATAATCATAATAAAGAATTTTGTGAGAGATTTCGCTCTTGTGTTTCTGCAAAGCTATACACTGGATTCTCAAATTCAAATATTGAGGTAAAAAAAACCCTTGCCAAACAAAAAAAAAAAAAAAAACCACAAACCAAAAGGGCCTCTGAGCCTCTTGACATAACCAGCAGAAGCAGCAAAGTTGTGAAGTATTTCTCAAAGTGCTACTCAAGTGTGGGCTAGTTATGATATTTAAGTTTTGAAACCCTCTGATGGGTTTTAAAGATGACAAACATAATTGCAGTTTTTGAAAGGGATTTTCTCAGAATGACTCTTTTAGCCAGTTTATTTGGTGTATTTCTGGCAGGCAGGAATTAATGACATTCAGGGGAAGCTAGCATAGCTTTCAAATGATAGGTTTCTGAAGAAGTAAGGCTCTTTACATGTTTGAGGATAAGGGTATACTGTGGTCTGGTGTTTCCAAAAGGCTTGTGAAAAATCTGAAGTTGAAGGTTCTCAAACTGGCTTTTTACAGGCCAAGAGGGAAGCTTCTTAAACTTTGGCCATAAGAGGACAAAACATATATCCAATTTAGCATCATAGTGTGGGCTCATTGAGATGGGTGACCAGACCTGAGGTTTTTGTTTATTTTTCTTACATTCCAGACACTTGCTTGGTTGAAATGGTGATTTTGAGGATCATAAATGGATCCTTTACCACATTAATGTCACGATTTTGGACTGTAATATTACCTATTTACAGTCCAATGAGCATATAGACTATTTTGTGGTACTGTTTGTATTTAGCAGTAAGCTAGTCCAAAGTAGCAAGAAAAGCTTTAAAACTTTGCCTAAGTTAATTTTTTTTCTCTAATAGAAAGGAGTTGGTTATATGCAGAGTGTCTTTATGGAAGTAATTTGGCTCAATCTCATAACATAAATATTTCCTGGTAGCTTTAAGACTAATTTTAGATATCTTTAGAAGTTTTATGAATACAAGAAAAATCAGGTAAGAATGGACTTTTGCCTTTTGCCTGAAGGCTCATAAATCTAAAGAGCTTTTTGCATCTCTTTGATGTCATGAAGCATGATCACAGTCAAAAGCCTACTGCTCTGCATAAGTGGATATTAGCATTAAAAAATACTTTCTGAAAGAAAAAATAGGGACTGTTCAAATCAGGATGAAATGGTAAATATAAGTTCTGTGAAAAAAAAAAAGGTGAAAAAATTTCTCAAGACAAGTCATATACCTGTAGGAATAACTGATGAAGTCAGCTGCTGGTTTGGTGACATTGTCAGAACTGACCAGACAGATGCATTGCACTGAGCTCTAAATACAACAAGCACCTGAAATCCAGGAATCCAGCTCCATCTCTGATGGATGAAATTTGGTACCATCTCACTTTACCTTCACTTGAAACTTAGTTGCATATCGTGATGTCATGTACCTCATTTAACATGCACCTGTCAGGATTTGTGACCGGAACACATTTTGCTCTTTGGGGATGCCAGCAAACTCTGTTGTAGTCTTATGATGCATAAGTTTAGTGAGTTGGTTGCCATGCTACCACCCTATGTCTTTTTGGAAAAGTTCAGCTTTGTCTTGTCATTTTTGTCAATATGGTTTTGACAAATGTTGATTGGAAAAGTGTGGTAAGTTGTTCATGAACCTAGTAATGTGAATATTTGTTAATGGATGACTTTACTACATTTAAAAAACCCCCAACACTTTCAGGTTTATATATTTAGCTATTTATAGGGCAGATCTGTTAAAAGAACTTAGTTTACAGCATAATTATCCTAAACTGTGCAGGATTAAGAGACTTGAAATCCTCAGTCATCTTATTTAGAACTCAGTGGAAGGAAAGAAAAATATTGATAAGCTTTGGGCAAACTTTTTTTTTCTTGCATTTTAAACACCAGCAGGTTTGCCTTCAGCCATCAGCTGCCTTAGTCCAAATTTTGGCAGCTGCACTTACCTCAAGTTAGATGAGGAAGATGACACACACATTTTAGGTGTTTGAACACACTCAAAATGATTCTGGATGGGACAGGCTCCCATCTAGAAGTTAAAACTTTTTTTTTTCACTGGGATTATAGTCTTAAACTAGAGTAACCTTTCATTGCAAACAGTCCTCTTGAATGTAAGCTTTAGTTTATAGTGTCATCACTGAGCAGAAAGTAGATGAGTTTAGGAAAAAGAAGCACAGAGAAGGGAGCTTCAGGGCCTGTGGGTGGAGAAGAAAGAAGCTGCCTGAATGTTGATCAGAGCTGTGGACTGCAAAAAAGTGTTTTAAGTGGTTACAAACTTTACGCTTTTGTATGGTTTTGTCTTAAGTGTTTATCATCTTGTGGACAAGCCAGCAATGTGATAAGAAATAAGTGACTATGAAACCCTAGTACTTCAAACACACAGAACACTTGTTGCTTTCTTTAATGATGATCACATTGGTTTTGTCCTCTGGGGTTTTCCAGTATGTCTCAAAGTCTGATGTTCCTTGAAAGTAGTCATAGGTTTTTCTGAAACCCTTCTTGTTGCATCAGTCTGTCTATTTTTGGATCTGTAATTTCTATTTGGTTACCTCAGAAAGCTAATGATTAGTTTAAACTCTTGATAAAATAGTTTCCTACTCAGACTACTCTGTACAGCACTTTCTGATCTTGTTCCTTAATCCAGATGTCACTTCAGCTGGAGCTGAGTTGTTTAGTGAGGGGGGAGATGCCTTGGCTTGGACAAGGCAGGGCAATACAGGCCTGTGCAGATGGTTGATGGCAGAACAAAATGTCTGCTTGCTTGCTGCGCTCCTGGCAGAGGCTGTGGACCAAGCTGCTTTCTAAGAGAAGCTTATGTCCTTTGTGCCATAATAACTCACCTTCAAGACTTGTACAATTTTTCCTTGCCACTACCAAAACAGGGGGAAAATGATACAGAACCTGTGTGTGAACACTGCTGATTTGTACTACTACCAAACTGTCTTCAGACTACTGAAGTCCTAATTTGTTTGCTATAATTTCAATAAGAAATAAATTTGGGGTCTTATAGGAAAGAAACCACTAATGGATGAAATGGTTTCTACAGGTGTCAGTCACAGTAGGCAGCAGAAATCCCTTAGATTAAGTGCCATAAATCACAGAATCACAGAATAATTTGGGTTGAAAAAAACCTTTAAATGTCATCTTGTCTAACCTCCCTGCAATGAGCGGGGACAATACCAGTGTTTAGATCCAATGCAGAATCTAGGCCAGTTTTTATTTCAGATAGGTAAGTACATCTGCTTCCCAGGAGATTAGGCTTCAGAATTAAATCAGATTTCTCTTTGAAAACTAAGCAAAAGTCATGACCTTTGATGAATTTACTCTTTATAGCACATAAGCTGTAATACCTGAAACGTGTCATTGCAACACTGTTGGGCATAGGCTGAAGATGGTGTGCTAAAAACTTTGTGCCCTTTGCCTCTTAGTTCTTCAGTCTGCTTGTACATGTCTCTTCATAAACCAGGCTGAGGTGTTTGTTCTAAAACAATAGCATGGCACTGAAGTTATTTAACTCCTGTTTGTTCAGTTAGGCACATTTTAACTTACAGGATAGTGACTTGTAAATGCATACTGTTCTGTATTTGTTTTGCCTTATTAGAATTCATTCATGTTCCTTGTGAAACAGCTGGTGAGTTTCTGTAGTCTATCATGTAGGTGGGAGGATCTGTCTCTTACAGTACGAAGTTTGACCCTTCAGAGCACAAAACCTCCGTCAATTTCAGTTTGATTTCCAGGTTACTTTCTCAGTTGCAGTTACTTTTCATTGTAGTAATATTCCATTATAATAACATTGCAGACAACTTCCCTTCTTTCTTCCCCCCACCCCTGCAATGTTATGTCATGGCTCGAAGCTGTGAATCACACCCAAACTGAAGTATGCAAAAGCGTATTATATGTTTTTGATATCTTTGAAGCTGTGAGCAGGTTAAAAGGCATGACAACTGAAACGTATGGGGATGGTTTTTATCACAACAGCTTCTTGATATGCAGATCTGTCTGGTATTCATTGTACTAATTAGATTCAACAAAGGCTTTCCTGAGATAATCACTTTGCAAGCCCTTTCCTATATTACAGGGCCCAGTTGTAGTGTGTTGCTGAAGGTCAAATGCTACCAGCTAATGCTCAATATCTGAATGCACACTGTTTAGGCAGGTGTATAAATTAAATTGAATGACACAAGATTTATAACTGCTGGAGCTTTGACTCTTGAGGTATGAGTGCACTTAAGTGTTTTAATATTGATTAAGAAAATTGTGTTTCCTTGTAGGTTAGTGAAGCAAGTATTAAATGTAAATGTAATCATAGGAAAAGCTTGGATAGGGGTCTAAGGTATGCTAGGTCCTGTGCATCTGGGCAATAGTAATTGTGCCACCACAGGAACACTTCATAAATGATGTTGCAACTTCTAATTTGGTCAGTGCAGAATGTTCTGGTAGCACTAAATAGATAAGTAATCCATAGTCTCTTCATGCTTTGGTGAGCATCTCTTCATGTAGACTTCTGTTTAGAGCTTTTCCTTTCTTCAGTCCAACTACAGAAGCTTATGATGATGAACTTCTAATGCTGGCAAAGTTGTCTAACCTTTGTTTCATGGCTTATGGGTTTGAATTAGTGTCTTTGTCTGGTAACAACGCACAATCCCTTGGCAATAAATAGTGATTTCATTTGGGTAAGGAAGTTATTCCTCATGAGCAGCTACAATGATGTGATGTGTCAGTGAAGTTACTACAACCCAAGAGCAGCAAGGTCTTCTCGGAGGGATTTGTGTAAGTATCTACTTATGAGAGTATGTGCTGCTACTGAAATATGCCTCTGCAGTTCCAGTTTTTTAGTCACTTTTGTGTGACAGAGAATACCTTTTAAAGTTATTCCTAGTCTCAGTGATATAAAGGGATGAACCAAGTGTTGTTGATAAAGTATTATCCAAAAGTTGATGTGTCTAATGAAAGGTAGACATCTTAATTTTGTATACAGCTTGTTTAAGCTGGAAACTAACACAAAACTTCAACTGAATTAAACTTTAAATAGGCTGGAACTTCAGATAGGTGTATAAATGAGTTTTAGCTTGATAACTGTTTCTTGAATTGAAAATTTGAGATATTAACAGATTGGAAGTTTGAGGTGAGTTGCTTCAAACTATAGTACTTAGAGCTCCTGCTATTCAGTTATTTCAAATGACTGATGAAATAACTGAGAACTGAAACACTGGTCAAAACAAATAGAATATTTAATTAGTTGAGAAGATAAATACTATTAGATTATCTTTGTAGCTTTAAAATGTGCTTCCTTTTATGCTACTGAACTGCAGTCGAAATAGTTTCATTATGCGTTGTCACTAGTGTTACAAAAGTGGAGTCTTGGAACTTGCTGTAACAGGAACCGATTGAATGTTGCAAGATTTTGCATCAAAACTGCATTAAGGATATTTCTTAAAGAAAGCTTCTTTGCTGATTTCTACAGAAAAATCTGTGTTAGACTAAGTCCATCCTGTACTTGTATGACAAGAAGCTATTGTGCTCTCTGTCGAAATGTCTGGTAAAAATGGACTAGTGAAGCAAATCCTGGTCTGATTTTGTATAAAAATTGATAATGCCTAATCAAATTGTTATCATCTGGAGCAACTCTGCACTTGTTCAGTATTCAGAATTTGAAGTTTTCACACTGGTCTATTCAATTTTCCACAGTTCTTTGCTAACATGGATGTACCAAATAATTTGTATGACTACTAGAGCTGATCTGTAGAACTGCATTATTTTTGCAGTTAATGAATGCTTATTGAATTTGCCTGTGAACCCTAAGGGTCCATTGGTATGTTAGGATGGCATTTAGAGCATAGGAGAACCCCCTTCAGAATAAATTTATTAATGACTAATCTGGATTATTACTTATTAGTTAAAATTGATATAGATGCATAGAGAGGTTAGAACTGGAGTGCAAAGCACACTGAGTTATGACTGAGCAGAGTTACTCCTCTTCAGTTTAGTTGTATATGAAAGCAAGCTTGGCCCACTCTATGCATATATGTGGAGAGAGAAAGTTCTAAAACTTTGATGACAAGTGAACAGTGACTAGAGCTGTAGCTTTTTCTATCCTTTTCTCTTGGATTTGGGTGCATTTGAGCATCAAGTACAAGGCTCCTGCTAGAGGCTTGAACAGAGCTTTTCTTAATTAAAATTGAATCAAGTTTGATGTAATTGGTTGTGGGGCCTTCTGCTTGGTCTATTTTTGCTTAATTAGCAGCTGCAACATCTTCTCCATAGCTATACAAACTCATTTGCCTGATCTGCTTCTTGTTATACTGTCATAGCTTATAATCAGATGCCAGCTGATAAATCCTCCTAGGCTACCAGCTGGACAACAGCATCCAGTTTTTGGGCATTGGATAACAATGTGGCGTGTCTTTAAAGAAAGATCTTTCATACATGGTTTGCATGAAATTCTTCACTTGGAGGATACTCTAACAGAACTCATTAGAGTCTTAAGCAAAACTATATCCTAGCATGCAGGTTAACATCATCATCATGATGGACTCTTCAGCTGTTGCAACATTTTCTTGCAAGTAATAGAGAAAACAATGAGGATTTAAAATTAAGACCTTTTTTGATGTTGTAGAATGTTGGAAGTTTTATGCATGTGAATATTGATTGATTTTTGCTTTTTAACAGCCATGGACAGTGGTTTTCTCACAACCTCCTGTGACAGGAAGAGAAGAGCAGTTGCAGTTGTAGAAGTTGTAGTTCTGCCACAGATGGGCCTGTCACTTGTGGTAAAGTGACATCAGTTCAGGGGTTTACAGTGTCAGTGGTTGTTCTCAAGGCAAATGAAGTACTGTGGCATGGTGTTTTAAATGGTAGATTTAGTATAGCTGCAACTGATTATTTCCAGAGCAGAAATCTGAGTCTTTCCTGGAACCAAGACCTTAAATTTCTGGGAATTGGGGTGCTTATACCTTTACTTCAACGTAGACTCAGGAGTTCAGCCAAACAGTCCTCTAACCTGGCAGGGAAGTAGCTAGAAATCTTTTGTTTGCTGATGTTTTGCCTTGATATTTTTGCCTTTGCTAGGCATATGACAACTGAGGGTCTTGTTGACCTGGAAGTGTCCAAGCTGTTGTTCATCTGAGCCTGGCAGCCATGTTTTGTGGGGGAATATGTTGTTACACATGGTCATTTCACTTCATTATGCCAATAAAGCTGATTTACGTGATCAGAAGTCTGGTTTTGGCAGACAGCAAATCTTCACACAGGCATGAGGAGTTTGTGTGTGCACTACACTGTTGTGTAGCTACATGTGTACGTGCAAGATGGGTCAGATGAGCGGGGATTAGGTATAGAATGCCTGTGGAAGTTCATAGTCCTGTGGCTAGATGATAATTTCTCAGCTGCAATACACTGATCATCAGACATAAGAACTGCTCTCAGTCTGCTCATCCCTTCTCCAGAAAGGTGATGTTGTGCAATTTTCCCCTCTCTTCAAAGGATTACTTGGAGATACTGTGCAAGGCTTGAGTTGTGATGAAGAGGGCTGGAGCAGGGCTAAAACTGTATGGATGTGAAAAATTTATTAGGAGCTAGGTCTGCCTGAAGATATAATCCTACTTAGAATACAAAAGTACTTCGTGTGTGGGCTAGCTTAGTGTTAAAGTTTGTTCTTGAGGTTTGCACAAATGAATTAATGGGAACACAAAAAAATCTTGCTCTTCCCAAACTCTGAGGTGCAGGCGTCATTGGAAAGTGGGAATTTTTAACTTGAGCATGTTCTTTTCCCCATGTGACATCATTTGTGGATGCTACAAGTTCCATTTCCCTGGAAACAGATTTAATTTTAGGTATTTTTAAAGGTTGCTGCTTGATGATGAACCATATGGACATTTGAAGGAAAATGCCAGTGTTAAAGGCAACAGTTGTACAAAGTTAATGACTTGAGGAAATCCAATAATGCAAGGTTGTTTTGGGGTGGGAAACAGCCATTTTCTTCCTTGTCGCTCTTGCCTGCAGAATGCAAGGTAAAAATATTTTAGGAAATTAAAGAAGAAATTTGTGCTGTAACCTTAGTACAAAGAGTAGGGGTTGTCTTACAATGGATTTCAGTATAGCTATTGTGTGACTGAATGTGTATTTATTCTCTCCCTAGACTGTACATGCCTTTTGGCTTTGGGGAACAGAACGCACCATGGGACAACCTCAAAGATATCTCTCCAGACGGGCTCTCTTGCTTGGGTGATGTGTCTGCTCTCCTGACTGTCTTCATACCCAAAGGATTTATTTTTCTTTTGGAAATATTTTGAGTTGAGATTTTGTTACTTGCTGGGAACTGTCTACGGTAAAGACTGCATGCATCATGGGCGACATGGCAAACAACTCGGTTGCATATAGCAGCGTAAAAAATGCTGTAAAAGAAGCTAATCATGGAGATTTTGGAGTTACTCTTGCAGAGCTCCGTTCTCTTATGGAACTTCGAGCTGCAGATGCACTGCATAAAATACAGGAATGCTATGGTGATGTACATGGCATCTGTACAAAGTTGAAAACTTCACCAAATGAAGGTAAGTCAATTTTCACACTTACTGAGGAAACTCCATTTAGGAAAAGCCTTAGTCAGCAAACTGCTTTTTTTAAAATAGAACAAAGTTTGTTGAAAGCATTTTAGCTACCATGACACAATACTGCTTTTTGTTCCTTTAAGACAGAAGTATTCCATGATAATAAGTAAGCAAGAGGTTTTTATCAGTTGGTCTAGCTGCATGTGAGATGTTGTATTAATGAAGTTGCACTTGGAACAAAGTTCATTGATGTAGACATCCACATATGAAACAGCAATGCGACATAGCAGTGTTCAACCCACTATGAAAGCACCAGTTTTCTGAATAGTACATATGACCTATAGTTCACAATTCAGATCATGCTGTTGTAGAGCCCAGGGTTTTAGTATTCTAATGAAGGGCTTATTAATGCTTCTGTGTGGCTACCTAGTTCTTGGATTTCCTAATGCAGCAATTTTTAAAACTGATTACATGTTTTCTGTATCTGTTACATTGGATTCTTAATAGCAGGAACTAGTTTTTAAATCTGCAGTATTTCTGTAGATTTCATTAGAGCTATGCAAAATAACTATCAATATAACTTGAAGCATTGATGTTTACTCTTAGTGGAAGGTTTGCGAAGTGATTACACAATCTTATTCCCTAGAAATAGGGATGGAGTCTTTACCATGTTCGACTTAGTGGCATTGTGTAAAATGTGGCTGCACCATGCTTTTGCTATCTAGAGTTGTTACTCCAAGATATACTGTACAAATGTGAAGAAATAAGTAAATAAATTTATTAAGTCTCCTTCTTGAGAACCCTCCAGAAATTCTCCTTAAGACCTGGCTTTTTCTTACTGCTTTCTTCCAATGTAAATGAAAACTATTAAGTGTATTTGTGAAAGATGGAAATCATACTGCATAAGGTACTGTAGTACCTAGGTACTGTAGTACTTGCAGTAAACTGTACTTAAATAAAAATATGTAAAAATGTTAACTGAAACTTACTGTGAAGTCCTGCTGTTGAGAGCAATTGAGAATTACCAAAATCAAGATTTTGGCAAATTGTAGTGTCTCTGCATTTAAGAACTCACATAGATTTTAACCAATGTGGTGTCGTGTTGGTAGCAGCAAAGTACCTGCTGTCTTAATCCTGGAGAGCCCTTGCTTTCTGTTCTTCAGAAATGCTATGGAAAGATTTACCTTCTTGGACCAAGAGCAGCCTACTAGTGCCGTAAGGTACCTCTGGGTACATCTGCATTTAGCATGTTTTGCCTTGATCCGCTTTTGAAGCCAGATTCCCAGACTCCTGAAATTATCAGTAGATGAATTGAGTTCCTCTTACCAAACTGAAACATTTCAGCCAGCTGACATGGCTGAACGACCAGTGAATGGGAGTAGACCGATTTCAGGATGAAGTTTGTAAAACACGAGGAGTACAAACTTCTGTTCCTTGGCAGTTGTAAAGTACAGTGCATGTGTGTGAAGCACTGTAGTGTATCAGCAGTGTTACACATCTCAGGAGCAACAGGCTCTCGTTACCCTGCTCCGTAGTATTGGAAGGCAGTTTCCTTTCTCTGTGCAAAGGGACATGGTTTTCTAGAATTGGGAGTTGAACCGAGAGTTGAATTCTCTTGCACAGTGACCTGCAAGGCTAAAGGTCCATTATTACTGCAAGCTAGGTGGACATGCGATTTTACATAGCCACGATGCACTAAGCACCGAATACCTCGTATACTGCAGGATTCATTTTGTCTCTTAATGTAAAAACATGGAGGTTACTAAACATGTCACATGTCAGCGAACTAGAACTCAAGGGTTGGATGCCCTTTCCTGCAGATTGATTGTGCTGTACTGAGGGCTGTGTGATCGAGGCCTTTCACTTTCAAAAGGATTTGACATTTAGATGTACACTGCAATCAGTTACATACAGTCACTGACTTAATAAAAGGGCACCATCCTTCTTTAAGTGTGAGAGAAGCTCATAAACACACCAAAGACTCAACAGTTGAACATGTTAACAGGCTCAGAAAAGGTTAATTGAGTTAGAACAGCGTCCAACAGATGTGTCATTTTGACTCTAAACCACAACATGAAATTTTAGAGGATCAGCCTCCCTTGTCAGGTAACCTGGTATAAACTTTCTGGAGGTAGTACTGGAGAGCTCTTGTAAAGGTAGAACTAGGTCTCTGCTTTTGTCAAATTCTAACCTTAAGCATAGAAAGGGAGACAATACTAACAAAAAAGTCTAGGCAAGATCTTGCAGAAAACCTTTATGCTTTACACTAATTCTGGCTCTCTAAAACCTCGTGTGTATACCTGCAAGGCCCTAGGACACTTTCCTAATCAGATGCTTTCTCTATGACATGACACTCTTACTGCTATGTAATTGCCAGGGGCTTCACAGGAAAAGTACAGGTAGTTCTGACATGGTACACACTGGATGAGTTCAGCTTGTTCCATTTCTTGCTGTGAAGTTGTTGACAATGTAAGACAACATCTATTTTCAGGCAAAATTTGGATCAAATTGATCTGATTTGAAATGAGAAATGGGAACAATCCTTTATCAGTATCACTTAAAAAAAGGGCACTGAACAGACTTTACTGCTTGCATGTATGCAAATGTGCAAAATGAACGTTTGACATATCTTTAGCAGCAAAAGTCTGTCTAATATTCTGGAGAGATATAGATATTTCTAATAAAACTTGAATATGAAGCATTAACTAGTCCCGTGGCTAATATTTTTTCAAACTTGACCCCAAATAACATAAACTGCCCTAGTTAAGACACATAATTAAGAATATAATGACAGTAATTTTGATCTCAGGGCTGTAGATTGGGAACTGTGAAATTGCCAGCTGTCTGGTAAATGTAGCAAGTTCAGTAATGGTGCATGGTGTATTATAGTATATACTAAAAATACAAATGGTTTTTATCTTTGCTAGTCTTATTTACTAATCTTCACTAAGTGATTCTGATAGTAGCTTGACTTTATATAGCCTCATTTGGAAACACTTTTCATTTTTCAAAGACCTTTGTTGTACACTTCTGATGTTCTGCACTGTGGTATCCTGGAAAGGGAGGAAGAGAGTGAAGTTGCTAATATTATGTAAAAAAATTTCCAAACTCTGCCATGTTAAAGGAATAGAGAAGTAGTATCTTTTGCAAAATAGCAATATGGCCCAGCCTTTTGGAATGACCACACTTTCCTGAGTTTCTGTAGATCCTGTAATGTATAGCTTGATTTTGAAGATAGTCTTGCAGTGCTCTTTGGGCTGAGAGTGAAAGTAAGCACCTTAAAGCTTGAATTGCAAGAAGTGTAAGGTTATGGCTAATGGGTACAATTTCTCCTTTCTATTAAATCTTCAAAGATGTGAATTCAGGGTGAATTGAAGTTAGAAATTAATTAAACATACTCTGTGTATATGACATATTACAGTTAGAATAACATACTCTGTGTATATGACATATTACAGTTAGAATAACTGTAATATGTCATATACACAGAGTATGTTTAATTAATTTCTCTTTTGAGGAGATCTGCATATAGTTTGCTTTTCAGTTAAGTGATTCCGTAGCAGTTGTTAGCATTTAAAATTGAGCTTTGCAGTTCAGTAACCTTTTCCAAGTGTCTTGAAATATGTGATGATTCTCAGAAATGTATGTTAGAGGTGTTAAAAACCCCCCTTATTATGAAAGCCAGCTGCAGTGGCTACTGTTCTTATTTATTATCTAGCATGTTTGCAATGCCTTTATCACTAAGTAGCTGGGTTAGCTACTAAAAAAATTGCTACTAAGAAAATAATTGTCTTTAAGCTGTTGCTAATCATAACCTTGGGGTCAATATGATTGAAGTATGCAGACCTCAGACCTTTGCTCTGAACATGCTTTGAAGTTTGGCAATTTTGATTTGAAAAATGAACTTAAATTCTGAATGGTGGGTTAGTCAGCTGGGAATTTTTAAAGGAATAGCCAGGAGATGTGCTCACAGAAGACCTTGAGTGCATGACCTTGCACTGAAAATACTTGGTATTCCTTTATTTTTAAGCTCTTGGCAAACATGCTGTAGCCTTTCATGTAGGCCCCTCACTCTCATCTGCTAGTGTCCCTTAAGGATGGTACCAGAATTGAGACAGAGGAGGACTCAAATATGCCATATAAGAAAGAAGATAGGGACAAAACTGAGGTGACCAACACGGCATACTGCTAAACATGAGCTCTCTCTGTGTGAGAGGAGATAGAAAGTGAAGCTTCAGAAGAGCAAATAACTACCACCACTCCAGGTGGAAGCAGCATCATAAAAGTGGATGCATCTTTCCACCTGATGTCTGCAGAGAACTTCAACCACTTTTGATAGTATTTTATATAATAATTATTATGGAAATATAATAGTTATATTAGTTACATTTTTAACCATAATAAACATCTCATTATAAATGTTACATTACTTTTAGGATCCTAGGATGTTGTGTCTGAATACAGAATCCCTACACTGGGAACCAGAGCTGCCTTCATGGGCTGTGGTCTTGCTAAAGCTTTATGGTGCTACTCAGTCTCAATAGTAGTAACTCTACTAATGATCTTGTCTTGCAAACTTGTTTACTTTGAACGAAGGTATGTCTGTTATTATTACTCTGTTCCTATGTCATATTAAGTGACATATTAAGCAGGTAGACCATCAACTTTATTTTGGCAAGGTGAGAATTGTAAAATATAACTGGCTTTTTATAGTGACTCTGATTTAAGGGTATTTACTTCCGTAATTATGTTTGAGATGTGGCTTTTTTGATTTTGTTACTGAAATATGGAGTGGGTCTTGATTCCATAAGTGGGAAACTTCAGTCACTTCTAATGTGAGGGTGAAATGTGTGTAAGCGTCACTAACTTTGTCTTATTGTTAAATAGGTTTAAGTGGAAATCCAGCAGATATAGAAAGGAGAGAAGCAGTTTTTGGGAAGAACTTTATACCTCCTAAAAAGCCAAAAACATTTCTTCAGTTAGTATGGGAAGCACTACAGGACGTTACACTAATTATATTAGAAATTGCAGCCGTAGTATCCTTGGGCCTTTCTTTTTACCAGCCTCCAGGAGGAAATGAATCATGTAAGTAAACTTCTTGAAAAGTAGGTATTTACTATTATTATACTACTGACTTTCCTGGTTCAACATGCCTATGCTGTGAATCTGATGGGAGACAGTAAGTGGAAAAGCAGCTTATTGTTCCTTATTGAGAGCACATTACTAAAACTGTAGCTTGCCTTAAAAGGGCAACATGAGATTTCCTTGGTCATGATCTGGTATTATTCTGACCAAAGGTAAATTGCAAGCAGCAGGAACAAGGACTTGTTTGAAATCCAGTCTCTGTGCAAGTGGGGTTTTTTTTAGCTTTGCCTCAAATATTTAAGCAATTTATAATTTGCAGTCATGGGCTTTCTCTGGGGAGTCAGCAAGTCTAAAATTTTCTTTGATTTGTGATATGACACTGGTAACTTTATAATTTAAGAAATGAAGCTATATTTATACTTCTAAACAGAGAAAATAAAGGGATTGTCACTTCTTTTAACTGAATTTTTGCATATCTGGTTTGTTAAGACAAATGTAAAGTTGGATATGTTGACAAAGCAGAATGTTGTTTACTAGTCTGGCATTCTTATGCCATCATTTAACAAAATAAGGACAGGAAACTTTCTCTATATCAACTTCTCTTGTGTTCAGATAAGCAGTGTGGTTTAACTTCCTCAAGTTGCTTTAGCTTTCAGGTTCTTTATCTTCTTTGTGTGTTCCCCTTATGGAAATAAGGGCGAAATTGCAAAGAAGGCTAGCATGGAAAATGTTTAGCAGCTGTAAGTTTTTTGTTTGCCAAAACTTTCATTGTTGAAATATCTTTGTGAACTTTCTTAAATCTGAAACCTGTTTTCTGCAGTATGTGGATCAGTAAATGTTGGTGAAGAAGAGGAGGAATCTGAAGCAGGTTGGATTGAAGGAGCAGCAATCCTCCTATCTGTAGTTTGTGTGGTATTAGTAACAGCTTTCAATGACTGGAGTAAAGAGAAACAATTTCGGGGATTGCAGAGCCGTATTGAACAAGAACAGAAATTCACAGTCATCAGAGGTGGTCAAGTCATCCAAATACCAGTAGCTGACATAATTGTTGGAGATATTGCACAAGTGAAATATGGTAAACATATTTTTAAAGTTGAACTTTCTTTTATTTTTAAAAAAGGAACTGCAGTCAACAAACCCAGTGATCTCTCGTAGGTGACCTTTTACCGGCTGATGGTGTACTCATTCAAGGAAATGACCTCAAAATTGATGAAAGCTCGCTGACTGGGGAATCTGATCATGTTAAGAAATCTCTGGACAGAGATCCTATGCTGCTGTCAGGTGTGTGGCATTTGACAGTTTTTGAATAAAGTAGTTTGTTTCTGTGGTAAGCTGGTTATTCAAAATTTTGTGGTTAAAACTAGCAAATTGATTTTTTTTTTTGTCTAGGTTGACTCCTAGAACTATCCCAAACCAGTCCAAAAAGTACAGAACTTTGTTGGAGTGATCAGACCTATAAAACTGACAAATGTTTTGTACTGTAGTTGCTTATGGGCTTACTTTCCAGACAGCTTTGGCAGCTAAAGCTCTAGGGGAGCACAGTGGTACATATACATAGTTAGAGTTTTGTTAAAGTCAAGTTTGAAAGTTTATTTCCTCAAAGTACTTCTGTGCCCTGCCATATAACTGCTCATGTCTCAGTGGAAATCCTGATTCAATCTTTCAGGTACACATGTGATGGAAGGCTCTGGAAGAATGGTGGTTACTGCTGTAGGTGTGAACTCTCAGACTGGAATCATCTTTACCTTACTTGGGGCTGGAGGAGATGAAGAGGAGAAGGAGAAGGAAAAAGAAAAGAAGGAAAAGAAAAGTAGGCATATTAATCTTAAATACCTTGGCAGGGGAGTGGGGATGGTGGTGAACTTTCGAATAGTACTGGATAAAAACATGTTCCAGTCATCCAAAGCCAGACAGCTTTTTTTCAAAACTCATACCTTCTGTAGATTTCACAGAAAAAACAACTTAGATCCAGTGACCTGAGAGGGCACCACTACTACTAACACTTGTCACATGGAGTTTAGTTAAACTTCAGATCCCATTGATCAGTTTGGAAAGTTTGCAATTGCTAACCAGCCATACATACCATGTATAAATAGTCAAACTCTCATCTTGTGTAACTTCAAGGTGCATTGATGTCTAATAGCAAATACTTGTTTATGGGAAAAAAGTTATTATGAAGTTCAACCTAATAAGTATCTAGTCATATTTATAAGTGATCTTTTTATCAGAGGGATACAAGACAATAATGGAAAATTCACACAGAAATGTGTTTAAGATTCTCAGAGGCTTTCAAACTCAATGGACAATTGCTAAAATGTATGCTCTGTGTAGGAATTGAGATTGAAGGTTTTTTTTCTTGTCCTGACCCACAAATACTTTACAATTCTGACCCTTCTTGAAACTTAAAAAAAAAAAAAAATCAGCGAGTTTCTTTACAAGTTATAAAAATTGTTACAAAAAGAATTGAAAGTTCTAAGTTAGTTTCAAGCTTAAGCATGACAGCAAAAAGTAAAAGCTGAGCTGCAACACTTGCAGTTATTAGTGTAAAACAGTTGCATCCTGTGCTCTTCCCCTTACAGAGGAAGGAGAACGAAATAAATAACAGTACCAGCTGCTACAGGAGATACAGAGTGGATTATAGCTTTTATTAATATTCTGCCAGTGTTTATTATTCTCAAAGCAGAAGTCTCTTTGACAAGCAATGTTTTGGTGTATCCTAGGACCCAAACAGTAGTGGGGATTTTTTGTCTCCCAAGACAGATAGGTTCCTCTTTTCCTTAAGTTAGGTGCCTAATAAGATTCTCCTTGATAAAACTCAGGTTAAACTAAATTAACTTCTCTGTGAATGTTAAGGAGATTAAAGGGACTATATTTAGCTGGCTGTGGATGGCACGGTTCAGAGTGAAAGCAAATGTATGTACTAGGAGTTGCAAGTAATTCAAATGTAGAACTTCGCTCTTGAAAGAGGAAGAGGGGAACTAGGGGAGAACAAATACAAAATCAGGAAACAATGACAAGTTCTTGAGAAGTCTGAGGTGGCATTTTCCAGAGAAAGTGAACATGGGGGTTTTTTTGTTTGTTTTGGGGTTTTATTTGTTGTTTTTTTTTTCCAGCTGTTGTGAGAAAGCTGGGAGAAATCTTACACACAGAAATCAGACTGTGTCTACAGTAATGGTGTAGTGGAGATATTAAATGTCATGCCAGACAGGCTGGTTGATAATTTGATTTTCTTCTATTTGAGTACTCTTGTAAATTTCGGTTTACATAACCTAAGGCCAAAGACTTGGTGAATTACCAGTAATCCTGAAAATGTTTGGGTTAGGTTCTAAGTTATTCAATTTTGTGCTTTCATTTCAGTTTATCACAAACAGTAATTATAACCCTTGCTTTGTCTAGTTCAAAATAAAGTTTGTCACTTTCTAAGCCCCCCCAAAAACACATGATGTGTTAGTCTTCCAACCTTTAATATTTCACTTGTTAAATTCCTTCATTATTTCCCTGTCCTTCTATTATGATCTCTTGTTGAGGCCCATTTCTGAACACAGCTAGGAGTGATATTTATTATGAACTTGAGCTATTCTCACCATGATGTATGGTATATTGCCTATAAGATTTATGCTTATGTTTGTGTAAATAGTAACCCAGTAATCCAGTGCTGTACCTCCACTAAGCTTTGCTCTGGATTTATGGATATTTTATACCACAGTAGCTTCTGCAATGTTTTACAAAAGCACTGATTCTCAAAGTGAGACCTTGCAGTTTATTTACAGAGGTAGTCAGATTCTGGTGGCAAGTATTGGAAGAATACAACAAGATGGAGGCCACCAGAATCACTGAATTGTCACAAATATCTTTCCTAGAAAAACATGTCAGGGTGTCTTTTGTGAAGCTTTCCTCATAAGCTCTAAGTGTCAGTATCAGTAATTTGTGCAAATTTATGGTAGATTAACACTGCAGCAGTCTTGTCTTGTAGGAGAAAAGTAAATTCCAAAAAGTGCCATGAGCTGTTTCTGTGAACTGACTCACGTTTTACTTTTGTTTTTTTAATGCAGTTTCCTGTTTTAGCAGAGTAATGTAATTATTATATAAAAACGTAAATAAAATAGTGAATTCTGCACAGCCAGCTTAAAACACAACTTGTTTCCCTCTCTAATAGGTAAAAAGCAAGATGGAGCTGTTGAAAACCGTAACAAAGGTAAATGCAGGTTCTCTGATTCTTTCTTGCAAGTCTCTGTTTTCTAAGAGTGTAGGTGAATACA
Organism: Euphonia xanthogaster; assembly: GCA_034509185.1. Lineage (NCBI taxonomy): Eukaryota > Metazoa > Chordata > Aves > Passeriformes > Fringillidae > Euphonia > Euphonia xanthogaster. Next base: position 41,554,778 of record JAYDZK010000056.1, on the reverse strand, counting down.
GACTTCCATATAAAAATGCATATTGAGTGCTTATTTCCAAAGTGCTTATGGTAAAGATGGCATAAGTGACTCTGCCCAAAACAAAGGGTTCACTGAACCTGGTAGTCTATCAGCTATACACAATACACTTATTTAAACATTCATGTGTAGTATGGCCTCTTTGGACACAAGATAATTCTCAGTGCTACTATATTTAGTGGAGCTGGGTATTAAGCTTTTTATGTGTCCTTGATTTGGGAGACTCACCAATGACTAAACTTTTTTTTTTGATCTTAACTTCTAGCTAAAGCTCAGGATGGTGCAGCCATGGAAATGCAACCACTGAAGAGTGAGGATGGTGGAGATGGAGATGAGAAAGACAAGAAGAAAGCAAACTTGCCAAAGAAGGAAAAGTCAGTTCTCCAAGGCAAACTCACAAAGCTTGCAGTTCAGATTGGCAAAGCAGGTACAATGTCTCAGCACTCTCCTTAGGTTGATGTCATGCTAAAAAAGTTGGAACATGCATAGTTTGTGAGGAGATAAAATAATCAAAGCACTCAAGGCTGGCTACTTAAGTGCAAAATTCTAATGCATGTAAGTATGCGGCTGTGCCTGATTATGCTGATGGCCTCTCAGGCTCTGTCATGTGGATGGCTTTTATTTTTCCTTAGTTTAAATAGAGTCCAGCTTTCAAGTGCCAGCTTCTAGGAGGGAAAATTCCAGCTTCATAACATTGGACAACTGTTACAAAAGATCTTCTTAGGTTAGGTATAGCATTTAATAGCATTTAGCAGTGTACCAAGAGAACTGTAAGTTGAGTGAAGCCTGGAAAATGTGGTACAGTTGATGAGATTATATCTAGTGCTTTCAGAGACTTAGAATTTTCCACTTAACATATGCCTTTCTGATACATAACATTTTTATTGACTTCCTAATTTTCTATCGGCTAATATTCAGCTGCCTTGTCAAAATCTTTTGGTTGATGCTGCTTGAAAGTAGGCTAAAACAAGAGTGAAGTTCAGTATAAAATTTAGGCGATATTATCTAGTGTATAGCAGTTTAATTCAAATATTTCAGGATTTATTTTGGTCCATGTAGAATTGTTGAAAGGTTCAGGCTGGAAGGAATTTCAAGACTTCTAGCTCAGCCCACAGCTCAAGAAGAGCTGACTTTAGCATCTGTGTCATTAGACACTTACAGCTTGAAATGGAGCAATGAGACTTTTAGCTGTAGCACTCTGCAGTTGTGTATGGTGGTATTAATTTCGAAGTGAGATTAACAAATTCCATTATATGTGTACTGTAAACTACTATCCTTGTCAAAGATTTTTTTTTCCATATCTTCCAAGAGGTGTTTTCCTTTACGTACCTTTTGACCCATTGTAGTTCCCCACACAGCCTTAGTACTCATCTACTTCATGCATGGATTTGCCTGTCCTCCTGCTTTGAGACTGCACTGAAGCACTCTACTGAATCAGTCAGCATAAATTGGTGAAGATCTCCTGAACTTTTTCACTTCTTGTTCTGCTTAGTCACTTGACTTTACATATTGGTCTGTCCTGTTACTAATTAGCTCTGTGCTTTTCAATTAAATTGGAGGAAAAAAGATTTCAAGGCACTTCTAGGTGAAATGCATGAGGAAATACTTGCATTGGAAGTTGGAACACCTCTGAGATCTGCCTCCATGTTTTGTCTTGCCTGTTTGAAACCTTAGTGCAAATCTAGCTTGTATAAGGGCAGAAGTATTTGCATGTAACTACCCTCTGTATTGCCAAATATTTGAGATAATTTCTTAAAACTGTTTATTCTCTTTTTAACAAGGTTTGTTGATGTCTGCAATCACAGTCATTATCCTTGTGTTATATTTTGTAATTGATACCTTCTGGGTTCAGAAGAGACCTTGGCTTGCTGAATGTACCCCAATTTATATTCAGTATTTTGTGAAGTTCTTCATTATTGGAGTTACAGTCTTGGTGGTGGCAGTACCAGAAGGTCTTCCACTTGCAGTCACTATATCTCTGGCTTACTCTGTTAAGGTAAGTATGTATAGGGCAAATAGATTTTTTTTTAAGGTAGGTGGGCATATTCATCAGCTGTTAAAAAACTGAGTTATGCTGCATCACAGATATATAGGTGTATATATATACATATATACATATATGTTAGACTGGGAGGAAGCTTTTCTTGTTTTCTGAACTGCATAAGAATTCTGCAGTACTTTTCTTCATCTGTGAATGAATACACACTGACAAGACCAATGGGCATTGCCAACCTGTTGTCACCAGCTAAAGATGAATGGGTTCAGTATGTAGCATTTTAGCATTTGCTTTCAATAAACAGATGTCTTAGAGTTCGTAAATAACAAACTTTTCTGTTAATCTGAACTTCTACCTAGCTGATGTGTTAAACAATTGCTATGAAAGCTTCTAGATTGTTTCTTTTTTTTTACTGAAGACTGAATAGTGTAAAGCATTTTTTCTCCTTACTATGCAGCACGCTTTTTTTTAACTTAAGCTCTTTGTGTTCTTAATTTTCTTACTGCATCAGCATGCTGAGACCAATTATTTATCTAAAATCTAATTGTAAAGACAGTGGGTGCTTAGGCTGTGTTTTAAATTCATAAGTTACAGCACTTATTAGTAGTGGCCTTATTGCATAATTTGACATTTATCTTCCTCTTAGATGTGAAGGTACTATACAAGCCTGTTAAGGAAAGAGTTTAAAGTGATATTTAATCAATGAAACTCATGTAACTCTCACTGTTTTAGTTGAAACATTAGGTTCCCACTTTGTATTTGATTATAAGTCTGAATTTAGGATCTTTGAAATCAGTATTATCTGATCTTCAGATAGATCAAATATGCCCCATTAGACTTTTCCTGTAAGCAGAAACACTTTTTAATCATTGTATCTGGTAAAGCTCAAATTTTACCTCTTCTCAGTTTCTAAGTATTGTTATAACCTGTTTGCTTCTAACAGTCTGAATAGTATCAATAGTCAGTGTGACATGCAGGTACAGGAGATTAGGACTGTATTTATGTACCTTGTTCAAAATGAAGTTTACTGTGACATAATGGACTTAGGGGATTCTATACAGAAAGTGGCAGCTGCAAGCTCTTCCTCTGAAATATGCCGGATGACTTAACGACTGAGTGTTTTCTGAAAGTGCTGTGTAAGGCTGGATCCCATAAATGAGAATTTCTGAAGTGAAGTAATGGTCATGGATTGCTGTTAACTGCTTTTATTTCCTTAGAAAATGATGAAAGATAATAACTTGGTGAGACATCTGGATGCATGTGAAACTATGGGCAATGCCACAGCTATTTGCTCAGATAAAACGGGAACATTGACTATGAACAGAATGACAGTGGTCCAAGCCTACATCAATGAAAAACATTATAAAAAAATTCCAGAACCAGAAGCTATTCCAGAGAAAACTATGGCTTATCTCGTGACAGGAATTTCTGTTAATTGTGCTTATACGTCCAAAATACTGGTAAGTGGATTTCTTAATTCCAGTCAAGATAACTGAGTAACTTCCTCAAAAGATGCAAATTTTCTGACTGCCACAGGCAGTTTCAGTGTAAATGTGTGGCACAATGCAGGGTAAGGTATTTTGTACCTGCTGTAAATTGCTCAACCATTCATTTGAAACTCAATGGAAAAAAATAGCTTATTTCAGTTAGAACAGATATTTCAAAGATAAAATCTCAAGATAATTTCCTTTCAAGTTCACAGTTGTTTGTTTTTATAAGTGGGTCTGTTTATCCCACTTAAAGAGTGTCTTGCCTGGATTTGAGCACTGCTTGAAAATAAATATTAAACAATTAATATTTAGGAGTAGCACATTAAATAAAATATAATGAAAAAATTGTAACTACAGGTAAGGATTTTGATGGATTTTTATTCCAGATACTGCCGTATAAGTTTGTAAGCTTTAGAATTGTAACCTATTTGCCAAAATCTTGCTTGAAACTGGCAAAACGTTTGGAAATGAAAGACTAATGGACTGTTAAACATTTTAAATAGAGGATTGTTCAACGGTTGTGTGCATTATTTTCTAAAACCTGAAACATAGCTTCCTTGCAGTAGTTATTCCAACATGTTGTGTAAATTACATTCTTCAGGCAGTAAAAATAATAAGTAGGATTTAGTAAATAAATTAGCATTTCAAGATTTTGCAGAAGCCTGCACTATGGATGCTTTGTACACAAATAGCAGTGAAAACTCAGTTCAAAAGCTACTTATCAGCCAATAAAAATGGTATGTCGGCAAGAATTTCCGCAATAGCAGTACTTGAGGCAGCGCATTAAGTTTGACAGCACTGATTTCTCTGAAACAAGATGGAAATTCTATAATGAGTGAGAGCACATGAGGAGTTTCACAGTCTGTTTTCTAAAGCTCTTTCTATACCAGAACAAGGTAGCTGTATGTAAGCTGACCAAGTCCCTTATAACTACAGTTTAAACTGAATTATGTCCACTGCAGTAGAGTTAGGCTGCTTTACACAATCAGAGAGGGCTGAAAGGGACCACTTGAGAGAACCTCTGATCCACTCCTCCTGATCAAAGCAGAGTCAGCTAGAGCACATTGCTCAGGGCACTCACTCAGGGTTTAAGAATCTCAGAGGATGGAGAATTTGCAACCTTTTAGGTGCCTGATTAAGTATTTTATCAGCTCTAGAGTAAAAGGTGTTTCCTTATCTTAAAATGGAGTTTCAAAATCTTCAGTTTGTATTCATTGCCTGTTGTCCTTTCACTGGGCACCACTAGGAAGGTCTGGCTAGACAGTCCTTACCATTGTTCCAACCAAGTGCCTTATTCAGGCATTCAATACACACCAAAAAGTTTCTCTCCCAGAGTGTTGTCTTCTCCTGACTGAACACTCTTTCAGCTCATCCTCATATGTCAGGCGCTTGAGTCTCTGTATTATCCTTGTGTGCCATGGATGCACTTACTCCTGGATGTTGATATCTCATACCAAGGCACCTAGAACTGGATGTCTTAAACTGTACATTAAAGTGAATGTTTTCAAAGTGAGAGTATTCAGTACAGCCAAATTTGAAATCTTGCATTTCTAAACAATGAAAATGGACCACTGACTTATGATTAATGTACTTCAGATCTAGCCACTTGAGACATGTCATGAAATTAGTGCTTCTCCATATTTTGCTTCAAAAAATACTGTTGTGTTATCTGTATACAAACTCCAATATTTGAGAGAAATACTTCTTTGCTTATAGGACTAGTATGTGCATAACCCACATTGTTGAGATAAGAAACTTTTTTTCTGGTATTAAAGGATTGGAAACTTGTTTCTGATCTCTTTCCAGTTAAATAGGCCATGGCCTGGAAAACAGAACTTGTAGTGAGGCTTAAGAAGCTTAAAGACTTAGTTTGTTCAGAAGAAGGCTAACAGGTGATGTGGTCATAGTCTAAGTCATTGAAGAATTATTCCAGGAGAGGATACTTTAATTTAGGAGAAATAATGCCATTTAGCTTGCTGAAGTCAGTATATGTGAACTTATCTGTACTTTTAAAATACAAAACAATTGTTCAGGGTGTACACTCAATTGATCAGATAAATATTTAAAGTAATGGAAAATGTCTTTTAGAAAGGTCATGTTGGGATTGATACAAACTTAATGGGTGATTTCTGAAGGATTGAAAGATCCTAAATAGGTACAGGAGTTACTTTTAAAAAGCTGCAATATGACTTTAGATTATGACTCATAGGAATTTATTAAGAAATTACTGAAAAAGAAAACCTCCCCATCTCAGAACTAAGCTTGTCCTTCCTTGTGTTCTAAGTGCTGTGCTTCAGTGGTTTATAAGTTAACCTAATCAGCGATGGTTCTCGTTCTTCTTGCAGCCTCCTGAAAAGGAAGGTGGCCTACCACGTCATGTTGGAAATAAAACTGAATGTGCCTTGCTGGGATTGCTCTTGGATTTAAAACGTGATTATCAGGATGTAAGAAATGAGATACCAGAAGAGGATTTGTACAAAGTGTACACCTTCAACTCTGTTAGAAAATCGATGAGTACTGTGTTGAAAAACTCTGATGGCAGTTTCCGGATATTCAGTAAAGGTGCCTCTGAGATAGTTCTTAAAAAGTAAGAACGACTGTTACTGTGGTTCAGCACTTAACTTTTGCTAAATGTTCTGATAGGTGGAGAGACTGACATGCTAAGCAACTTAGTTCCTGGAATACTTGTCTCTCTAATCACAGACAAGTGCAGCAGTCCTATATCCTTGTGGCTGCAGCTTCACAGCTTGTCTCCTTCAGTTGTTTGACTTTTTACAGTGAGATGAGCCATTAGCACTTTAGTTACTTTATATGAAACACCCCAGCCCTACCCCTCAAAACAAAAGAAAAAAGAAGAAAGATGGTCTCATGCTTTAGTTAAACTATTTTATGTTTTGGTGTAGTTGAGCAAAATGCTCACCTGCCTTATACTAAAGTCCCATCAGTTGATATGCCTAAATTCCATGAAGGGCTTGTACCTTTGAGAAGTGATTACTTTTAGCATATTACTGCTTAGACTGTGCAACTTTCTGTTGAAGTTGATCATTTTAACAGGAGGTTGAACTTGAAAGTACGAGCAGCTTGAGGGGTTTTAATGTGACAAAGCAATTGTTTCCTTAGCCATCTGCCCACCTAGAAAGGATTTATTAGGATGAGATTAGCCTTAGTGAGCGATTAGGTACCGCTGGGACAAACCTTTATAGGTGTGAAGTCAGCTGTGGTAACTCCTAAATAGGTGAGGAGAGATGTCACACATATATGCTTCATGTTCTCTAGGAACAGCAGTTGGTAGCCAGGCCTGTTTTGTTTCTGATGTCAAACTGTTTCTAGTCTGAGTAGCACATAGGTTATACTCATCAGTTAAATTTACTTTTTTGCTTGTTAATAGCTCCCCGGATCATTACCTAGAAAGGTACTAATATACTAAAGAAAAAATATGAGCCTCTTCCTTCTCCTCAGCTTTTTGCTGAGAACAAAATGTCAATCTTTAAAGTACTCTTGTTCTTGATATGAAACTTAAAATCTTTTTTTTTGTGTAGCTACATTTAAGCCAAACCTTATCAATGAATGGATGTGCCTATATTCACATTACTTCCACCTTCTGAAATATTTTCTAACTTATAATACTGGACAACTGAACTGTAGAAGTTGTTAGAACTCAGTCATCCCAGACTCATGTGGTCTTCTTGACTTAGTAACTGAAATAACAAAATAAGAGCATTTGGCAAAGAACAAGAAAACCTAGACTGATTTGGATATTATAGGAATAGTGTCCAAATAGCAAACTACCTCAGAGTATGCACTGAATTGGACAAAGATTTAGCCATCATTATCTGCTTCCTATGCAGTACCTGTAATCTGGTTTGTCAGTTGTGCTGCTCCTTCTCTATTTTGACATATATAACTACACTGGAATACTGAAACTTAAGCATGAACATGTATAAGGCACAAATGAGTCACTAGTAAGTGTAGAAAAAATGCATAAACTTTTGCAGGTAGAGCACTTTCTTTTTTCTTACCTTATCACTAAGTCAAATGTTTGAAGTGAGTTCCAGTGCGGTTTTGCATAGAATTTATTTATGTGTATTTAGTCATTTTTGGAGTGTTTGAATTTGTCACCAGCCTTATGATTGCAGCTAACACTAGATATCCTTAATGATTGCTGACATTTGAACCAATAAGCAAAATCAGAAAATTCACATAGACTTCGAATTTCAGTTATGATATGAATTTTGAAGCTCTAAGGGACTGCTTCATTTTAATTTTCTGTATGAGGTGGAAACTTTTAGGGAATTCCTTAAATCTTTGGACTATATACTTAACTGTAACACTTGTTATCTTTGCAGATCTGCAAGGTCTGAACTTGATATTTAATGAAAGTATTGAATTCTATTTTTTTCCCCTTGTGTAGTAGTACTAATTTGTAAAACTAATGGATGATAGCATTACTTTATGGCAAAACTTTGTAAAGAGCACGTGAGCAAGATTTCATTTCTTGTTCAAAATCATCGGTAGTGTTATATTCATGGCATCAATATTCATAAAGTATATATGCTCTCTGTGAAAGCAGTGGCATCTTTGGCATGAAGAAACATAATTAGGAGAGCACGTATTGAAATGCTAGAGTGCATAGTGGTGAATCTAGTCTCCTATACAAACATTTTAATCAGTTTCAATATTTGTTTTTAATTTAATATTTCACATTGCCTCACATACCAGATGCTCTCTGAATTCTCTGCACTTAGATTGGGGGGGAAGGGGAAGGGCTGCAAACTTTTTTGTTCTTAAGGGTAGCAGTACCCAAGTTTGCTTATGGTGCTGTAAGTTTAGTGCTTGCAGCTGTTCAAGCAGCTCAGGCAAGTTCTGAAAGTGTGCTTACTTCTGAGATGGCATTGCTGTTAACAAGGTGGCATTATTTTGCTGAGTTGGAAACTGGACTGCTCGTGCAGACCCCAGTCTGTTTACATACAATGGAGAAATGGATACTTCTGGGAGGTAACTGATGTTTGTATGTGAAATTCATCAGGCATTACTTTCATCCTAGGATGATTGGCTCAGTTTAACTTTCTACAGAAAGTATGTTCTGCAACTGAAGAAATAAAGTGCACTTGGAGAAGATTACCTTAGAGATACCACTGCTGGCTTTTTGTGTTAGTGTGCTTGAGTCTAGCAAAAACTTATGGATTATAGAAACTTACTGGAATTGACTGATAAGCCAAAGAGTGGGTGTAACTTCTTGTTAAAATTTTGATATCTCTTTAAACCTTTCTTTCCAGGTGCTTCAAAATACTGAGTGCTAATGGAGAACCAAAGGTATTTAGACCTAGGGACCGCGATGATATTGTGAAAACTGTAATTGAGCCCATGGCTTCTGAAGGTCTCAGAACCATCTGCCTGGCATTCAGAGACTTCCCAGCAGGGGAGCCTGAGCCAGAGTGGGACAATGAAAATGATATCGTTACTGGTCTGACATGCATTGCTGTTGTTGGGATTGAAGATCCTGTGAGACCTGAGGTAGGGTCACCAGCTAAGTTGCAGTGATTCTGTTACATGGGATTCATGTTTTTCATCATGCAGAGTACAAGGAACTGAGCTGCTATTGTATGCCTTAAGCATAGTTAATAAATGAAAATCTAATTTCTTGAAGGGAAAGTTAATGGACCTATAAAAGCAGATTAAAACTACTTAATGTCACTTATGCTGTGTTACTGAAGCTCTGTATAAACTAATATCTTAAGGTACTTACTGTGCAGGAGCCCAGTAAATGAAACAACTTATTTTTTTACCAATTGGAGTATTAGGACTTTTGGTTTGGATAAGATTAGCCATTGTGCTTGTTACCAGCTTCTCATGAGGAACGGTGGAGAAGCGAGCTTCTCACCTAAGAACTGAGGGCAAGGAGTATGGCTTGTGGTTGAGGTGTAAGGTTTTTCAGTAGTGAAAGCTTTTATGCCACATGCATGTGGAAATTGGGGCTGATCTGCACTATTGTCACTTCACAGTAAAAGCTACTGATGAAGTAGTGGAACATGAGCTGTAGTTTATTTCACATAATCATAAATAAAATGCCATTACTCAGTACAGCCTAATATGTCATGAGGATTTTGTGGTATTTTGAATACTGTAGTATTTGAAAAATTGCAGGAGAGAGGGAACAGATATAGCAGTGGCACAAAACCTCTTGCCAGAATTGCAACTTGTATGGCTTTTAGGAAAAGAATTGTGGTATGCTACTTAGCTTTTTTTTAATGTTCTGTAACTCAAGTCTTAATTTTAAAATAACAGTTGTCCTGTACTGAGCCATAAACATTCCTTTTACTCACACATCTAGATTTATTTAACTAATGTGCAGTCTCTGAGCCTGTGGGTTTTTTTTCTTGCTTACAGGTACCTGATGCAATAAAAAAGTGCCAACGTGCAGGCATAACTGTACGTATGGTCACTGGTGATAACATTAACACTGCTCGTGCTATTGCTTTGAAATGTGGTATTCTGAATCCTGGTGAAGACTTCCTGTGTTTAGAGGGCAAAGACTTTAACAGGAGAATACGCAATGAAAAAGGAGAGGTAGGCATAATCACTCTCTCATCAAGTAGATCAACAGATATTCGAAGTCTCCTACATGTGTGAAATATAACCAATGCTCTTTCTGCAGATTGAGCAAGAGCGAATAGATAAAATTTGGCCAAAGCTTCGTGTTCTTGCAAGATCTTCTCCCACTGACAAACACACTCTAGTAAAAGGTAGGTAAAAATACTCTGAGCTTCTAAGTAAAGCTAGATTTTTTTCCCCTGTGATTCTAGGAAAAAAAACAAGTAGGACTGAACAATGGGAAATGCCTGTGAAGATGTTTCCAACTGATTTTTTTTCTTTTCTGCTTGAGAGATGGAGCAAATGAGAAATTTTTTTGGTGACTGTTGTTTTTGGGGTTTTTTTTGGTGTTTTTGTTTGTTTGTTTGTTTGTTTGTTTTATGAATGATAGAGAAACCCAGTTTTTGTCTTTTTCGGGCTAAGTTTTTTCTGTGTTGTTAATTTAGAACTGTAACACTTGTATGTCATTTTATTTTAGGTATAATTGACAGCACTGTCTTTGACCAGAGGCAAGTTGTAGCAGTAACTGGTGATGGTACCAATGATGGTCCAGCTTTGAAGAAGGCAGATGTTGGATTTGCTATGGTAGGATTTTTTTTTTTAATATGCTCAGAATTTTATCAATGACTTATCAAATCACTTCAGATTAAAGAACCTTGTTTCATGAGGAGGGAGACCATAATGAAAGAGACTGCCAGTTGATGTTCAGAATGGCTTTGGGGTTCATATCTTTTACATCTGAAGTACAATTGAAGCAACAGCATTTTATGACAGTGTAGGATCTGCACTTGTCTGGATGATTCGTTAGATTACATGGCTTTCTCAGCTACCCTTTCACATGGCTGCCAAACAGAGTCTTGGCTTTTAAGTGCTTATACTGCATAGACTCATGCTTTAAGTATGTGGGTTTCAGCTTTCTTTCAAGACAGAGTAAGACAGATTCCTCAAGCTTCCTTTTGCCACAGGATTCCTCCTCAGTCTTAAATGTAAGAGGTACATTTTGGTTATGGCAGGTCACTGTAGTCTTAAAGCAATTGAAAGAAAAAATGAAGACCACACTCTCCTATACCACATTCAGAAAAAGGACAGAGTCAGATTCTACTCCTG
>JAYDZK010000056.1:41489598-41543476 GCA_034509185.1 Euphonia xanthogaster | reverse complement strand
CAGATTCTACTCCTGAGAGAAAAAATGGGAAAGAGCTTTCACATCATTCTCAAGGAACTTTTTTCAAAAATATAACTTAAAAATTTGACAGCTACATATGAAATGTTCTGTAGACTTTACCAGTCTTTGTATAGCTGCTGTAGTTGCCACTGTCAGGGGCAGATTTGAATGTTTCTGTTTTGAATGTTTCGTGCAGTTGATGTCTGTGTTCATCAGTGTGAGGAACTATCTTCTCTAACTGCTTACCTAAATAGCACTTAAAATATACCATATGATCTCAAAGGTACCTTTTAAGGTGCACACATACTGTGCAGGTGACTCATTTCCTTGACAAAATAATATATCAAGAATAGGGATCATTAAATTTGCTATTGAGTTAGTGGATTTGGAATGCCAAAAGAAAAAGTAAGGTTATTTGAAGTAGGTGTCTTCAGGCATCATTACACAGAACACAGCTGTTTGGTTACTGTAGGAGACTAGAGGTGCTTGAAATTTAAGAATGTCATGTTGCTTTGCAATGCCTATGCAGTGACATTGCATAGTCTACTGTTCAATGCTAATGCCTTTCTGCAAAAGGCTTTTGGTAATGTTTATGATCCTACTGTGTTGCAAGCACATGTGTTGCCTGCTGCTGGAATCCATACAACAAAATAATTAGGGCAGAGCTTGAACTGTAGCACTGCACCATCTGGTGGCCTTCAGCTTGAACAGGGTTCAGTAACATTTCTTTGGGAGAACTTAACATGTCTTTACTGTCAACCCTCAAATTTATATTAAGGTCTTTAAAGTGGAACTTGTTTCAATAGGCCTTTATATGCTCACATTAAAGGAGTCCTTTAGACATTGTGCATCCAAGTGAATGCTGACCAAGGACATAAGAACTTTTGTCATAAAAAGTCAGTGCATCCTGTTATATTTCATAATGTTTTTCTTTTTCTATCAGGGTATTGCTGGAACAGACGTAGCTAAAGAAGCTTCTGATATTATCCTTACAGACGACAACTTCACCAGTATTGTTAAAGCAGTCATGTGGGGAAGAAATGTCTATGACAGCATCTCCAAATTTCTTCAGTTCCAACTTACTGTCAATGTAGTAGCAGTAATTGTTGCTTTTACAGGAGCGTGCATAACACAAGTACGTACCAGTGGGGAGTTGTTTTGGCTAATAAAGGTTGAAAGAGTCATGATTGATTAATTCTTGAGTTCAAACCTTCACTTTAACAGTAGTACAAAGATCATAATGCTCTTCAGAACATGCTGATATTGTATGATAGATGCCTTTAACAGCTATAATTTCTGCACTTCTATTGGAAGGTTTATGTATCTATTTTTATAGGATTCTCCACTTAAAGCTGTGCAGATGCTGTGGGTAAATCTCATAATGGACACATTAGCTTCTCTTGCCCTGGCAACAGAACCACCCACTGAAGCTCTTCTGCTGCGGAAGCCTTATGGTAGAAACAAACCTTTGATTTCTCGTACAATGATGAAGAATATTTTGGGTCATGCATTCTACCAGCTTGTAGTGGTCTTCACGCTCCTGTTTGCTGGTAAGAATACTGAGGCTTTACAAGGTTATTCTGAATGTTGTAGAGAGGTTTTTGGGGTTTTTTAAAATTATGTTTTTGCTGTAGTGTGTGTGTAAAGACACTAATCAAGCTGTTCATAAATGCCTTTTATATACAGGTGAGAAAATTTTTGATATCGATAGTGGAAGAAATGCACCGCTGCATGCTCCTCCTTCAGAGCATTATACTATAGTATTTAATACATTTGTGATGATGCAGCTTTTTAATGAAATTAATGCCCGAAAGATTCACGGTGAAAGAAATGTTTTTGAAGGAATCTTTAACAACGCTATCTTCTGTTCTATTGTGCTGGGGACATTTGTTGTGCAGGTAAGCAGACTCTTGGAGGATGGGGGAAAATGCATTTAGTGCACTGCTGTACTTGCTTACCTTGGAAATGCCGATCAGCTAGTGCCAGAGATCTAATTTCTGCAAGGTGGAAAACCTCCAGGTCAAGCACACAATAAGTAAGTTGTAAGTGCAGCTTGATGAAGTTTTCAAACCTCTTTGAAGCTGGCAGTGCTGGAATGTTGTATTTGTAGTTACCTTTTGAATTTTCAACTTCTTCAATTTTATCTTAGTATTCTAATCTCTTGGCAAAATATGAGGAAGTTATGTGTCATCTGTTCATTCACCCCTTGCCCCTAAATCTTTCTTGTAATATCTACCTGTGTATCTGAACAAGAGTCCATTTAAACAATTATAGAAAAAGAGCAACTTCTTTTGTTTTCCTAATGAGATTAGGACATGAATAAGCTTTAGAAATTTATGTATCAGTTTTTACCTTACTGGTGCAGGAACCAGTGATACCTACTGGTATGTATTGTAGAGGTGCTGTTTTAAGTGAAAAAAACCTGATGTCTAGGGACCTTCTGTTCCAGCACATAGGGGAACTCATAAAAGCTAGTTAGTTAACTCAGTACATGTTAACAAAGGAAATGAAATGATCTTCAGTTGATTAAGTTCACATGCTGGTGTTGAGAAATACCAATTTAAAACTGAATCCACAGAAAATAGTCTACAAGAACTATTTTCACTCTGTAAATAACCTTCACTTTAATTAGTCAGAAGAAATAACAAACGAATCAGTATACTACTTAATTTCAGAACCCATTTTCATTTTGTATTAAGTTATTTGGGACATATAACCTACATATTAAGCTTCTCCTTAGACTCGATAATTCATGAAGTTGATGGAAGTTATATCAGTTCAAGATTGGAAATGTATGCACTGCTGCTTCACATTAAGTCAGGGAACTTACTCTCTCAGGGTTAGATTTTTATAGATAACACTTCTTCAGAAACTGCTCTTATTTTTTGGGTTATGGATGCAGCAGATTGACTGTTGTTGTGCAACCAAGCCAAACATTTAGAAATTACTCCTGAGTGCCTCTGTGTTTGTTCCCTTTATAAATTTGGCAGACTGAATGCCTTCCCAACTCCTGATTTGTTATCTCAGTGTTTAATTTGGAGTTAAAACAGAAGATACTCTTTGCTTTTTCAGCTGTCAGGTGTCCTACTTAATGGTCAATACTGTCTCCTTTTCATGCCTGCCGTGCTGCTTTGAATTGTTGATTCTCCAGGGCAGACTTTCATGCATATAATTCCTATGCAGAGGGATACCTTGCTCATTAGGGCCCATACAGCTTGTTGTCATCGCTAAGGCAGTAGGAACTCACTTAATTTAGCTTTTGAGCTCTCTGCCCCTTTCCCCCAAGATTTACTACATGTGGTGATTTAAAGTCTGATATTTAACACTGATGTGATACATAGTAATATCCTGTAGAATTACTTCTGAGATATTTCATGTCATATGCATCTATGAATTCTATTAATACAAGTTTCTGAATCTTGGACTTCGTTCCAAGAGGAGTGTTCATAGCAAAATAATCACTATACATTTGTAGCATCAAATACATGCCGTAATCGTGAAATGAAGGGAAAAAATCTTCAAGCAAGATTGAAGAGTCAGCAAGTTTTCATGAGTGTGACATTTGAAGAATGATTAGGTAATTCTAGAAATACTGAAAAGTGGAAGAATGTGGCATAGGTTTGTAAACTTGCTCAGACTGCTGAGACAGTGAAAGAATATGCTTAATAAGATGGGAAATCCCATGTTCTCTTGCAGAGCTGTCTGTTGTGATCTTAAAGCATTTGGGAATTTTCTAGCAACAACTCACTGATACATGTTTATTATGTTTTTCTCCACAGATAATTATTGTGCAGTTTGGTGGAAAGCCCTTCAGTTGCTCAGAACTCTCAATTGAACAGTGGCTGTGGTCCATTTTCCTGGGCATGGGCACTCTACTTTGGGGCCAGGTAAACTAGGATTTTTCAAAATGCCAAATATCTACTTGGAACAGTATACTTTAAATGGAAAAAACAAACATGCTGTCTTTAGCATTCAGATCTTTCAAGTGAACTATATGAATATATGAAGGCTAACAGTAAATATTAATTACAATTGACTTGTTCAATAGATAGAAAGTCTTTAGTTGAATATTCCTTCCTCAGAGTGGGTCAATTATTAACGTTTCATAACTAGATCCAGTGGCTGGTTTGTTCAGCAATTTTTGACTACAAGCAGCTGTAGTTACCTTTTAAATATGAAATTATATTTTCAGCTAGATATGAATACCAGAAAATGTGGTAAGAATACAAGATGCAACAAACATGCTAATGTTAAAAGATATTTAACTTGCTGCTTAAAGGTTTTCTTGAAAGATCAGAATTGCTAAATTTGACAGTATTTTCTTGATTTGAAAACCTCTTGGCATAGCAAGAAATACAGCAAAACTCAAACCAACTTTCTCTTTAATCTTTATTTGCATAATTGTGGCATAATTGAAAAGTATTCTCACCTAGTAAGCCATTACATTTGGACTTTTATTTCCTTTCCCCTCCCCCCAGAGTGTCATTACTATTGCATGCACAACAGTGCTTGTAAGCAGCAAGCTTATTTACGTGAAACTTTAGAGCTGCAGAGTTTTCTATTATTTAATGACATAGTTGTCTAAACTTTTCATACCACATGAAGAGTTTTCCATTACAGTTTCTTTCCTTCCACTAAGTAAAAGACACTTCATGTTTCACCATAAAATTGGTAGGATGAATTTTAGTTGTAATTAAATACATAGACGTATGTCCTAAAAGTGACTAAGCTTTTTAACAAGGTTCCCTGGAATATTAATTATTTAAAAAAATCAAATAGAGTCACTCTGAGGTGACTCCTAGAAGAGAATCGAGATGGCTTGAAATACCTTTGACCCAAAGTATCTTGCAAGGGCAAAGCTTCTCTACTGCCATTCATGCTGCTCTAGCATCTCATTAAAGCAAAGAGCTTGAATCTTCTGAGAATAATAGAAACTGATGTGTGAGCTGGGAGCATTCATAGTAGCAGTTTCAGCATAAAAGGCCGTTTATCTTCCTTTTGGAGCAGGCTTTTTTCCTCTGCAGCTGCAGAAAGGGTCTTCTAGGTTTGTGATGATCAAGAAAGGAGTCTTGGAAATTGTCTGAATCTGCTATATTTAATATACCAAAAGATGACTCCCCTTAACCACATGTAGTTTTTGTTTAAGATATATAAATTGCTATACACCAAGTAGCACAGTAATGGCTTGAGATACATAAAATTTCAAAAACATCACTCACCTTGCAAATGGATTGGTATCTCCCAGGTCACAGATGAATGAATATCTCTTCTGTATTTCTGAATTAATTGTGGTTACTTTAGGTGATGGACGTCCCACTTGAGGTGACACATCATGCTCATCAAACTGATGAAACTAAAAGCTCTAGATAGAAGTACAATCTACAGGATTAATGGCTTTAGTAGCTTCAGTACTGCTCCTTCCTGGCATTGTCAAGGAATGTTAATGTGGAATTCTTTGTCCCTGGCAAGGCTGTTTTGTAGTCGAAGTTTTATTTCACACCTTGGTTGAGGTAGTAAGTATATTCACAGCTTTGCAGCTGTTCAGCTGGAGTGATTGTTTTACACTGACACACTCATCCTGCCTATGTAACTTAGTTTTTCCAACTTTGCTAATTGTATGCAGGATATCTGTTATGCCTTAAGACTGGTATTACTTTTTTTTTGTTGTTGTTAAACAAAAAATAATCCCGATTTATGTATTTCATCCACCGTTAGTTGATTTCAACAATTCCAACCAGCCGACTGAAATTCCTTAAAGAAGCTGGTCATGGAACACAAAAGGAAGAGATTCCTGAAGAAGAACTAGCAGAAGATGTAGAGGAGATTGATCATGCTGAGAGAGAATTGCGTCGTGGTCAGATCTTGTGGTTTAGGGGCCTAAACAGGATACAAACTCAGGTATGGTGTTGAAAAAGGTAGGATGCAATGGGCGTTATGAGGGAAATTTCTCTATTTTTGACTAAGGTGGCTGTTCTAACTGGTGTGACTGAGACTGTCAAAAGGGGGTATGGATGGATGTGTAATCCCTCAGGGTCCTCTGTTTTCTTCAGCTTTAAATGCAACTCTTGCCTGTTTATCTGCTCTGTTTTTAAAAAGTGCCTTTTTTTCTTTACTTTTTGTGTGTTATAGATGGGATGGTCCTTTCTCTTGTTCTCTCTCTCTCTTGCTGAGCAAGCTGTCACAATCTCTGATTCCTTGCAGATGGATGTAGTGAATGCTTTCCAGAGTGGAAGTACCATTCAGGGGGCTCTAAGGCGGCAACCCTCCATCGCCAGCCAGCACCATGATGTAACAAATATTTCTACCCCTACACATGTAGTGTTTTCCTCTACTACTGCTTCTACTACTGTGGGGTGTGAGTGTGTGTTCCTAAAGTGCATGAAATTAACATTTCCTAATTCACGTACCTAACGTTTCTCATTTTCTCCTTAGTACTTAAAATCATCGTTCAGGCTTTTATAGAGCTCTTCCACAAAGTGGAGTCCTCAAGACTTTTTTTTCTTAGAGGGCTGAGAACAGGTGGAACAGTTTCAACAAAAGACTTTATTGCGAAAGCTGTGAGCCTGCACATCCTGTGCCTTCATCCATTCGTGTACAGAGGAGTTTTAAGATAAAAAGGGAAAACTGTTGTAAATTTTCGAGTATATGCCTCTTAGGGTGACTTGCATTGAATAAGTGAATTAACTGTATAATCATGGACCCAGGTCAACAAAAATAGATCTCTTGCACTGTAGCACAAACAATACTTACGTAAGCAAGCTGATTTGGAAGCAAACGGTATGTTGAAGATATGAATGTAGTTAGAACATGGAGCACTAAATGCATTTCCTTTGTAGCCTGTAAGGAACTTTATGAATCTCTGCTTTCATTGGACCTTATTTATTGAATAACAACTTTTTCAACATCAGGATTCAGGTGGCGAAACAAGGCTTCAAAAATGCATACAAGTCAGAGGAAATATGAATTAGCTAATATAAAAAGCCAAAAAACCCAAAATTTAAGCATTAAATGGCAAAACTTCCATTTGAATCTGAAGGGTTCTTTTTCCTCTCTAGGTTCTTCTGGGAGCAGTTCATAAGCCATCAGTGACAGCGAAGTTTGTCTCACCTCAATTCTACTGTCTCTATCTTGTGCTCTAAGTGGCATTTCAGTTTCAGCCTTCCTCTCTGTAGAGGCTGGAGAATTATTTACTCTTGGATGTAGGCCTAAACTCTGGAGCCAGAAGATGTATAGTAGTTGTAGTTGAATACTGATAGCCAATATCTTTGTTCAGAGTTTTCCATCTTAATACATGTTTAACTTTCTTCTCTAACTTCCTTGAGACAGGTTAAATATTTGTTTTCTTAAAATAACTCTGAGAGGGCTTCTTTTCCCCCTTCCTCTCCCTGCTTAAACTTTCAGATTACCAGATGGATGAAGACCCTTAATTTCAGGAGCAGTCTTAAGTGAAATGGTGAAATCTTCAGACTTTTTTTTTTAAATTTATTTTTTTTTTTTTGGGCTCGGCCAGAATTTGCGTGTGACCTTGCACAAGTATTTACTTCTGTATTTGTTCTCCAGTGGCGAGACAGGTATTTCCCTACCTTGCAGTAGTACTGAGAAGCTCAGCTCACAAATTTGCATGCCTCAAGAACACAAAATGAAAAGTAGATTTAACACTTAAGGATGCACAGGATTGCATCTCCTAGTTAAAATGCTAATTAGTAACCTGTATCCCTAACTACACTCCAGAACATTAATTAGACATTCAGAATTCTCTAGAGAGCAATGTCATTCCATGCTGCTATTTGAGCAGAATCTACTGGGCACTGCAGCATCTCATTGCATCAAATGACCAGTGCAGATACAGAGCTGCCATAGCAGAGAACTAGTTTTTTTATCCTCGCTATTACAGCCTTCTGCTACACCCTCCAGAAGAGCAGCTTTTGAGAACTAATGTAGATTAATGGGAAGCAGATGTGTTATTGTCTCTTTTTTGGAGCTGCTTGTTGGAAAATAGTTCCTATAAAGTGAGGTTGCAACTCTTAAGCAGCCATCTGGTTGGGAGGATTTGGAGTGCCAACTGCATTCCTTGCTATTCTGGTACTAATATGAGGAAGGCCTGATGACAGTATGAATTACACTTAACAAATTGTCTTGTTTGCACCTCACTTACATGATTTATTTATAGTTGTCCCTCTAGTTTAATTATCTTTAGTGGTTGAAAATGGAGCCTTCAAAACACTAGATTTTCCCTTTTAAAGTGCTGAAAGTTTGATTTCTGCCTTTGTGGCTGGACTCTGAGGGTCCTGAGCTTGCTGTAGTGTCTAGTCTACTTGTGTAGTATGCATTCTGCATGGGAACCAAACCTTTATTGTGGGTATCCATATATTCTATGATAATTACAGCTGTCCTCTTAAGCCAGAATTGTTTTTCATTGCTGCTGATGTTTTAAATTCTCATCTGTAAGCAATGAACAAACAGTCCCATGAGACATTCATATTTCGTTTAGCCGCATAAATGGCACTGTGGGATGCAACATGCCAAATAAAGTCATTGCAAACTTTCAGTCTGGCATTGTCACCGCTAATTTTCTCGCTAAGTGCCAATCCAGTTTAGGCAGCTAGCTGGACTTATTTAAACCTCGCATAATGTGTCAACTCCTTGACAGTGTGCTCGATTCTTTTCATGCAATGAACAGTAAAGTACTAGATGCTGCTGTAATCTTTTTTCCAGCACATTCACTCTCTTTTCTGTCCTCCCCTTACTGGTAGTTATGTCCTCCCCCTTGATTGTGTGCCCCATTCCTGTTTCCCCTTATTCTCTGTGCCTTCTTCCCTTGCCTCCATGGTTAATTTAGCTCAGCATGTACCTGTAGCATAAAAATGGGGACACAATCACTTGGGAGTAAAATTCTTTTTGCAAGTGGTCTGAGGGAGCAGAAACTACGCTATTTCTAGAATACAGCTGAGACATGGGACTTTATCATGTGCAGTGGCTCCATTTAACCAATTTGATTTAACACATTGCTTTTGGAGAGCCCTTCTCTGTTTACAGGGAGCTTCCCAGGTGTATCTATCTTAGCTGTTTTGAAGTCTCTGCTCCTGATCTGCTTGTCTTTCCAGCTTCATTCCTTTACCTGGAAGTCACTTTATTTTTTCTGTTGAGGAACTCTGGAACCACTAGTCACGATCTGTTTCTCAGCTTGAAACATCATCTTGGATGAGCTAAGAAAAGCTTTAAATTTGACTTGCTGTTTGTAACAGCAAGTTCTTGTTTACTACAAAGTTGCTCTCCTGCTTACTATTTAATGCTATTTTACACTGCTTTGCTGGAGACTTGCTCAGGGTAGGGATGTTGAGAATTGAATAAGGAGTCAACAGGAGGGGGAAACTGTCTTGGGAAAATTGTAGGATAAATGAGTCAATGACTTCTGCCTCACCTTACTTGTTTTATCAGTTCAAGAATGAATCCTGAATTTTTCTACCGGAGCAGGGAAACATGAGGCATGGGAGAACGCGAGTGTGGGCAGCTGGTTTCATCATTCAAATAATAGTTAGGAAAGCTTGGACATGCGCAATTTGCAAAATAAAGCTGTAGTTTGTTTTGTATCTAATTTAACTATGAAAGGTTTATTTATGAATTCTGTTAGCTTAGCTTTGTGATTCAAAAAATATCAAACAACCAAAAGACACGAAACAGTCCTCAGCCTGGGAACTGTGTCCATGAATTCAATGTAAATCGAAGACTCATGCAAAAGCTTTTCTCATACTTGGCAATACTTAAGTAGTCTCTTCAAAGTTACAGCCTGTCCTGGCTACTAAACTGTACAACACAGTATTCAATTTCCTAGTTCTGGTCTTAAGTTTCCAAAGCACTGTTCACTAAGGAGCTTTCTCTAGAGTGGTAAATGGCTATATACTCGAATATTTACAGCTGTTACAACGGTATCCTTTTTTGCATGACTTCGTAAGTGTTCGTTCATTGTGACATTGGCTTACACTTGCTTGGCTTTTTCATAGTCAGTTGACATCCTATTTCCTAGCATGAGAATTAGTGACCCGTTCATCCCCTAACTTATTTTCAGCCTCTCCCCTCCTTCCCTCCAATCTCACCCAAATATTCAATAAAACACTCATTGAGATTTATTTAATTTTTGAATAAGTAAATATTTGCTGGCCTCACTTCTGAAAAATGCTTAGCCCACGTTAAATAATTAAACTACTCTAGTGCCATATCTGAATTTTAGGGCCCTTCAGCTTTTCGCAGTGTTTTCACAATTTTTATTCCTACTGTGTAGACTGGCAGTGCTCTACTGAAATGCTCTTCATTTTTTACAGTTTATTGCAAGTTCCACTGCATCATACAAATTTGATTCACTCATGTCTAGCTGTTTGTGGATTCAAACTCATAAGAACCGTGCCTTTATCAGTAAATATGCAGCATGTTAACAATACTTTTTCTTTGTTTACAGATCCGAGTGGTGAATGCATTTCGTAGCTCCTTGTACGAGGGGCTAGAGAAACCTGAGACACGAAGTTCGATTCACAATTTTATGACGCATCCTGAGTTTAGAATAGAAGACTCCGAGCCTCATATTCCCCTTATTGATGATACTGATGCTGAAGATGATGCTCCAACAAAACGCAACTCTAGTCCCCCTCCCTCTCCCAATAGAAATAACAATGCGGTTGACAGTGGAATTCACCTTACAACAGACAAGAACAAGTCTGCTACCTCTTCATCCCCAGGGAGCCCACTACATAGTTTGGAAACATCACTCTGATTGTAAGCTGAATGTTAACACACTAGCTGCATTGTAAAGAAATTGAAACTGGGTCTCTTCACACATTATGATGGACAAGATGATATTCTTGTCTTGGACTTCAACAGAAGAAACACTTGTACGAATGTAGATTTATTTTTTTAAAAAAAAGCTTTCTGCCAGACTGGAGGGTGCTTTTCTGGGGGTGGGAGTAATAATGAACTCTGACAGATAAACAGTAACTCAGCATAAGTGACCTGTGGATCATCTGTTGTACTAAGAATGGTCCTGAAGAGTGTGTTAGCAGTGCTTTAGTTTATCATGATCCTTTTCTGAGGGGAAAGCTGGGAAGGGCAAGGAGGCCCTGGATCATTGAATTGATACTTTAATTTCTGCTGTTGGCTGTTAATAATTTGGATTATTTATGTTTATAAATGATACAGATCTGTTTACAAGGTTTGTAGATACTTTTTTGTTCCTGTTCATAGATGGGAAGCTTCCTTATAAATGATGCAGAGAAGACGAAAAACAAAACAAAAAAACCAAAAAAACTAGTCCTTCAAATACTGCTGTATTTTCAGGAAAAGGGTGTTTCTATTGAAACTGTACTAAATTTTGCCTGCAATTTACCTTGTTAAATATTGTAGATAAATTGCTACTACTAATAGCCAAATAGATAACACTAATGCTTTGTAAAAACATGAGCAGTGGTGTTCTAATGAAGTTATGGCCTCTGTCCTAATTAGTTTCTTAAATACATTTACTACTTAATGGTTTTGAAACAACTGTTTAATTTTTAAAAATTTTGAGAAACTTAATGAATAACTTTTGTTCAGAACTTAGTAGGATTGTTTAATGCAGGACATCAATACGTGATGGAACTTGCTTGAAATATTTCTGTTATCTCGGGCAAAATGGATTAAATCAAAATACATCAGAATCTTAGTCCTTTGTTTTTGTCTAATCATGTTAGTTTAGTGCTGTCTTGGTGAATTGTGAGTGGAACTGTGATTTTTTTCTAATCTATAGAATCCTTCATGCAGCATGAGGGCTGTTGGCATTTTGAAAGGTTGTTAGTGGGTAGCATACATGTTCTCCTTTTTGTTTTTGAAACTTGTTTGTAAACATGAATAAATCTGCCCTTTTGTTAAAATAAAATTGCAGCAATGGTTTCTTACAGATTTTTTTTCTCAGCTCCTTCACTGGAAATACAGAAGGTACTCTTTTGTGTTACTGGTTATCTTTAAACTGCAATTTCAAGATGGTAACAGCCCCACTCCAAATAGCTCTTTGGGTAAATGGAATCATGATGGCTGCCTCCAGAATGAATGTAAGTCAAAGTACTCAAAAAGTCTTCACAGAGCCAAAAGGATACTCCTGGGGAATTAATAGGTCTGCCTGAAATTCCGAGACTTACTGTGAGTACTGTGTAATAAATGTATCTCTGACTGCTTAAGTGAGGGAGACTGAGAACTGGCATAAAGCACAGGTGAAATGCACCAGAACTGATTGACTAGAGATTGACTGAAGAAGTTATGGTCTGCCTCTGCTGTATTGTTCAGACCGCGAAGGATGATGAAACAGTACTTGGTCTGGCACTTCCTCATGTTTTCTTGATCCAATACTACTTAAAAGAGCAACAGAAGACATGAGTTGTAAGATTTTCTTTTTCCAGCTCTGTATTCTTAAAAATACCAAATGAATTTTTTTTGTTAAATAATCGAGAATTATGGACATTTTTTAAAGTGGTCCCTTCAAAGGACTACAAGAATTAAGTTGGCAATGAGGAAGGAGATAATAGTTGAGCTAACTGCAGAAATGAGCAGGTTGGGAAGCTCAAGCACATCTTTCCCTTGTGGTGGGGTACATGCATGCTTGGGGTTGTCCTTTAGTGGATATTGTTCAACCTGTGGCACTGTATCCCGCTGTCAACCACTCCTGAATTCCATCTTTTCTATTGTACTTCAGTAAATACACTGAATTCTAGGCAAGGGGGTCGAGGGTGGGGGGTTGCACTTGACACTTTGTATAGTGATTTCTCCCACATGTTTCTAGCACTTTTCTTACATCATAGTTCTTATCTAGAGCGCTTGGTTTGGAGGGTCAGTTTTTATGTAAGCTATTTTCTCGTTACTACAAAAGTCAGATAGCACTGGCTTAAAATAAAGGGAGTTTTCTTTACCTGTGAAGTACACTGCCATGTGGAAAAGTATCTTCATTTAACTTCATTAATGAGTAATGATTTGACTTCATTTCAAAACAAACTTTAATTTTGCCCTCTTCTCTAGGTGTGATCATGACTGCATGTTAATCTTTTTTGGAATAATATCTACACTTAAACCTTTTGTGGGGGGTGGGATGGTGAATGCAGGCTTTGTACATCGCTGGTCCCTCTTGATTCTGTTAACATCAGTGTGCTGTTCTTGCAGGAAACATCCTTACAGAAATAAGGAAAAGTTGTTAAAGAGGGGGGTATGCTTTCTCTGTGATCTCAAGAAATCATAACATTGCCTAGATTATGGAATGGTTTTCACTAAGCTCATGAGGCCTTCATTGCCTTTCTGGTTGTAAGGTTTACTTGTCTTTCTTCTTGTAACTGAAATAAATAAAAGTGCTGTTCATCTCAGTCTGTATGGGGACTGAAATTCTTGAATGTCAGTACAGTACTGATGTAAACCTGAAATGCATGCCAGTTATATAAAACAGCTCTTGCTACAGTTTTATGCTCATTTACTTTGAAGAGGTCACGGTTTATAGTGTACATGGTTGAGTGATAGTGACTTGGAACATGAACTCAGTTCTAGACTGAGCAGCTTAAAATGTGGTTTGGAGTGGATCAAAATGGGGTTTCCTGGGTGGGATGTCTACTATCGCTGTGTACCTCTTAGGACACTTCATCTTGGCTCTGAAGGAGGGCTGAAAACAGTAACTAATATAAGAGGACTTTTTTTTTTTCCATTATGGCCTTAACAGGAAGAGGAAAATGCTGCATCATGGAGTAGTCTGGAGAGAATAATGGAAACAAATGCCTTAATGCTAATTAAGTGCGTAAATGCAGAGGTCTATAGCAAGGGCAAGCAGCCAAAAAATATGAAATGGTATACTCGAAGGCTGTCTTAGAATAACAGCAAATTTTCCAATGTGTTTTGAAGTAAGCAAGCAAAAGTCATATTCATGGGAGTATAACTTGTGTATACTGTGTATTGGAAAGTGATTCCAAAGGTCTGATAAGTTCAATTTCTACTGCTAGTAGTTCTAGCCTCTGCAGAACTCTAGAATAATCCAGATCATAGTAACCATTACATAGATTAAAGTAGAATATCTTAATGTCTGTACTACTTTTCTGATGCAAATACTTGCTTTTAAAGAGTTGCTGCTTTTTTCCACCTGCACTCTCTCCCCTTGCAGGGTATTTCTTCTGATCTTACAGATTTCAAGCCCTCACTGAAGTACCTTAACTTTGTTGGATGAGCCTGGCCAGCATGAAGGGTCCAGCTCCAATTTATCTCCAGACTGATTAGGCCTGTTTATTCAGGACCATGTCATGAGAAATTCTGGGCCAGAATAAAGAGCCTTATAGCTGTTCCTGCCAATCTTCTCCCCTGAACTGTATCCAGAAATACCTAACCACCTTCCTCAGGAGGTTGCAGCATCCATCAAGGAGATAGGACTTAGTTCTTAAACAGAAGCCTCCTACAGGTAGTACTTGTCCTTTGTGCTCAAACATGAAGGCTTGCTAAGAAAATTATGGGATGGACTTAGACAACTGAGAAAAGACAGCATGTAAAAGGTAGCACACAGGATAGCGACCCTTTACTACTGTTATGTACACCTAGTGCAGAGTTTTTTACAAAATCTATACAATTATCAGTTTGAAAAGGGATCCTTGGTTTGCCCCACATAGAAGACAGTGGGAATTTAAACTTTAAAAAATAACTAACAGGAGTATTTCTGGGAATTAACAGCTTTTGGAGGAAGTGTACATTCTGGAATACTGGAACATCATCTCACATTCTGCTGTAATGACAAGTGTGAATCCAAACCTGAAGCAGCAGTTGCTCACTAAAATGGAAGTGTGCATTCTGGATCCCTTTGAGCCCTTGCACATCTAGCAGTACCCAGCTACTCTGACCATCTTCATTGGCTTTCCTAGGCTGCCTCTCTTGCAGGGCACAAAGCTGAATTATGCTGAAAGACTGTAAGTATGATCATACAGAAAACTTTTCAATGTCTTCCTCCTTGGCAAAGGCACAGTCTTGGTTTCACTCTATGGCAACTGCTCAGGCACAGAATGAATACTGGCTTTTCCTGTTTTAAAGCTCTCAAGTCTTTTGTAGAGAATTAGGGTGTACGGTTCAAATGCTTTGTGTGAAAAGCCTCCCAAAGCTTTTAAGATGTAATAAAAACCACAAAGCCACTCTACAAATAAACCCTAGAAGATATGTTTGTTATCTTTGACAATTTCAGTATTACAAATACAGGATTTAACTTGACTTTCTCAGTTTTCCAAAAGCTGGTTCCTCTAATGGCTGCTAGGTACAAAGCCTCTTCAGTTATGACCTAAGGTTGTTGCAAGATCTGAAGGTAAGCCTGTATTTGGCAGATATTTGTGGGGAAATAAAGAGCTTATTTTGAATACTGTGCTGGCAGCGTCACTATTCAAAATTATTTTAGAAAAATTCTATGTATTTTAGAAGAGAATCTGCAAAATGGACCATTTACAAAATTCAGATCCATGCAATATGACCTGTAAAAGGATACATGAGTGGCACAGAATGCTTGAAATAGAAAATTCTTCAAACTGATATTTTGGTGGAAACCAGGATTTTGCTTTGGACAACGCTGCTCTAGAGATGGGAAGATTTCTCTTTAATCATTTGCCACGTATTGGCCGTTAATGTTCTGATCAGTGCAGCAATTTAATTAATTGAGGACCATCATTCAAAAAACATTCTAATAAACAAGTGTTTTTGAATAAAAAGAAAACTCTGGAGAAGGTACTTTTTTGTCATATTTTAATTTCCCCAAAAGATGGGTCATTCTTAGCTTCTTTCCTTTTGCCAAATCAACTAGGCTCTGCTCTAATAAATCTAGCAGTATATAGACATAAATTACAACTTGGTAACTCCTTCCTGTCTTCCCCCTTCCAGTCTGCCAAGGATGATTATAGGGAATCAGTCAGAGACAGATGGTGTAAGATGTGCAGTTGTGGATTTGACTCTTTTATCACATTTCTATCTTGCCTTTTGACCTTTTCTTCTGCTTTCTTCTTCAAGATCTCACGCACTCTCAGTAAATTTTGGGAGTACTTTTTATATGATAGCAGCTTTTGGTGCTGTAGCCCAGAGTAACTCATAGGAGAGCTCTTTCAACATGATCTATGGAAAGAACTGGCTTTGGAAAAATAAAGAATGAAAGAGAGAGAGACAGCTTTTTTTCCCAATTAGAAAAACAACAGTATGAATTTCATTACAAAGTTTTTAAGCCCAAAAGAATTTGCAGGCCAAATATCACCAGAATGGCTTGGCTGGTTACCTAGCCCATAAAGATTCAGAACATAGCTAAATTGATGCCACTCTAAGAAATTAGTTTCTGACTTTCCCAGCCAGTCAAAAGTGACAGCACATGAAACTGCCTGAACACAAGAAAACACACAGAGAGGTTAGGGAGTCTTCATTCTTGGAGACACTCAGAACTCAGCTAGACACAGACCTGAACAACCTGCTGTAGCTGATGCTGCTTTTAGCAGGGGTTTGGAGCAGATAACCTGCAGAGGCCCTTGCCAACCTCAGTAATTCTCTGATCCTGAAATTCTTGAGCTGGAGGTGTAATTCTATTGGGTTTCTTCATTATCCTCATGGATAATATTTCTGTACGTAGATGGAATTCAACAAAGGCGTCAGTCGCTGGAATGATCAAGCCTAAAGCAAAGCAAGGAAGCAACTGACTCTTTTCTTTCTCTTATCTTAAACTGACCTGACCAAAAGGCTTGCTGATATTTGCCTACTGTAATGCTTACTGTGGTAGCAGAGCTTGGATCATTTCTGCTCCAGTAAACCTTCTTGAAAGATGACTGGCTGTCTGTAGTTCATAGGAAAGCCCACAGATTTTAACATGGCCTCTTGGAAAGCTGCAAACCTGTGGAAATCAGCTTCCCTTCAAGGAGAGGATTTCTCAATTTGTTATTCGCCTCTTTCAGGTGTAGAAAGAAAAAAATTGTAGCTTTTTCTAAGGGAAATTAAACTCCAGCTTATTTGAAGATTTGTGTGGTTTTATTGCCCTGCTCACTACTTAGGACTTCCTTAAAAGAACCTGGTCCTTTTTCTCAAAGTTACTATTTTTTTTTCTGGTTTCAAATGTTTAAGATCAACTTTTAAAAAAAGAAGGTTCTCTTGCAAGTATATAAAGTTAATGAAATTTTTATTATTCTAATGGATCAAGACAAAGAGCACTGAAAAGTATGTTTTCAGTCATAGGAGACTGTAATTTACCCAGAATTGAGAAGCTAACTTTTCTCCTTACATTATTTCATGGAGTGGTGGTGTTACAGGCTTTTATCTAATTGAGCAAAGTATAGATGATATTAAATGAAGTGCCATGTTAGTTCTGATCTTGCATACAAATGCTCCCTTCTTCTGCCTGGAGTTGCAGAAAAATTTTGCTACACTTAAAGAACTTAGTGTTATATCAGAATTGGATTCAGTTTTTATTGGCTCTCACATAATTGTCTATAAAACTTTATTGCTAATGTAAGAAGACATTATGAAACTGCCATTCTGATCTTAAAAATGTTGCAATACAAAAAAGGATCAAAGAGTCCATGCATAACCTGCATAGTAAAACTAGCTGCCTGGCTGATCAAATGTTATAGTAATGAGATGATTCCACCTAAAATTTGACATTCTAGCTATTCTAGCTGAGTTTCTGCAAAACTGAAACGCGGCCTTTTTTGTTAGAAATACATTCCTTTTGAAACTAAAACACATTTAAAACAAGTATGTTTAGAGCATGTGGGGGAGTGCCTACAACACTAACTTCCAATATGCTCTATAATGGCTCTCTACCTTAAAGGTGCAGGAATCTTTAGAATTTTCATCTGTGGCATCAGTATATTGAAGCATGTTCTGAACTGCCACTTTTAAAAGAGCTTGGGATGCCCAGCCAATTCTGTAGGCATGTCACTACTTGAATATAGTTATTGTAGCTTTAACTCTCACTGACTTCAGTCTTGTTCAAAAGGGCCATAAACAGTCCAAGTCTGAATATCAACAAAATGATCAGGTGTCAGCTTGACACCAATCAACACAATCAGCATTTTACATATTTGAATGAAGAAGTGCTACAGGCTTTTTGATCACTGGATGAGGAACGTGAGCTGATAAAATACCACTTGAGAAAATTATTTTCCATTGTTTTTCTTTATTACTGTTCCCAAAGGCAATCAGCATGACCAACAGACCCCTCAGTGTTTGTTTTCCAAGGTCATGCTTCTTCTCTGACAATCATTGTCAAAAAGACTGAAATACTGGGACACATTCATGCATGCTATCATGTACCCAACTTGGAACATTGCATTTGGAATCAATCCAAGTCCAACAGTTTAGCCATAGATAGCTATTTCCAAACCGACTACATCTGAGATATTGCCAAAAAACCCAGAAGTGCTCCCGTGGCTTTCTTGCTTTGTTTTAGTCTTGCAAGTCTTGATGATTTTGCTGTAGCTCAGAAATCAGGCCTCAGTGGAAACTTCATGGAAAAATTTATTTGTACTAAGCACCCTAATAAAATTATACAGCTCAAGAGGTTTGCTTTTGTGTTATGAAATGAAAGGGCTTAGCCATTTCTAAGAAGGAAGTTGGGTATTTTTCTCTTCATGCCTGTTGGTCTACCATCTGCAAGCTTTTGAACAAGCTTTGCCATCTGCCATGGAGGATCTGGTGTTGGGGATCTCTTTTGCTCTCCCAACAGGGAGTGTAGACAAATTCAATTTATAATAATCTATACAGTCATCCTTGTCAGCTTTCCAGCAAAACTGTAGCTTTTATAAGCAAACTGCCCCACCTCATTGCAGGGATGTGATTGGGTTGAAACAGAGCCTTTAACAGAGTGGAGATGTAGTGTGTGATGCTGGCCCAGGCTACCACTCCTCTCTTTCTGCAGTGTTCCCTCTGTTTCATTTCAACAGCTTTTGTGACAGTGTGGTCAACCACACCGGAACCATTTCTGGGTAAACTGCTGCTGCAGGCTGCTGGGGTGGGGTGGGGTTGGGTTCTCTGCACAGCAAAAACTCCTGCACAGACCTGCTCCCCCTGTGACTCCTGCTGCCCAGCTCAGGGAAATAACAACCAAGGCACTGTAGATAAAGGAAGTAGGAATTGGAAGGGGAGAGTGGAAAGAAAGATATGAGCAAAGAGAAGGTTTTTGAAAACTTTTTTGGGAAGAAAAGCAGGGTAACAGGATGGGAGTAAGAAGAGCAGAAAACATGAATATACAAGTTGAAAAGCTTGTGTTTTAAAGCAGATTTATCCTGCTTGTGGCAGTAATGTCAGGAGCACTACAAATTATGCCGTCTACTTATGCTAGAGTATTTCAGTCACTTTTACTTCTTGTTTTTCTTGGAAGAAGAACCAATGATAATCTGTGCTGTGAATCTGAATATCAAAATTTGACAACCACTATGGATCACTCTAGGATTTCACACTAGATTCTAGGTTTGAGGGAACGTAACAAAACTAGAATACCAACTGTTCTGGGTAAACTGATGCAAGAAACTTAATCTATTGGTTTTTATCTAAAATACCAAAATTGAACATGGATAATACAATTAAGTGGTGTGTTACAATAAAGTGTGCTTATCTGCAAGTGTTCACAAATTTGGCTGAAGATGAAGTTTCACAATCATATTGAATACTAATGCAGGAGAACTTCCTTGCAGCAGGAGTGATCTTGAAGGCAGTTTTTGTAGCAATTGTGTAAGACCCTTTTCTGGCAAGAGCTGGGAAACTCAAAAAACAGTGTCGGTTTATGGATGCAAGAATAAGCAGCTTATACTAATGACAGGCCATAGCATAGGGAAACGAAGTCTTGCGATTTCAATGGGGATCAATTGGGCAAGCTCTGGTGCATGTCCCTGCAGTTGATGGCATGCTATGCCTTTTGATGGCTTTAACTTTGGGGAAGATTTTTTTTTTCAATCTATCCATGCCATGTCCCTTATATCTTCCCCTCCAAGTTGTGTCTTTCTTTTTGATTTTTTTCCTCTGCTTTTGCAACATCTGTGAGGTGAGTTTTGGCCTGTTTTGGTCCTTTGCACTGCACCTGATGTAATCCTGGTCCATTTTCTTGTAGTCGCTAAATTTCCCAAGTTTCTTGGTTTTTTTTTTTCCTTCAATTGCATTTCCTTTGATAGTGTCTCCATTCCAGAGTGTTTGTGAGTCCTTCTTTTCTGTTTCGGCCTTCAACGGGGATCAACTGGGGCAAGCTTTGGTCCATGTCCTTGCACTTGATGGCATATGGCATGCCTTTTAATGGCTTTCACTTTGGGGAAGATTATTTTTTTTAAGTGTCCACGCCATGTTCCTCATATCTTCCCCTCCAAGTTGTGTCTTCCTCCTTGATTTTTTCCCCTGCTTTTGCAACATCTGTAAGGTTAGTTTTGGCCTCTTTTGGCCTTTTGCACTGCAGCTCATTTCCTCACAGACCAATTTTTTGAAGGCACTAAATCTCCAGATTTTCTGTCTTTTTTTGGTTTTTTTTCCAATTGCATTTCATTTGATCCCATCTCCTTTCCAGAGTGTTTGTAAGCCTTTCTTTTCTGTTTCGCAGGATCCCATTTCCCTTCCCGAAAAGAAATTTCTTCAAAATATAAACCTATTTACAGATGAACTCTGTTAAACCAGAGTGAAAGTAGCCAGCAAACAACTATAAGAATTAGGGGAAAAAAAAGTAAGGTGCACACAGAGTAATTTAGAGTTCTCATCTCCAACAGGCTTCCTTCTGATAATTTTAGCCTGAATTTAATATTTTGTTTCCATCAGAAAGATTGTGTGGCGTGAAAACACTTGTAAGGTTGCAGCCTTACAGCATATTGATGGAAAACTGCCTGGCTTTGTTCTGAATGGGCATAAGCTACCAGACCATGCTCCCTTGGCAACTCCTGCTGCTGCACCTGCAAAAGTTGTGGCACCCAGGTATTCCTTGTAAATTTGAAAGGCAAGTGCAGCAATTTGCTGCATACCTTGTCTGCTATGTGGCCCTACTGGCTCTCCCTGCAGCTAGGACCAGTCTCCATAGTACCTGTATTGCTCATTGCTACTGTAAAACACCTGGGGGAATTGCAACTGGATTGTGATGGAGATCCTGCATACAGTGTGTCCATATGCTGCAGGTTTGCAATTAGTAATGTGCAAGATGATAAAAACAGTTAATGTTCTGTGATACAACAGAATGCTACAGGAAGCTGAGGGGTTTTCCTGAAAACCTGTTCTAATGAGAAAATTTGGGGCATCCTTCCTGGCTTCATTTTGTGATATTAAGCAGATGCCTCCTTCTGTTTCACTCCACTCTACAGTACATGGCTTGCTCAGCCACTCAGGAATTGTCCTTCTCTGAAACAGAACCTGTCATTATGCTCAGATCAGCATAAAATTTCATAATAATAGAGCCACTACAAGAAGGAGTTGACACAAGCTGACACACATACAGCTATGCATGTATACAGCCCTCCTGCAAGAGAGGAAAGGGAGTTTTAAAAAAGAATGCATGGAATGAGTAAGGTATTTGCAGTTTGGACTTTCTACCCCACAAATGACCCACTATATGTCCATGCCTCACCAATGGAATAGAGCCTGTTGATTAGATTTTTACCATTTTATAAGCATGATTTGATGAGATGTAACAACACCACTCATTTTGGAATCAGACAAGTGTCTAGCTATCTCTTCTATAGTGGCAGCTTTTGTACTTGATACAGGCACACAAGCAGAATAATGTATTTAATAGTAAAAAAAAGAGAGTCTGAAACTACTACCACTCCCTTCATTTTTCTCTCTGCATCAGCCATACAGGTAGTAGTCAAGAGAAAATCTATATGGTAGCAGCAGGAAGCATCTGTGGCAGTCTGTCATGTGGTGGGTTTGCCAGCTGCCATGCTGGAAAGCTCTTCCTACCCAAGCAGCCAGTGCTGCAACAGAAAAAAAAAGGAAAAAAAAAAAAAATAAAAAAAAAAAGAAGAGTACAGATGGAGGTTTTTCTTGTCCAGACACAAGTCCCTGCCCTACTCTGGTAAAGTGGTGATGAATGCAGATGTAATTGGTAATGTTGTCTCTTATCTTCTCTGCAACTATCCTGAAATGAAGTAGCTGCCACTGCTGCCTGACTCCTGTCCCATTGGATGGGTAGCTAACCTAAGAGAAGCAAAGTCTCCTGGTTCTTTTAAACATACTGACAAAAGTCTGCTTCAGCTCTGGTTAAATAATTTGGCAACTCAGTCCTTAGATAGATGCCACAAAGCATCAGCAGAGGAGAGAGCAGTGACAGTTCTAAATCAACACCCAAGTGGTCATTTCAAAGTGGTCATTTCTGGACCACCCATGAGATGGAGTCAAGGATCCTTTTAGAGGATGCATGGTGGGGGGGTGTGGAGCTGGGAGACTTGCACTGTGACATTGCCCAACAAATGTATAGAGCACAGCCCCTGCTAAGCACCTGGAGGGTGGGTCAGGCCTCACCTTCAGAAAGCAATTAGCAGAAGAAATTAACATCATGGATGTTGTAGCTGCAGTTGTTCAAGAACCATTAGGTTCCTTATTTTTCAGTAATTGGGGCATATTGTTTTTCCTCACTTGTTTTTGTAATTACAATTGTTATCATTTGCCTTACTTTGTACCTGGCAGTTGCAGACATTGGTTTCAAGCACTTATTTTAGCTTTACTGCTATTGGAAGACTGCAGTTGAAAACATGCGCCCTAAAGAAACTAATTTTATGAAGGATTATAGAAAAATCAGAAACAGGATTAATGTCTTGCTCACATTCCTTATTTTAGCACTCCAAGAAATTACTAATGTGTTTCCAGGGAATACTTAGCCCTAAAAATTATGTATAAATAAAATTCAGAGTTATTAGTGTTGTTTTTTTTTTTCTTTGAAAAAGGCCTCTTGCTAAAAATTACCTATAAACATGCATAATATAGTTCCACTTGGACAATTACATTTTTTTTCCTGAAAATTTAGGCGAGTTCTGATATCAAGAGTTCATTTATCTAGTTTGATTTCTTATTCTAGACTCCTTGTTTGTGTTTATTGTATTCCCTAGATCATTCTCCTTTAGGTGAAATTTCCCCTTCTAGTACATACCTAAAGAAATACTTTACCAAACTAGGCATCTCCACACAATTCCCCCGTTTTCATTGATTCACCTTTGCAGCTAACATCCACGTTATAGCAGATGAATGATCCTGTTATAAGATGTACTAAGTGAAGATGTTCTAAATCATTCTATATGGCATCTTCTGAAGCATTAGTAAATTTGAACTAACCTTTGCTATATTGTACTACATTTTTTCCAAAATTGATCTAGATCTTACAAACTCAGTAAGACACGGGAATAGTAATTGATTTTTAAGTGAACATTACCAAACAATTTGCTAAAGTACCTTGATTCCAATATATTGAATTTTGCAACATGACAGAACTTCAGGTATTGTATGGCAAAAAGACACCAAACTACGTATGTATTTAGAAACAACTGCTTTACTTATTTTTAGAAAAGCTGGATGAAAGTGCATTGAAATAAAAATGTATTTACCGACATACCCATGTTATTGGCAACACAGGAAATCTTACTGATGGTATTGATCATCCATTAAAACATTTTGGGGAAAAAAAGGAAGATGTTCTTTAAATTTGGAATTGCATATGGGTATTCATCCATATAGCAATGCTACTGATATAAAACACCATAATAGGATTTCCCCAGAAAATTTCATAGTAAAACCTGCTAAATTATCCAAAAACAATTAGTGACTGCAAACTTTCTGAGATTCAAATAATGCACATACATTATAGGGGGCAAGAGTTATAGTCTGGCATTTAAGGTAAGACTAAGAGACTTAAATGCAGCTCAACACATGCTGCATATTTCTCTGTCAGTATTTTTATTGTGCTGTTTGGGTACTAAGGGAGAAACATTAAGGGATTTAACCCCCACAGTCATTATGAAGATATGAATCTTTTACACAAAAGCATTTAATTAAAAGGAGAGAACAAAAAAGGACCTTTGGATAACACACCCACTTTATACAAATTCTAATGACTTTAGGGTCTTTGGCAGAGTAATTGTCACTCTCAACTTCTAATCCAGATGGTTATTTGTTTTAAAGTGCTGGTCTTGAATTATGTAGTTTTCTTTCACACGTGTTTCCCTTCAGGCATCAGTAAGAAATAAGTTCTCTTATTTATCCTTGCATACAAATACAATCCCTACAGTGAAAAAAGAAAAATCTCAAACATCTATCTGCATCAATAGACTACTCATTATTTTTGTGGCCCTACTCTGGACCTGCTCCAACATGTCCTGCTTATGTTGGGTGTCCTGGAGTTGTATGCAGAACTCCAGGAGGGATCTCATGCGAGCAGAGTAGAGGGGGAGAGTCACCCCTCCCAATCCAGTAGTCACATTACCTTTGGTGCAGCCCAGGATACATTTGGCTTTCTGGGCTGGAAGTGCACATTGCTGGGTGATGTCCAGCTTCTCATCCATTGGTATTCCCCGTACTTTCTCCAGTGCTTTCAATCCATTCATCCCTCAGTGTATATTGATACTGGGCATTGCCTCAAGCCAGGTGCAGAACAATTTTAAACTTCATGATGTTTGTACAGGCCAATTCCTCTCACTTCTTAAGGTCCTCTGGATGGCATCCCTTCCCCTGTACCAACTGAACCACTCAGCTTGGTATCACCCATGAACTTCCCAAAGGTGCACTCATTCCCACTATCTAGGTCATTAATATATTAAATACCATAGGCCCCAAAACAGACCCCTGGGGGGGATACCACTCAGCACTGGTAACTCTTTGGTTGAAGTCACACAATTCCTTGCCAACTAATAGTCCATCCATCAAATCCGCATCAATTTAGAGGTAAAAGCATTGGAAGGGACAGTACTAAAGGCTTTACAGAAGTGACATCAATTCCCTTTGTCCCTGATGCAGTCACTCCGTCACAGACAGCCACTACATTAGTTGGGCATATTTGCTCTTGGCAAAACCATGTTGGCTGTCTCTAATCACCTTCATACAATCACCCCTCATATGCTTTGACATAACTTCCAGCAGGACCTGCTCCATGATCTTGCTGGGCACAAAGGTGAGGCTGATTGGTCAGCAGTTCCCAGGGTGTGGGTGAGACAATCCCTGCCCTCCAGTGCCTGAGATAGTTACAGGTAGTCACTGTCACTCCAGTCACTGAATGACAGTCCGATTATCAAGACTTTTCAAGTATCATGGAGACATGGCTCTGCCATTACAACTGCCAATTCCCTCGGCACCCCAGGATGTTTCTTAGACTAAAAGTAACATCATATGTATTCCAAATCATCCTTGTATTTCTTTTCCTCCTTGATATTCTTTTCTTTTCCATTCTCTTGCTGCTGTTAGCAAACAGACTTTAATGGGATTTAAATAAGAAAATTTCAACAGAAGCAAAAAACCAACACTACTTCACAAGTTATTTCATAGATTTAATATTTATTTTATTTTCATAACCATTTTGCTGGAGGAGAAAAAAATGTAGGACCAGAGGATTGAGAGAAAGATCATAAGGTATAATGGTTCTACAACAGCAAGACAGCCTGCAATTAAATCTTTGTGCCCTTGAACTACACTCTCTTCCTGCATGTAGGTGGATGAATACCCACGTGGTGGAATAACACCATGCTGGCAAAGCAGATCTCACACTCCCCTCTAGTGACGGAGTATGACCTCTTGAGCCCTCTCGGCAGTCTGGACAGCTCTGCTGCTAACACAGCTGCTCCCAATAGGATCCCACATAATTACAGTTGGGGCTCTTAGTCTTATTTTAAAGTAGAATTAACACTAAGTTAAAATACCTCATTTTAGACATGAAAGAATTTTTGGTGGGTTACTACATTGCTGGTATATTTACCCCTTATGCTCATGTATTGTTTTACATCAATTGTTCTTATGAAACCATATGTGATTAGTGTAATTAATGTGTGCATTGCAGCATTCATGCACCGAGGTTATCATGT
Organism: Euphonia xanthogaster; assembly: GCA_034509185.1. Classification (NCBI taxonomy): domain Eukaryota; kingdom Metazoa; phylum Chordata; class Aves; order Passeriformes; family Fringillidae; genus Euphonia; species Euphonia xanthogaster. The sequence goes on along the minus strand of JAYDZK010000056.1, from coordinate 41,517,464 downwards.
CTGTCCACGTGTCCTTGAATTCTACACATCCTTTTACTAATTCTTTTCCTGCAGTGACCATGCAGTCAGCACAAGCTGGAATTACCATCTTAAAGTGTTCTTCTCTAGATACAATTTTTGTTTGGACATATTCTACCTTAACACAGTGCCTGAGAAAAAACCAACTCCATAGCTGCTGAAACAGCAGCCTGCTGACACATAATGCTTGGAACATATTTTCTGAGGCACCATTTATCATTGTCATCACAGTGCACAACAACTTATCACAGTAAATTGCTCTAGCATATCACAACCTTAGAAAGACAATGCCAACTCATAATTGTGTTATTAGGAAATGACAATAATCTTAAAATAATTTTTAAAATAAAATCTATACATACTAATGAGGGAATATAATAATCATAAAAGCTATTACCTGCCAGCTTTATAACTACAGTCACTATAGCTAATTACATGTCTGCAGTAAAGGAATACTTTGCTTCCTACGTGCGTTTGAGAACCCTCAAAGCACCCTCAGGTGAGGAGAAACAGCAAGAAACAGATTAATTTTGTAAGCCCAACAACTTGAGAAACACTCATCTATCAATTTGTAGAAAGAGATGTCACCCTCCTTCTCTCCAAAATCACAGTCCTTCCTTTGCTTTATGCCTATCACCTGGCAATTTATAGTCCAGGAGTTTTGTGGGCAGGTAGAGATTACAGTTTATTGTTAGCATACCAAAATTAGTAAAATATACTGACCTGCTGGAAGCATAGCAGCTCTAAAGAAGGCAAAAGGAAAAGGATTCAGTAGGACTAGGAACTGTCATTCAGCTCAGTTTCTAAAAAAAGTAACACTGCTTCTGACCACTGGGTTTTAAGCAGCTTCCAGAACAGATCCAAACCTGAAAAGTTTGGAAAAGTACAAGAAATACTGAAAGCACGTAGCACACAATTAAAGCAGCAGAGATGGTATTTTCTCCCATTCAGGAGATGAGAAGATGCAGAATAAACTGAGATCACACAAAGTTTGGTAGTAGCCCAGAGGGATAGAATCTAAATGTAGTCTTCCTGATGAGACACATCATTCACAGCTGAAAAAAACCTGGCAGAAAGAAGATAGTTGGAAAAAAAATTGAGAAAGGCTGGAAGACTTCAGTAATGGTGAAGAGGTCAATTTAAGTTTAACTAGTTAACTTACTGTTCCTGCAGTGGGGTAGATTGCAGAACATTTAAGTCTTATCATTACTAACTTTTTAAAATGCTACATTTTACTTTGAGATCTAAATCATAGGGAATAAAACAAAAGGATAGGAGGGTGAGCTGTGTAGAAGGAAAAAAAATCCAAACCAAAACAAAACTTGACCATTAAGCCAAACCAAAAACAAATAATAGCAAAAAAGCTGTAGCTTTTGCTAGATTCAATCTAAAGTCAATGTGTTTTATCCCACCACATATATTTTTGAAAAGGGTTAATATTGTGAAGTCAAAATGGCAAATTACCAGCCTACATAACCTCAGTGTAAGGACTGCTAGTAGATTTTCATGGAAACTTCCTTGTATACGTGTGATAATCCTACTTTTTCACCACTTCCAAAGTTATTATTTTATATGCGCATTTCATGGTTAAACACAATTTATTTGGAACTGTCCTATAAGTGACAATCCTTATACGTTGGCCTAATTACTGACCTGATTCTGTAGATATAAAAGTTTAATGTCAGAACAACCAGTAAAAGGCAGACTGGATTTAAAACAGAAAGGAAGGGCAACTGCAGCATGAGTTACTGCTTCAGGAACACTCGCGTATCGAATGATAGCTTTGACACCACAGCCATTCTTTTAGCGAATTGCTGTCAACCCTGTTTTTACTAGCAAAGCTACGGGAGCCGCACTTTCCCGGCGAGGCTGGTTCCCTCACCTAGGTTTCCATGGAGCTGCATAAACATTCACAGCACTACTATCACCAACGTTGCAGCATTGCAACGCTCTCTTAGTTTTTGTTTAAGGTCGGTGTAGTTTGCTAGAGCATTAAAGGTCTGTTAAAAGACCACTCTATTATACAGACGCGAGTGCCAATTTAGAAATTAGAAAGTCCGACCAAAGTAAGAAACAGGAAGGAAAAGAGGCCAAACTCTACCTAAGCTACCTAAGGTAGCTTAATACAAAATCAGTCCGAGTTTTTAAACACAGCTGCCCTGCATGAATTTGTAAGTCTCAAAATCGAGGTAACAGGGGCCAGACCTTCCGCTAGCTGAGCGTTCCACCCATGTCTGCGGCTCCGCCGAAGCGTGCCCCACACTGAGAGCTCAGCCCCCGCAATCCCTAAGCCGCCGTGTCCCAACCACCGGACAGACTCGAAGGGTTTCACTTTCCCGTCTCGACGGCGGACGCCGGCCCGCTGCCTCCCCGCCGAGCGGGGGCCGGCGGGGGCGCTGCGGCTTTAAGAGCGATCCGCGCTCCGGGCCCGCCCCGCGCCCCGGCCTTTAAAGGCACCACCGCCCCCGCCCCGCGCACCCGCCTCATCGTAAGGGACCGAGCGGGGACCCGCGGCCATCCCTGCGGATGCTGCCTCCCGCTCTCCTTCCGTCTGCGTCCAAGGATGTGCTCGCGAGCAGTTAAAGCTTTCAGAAGCCTCGCTCGCCCGAAGCAAAATAAGAGGGACTGGAAGACGCGTCTGGAGGACATCCCCTCCAAGCAACCCTTTCAGGGTAGAGTCAATGAGGTCAGATTGCCCCGTGCCCAGAACAGCAGAGTTTTGAACGTCCCTGAGGATAGAGATTTTACTGCTTCTCTCGGTCTGTGTTTCAGTACTGGACTACCTTTGTGATGACTGTCTCCACCATATCAGTGTCATTCCAGGACCAATTAGCCCGAAACTGGACACTGTACTCCTAATGCAGTTTCACAGCTACTGGATATATTGAGGAGAATAACCTTCTTCAACCTTCCAACCACACTTGAGGTAGCAAAGGTCAGTCTGCCTCTGGCATTCTTCATCACAACCACATACTGCTGGAATGCATTTCACCTGGATGTTTGCTGCAAAGCTGCTTTTGGGACAACCTATCCCGGTGCACTCCTTCCCAGATACAGAACTCTCTGCTTGCAAGTCTTCAACTTCAAGATGTTCCTGCCAGCTCATCCTCCCACCTGGATGAAATAGAGTGGCCCTGCTCTTTAGTGTATCTACTGTTCTCCCAGCTGAGATTTCCAGAGAATGTATACCATGCCTTGCTCACATCAGTAGCAGAGACATCGCATACCATTAGTCAGAAAGATACAAATAGTAACATGCCAGCAGTTGGATGTGATGCAAATAACCACAGCTGGTTTGAGCCCAACAGTTCAATCTATTTTTCATCCACTGTACAGCTCTCCCTAATTTGGCTATAAGGATGTTATAGTTGATCATGCTGAAAGCCTGATGGAGTGATTTGCCTGGGGTTAAACACATGCTGTCTGTTTTTAAAAACTTTCCTGTCTTTTGTCAGTTTGGACATGGCTTCTAAGAGAACTTGCTCTGTAACTTTCCCAGGAAGGGTACTGGCCACATTTGTCAAACTGCCTGGGAGTTCTCTTGTGGATCTCCTTTTTGAAGATGGGTGGAGTGCTTGCTTTTTTCAGGTCAGTAGGAAACTTTCCCAGTGACTTTCTGAAGATGATTGACTTTGCAGTAGCATCAACTCCCTCATCACTTTTTGTTCCAACCCGTTTAGTGCCATAAGTTTCTGCATATCCAGCTGGTTTAAGTACTTTCTACTACAGCTCATACTTTCCCTCAGAGACCTGGGAGACTACAGGAAAAACCCAATCCATAAAAGCCACTAAGTGCCTTGGCCTTTCTATGTCTTTGCCACTAGTTTTCCTGCCTCATTGATCAAAGCCAAGTCTTTACCAAATCCTTTCTAGAGATTTTACTAAATTGTGGCCGTATATTTTGCGTATTCAAATGTGTTTGTTAAGCATCTAGATCTTCACAAATAAAATTTGTTTTAGTGACAAAGATGTGCTAGCATTTGGTACTCTTGCTTGTCTCCTTTAGCTTCATTAGTGCTTTACTTCAGACACAGCTGTATGCAGATGAGCTCCCAAAATTACTTACATAGATATGCTGTACAAATATTTATAGTACTCTTGTAGTGTAGCAATCAGTGATCCTTTTTCCAGTACTGGTTCACAGTAAGTGATGAAACTAGTAGCAGTTGGGGCCTTACTACTTTTCTCCTGAGTGGCTACAAGTAACACATCAAGAGAACAGCTCAGCAGAGAACATGATAAAGCACAGAGGGAAAACTGTCTTAGTGGAGAAGCATGACATGAGTGTAAGTGGCTGCCTCTTTACATGGTGTTCTAGGTAAAGATATTAGAAAGGCCTGTGGGAGAGCCCACACATAATGCAGTCACACCTGAAAAAAGGTGGACTCCCTTGACATGTGAAGAAAAGAGAAAGTTCAGTTAATGGGGTTAGAAAGAAACACATCCCAACATCATTTTGCACAAATGAACATCATATATATAATTATGAATACGTGTGCAAGATGCTGCTGCGTGGAAGAAGACAAGTACAAAAAAAATATGGGGAAAGAGGGATTTAACCAGTGAAAACATTTGGTTTTCCGATACTTACTCATATGAGCATTCATAATACTCTTAAATGCTTAATATTTTGTGGAGGGTGGTATTTCTGTCCTTCAGAATCAGTTGGGTAGCCTGAAAATTTATACTATTCCCAAATGAAAGTTTTAAACAATAAGCATCAGCAGAACACTTGTTTCCCCACTTCTAAGTGTTTTATCATGTGAATTGATTTATTCAAAGGCAAGTGAGGGACTAGTTCTTCTGACTCAGACCCAGAAGTTGTCTTGTGTTCAAAATGTATGTATTTTAAACATTAGACAACTTTTCATTCTGAGTCAGAAGAACTAGTGGCTTTGAATAAACAAATTCACTCAATAAAACAATTAAAAGTGGGTAAAAAAAGAGTTCTGCTGATGCTTTTTGTTTAAAACTATATACGCTGTTTCTGTTTCACTGTTAAACTGTCCTGAGATGGAAAATAGGAGGAAGAGACATTAAGGCCTAGGAAAGTAAGATGAGCTCAAAAAGAGGCAAAGGATGAGAAATGACCTTCAGTGGGAAGCTCATTATTGGCTTCACTGGAGCCAAGGATTTCACCTTAAAAATTATGATTTCAAATATCTTAGGGATTTTTGTGGAAACAGTCTCTTTTCACAGTTCTGTGACATTTACCTTTTCTTATGAAAGAGCATGAACTCAATAGTTATCTGTTCCAGAAGTCCTGCTGCAGACCTGTTTTCCCTACATCCTATAATTTCGACATCTTTCTCCCTACGTACTTTATGGTCTGTCCAAAAGTGACAAGAACTCCCTCATTTTGGTGTTACCAGTGAAACTCACAAACTAATGAGTCTTAAGATTCTGATGTAGCAAGGAAAGAAAAGTTATCAAATTAATCATCCCATTTCTCAAAAACTGTAATATCTAACTTGCAAGAAACAGCTCACTGGTGGCAGTATAAAAACCCTAAAAAAATTGCTTAATCTCTAGCACAGGAAAATATGATTAAAACCTTTTCAGAGATAAAACAGTCTTTTTTAATGTGCATGCAAATTTAGAGGCAGAGATCCAGAAGCAAGTTACCTTTTCTTTGATACTAGGTAATATAAAAGGATAATCATGAATAGCAGCAAATCAAACTACCCTTTGAGGACCTGTTCTCAATTTTTGTAGAATCTTAATTGTATCTGTTTGAATCCAAAATAGAGCAGCACAATCACAAACATTTTTATATTTTACATTGAGACCATACATGGCATCTTTATCCCTGCAAAACAAAGGCACCATGTATTTGAAGTGATGTAACTTCCTTCAGACTAAACACTGTGCTTTATCAGTACTGCAGTACTTTCAACCAATTTGGTATGCAAACTAGATACATCAAATCTCCAAAGGACCCAGTCCATGTTAGAGCTGAGTATGCAGAAGCAGCACAAGGACACTAGTTCATCCTTTGCCAGTGCTGAATCCAATCTGGGGTAAGGGAATCTCAGTTAAGAGTGTAACTGCAGCACTAAGATGAGTGCTATAAGTTAATTTATTGATTAACAACATTGAAGACATCCAACAGTTGAGAAAAAGGCACTTAGTGCATAGAAGTTGGAGAAGTAATGCTAAGATCATCAGAAGAAAGGAAGAGGTCAGTAACACCTTGGCATGAACTAGCAAAATGGGAGAAACTTTTATATCTTAATAATATGCCTGGCACTGTGCCCAGACAAAAGTGAAGAGGGTAGAGTTGTGTTAATTGTTAGTGATTACCAGAGGCTGTACTGATCAGTACCACAAAATAAGATAGAGGAAACTAGAAGAGAAGCTAGAATTTGCATAAACATATTTATAAAACTTTACATATTAATATTTTTTTATTCTAATTTGTACAAATACTAAGGTAAATGTTGCAGTGCCCCTATCACATTTATCTACCCATTTCAGAGATACAGAGGCTGTGGAGTTTAAAAGAGATGGCTAAGATGCATCCAGCAGTTAAGTCCATCTGCTATACAGAATGGGCAGTGCCTTGTAATGATAGCTCCCACCAGCAAGGCTTGCCACACAAGTTCTAATTCTGTGTCAGAACTACACTCACCCACATACCAACCAAAGTTTGGCTAAATACTGCACAGCAAATGTTCTTGAAGATCATGACTACTCTCCAGTCTCATCTGAATTACTACTCACCAAAAGAAGCAGTAAATGATGATAACAAGGTACCTTGCAAAACATTGTGTGTTTTTGCTCTTCTATTCAGACATATATAACTCTTTCTGCATAGAATTCTCTATTCTATTACTTTGTAAATGCAGGTTGAGAAACTAGTGGAACAGTGATCTACCCTGTTTCAAAACTCCTTCAAAACTCACCTGTTTAAGGGAAAACAACCCACCTAACCCAAAACTGAATACAGCATAAAAACTCCCAGGTACTATAAAACATCCTGGGCAGAATTATTTGTGGTGCTCCAGAATACCTGAGTGTCTGGGCTTTTGCGATACCATGTGCTCTGATATAATAGCATTGCTGTTATAGCATCCTTTTTAAGATTAAACGAATCACTTCTGAGAAGCCTCTGCAGATACTTAGCCTCATTATCATCAGTCTAATTGAAACAGGATTAGTACGTGCACGTTACCCTACTGAAAAGCCAGTGCATGGGCATCTGGCTAAGTTTTCACAGCAATCTCACAACCACATTTTCTTACTTCAACAAAACAAGGTCTGGCACCTGAGTACAGCACAGGAATCCTGATATACTCACAATATGAGAATAGTACAGATTAGTCACAATGTTAAACATAATTTGCAATCAGTATTTTTACTACACAAATAGTGATTTGCATCTTAAAGTGAAGAATGAGGAAAAAAAGCCACTAATCTCAAAGGCTGTGTCCTAAACAACACGCAACAGCAATATTGTTGTTCCGTCCTGTTGCTCTCCTGTTGCTTTCTTTAATATGTGCAAATTCACCTGCAGCAGTTGAGTCCAAATAAATGTGGTACAGATGCCACCACAAAGAGTTCAATTTTTATTTGCTTATATGGTGAAAGAGTCATATGTGTAATTATTACATTTCAAAAGCAAACCCAAGGAAGAACCTAGGGCAAGATTGGAGCTGTCATTAGCAGCCAGTTCTGATAAATCACATTAAAATAAAGAATTGGGTTTGCACCAGCGAGCATAACAGTGAGACCCTCAGGATCTTTCTCTTAGGATTTTAATTGGTAACATAAGAGTGTTGAAAGTTCTAATTCCCTTAGCAGTTATCTCTTTCATGCCGAGAACATATTAGGAAAAACTTCATAGCCTAAACAGAGGAAAGTCTTGCTAGTGAAGTACATATTTAGATTATATATTCAGGTCCTGTCTATGCCACAGACAACAGGTTCATTTTAAACATAATGTTACATATTTTTTCCTTCTAAATGAATCCAGATGGTTGGGGGTTGGGGCGGGGGGGGGTGGTGGTAGGGGGTAGAGGGGAGTGTATATTATATCAAATGTAACTCTTCTGTATTACACAAATTTTAACTAAAACCCCTAAATATTGGCCAAGATTACCATTTCCAAGGATAAGAGATTAAAGTTAAGCACTTCCTTCTGTAGGAGCTCACAAGTAGAATGATAACAAGAATGCAGAGCACACATTTCTAGTGGGTTCTGCCCATTGCCCCATTGCTTACCACATATTGAGTGACATGCTGTAGACGACATTAAATACACTAACTAAGTTTTCTGGCATGAGCTACTAACTGTCTCTGTGACAGAATTTGAAAGAAAAATATAAAAAAATTGTCTTTGTTCTATAGCCCTTAGAATGGGCTCTAAATACTGCTCATTTCAGGTAAACAACAGTCTTTATCCCAAAAAGTATAACTCTTCAGGACTAAGAAAGTTTACCCTTCTCTTCAGATATGTACCTAGAGGTTTTATACTCTTGACATTAGAAATAGCTCCTTGCTCCTAATGGCATCAAACCAGTCATATATCCCAAAGGCCTTGATTTTCATTTTAGTCCAAAACCAATTTTAGAATGGGTAAGAAGTAACCTTTGGAGGTCACCCCAACCAACCACTTTCTCAAAACAAGGCCAACATATATTAGGTTGCTCAGAGAAACTTTCAGTCAGATCTCTCCGCTTCTCCTCAGAGGACAGTTACTCCAATTTCCTAACAGTCTGGCCAACCCTTCATTGGCCTTATTCCAGTTTGTCAATCTTTTTCTTATGCAGAGGAACCCAAACCTGGCTGCCACACTCCAGATGCAATATTACAAATGCTGAGTACAAAGGAATAATCAGTTCCCTCAATTTCTTGGCTACAATACCGCCCAATATACTGTTGACCATCTAAAGTGAAGGTCTTTGCACAAATCCCTCCTGAATTTCAATGGGTTCATGTCTGCCCATTCCTTCAGTCTGTCTGCATCTCCTTGGATGCCAGCCCTACCACAGAACATATTGACCTCATCTGCCAGTTTGGAATCATGAGCAAACTTGAGGGTCCTTCTCCTCCAGGTCATTGATAATCTTAATTAACTGGTTAAGGGCAATCCAACTGGCCAAAGCATGACCTACATGTTGTACATCTATATTGGATATTTTCATCCACCACCTTCCTCTTCACTTGTCTGGAAATGGCTTACAACAGGACTCACTCCATGATTTTTCCAGGAACAAAGGTGAGGTTGACCTGCTCTATGTTTACTGCTATCATTTTTAGTTCTTTCTGAAGATGATTGTAGCATTTTCCTTTCCCCAGTCATCAGGGAACTCCCCCAGTCTCCACAACCTTTCAAGGACACCTAAGACTTACCTCATATGACATTGGCCAAATCTCTGACTACTCACAGGTGCATCCCTTGTATTCCTGTGGATCTGTATATATTGAGATTACTCAGATCACTGACTCTATCATCTTCCACTGTTTGACCTACCTAACACCATCTGTACCTACCAAGCAATGATTCTAAATTCCTCCTTAGCCTGCTTTACTCTTATAAATGTTCTTTTTGCACTGGACCACAGCCAGGTCCTTGTTTAACCAAGACTGATATATATACTAATTTTTGTGAGTACTAGGATGGATCATTGCTTTGTTTCAAGGAGACTGATCTTAAAGATCTAACTTTCATGAGCTCCTTTGCCCTTCAATACTGCTTCACACCAGATTTTACTTCCCAGATCTCTGACTAAGCTGAAATCTACATTCCTGAAATTCAGGGTCTGGACTCTGTTTCTTGCCTTCCTTGGGAATCCCCTCAGGATCTTGAGCTCTGCAATTTCATTGTCACTGACCAAGCCTGCCTGTCATTGACCGTCACATCCCAAACAAGCTCTTCAGAGGCCATGAATGTCCAGGAAAACATCACCTCTGCTTGTCAAACACAATATTTGTATTATGAAACTGTACATGACAACCTCCAGAATTTTCTGGGGACGTGTCCTGCTGTACTGCCCTTTTGGCAGGTGTCAGGGAGGCTTAAATATCCTCTGAGAAACAAAGTCAATAATACAAAGATTTTAGCCAACTATGTAAGGAAGGCTGTCAACTTCTTCACTCACATTCAGAGTGCCTGTAACATGCTCTTGCCACAATGTCATGTTTACTGGCCTCTCCTCTGACCCTGATATGCAAGCTCTCTACACTGTTGTCCATGCCACAGAAGAGATGCTCCTTTACATTAGCAGCAATTCCCTTTCTCTTTACTTTATCTTTCTTAAAGACATTCTTTCCATTCATCTCAGCACACCAGGCACATGAGGGACCCCACTAAACCTCAGACATACCTGGGATCTCATGAAATGCACATCTATTCCCGCCCAAGCTTGTCCTTTTCACCAGGAGGGTTGAGAATAAAACCTGGACTCTCATGCTGTTCACCATTGCCCCCAGATCCTTCTAGTCACTTTTGCTAGCCACAGGGTCTTCCCTGGCAGTGTCATTGGTGCCCATGTGGATGAGCACCCAGGAATGCATACTATCTTTTGTCGCTATAGGAGACAAAATAAAACGACGCAGACATGCAGCTCTCCAAGGTAAAAAAGAGGGAAGTTTAATTTCTGACTCCAACATTTATAGATTTCCAAAAGTGACAGTGGATTGGAGGATGACAGTGCCACCTCTCCAATGACACTGGACAAACCAATGGTCCATCAGATTTCTCCTCCTCCATAAAAGAATGAAAAACAATAAGTTATTTACATAAAGTGTGTGAGAAAGTTTGTTACAAGAATGTAAACATCAGAAGGCTTAGAAAAAACTTAATAAAATGGGGCGACAATCTTGCTCTCATTTATCATAGGCCTCATACCACACAGGACGTCCTTCATAGTACGTGAAATTGTAGATTACCATTGGTTGTGTGATATTTATCACTGCCATGTGCAACTTTCATTAGCCTCTTACAACTTCTGCAGCAGTATAATTCCACATGGTGCAATCTCATCTTAAGAAACAGATCTTCTCTTATTAAACATCTTGTGCCTTTGCAAACAAAAAACTATTTTTATAATTTGTTGCCAGTATGACAAAGTTTTACTATAATAAAATAAGCAACAGTGAAACTCAGTATAGTCCAAAACCCCCAAGTTTACTATATTCAGTACACTTACCTAACTCTTACAATACCACTTTCTTAATACCACTTTCTTTAGATAATTAAGCATGTTCCAGTGGCTTGTATCATCTGGAAATGTAGCAGTCTCTTTTTCCTCAACAAGTTGCTAAACCTAAAAGATGATCCACAGCTTAAGAAACCAAGACTTCCTGTTGTTAAAGTGATTTTTTTTTTATATATACCTGTAGGTAGCCACTAGAAGATAATCACTTCTAGTGATTAACTGTATACCACGGTGTAGGAGGCTTTCTTGTCTATTATATAGGAACAGTGACACATCTTATTCTAACAGTAGTAATTAATGGTTTAAGAATTTAAAAACTCCCATGCTCTAGTCATGACTTGCAATAAAGTATCTCATGAGTTCTTGTGATTTGCAATTCACAACTTCATCTGCTTGCTGTGTCTTTACTCAGGGAACAATTGAGTGTGCATATATGTGTGTACTGATTACACAAGGTTGGCCTTGCTACTGGGTGGACTTCAAACAGAGAACCACAGCAGCTTTATTTCAAGAGTCATGGCAGGAAAACTCCCCTGGGTCCCAAGGTCCATTGCTCTTAACAGCTTTTGCACTCTCTAAATAAGCATTCAGATTTTCAGAGACCTTACCATCATTTTCGCACTACGCAATTGGATTCTAGAGCAGGATTTAACTAAGTTAAGAGGATGCCTACATTTAAATACTCACAAACAAACTCATGTGAAATGAGTGTTCAGACTCCCATTGCAGCTGGATGAGAGCCAGTCCATAAACCATTAAGGGGGAATCAGGTGAATAACAGATGGGATGCAATTGCATAAACATGTTATATGCTACTTAAGACTCCAGCTGCCAGTGCAGAGAGAAAGAGATCTTTTATAAGATCTATAATTTATTTTAGAATTTCTCAGTCATATCTGCCAGCCCTACCATAAGGCACATTAAATGGCATTACATACCTGCCTGTGAGCACATAACTTAAAGGCGCAGGGCATACCTAATAAAGTTAGACAGCTTTGTGAGAAGCCACAGAGCCAGCATTCTTGAAATTTAGATGGCCCCATGTCTTCAGCTGAATCTCAGTTTTAGTGTATACTGAAAAGATAAAATTTATAAGCCTTTCCTGGTGCTCTCTTCCCTCACAGTACAAGCCCCTGGCTGACAAATCCAGTGCAAATAACACCTGCAGTTAAGATCAAGAAGAGTTTCTAAGCCTCAAAGAAAAATCTTTGTAACAGCTGGAGGCATGGAGGAAGAGGACTATGAGAACTCTTTCAAGTGCTATTTCTGAAAAATGATCGAGCCTTTTGTGGGCCTGAAGTATATTTTTACAGATTAGGTAGAATGCTTGTACGTTCACAGAATGACACACTGGCTGAGGTTGGAAGGAACTTCTGCACAATCCCATTCAAGTTGTCTACTCATGCAGGATCATGTACAGCTGATTGCCCAGGAGCATGTACAGACAGCTTTTGAATACATCTAAGGGTGGAGACTCCACTGCTTTTCTCTAATTCTATAGAATACTGCTAAAAAACTTGCTGTTTTGCAATTATATAGCATCAAAGTTACAAACATGCCTGTGATTTAATTCAGCTACAGGCTTTCCCAAAGCAGCACAACCAACAAAATACAGTCACTTTTAGAGATTGTAGAACAGCAGCAAGTACACTATGAATGTAAATACACAGTCCATTTCTCTTACCAGCTTTACTGTTAAATAAAATGTAGTAACTAGCTGAAAAAATAACTCATAAAGAACTTTAAATTACTATTATAAACTCATTAAGCCTAAAATAAACCTCACCCATTTGGGCTTGGTTATTTTTTTTCAATTGCATCCATTGATTTTAGCATCCCAGATTAACTCTCACCAGCTGAAAGAGAATTTCCACTTTAACAGAGTTAATTAATATAGCACAGACATACTCAGAGTTGTAGCAAATTTAATTAAGTTTCTTAACAGTTCCTGAAGTCCTTTGGACTAGTTCACACAAAGAAATTCTGAGGGTACAATGACAGATTAATCTACAATTTCAGCTAAAACAAGCAAATATGCCCTCCCACATGGATCCTCTTCCTTCTTTCATCTCATCTTTCCTCTTCCCCTGCCCTGAAGTATCTTTAAGTCATCAATTTGTCTATCTATAATTCCCTTGACACCTGTACTACATTTACAAAAATAAAAGTAAAAATAAGGAGCTCTAACTTAGAAGGCACACAAAGAGAATCAAAGAGCAGCTGAGCACTCCACACGGGTTCTGATGGGAGTGGTGGGGTATGACCTAACTGAGTTCCCAACTTTGACCATTACCACAGTGTCTTTGATAGTGTTATGACTGTAGAGAAGAAAAAAAGCCATTTTATCATTAAAAGAATGGATTTATACAAAGATTAAGAGGAAATATGCATCTACAGTGCTATGCTAAATAAATGGATGTTATCTTTTCTCCTTTATATTCTTTCTGTTGACCTAGAAAAGTGACTGTGAAATCTAAGATTCATCTTTTTAAAGTATGATATAGACACTTTTTAGGCCTTTCACTGGTTTATTTTCTGAGTTTGCCTGCAGCAAAATATGGAAGAAGAGTTCTTTAAATTCAAATGTTTTCCTCTGTGTTAAAGAGGTAACTCTCTCCCAATATCATTTACAAACCAAAATCTTATAGACAATTTCTAGAACAGAAATGTTTGCTATTGACTATGCTCCCTGGAACTAAAAATCCACAAAATAAACTTAAATTAAGGAAATCTACAACACAGCCAAAATTCCCACTCATTGAAGATATCTCCTTCCAGAAACAACTCAAGAGCAACAAATCAAAGCTCTTAAAAGGCCAAGATTTATTAACTCCCAACAGTGTCAGGTTTGAACTTTGAGCTGTTTCTGTATTATCTTTTCATAATCTTGACTCAGTTCCTGTCTAAGGACTAGCTCCATTTTAGAATTTTATTTTGTTTTTTCAAATCCCTTCCCCATTAAGTCCCTTTGTAACTCCTCACGAGAAGTTCTTGGCTCATTTACTTGCCTTTGGTAAATCTATGAAGTGCTGAATTATTCAGCTGGCAGAAACGCTTTTTTTCCGCTACCATGAGGATCACACAAACAGCAGAGGACTACCACCTTGCCTTATTTGTTGCATTTTGGCCCTAAATTTCCTAGAACATAATTTGAGGAGTTATTTATTTTCATAAAAAGAAAAAAAATATTGAAGCACAAAAGCCCAATTGCTAAAAATCAGGATTTTTGGACAAAACCCTGTAGGCATAAGCATAAAATTTCCTTTACAATATGAATAGGCTTATATACAATATTAAAATAAGAATTTCAAAGTCCTGCTCAATTTTAAACTCCTGCTGTTGTCACTGGGCTTCTATTGATCTCTATTTGAGAATTCTTATTTTATACCTATATTTAAGAATTTTTTTTCTAAAAATTAATTATAAGTAGCATAAAGCTTCATGCCTTTAATAAATTTTTGTCAAAAGTGCATTTTTAACCCATATTTACTGCTTAAAAATTATAAATGGCAAGTGGAGTACCTCTTCACCAGATAGTTTTTAGATCTATAAATTTCTAGAATTAGTAAATATCTTCAGCAATGAGGATCACAGTAATTTCCAAAAAGATCAAAATAACTACTTGAAACTATTTTTAGGACCATTTTTCCTACATACATGGAAGTTTAGCAATGCAAAACAGTAGCACTTAGCAATATGACTAATTTGATTGTTCTCTTCTCTGTATGATTACACAGAGTATTACACTATAGCTAAGACTGCAGTAGTTGGATTGGAGTTGTTATTTTTCTTCAGTTTTTACTCCCATTTTTGATAATTGTTCCCTCTTTCTCCTTTCCCTTCCTGAAGTAGACATTTGAAATACAATTATTTCACTGTTTGGGAACATCTCTAGGAAACACCACTCTCTCCATAGTGTGGACTTGATGTTTTACTGTTTACTGGCTGTATTAATGATGTTCTAAAGACCCTCACAGGACTCCTGATACCACTGATGGAGAACACAGCCATAAAAGGGCAAACCACACAAAAATCAGAAATTTTTGCCTAAGTCTTGCAGTTTAATGTGCATTTCTAAAATACTAAGAAAATAAACAAGATTATCTCTCCTGCTGGGACAAGGGAGAAAGCCATACAAGTGTTGTTTATTTAGAACTTCTTGTCTACTATTAACCAATTTTATAAAAAATTAATTTTGATAAAAGATTATGTTATGTAAGACTATATTTCCCATTAACATAATATATGATTTTATAAAAATAAAAGAATATTTGTGTGGCTTATCTGTTTTCTAGCATGTGATTTTTTATGTATCAATAGAGACTTTTGATATTTTTCAAGGAATAAACCTTTTCTAATTATACTCTAATTTTTACCACTTAGATGGAAATACCTTTATTATCACAATTCCAAAATGTTGAGATCAACAGTACTATCATACTGGAATTCCACTAAGGAGATATAAAACAAAGGGTGAATTAGTTGCTGCTAGTAACTATTCAACCAGTGATGTTCTTCTAAAAGAAATTATAGCTGGTACTTAAATTCACAATTCAGTATGGAAAATCACCTCAATGTGGAAAATTATAACTAATAAAAGAGTTGCTTACCTTGAACTTCAGCTTTCCTTATAATCTTGATTTCTTTTTGTTTGTTTTGATATCTAGTGGCTCCAGAAAGCTGCAGAATGAGAATTGCCTGTGTCCCTGTGAATGTCCAGAGCAAAGAGGTTAGTCTGTGATATATTAGTCTCTCTAATCTCTTCATATCCTCCCTGGCACAGCTGAGTATTTTGTGTAGCCCTTAATACTGAACACAGTCTGCAAAATCAGTGATTCCAACTCATCATAGCAGGAGAGTAATTCAATTTCACATACTGTTTTATAACATAACCATCTTATATAAGACTTAGCTTATCCAAGATATTGTTGTTTAGAAACCCATTACTTTCAGGGCAGGAATATATCATATATCAGTGGTATACCTTACTTCAATATGCATTTTTTCAAATAGTCCTTTTTAATTTATAAAACTGCCAGTAATATAATTAATTAAATTATAGGCAGCAGTGAACAAAAAAGATACAAAGCATCACCAATCCTGATCCAAAACCCATTTGCCACGTGCCCTACTCTCACACACACAGACCAAACTCTGGACAGCTGCCAGTTCACACTTACTTTTCCTGCCTGACCTGGGGTCTTATCACTGATAACCACTATTCCTCAAGCAAGCTAATGGGCAAGGTGGGATTTCTCATTTAGCTAGCAACGTATTTGTGCTGACTGTTTTTTATAAGTGTCATATTTTTTAAAAAAAGATTTAATGCCAATGCAATTAGTAAAATATGTTTCCTTCACAATAACCTCTCCAAATTACTTGCTGATTTCTGCAAAATCTTAAATGTATTAAAGGGGTAAAGATTTTTAATAGTCACAGTTTAATATTTCTTACCGACTTCATTTTCCTCCTTAATTCTGAGTTAGTAGAATTGAAAAGAACAAACCCAAAGCATAACTGGAAGGAGCTGACCCAGCATGATTTCTGTCGGTAGACCAAAGCACATTACATCACACGAGGATTATAGATTAACATTACTCTGCTGATTCTATGAATGTCTATGAAGAGCTCAGATTTCTTTTCTTTACTGAAACTTTAACGTTTGGGTGGGTGCATTTAGTGTCTCTTCACATGTGCAGTTTCATCTGTGCATTTGCTATATCATGTTTCAAGTTGAATGAAAGTTAGCATGACAGCTCTTTGTTTACTTCTACCAGCTGCCCTTGAGCACATCCATAACAGATATGACCTGTCCTAAATGGGTCTTAAGAAGCTCCTTTAGAACTAAAACAGGCAGTACTGGAATGAAAGTCCCCAAGAAAAAATTCAAATGAGGTAACTTCTGTTTCCACTGTGACACAAAACTGTCCACATGACCAGCCCTTAATCCTTTAGACACAGCTATCCTATTGCTGAAATACCTTTAAAGTCTCACTCTGCTTTATACTATGCTTCAGTACACCTGTAGAAAACAAAAACTTGCACTGCAGACATGTGCAACGAAACTATCAATTTATATATTAAAAATCTTGTTTAAATATTTTGAAAATTCCAATAAAAATCTTCTGTATTTTCCCTGATCTCATAACCGCATGGTTGAAACTTATCTTAGACCACTACAATGTTGGAATTCATATTACGATGTTGGACTTCTACTTTTGGTTTGCTTTAACTCCTGTAGTGACCTGTGTATTCCACTGCCACATTCAAAATGAATTATGCTGAAATTTATATATATTGGGCAAGGGAAATGTCCTTGCTGTCTGCGAGCAACAGTTCTTCCAAATCATGATGCTGCATTCATTATCAATGTCATGTTTTAACACAGTTCAGCAGCTCAATAATAGTTTAAAGAAAGTTTCTGATAGCCCATCATTATTCATGCCAGGTAATTAATTAGTTGTCCCCACTGACTGAAGCTATCAACAGTGGATTGAAAAGCTGAAACTTCAGGTGACATGTTTTCACTTCAACAGTCTGCTGGCCAGTTTCTAAGGTTTATGTGGAAACTAGTAGCTTTGACTTGGTTTTCAGGATCCGCTGATTGCCTGTCACTGGAGTTTGTGTGAGGGGGTTTATGCATTTTCCTTGACTCTGGATCAATAGCAGAGTTCAGCATGAGGGAGCTGCCACCTTGACACTTCCTGAATCTGTGTGGTAGTGATTGATTCTGTCACACTGCCATTTTCTTCAAGTCTCTCTTTTCACTGTAACAGGTGTAAGAGATCCCTAAGGCAAGTAGGAAAAGAAACTTGCAAATTAAGAAATCAGAGTTGAAAAATAAGTTTCTGTCTTCAGATCAGAATTTTTGTTAAAAATTTTCAATTCCCATGTGCTTCTACTGTACATGATCAGTAGAAAGGTGCCATTAAGGAATGTTAATTATGCAAACACAAAATATCCAGTATCTTCAAACTTCTGAAGATTTTGTGTAAGCAAAATATTTTAGAAACACCATATAGTCTGTGTAATTTTGTCCAAGAACTTTAACTTCAAAATTAACATATGGGAAAAAGCAGGACTAAACAGAAAATGCTGAATTCTGTTACTATGAAGCTTATTGTGACATAGAGTGCATCATATTTAGAGCTGTATTCTCACTAGTTAGACTATTTCCATCAGTTCTAAAATGCCGCTTTCTTCCCCCTTACACTGAATTCACCTTTTAGACCTTTATTTTCCTTTATAAATATAACAACTATAACTATAAACTATAACTATAACTACAACTATAACTATAACTAACTGTAACTATAAATAATATTTTTAAAAGTAATTGCTTCATTTATTTTCAATGCCATGCACACCTGTGTGGGATGAACAGCAGAAGTGCAAACAGATCAGGGGTCAGGAAAGGGGCACTCCAGCCACCAGAGCAGGGCTTCCTCGCAGCCCAGGGAAGGAATAATGCCAGAGCAGATATCCACACTGCAGCCCATGGAGGACCCAACAATGGAGCCAGAGAATATTCCCCGAAGGAAGGACCTACACTGGAATAGGCTCCTGAGAAGAATTTGGCTGGTGCTGTCGTTATTGCTCCCATACTGAATTACTGAATGACCTATGGGGTTACCAGGCTGTTCATTTTATAATTATATAAATTACAATTTATATACCTTTACATATGTAAAATTATACATTTCAGATTTAATATCAGTGATGAAAGCAAACAGGAAGATCTGTCAGATATCTGGTATCTGATTAAAATTTTTCTGTTACTGATAGAAATTTGAGCAGAAATTCCCTATATGCAAATGTTGTTCCACATTATTTCTGTGTTTGTCTTGCCTTTTCAGCAAAGTTATGTCTCTGGATACAGATGGAGGGAGAATACAAGGTTAGCGGCAACTGCTACTTTTCTGCCACAACATTTAAAAAAATCCTTTCCAATCCAAGGTAATTATTGCTTCAACTTCACAAGAAACAGTGATTATCCTTGCACTTGAACTAAAAAAATTCTCAGTAACCACCTTCATTTCCATCTCGTGTATGTTCTCTCAGATGACATTTTCCTACTCTTCTGTGCTGGAGTGATTTTGCAAGGAGATGGTTTTATTTTTCCTGAAATGTAGGGTGTCATTTGGCAGAAACAGCCTTCTAGAATAGCCTTTAGTGTTTTAAGGCTAACTGTGATTAAATTGTTATATTACTTCTGCAGAAAACTTCAGAAAACAGATATAAGGTCTCTTTTGCAGACCTCTGAGGAACAGGAGCTATTGTTTCTCTTAGTTATATGCATAAAAGCAAAAGCCTCTTTCCACTAATGAGTATCTCTCCTGACCAATGCTACTTCTTCGTGATATTCCAAATAGCTTATTAAAAAAAATAGTATTCATTGATAATCTCTTCCAAAGATATCTCAGTTAAGAATATAGCTTAACATTTAAAGTGTGGTATTTCCTTGCCAACATATGAAGCTATAAAGCTGGTTGAAACATTTCAGAATTTTGATTATCAGAACATGTGAAATAAAATTTCACACTTCATCCACCTTAATGTTTTTAAGGGACATATATTTTTAATGTAAATACCCATTTCCCTTTTTTTTCTTAATTCAGCAAGACTGACCAACACATATCAATTGAAGCTATAAAACATAGAGAATAAAATTATTATCCTGTTGAAATTAGTGTTTTTTCATCATTAATTTATGAGCCTGCAGTATTTTTTCTATCACCTCCTCATTTTAATCTTCCTTCTGCTTCTTTAGGGTAGGAAGCATGTAATTATATAAGCATAATATACATGTGATTAATCTAAATATTGAAGAACTTTTGGAAAAAAAGTATTGTAGTTTATACCTTTATAATTGGTTATTTCTATAATTCAAGAATCCATTCAGCCTATAGACATGAATTTTGCAAATAATTCAGAATTATAAAGACATCAGTATTATTTTTAAACATCCATCTGTAGTTTTATTCGTATAATATGTCTCAATACTTGAACTTAAAAATCAGAAAAAATGCCAACAGACATCGCTGCAAATTTGAATGGTGCATACCCTGTATCACCAAATGCTTCCTAATTAATGGCAAAAAAAGGAAACACAGACGCTGTATGTGCTAGCAAAACAAGGCTGATTAAACACATTCATTTCTTGTGTGCTGAACCTCTTAACACTTAATTGGATTGACATCTTCCCCAAAGAGACACAGCAGCAGGTGGCTTTTGAATTCCATAGAAGTCTACAACTGCAAATCATTGATCAGTGAAAGATCCCACTGACTCCCTTTAGTCCTGCATCAAGGCTTACACTGTCTGAACACCACCATGATTTGTGAGCCCTGGTACAGAGCCCAGCAACCATGGACTATTCCCCTGTACTCACTCTGTGGAAGGAGTTATGATTTATAGAGTGATTAAACCGCAGATAATTCTGGTACAGAAGAAACTATTATTTTTTCCTCTGAAACACACAGGGATCTGTTCAGCAACTTTATAACCTCAGCTCTAAATGAAATCACACAATTTGCAGGAATTAGTTATTGGGTAACTTCTACCATAGATTTCAACACATTGATGCCATGGGTCTGCACCAGGAGAAATGAAGCTCGAATTGTGAAGCACATTTATGCTCAGCCACAATCCTATTTCCTGCCCTCAAGCTTGAAGGTGGAACTTTGCCTTTTATAGCTATTATAAATCATGTTTCCTTCCATTGCCTGCAAGCTTGCTAGACATTTCCACAGGCATAAACAGAAGCAAGCCAAAACAACTGCTTATGCTGTTAGTACAAATGCTTTTCCTTACTTCAAACATTTCAACTCCTAATTAACAAACTTATTTAAAAGATTCCATTCTCTCTTCTCGAAAGTAAAAACATATTTATGACTTATTCTGATATAGCTTTGATGGAAATTTTCCTTTAGTGGAAAAAAAAATTCTATAAATGCAGTTTATTACCTTGTTCCTAATACTTTAGGCAAGTTCTTTTACCTGTGGCTGTCAAATTCAATATGCCTTCTGTAAAAGTATACGCTGAGTTAATCTCAGTCCGGATTGGCCCTTGCACAGTTCTCCTAATTTTACTGTACTATTGAAAGCAAGAAATTAAGGGTTTTGTTTGTCCTAAACTGTGGTAAAATACTCTGAATATTCCTAGACAGGATTTAGAGATTTTTCTGTCAAGTTCTGGTGAAAGATATTACTTTTTTCAGCTGTGGAGATAGAATTTTCCCAAACTCATTACTGTTAATTGTCGTGTGACAAGAAAAGTAATGCTATTTCTAGGGCTGTGTGGTCATCTGTGAGAAGAGCAGGTTCAGTTCCATAACACCCATGTGAGAAATAATGAAAAATGTTAAAAAAAGAGTCCCTGAGACCTCTACACTTTAGAAAAGAGTGTAGATTTGACTAGATCTCAAAAGTTCACTGTATTCAGAAGATATTTTTGTCTGCCTTATTGTTGTTATGACCCTTTCTCTATACTTTGACATGTTTTCCTCCAACTGAACTGTAATTATTGGAAATATTGCTTATAGTTATACAGATTTCTAAAAAGGACACCAAATGTACTACTGTTTTCATAAGAACATCAATCTGCTGTATAATTAACACTGTGTGGAAGAGGGAAAATGAAGTCTTCAGGGAGCATCAGGAGGAGAAAACAGTATTTTAAAAGCACATTTAAGTTTCCTTTTCCAAACTCCACTCAAAGGTCAGAAGTATTTAACTTCAATAATCTAATGATACAAGTGTAAAATGCAGACAGAAGGAAAAAAATAATAAAGAAGAGGAGCTTTTTTTTTTTTTACTGTAATAAAGTTTTTCTTGCAGGTACTTTACAGCTGCAATTAATTATTTACCTTGTCCTTTACAGTGCAGGACAAACAGCCTCCTGCAATTTTCATTATCTAAAGAAATTACTGAGATTACAGTCACCTTGTGCCAGGGCTTCTCCTCCCCTGATATTTCCACGCTGTTCCCTTGAGCTGTGTTCCATTGCAGGGCACAGAAGGGCTAACTGCTGACAGAGGTCACCATGGCTGCATTGGACAGAGAGTTCATGCAGTTTTCACTGCAACACAACTATTCACATAACTATTTCTTTATTTAGTTTTATGGAATTAAGACATTGCATATGGTAAATGGACAGTTATGCAAAGTTTCTTGAGAAAATTCTTGAAATGCTACTGTTGCTTATGCACAGGCAGAAAAATGTCTTAAGTATTCAGAGGAAAGTCCATAAAAGCACACAGATGTCAGCATCAATGAAAATACAACTTTAGTATATAAAGGAAGATAAAGGAAATTTTACATTACTCACAGCCCAAGCAACAATTAAAACCATCTTTAAAATATCTAATATAGGTGTTGACATCTTCCTACATGTATTCCTATTCTTTATGATAATTCACAGAACAAGAATGAAATCCAACACTGTTGTTATTGTTGAGAGGTTAGTTAAAAAAAAATTAATAATTTTAATAATGTAAAGTGTGGAGGGAGGGAGGAAAAGGCCAGGTCTTCAGAAAGTGGTGCAAAGTACTATGAGACTTTGCACAGAGAAAATGATGTGGTATGCAAAGAGCAGAAGTCAAAACCAGCAAATTGCATGACTCTGGTTGAAATCACTTGCCTTTGGGTTGAAAACATTGCTTTTGCTTTTTGGTCTGCAATGTGCCTTTTAAGTCTAGTTTCCATGTATATAATACTGCAGAAGAAAAGTTTGCAGTGGTAATGATTTAGCGCTTCTAGCAAGAAGCAGTCAAAGGTTCATAAAAGGCCAGAGCTGAGCTAAACTTAATGCTAACGCCTTGGCAGGACAAGACATAATTTCTGAGAAAGGCTTGAGGTTTTGTCTCTTGTTTGCTTTTTCCTTTTCTTTTTCTTTTCCAGTCAAGTACAGGGAAGAGAATGAACAAGAGAATCAAAGGAATGACCCTTTGCATGTGTTTAGCTGGCTATGACTAGGTATTTATTTTACATAAAGTGCCAGGGGCCACAGCTTTTACACTGTATGAGCACCTGTACATGTCAGTAGGCAAGAATTACATTTTCTAAGATGTAGCAAGTTAGATGCCAACCTACTAGTGATTTCAGCTTGCTTCTCAGGCTAGTCCCTAGAGAGAAGGGGAAAAAAAGGGGGGTGTGGAAAGGGGAAAGGGTGGGAATGTATCAAAGATTTTTCATTAAACCAGGGATTAAAAAGAGAAGATGACTGCCATTGGAAAAGACACAGAAAGATATTGTGGTTGTCATATTTTAGGTTACTAACAGAAGAACTTTCTTGCAGATCATTGGTTTTTACCTCTCTGTACACAAAACACATGTGCATTTCCTTTTATGTCTCCCGCACGTTTCACTCACAAGAGGAGAGAAAGCAAGGCAACACTCCAAGTTTTCCTTTCATCTGTCAAATTACTTTACCATTCCAGAACCATTTTGCTCCTATAAATGTTCATACTGAAAAAAGAGGTGTTTATCTTGGTATATTGATGTAAAAATATATGAGAAAGAATGAGTTTACTGGTCTAGATTAACCTAAATTTACTGCTGATGAGAGACTGAATTTTCATTTTCCTTAGAAGCTGGGTGCATCTTACCTATCTGGGCATCAGTGAAATACCTAGGATAGTGCCACACTGGTGAAAATTGGATAATATTGAGATATTTGCAGTTGTGGAGAACTGAAAAGCAAGAAATATAGAAAAGCACAATAAAGAACAGAACAAGCTTGGGGAAGGCTTACAAGTAGATCTTTTTGAGAACTGGTCATGAGGTTAATCTTTTTAATATGCTATCTGATGTCCTTGGCACAAAGTGGAAGAGTGGGTTAATGAGATTGTCTGATTAAAACGAATTGGAGTCATCATCTGTACAGAAAAGAATTGAAAATTCTCTCCCATATAGGAAAAATTGGATGACCTTGAGGATGGTAATAATAGAAAAGAACTGAAATTCAATAGCTTGTGAACTTAAGGCTAAACAACAGGAATTGATGCCACAATGCAGAGAGGGTGAGTCTGAAACAGGAGAGGAAAAGAACATGGGTAAATATATCAGTTACAGGATGACTAGAAATCATTGATGCGAGAAAGTTCTGAAAAACAGCAAAGACAATTTAAAACTGTTTCAGGCTTTGTATTTGCAGTAAAGAAAGAATTTTTTTTATGTCACTATGAAACACCTTAAGGTCTTACTCCCATCTGCAGTACTGGTTATATCAATTATGGCAGCTCTGGTTCAAGAGAAAATAACTTGAAATAAAACAGATAAAAAATTCAATCAGAAATATCACAAAGCCTGTTTTAGGAGTTGGTATTAAACGAGTGCAGTTCATTAAATCCTGGTAAAATGGAGGCTGAAAAAGGGTTGTGATTGTATGCCCTTGCATCAGAAAAACAAGCAAGGCAAGAATTCAAGGCAATTGAAGGCAAGAATCTACAGGACAGTGTTGACACAGGACCAAACAATCCTTCAAATCACAAGCCTTGCCAGCATGGGCAAAAAACTCCAGCATGGACTACTTTCTTCAGGGGTCCACAGGTTCTGCCAGGAGATTGCCTCCAGTGTGGTCTTCCCACAAGGACACAGCCTCCTTGGCCCCACACCTGCCTGTGAGGGTCCTCCCTGGGCTCCAGGAAGGAGGCACAGCTGTCCCACCACGTCTTCCCCACAGGCTACAGGGGAATCTCCCTGGTGCTGGAGCACCCCCTGCCCTTCCTTCTGCTGGCTCTTGTGTCTGCAGGGCTGCTGCCCACATACTCTCACTACCCTCTCCAGCTGCAATTTCTCCTGCACAGTAACTTTTCCCCACTACCACCATCACAGAGGGCTCAGTCCTGGCCAGCAGTGGGTCTGACTTGGAACCAGGTGTCTCTGGCTCTGTTGAACATGGGGGAAGCTTCTGGCAGCTTCTCACAAAAGCTACCCCTGTAACTCCTGTCTTCCAAAACCTTGCCATGCACAACAAACACAGACATAATATTAATACTTTTATGTTCAAATGCTGAGATCTAATGCTTATCAAGCATAAACATGAACGTTTTTGACCTGTAAATACAACATTTAAAGGTTGATACATTTCCATGGAAATATCCATAGCATGATTTTCTACTTGAACAGGAGCAACAGTTTATGTCATGACACTCAAAGTAGGTAGGCCACATATTAAATTGCATAAAGACTGACCAGCCAGCTTTAGAGAAAGCTTTTACTGGAGTAGACTACATACATAATCAGTAGGATATCAAAGAGTAAGATATGCAGCACCTTCCTATTTGCACAGGAATAACAACTATCTAGGAGTGTATTTAATCATCTGTGACAAACAGTGCATTTTGCATTAATAATTAAACTGACATTTAAGTATTCACAGTTAGCTTTTAAGTTAATCTTCTCTGAGACCTATCTATGTATCTCTGTTGAAATTATACCACATTTACTTCATTTAATTGATGCTTTTAATCTAAAAGGTTATGTTTTAAAACACTTTCCCCTAAAACATATAATAGGAATGAATTATTGGCAGGACAGCAAAATTGTTCTGAGGACCATAAATCAACAGAACATTAGAGATACTTGGCACTGATATTTATTTTAGGTCAAAGTTACAGAAAAAAGTTACCTTTAATCATGTGTCTCAACATTCTAATAAGAGATCTGTTTTCAAAAGGTACATGAATGGAGGGACTGCAGACAACTATTAAGGAAAATCAGCATTTCACAGAAAAAAAATATTCCGCCAGGTATTTATTTTACTCAAATAGAATTGGACCTAACTGTAATCAAAGCCAACTCTAAAAACATTTTAATGTTATTTCAGTCTTACTTAGCTTAGATAGTGAGGCATAGAAGATTGATTTTCATTGCACTTTTTATAAGTTCTGTTCAAATTCAGTGGGATATAATTCCCAAACCAAGACCCAGTTGAAAAATTAATTTTGGAAATGTTGTAACAACAGATAGTAATTCACAGAAGCACAGTCTGATAAGGTTGAAAGTGACCTCTGGAATCATTTAGTCCAATCTCTGCTGCTGGAAGGTCAGCTACAGCTGACCAGGACCATATCAGGTCATTAATATCTCCAGGGTAGTAAACTTCACAACTCAAGGCAACTTCCAGTCTTTGGTCACCCTTACAGTAAAAATATGTTTCCTGATGTTCATATGGAGCCTTCAGCATCTCTGTTTGTGCCCACTGCCTCTTGTCCTGTCCCCGGGCACCAGTGAAAGGATTCTGATCTGAAAGGAGTCTCCATCGTCTTTGTACTCGCCTTTCAGGCATTTCTATACATTAGTAAGATCCCCCTAAGCCTTTTGTTATGAACAATTCCAGCTCAGCTTTTTTCATAGAAGGAATGCTCTTCACCATATTTGTGACCCTTCACTGAATTCTGTCCAGTATGTTCCAGTGTCTCTAGTACTGGGGAGCCCAGATCTGGACATAGGACTCCAGCTGTGACCTCACTAGCAATGAATAAAGAGGTGTTTATCTTGATATATTGATATATCAAGATAACCTGGGGGCAACGCTTCATTAGACACTTTTCTTCCTGGCTTATTTCCAACTAGATGTCCAACAGGACTCCCAGATCCATTTTTTTCAAAGCTGTGTCACCTCTGATCGAACCCAGCAAGCACCAGTGCCTAAAGTGGTTGTTTCTCCCCAGGTGCAGAACTTTGAGCCTCCCCTTGTTGAACTGCATGATTGATTCTACAAATGCACCTGGGCTGTGTGTTGGGTAGATTATGTATGAGATCAATTAAGGGTAAAGGTATGACTGTGTCTCTCTGATCAGAGGAAGGGACAAACTCCATCTCCTCTGTTAGAATAAAGAATAGAGTACTTATACTGCCAGCACTGAAATTAAGAGTTTCAAAATCAAATATTATATTAATATACAGAGAAAGATTGTAGATATTAGAAAGCCCTTTCACATGCAGACGAAGAGGTAGATGAATCTCACTCCCCAATATGCTTGGCTGAATTTGTAATGTCAATTCAGTGGTAAGACTGTTTATTTCCCCTTGGGCATTTTTAACATTTTACAATTAAGATGAATACTTATTGGATCAGATAATAAAACGTGAATTAAAAAAAGTAATTCTGTTTTGTCTGTCTAAACTGTTCTATCCTCTAAATGATATTAATGCTACATTTTTTTTCTCTACAAATATTAATCAGTGCTCATAAGCAGCCTGTCTTGTTGCTTACCAGAGTAGCAGATCTATCTATTTTTCACTCTTAAACACATTCTAGGTGTTCCCATCTTCTTCACTCAATAGTTTCAGCAGTAATAGGATTTTAAGATACAAAATGCCTTAGCAGATGCTTAATTAAGATTTTAAGAAGAGCATAAAACTTTATGAAAGCAACATAGAAAAATAAAAAGAATTGTTTTTTAGAGTATTGAACACTATTACATTATTGCAACAAAAGAAAATATTTAGAACAATTAGGTTATAGCTAAATAAAATGTTGACTGTTTTTTCTGAAAAGCAATCAAATAGTTAAATAAGAACCTGCATGAATGGGTAGAAAGATTTTGACAGCTAAGTTTTAGAAAGAAAATTTAAGAAAATGAATGAACATTCTATACTTAACTCTGCTGTCAAAGCTAGACACTCAAAAAATCCAAGCACAATAAGCCATGAGATTCTTGGTGGGAAAAAAAAAAA
>JAYDZK010000056.1:41416808-41489498 GCA_034509185.1 Euphonia xanthogaster | reverse complement strand
CCAGGTAAGAAACACTGTCAGTTTCATAAGGCACAAGATGTTTTTAATGTTCCTTCTGCACCACAGACAGACTGACACATCACCCGTTGTGTCCAGCCCCACAAAACCGGAAGCAATGCTGTTGTAATTACTATTCACTCCTGTAAAAATAAAAGATATACATGTGCTCCTAACAGCCGATACCCTGAAACCACAGCCCAGTAATGCAGCCTTTCCCGTTGCTGATGCTCTATGACACTGGCTCCTAAGAAAAGGAGCACCTGACCAAAGCATTGAAACAAAAAGGGCATTAAGCAAGATTTTTAACGTTCACCTAAAGTAAACTGGACTGTTCTCCTAATGCCTGTATGATTTGCTTGATTCTGCAGAAGACATCGGCTGATAAAGCCGGCACACGGTGATTACTTATCGCGGGTCCTACCCCGCTTATCAGCTCCATCTGCAGTGGGGCCAGGCTGTGTCTGACACAGTACCCGGCACACCGGCCCCACGGCCGCTCCCTGGGGACACCGGCAGCGCTGCGGGGAGGAGGCGGAGAGGGGCGGCCGCCCCCGCCCGCAGCCTGACGGTGCGCACCCTCTCCCCAGGAGGACCCCGTCCTGATCCGGCCTTTCCGCGGCCACACGGCGGCGGTGACGGGCGTCGCCTTCGACGCGAACGCGGCGGAGCTGGGTGAGTGCGGGGCCGGGCGCCGTTTGCTTTCCGGGCGGGGCAGCCCGCTCCCTCCTCCCTCTTTCCCCCCCGTAGCCGCCGCGCGGTTCCGGGCGCAGGTCCGGGCGCGGAGGCGGGGCGGGCTCCCGCGCTTTCGGGCGGGCTAAGGAGTCTCTTCCCCTTCCTTAAGCGACAACTTTTTGAGCAAACCACAAGGCTGGAGGAGGGGTTTGTCCCGCGGAGAGAGAGGAGGAGGAGGAGGAAGTAAGTGAGGGGAGCGCCGAGGCCGGAGGGGCAGGGGCTGCTCCGTGCCTCCGCTGCCGCCCCTCTCCCCTGCGGTCCTCCTGGAATCTACCGGGCCCACCACGGAGGGCTGGCTACAAACTCCCTCGGCGTCCCGAGCCCGAGGTTGGGAGTGTCTGCAGTCCCATCCTCCCTGAGCGTGGGGAGAGCCGGCAGGAGTTCACGGACCCCTCTCTGCTAAGGAGCTGCTTTTAACTAAGATGAGGATTCGTCTGGCGAGAAGATGGATGTGGATCCGCAAAAGCTGCATGTTCCTCGGCTTCTTAATGATCGCTTACTTTGTGGTCGAGCTGTCGGTTACTTCCTTCGGTGTCTCCCTCGCCGGCAAGAGCATCACTAAAGGGAAATGGGAGAGGCGCTTTTCTGATGGAGCAGAAAAAGCTGTCGATTTGGCTCGTCCAGTTTATGATAAACCCCCACCTGATCCTTATGCTCCAGGAGAATGGGGTAAACCCTCTCGCCCCCAGCTGAGTCCTGAGGAACAGAAACAGGAAGAAGAGCTGATTGAGAAGTATGCAATAAATATTTATTTAAGTGATAAAATTTCTCTCCACCGGCACATTGAAGATAATCGACTGAGTGGTTGTAAAACTAAATCTTACAACTACAGAAGACTGCCCACAACATCTGTTATAATTGCATTCTACAATGAAGCCTGGTCAACGCTGCTGCGGACGATACATAGTGTTCTTGAAACGTCGCCTTCAGTGCTTCTGAAAGAAATTATACTGGTGGATGACCTGAGTGATAAAATGTATTTGAAGGCTGAGCTCGAAAAATACATAAGCAGTCTGAAAAGAGTTCGCTTGATAAGAACCAACAAACGAGAAGGATTGGTTCGTGCACGCTTGATTGGCGCTACCTTTGCTACCGGTGATGTTCTCACATTCCTAGATTGTCACTGTGAATGTGTTTCCGGCTGGCTGGAACCACTGCTCGAGAGGATTGCTGAGAATGAGACTGTTATTGTTTGTCCTGTCATTGACACCATTGACTGGAAAACATTTGAATACTACATGCAAACGGCAGAGCCCATGATTGGGGGGTTTGACTGGCGGCTGACATTCCAGTGGCACTCGGTGCCTAAACACGAACGTCTCAGGCGCAAGTCGGAAACTGACCCCATCAGATCCCCGACTATGGCTGGTGGCTTGTTTGCTGTCAGCAAGAAGTATTTTGAGTACCTGGGAACCTATGATACAGGAATGGATGTTTGGGGAGGGGAGAACTTAGAATTATCATTTAGGGTTTGGCAGTGTGGAGGCATGTTGGAAATTCATCCGTGCTCCCACGTGGGCCATGTGTTTCCAAAGCGTGCACCCTATGCCAGACCAAATTTCCTTCAGAACACGGCGCGTGCTGCTGAGGTGTGGATGGATGAGTTCAAGGATCACTTTTACAACAGAAATCCTTCAGCAAGGAAAGAAAACTATGGAGACATTTCTGAAAGAAAGATTCTTAGGGAGCGTTTGAAATGCAAGAGTTTTCACTGGTATTTAAAAAATATATTTGCTGAGTTGCATGTACCAGAAGATCGTCCTGGCTGGCACGGTGCTATCCGTAGCACAGGAATACCTTCAGAGTGCCTTGACTATGTCTTACAGGAACATAATCCTACCGGGTCTCACCTGTCTCTCTTTGGCTGTCATGGTCAGGGAGGCAACCAATTTTTTGAATATACATCAAATCAGGAGATTAGATTTAACTCTGTAACTGAGCTATGCGCTGAAGTCCCTGAGCGTGAAGACTTCATAGGTATGAGGAGCTGCCCAAAAGATGGATCTCCTGTCCCAGAAATTATTATCTGGCACTTCAGAGAAGATGGGACTATTTATCACCCTCATTCGGGGAAGTGCCTTAGTGCTTATCGTACAACTGAGGGGCACGCTGATGTGCAAATGAGAACTTGTAAGGCTGGAGATAAAAATCAGATATGGAAATTTGAGAAATAATCACTACTGGTAGTATAAATTGGATGAACTGTGATCTCCGCGCTTTTTACACGTGTGAGCAGATAGCAATGTTTGATTGAAATGTTTTCACATCTGTCTGTAGTGGTGTAGAAACTGTCTACTGTGATGAACTGTATGGAAAGCAAAAGTAAATAGTGGGGTTTGGTTTCTGAAATATGCATTGGAGCATCTAATCCCTTTTATTTTTGTAATATTTTGGTCCATTATTACTTTCCTCAGTCTTGATTATAAAACAAAGGCTTCTGAGGGGACTGAGGCGGGATTTTTTTAATCTTAAAATTATGCAATAATCCTGCGAGATAACGTTCCATGTAAACAGAAGATTTTTACTTACAGAAGTAAAAGTTAAGGTTCTTGCAGTGGTATTAGCCAACTATGTTGCAGATACATTATAAAATATGTATCTAACACCCTTGGTAATGCTACAGTAGCATGCGACTGAATGAACATGGATGTGGAAAGTTGAATCTAAGCCTTGTAATGGTCTGCATTTTTCTGGGAATGTACATGATGTTAAGGGTACTATATTATACAGAAGAATAGGAAGTTTATTTACTAGAAGGCCTTTGGCACTGCTTTGCAGTCTCGTACCTATTGTAAAAATCTTACCCCATGGGGCTTAGTCAGGAGCTCTCATGCATTTAGAGGAGAGTGTGGTGGTAGTGGAAGCAAGGACAGGCTGGTGATGCCAGAAATGGAAGAAATTGGAATGGCTACAAGTAAGAATTTTGTTTAAAGGCAATAGAGAAGGAAAGGAATCACAGAATTGCCTTAGCTGCTGCTGTTTCTTAGCTATATATTTAATGTGTACATTGCCTCTGTGTAAGCTTTTCCATGTTCAGCTCAACATCCTAGGGACACAAAAGTTATGTGATCTAGACCATGTTTGGTTTTTTTTTTTGTTTTTTTGGTTTGTTTTTTTTTTTTTTTCATTTGATCTGTCAGCAGGGTAGAGAAGGGTAACATAGAGGAACACTTGGGCTGTTTTTTATTTTGCTTTTTGTGTTTTGGCAAGAGCTGGCATGGGTCAGCCCTAAGAAAAGTTTTGAAATAATACAGCATAAGCTGCCTGTTTCTAGTCAAAATAATACCAATGGAGACATTGTGTGAGGCTGGGAAGCTGAAGCTTCTGACATGAGGGGAGTTGAGAAGACAAAGGAGAAAACTAAGATTTGGTGGTGGTTCAAAGAATTACTTATTTAGAATGTTTTGTTTTTTCTGTTATGCTGAGTTTTTGAAGAATGCTCATTCTTGAATAGTGTCCCTAATCTGTTTTGATAGTGATTATAGATGGTAGATGTGATAGATTATATTGTGTACTTGAAAAAAAATCTTTGTTAATATCTGTGTTTTAGTTTCGTAAGATTTAAGTTGAACGCTTTTCGTAGTGTGTTGGGCATTCCAGCTGTTTTGGCTTCTCTCACTGAACTGATAAATGTTCTTCAGTAGCCGCAGTGTAGTAAGTCTTTACATGGGGCTTGTAGGTAGAAACTTAAGCTAGTGAGCATTAGATATGTGGATACTTGAGGAATGTAGTGGATGCTACAGGTGTTAGTAGGTAGAAGGGTTGAAAAGGGACAAGTGAGACCTGATGTAGTTGAAGTTTTGCCAAAAATAAAGTAAGAGTAAGTTATAACATACTCTTAAATTGTAGTGACTTGAAAGCTTTGAGAAGTTTGGGTGGAAGCAGGTTAACATAGAAGATGAACAGAAGAAAATTTGGAGCTTGGAATGCAGCATTAAATCATGCTAAAAATGCTTGCCACTGTGTGGCATGGATTCTTTTAAGACTTTAATTTATTTTTAGGCAGTTACTTGCAATTTGATTTTTTTTTCCCCTTTTTTGTCTTCCTTTTTCCCCTAAGTTGGTTTTTTGTTGGTGGTGGTTTTTTTGTTTATTTGTTAAAAAAAAAAAAAAAGGGAACTTTTTACTATATAAGGGAAGCATTCCTGAAAAATTGCATTTCACTTTGCAGCAGGAATTCTTTTGTGTACCTGCAAGTTATGAACCATTTATCGAATTTTAAAGGCAACCAGTTGTTATGTACTGGGGCAATAAATTATATAAAGTATGTGCTTTTGTGAAAAGCTTTCTGTAGGCTGTTATATTCAGTAGAAATGACAGGGAAAAGGCCTAGGTTCTCATATGTGGCAGATCATAAATAGTATGTGCAATGCATGTTTCTTCAGATGAAAGTGATTGAATGATATGAATACAGACTATGCAAACTTTATACAGTTAATTTTTTAGCACTTGGCAAAAGCTGCTTTTCATATTAAGAAATACCTTGAAGTTAAACCTGACATTCGAAGTGTTCCTTATCTATTTAAGCAATAATTATGAGTCAATCTGCCTCTGAATTTGAAAAGTTATTCTTTCTATGTATGTGAACCCTTCCTCCTCCCCATGACCTCCCTTTCTATTTTTGGCGTTATTTAGAAACAAACTGGGGAGAGCAACAAAAAAAAAATTAAATTACCTGTCCCTAAAAAAAAGAAGAAAAAAAAATTAAAACCTTTCCCAATGGGAATAAAAGACATGTGAATAAAAGGAGGAGGGACTAAAGAGGGAGAGAAAGAAAGAAGGAAAAAACAGACAACACCTTACCATTTCAATACTTCTATCCAATTATTTTTCAGTATGTACAGATTTCTGGAAAATCTGAAAATCTGAATAGTTTTCTATTCTGTTAGACTTCAAAGATTTGATGAATGCTTGTATATATTTTAAACTACTGATTCTAAGTGACTTTAAAAAAATTGAATGTAAGCTTTACACTGAGTAAATGTGGAGGGCTTTGGGATTTCTTTTGAAAAAATAAAATCCAGACAATTAAATGTTGGCTAGTGTGCTGATTTCTCTCAGCTCTTTTCCTCTTTTGTACATGCATACAGAATGCAACAAAAACTTCCAATAACTTGAATTTATGGGAGCGATTAAAAGTTCTTCATATTTTATCCACTGTGCTTAGAATTCCAGATTGGCGTTTTTGACAGAGGTTCAATTAATAATAATTTTTCTCCAAGTAGGAAATCTTGCAATTCATTGCAAATTATGTTTATATTGTGATGTTGTACTGTATCATTGGGAGCTACAGGGTTCCTGTAAAGTGTGGGGGTTTGTTGGCAGTGGTAGGGCTTGAATATTCACACACCCATCATGTGCACTATATTCCATCTGCCCTGTAATTCTTGCACTGAGTGATTAATTATATTGGAGATGCTTCAGTATTTTGAGAGATGAACATCAAGCTGTTAAAGCCTGTCTGAGTTTGTCTCTTTTGATCTTTGCACAACTTTCTTAGTCACCACTTTGTTATTGTGGGAAATGAGAGTGAAATGGTAATTCTGTATTACAACAACTTGTGTTCATATATTTGTGTGTGTATATATAAAAATGTATATCATCCATAGTCACAGTTCATAAATTGAACTTTGTTTCATTGCAAATACCATAAAATCTTTTTCATGGCATATATGAAGCTTAGGTATCTGCTTACGCACCACTTTGCTGTAGATCTCTCAACTTGGCCTTTGCATAAGACCAAGTCTTTATTTTTTGGTGTTCAGTTCTGTAATGACTCATCAGCAGAAAAGCAAATTATCCAGTGATGTGTCTGCTATATGTGGGTGTGTACAGAAGCATTGATGTTTAAAGAAGAAATGGCAGCTCAATGTGAATTTTCAACTTTCTACTTTTAGTTATATTTTTTAGTTGACCATAGCAAGGCCAAATTGTCTTTCATCTCTAAACATGGTTCTGGTTATGTCATGTATTCTCTCAGGAGCAACTGGCCTATTTGTGCTGTGATGTATCCTGAAAAAATTCTTCTGGACCTTCTATGCTTTTTTTTTGTTTCTGATCCAATATTTAAGTATCGCATAGGCGGCGGGGAGTCCAGAGGGAAAATAAGGATGATGGTCACGGGTGTCCTGCAGGAAGGAGAACTTCAGATCACTGCTTGTGTCTCATTTACCTTGGGACAGCTCATCTATGAGACAGCAAGCTACAAGAAGCCAGGCTCTGAATGAAGGGTGCTGTCACCTTTCTAAGAATATTTCCCTCACTTTTTAAAACTGAAAGCTGATACTGCACAGCCTTCATGCAATTCATAAGATACCACAGGTATTTGGTAGTTCATCAATGATTTGTTTTAGAAGCCATCAGTCTTGTCTCTTGTCTGTTTCACATTTCCAGCTCTCTGCCTTCAAATTCTATTTTAGCTTATATTTCACTTTTTCCTTTTAGTTTTACTCCACTGTAGATCACTTTTCAGAATCAAAGGGAAAAAGGAATTCTTTCAAGTACAATTAGAAAGACCCTGCTGTAAAACAGGGGTTTGAAAAGTTGAAGTGGGGGAAAAATATCCTGTATTTCTTTGTCAAATATAGGCCTGTTGATATGGGCATAGGGATAGTCTGGTCTCACATCTTTTAGCAGAAGCAAGTATTTTAGGAATAAAAACAGTATCTTTGTAGAAAATTCATAAAGGGAATTTAATAGTTAATATTTAATATTCTAATATGCTAATATTTTGTTTGAGGCTTGCCTTGACATGCGATAATAAGGAAATTAAATTTCTTTGTGCTATGTTGTTGCTTGAAAGAAACTGGGAAGAGAAAAGCCATCTTCGTATATTTTTCCAACTTCCAGGAGGCCCCTGTTCTTCCTCTCCCTTTTCTCTACTGGGGAATTTGACAACTGAGGGATGGGAGTGTGAATACCTTGTTTTTATTTATGTCTATATACTAACATTTAGCAGAGATGAAGATGGTAGGGATGTAGGAAAATCACATGTACCAGTTGAATTAAACTGCTTATCTTTGCTTCTTATAGTTTCCTGAAAATGATCAAGCTCTGGTGAAAGGTTTGCCTTTTTGACTGTAGATAATATAGTTCACCAATAAAGTGACTGCAAAAAACCCACCCTCAAGCATGCTCTATTTTCAGACTGACAGCTTTATTCTCTTTTGAACTAGACAAATGTTAGTACTATAAAATTGGTACTTAAATAGGATTATGGAATTATCATATATCAGTATCGTCACTCAAGTGTTAGAAGTCATGTCTTCAGTTTAAGTTGGCATGTTTTTTTGGAGTTCAACACTTGATACTTGAAACAAATTCTATCTCAGAGATCAAAATGAGATTACTGAAGAATTTGCCTATTGCTCTTAGGATTTGGTAGAACCGCATCTGGATTCCTACTTACTGATGTGCATGATGTTTGGCTTTGAACGTTTTGCTCTCTATCATCAAAGTACTTGTAAGCCAGTTGGCTTAGTATGTGGGAGAGCTACCTGTTAAGAATTATCCTTTACTTCTCCCAGTCTTGTGATGTCCTTCTGAAAGCCTGGTGTCAGCGTTACTTGCTACCAGGCTTCTGCTTAGGCTAAGTATCCATCAAAGCCTAATAACTCCTCCCTCCTGTAATAGCCTTTGAGTTCTCTGCTGAATCCAAATCCATAGTTGTTAGCTCTGACTTTCATAAGAACAGGGAGCAGACTCCTAATGTCTTTCACTTCTTGCAGTTACCTGCTCTGTGGATAGGTTTCTCATATTGTGGAAGCTGAAGACGCAGTGCAGCGCCTACAGATTTTCAGGCCATGCAGAAGCGGTGACAAGTGTAGAGTTCTCACCAGATGGGCAGGTGCTGGCTTCAGCTTCTCAGGATCACACTGTCAGGCTATGGATTCCTTGCATGTGAGTAAAACTGAGCGGTGCTGGATATGTGTTTCATTATTGTGCAGTGTGAATATTGGAGGCTTTACTAAAAAAAAAGTTTCTTTTTCCTTCCCATGTGCCTGGGCTTTGACAGAAACAGAGACTGGGGACCACAAGCAACGCAGTTCTTTACTGTATTACTTTGTTCTTTTCTGAATATTATGTAGTTTCAAAAGGAAAATATAACAACTCAGAGGTCCCAATTTCATGTGTGTAGAACTATGCTTCATAATATTTCTCTGGCTTAAAGATTATATTTTAATAAGGATTGCATGGCCACACTTCATTTTGGGGATGATGAAAACAATAGCTTTTTTGGGAAAAAAAATATAGTTGACTTGCTTTATCAGACTGTTCTTGAGTAGTAGTCATTATGAGTAATTCAGTGTGATGTTAGACTGATGTTACTTGAATTTCCAAGTGTTTTATAGATTACTATATTAAAAAAAATTCTCTTTCAAATACTAATGCTAATGAGACTAAAGGCCAATGATGCTACTTAATTGCACTGTTCTTTAAAATTGGTCATGTTAAATGCAATTTAAGGAATGTTATTCTGATAATATTAAAATTAT
Organism: Euphonia xanthogaster; assembly: GCA_034509185.1. NCBI lineage: Eukaryota > Metazoa > Chordata > Aves > Passeriformes > Fringillidae > Euphonia > Euphonia xanthogaster. The sequence goes on along the minus strand of JAYDZK010000056.1, from coordinate 41,480,271 downwards.
TAAGAAAATAATGGTGACATTAAGATTTGGCCTCTGTGTACTGCTTTTTCATTTGGGTAAGATTCTAAATATGCCAACACTGAGTTTTATGGGGACTTAAGCTCTTTAGTATAATTGTGATTTGTGACTTCGTATTTGGGGTTTTGTTTCATTTTCTTTGCTTCCCACCCTAGTCATGGAGAATCATCAGTTCTGAAAGGTCATACAGCATCTGTTCGGAGTGTGAGCTTCTCCCATGATGGCTACTCTGTAGTTTCAGCATCCAATGATAAATTAATAAAAATATGGAGTGTTTGCTATCAGCGCCTTTTGTATACCCTATTCCAACACACTGGTTGGGTTTGCTGTGCCAAGTAAGTGTTGTTTTTATTCTCTTGATAAAGTAGAATTCCTAACAAAGGGGGTTTTATATTCCAGGGTAGAAATAAGAGAAGAAACATCTGTAAATGACAAGCAATGATCTCTCACCGGTAATTAAATTTTAATAAATGAATTTTATGCACGCAAGTTTTGTGTAGGCAGAGCTGAAGTATGAAAGCTTGCTGTATTTTGATATGTGTACGTACTAAATCAATTGCTGTCTTCATTCTACTACATTAAAGGACAAATGGGGTCTTCTGTATTTATTTTCAGTCAGCGTCCTGTCTTTCCCCAGTTTTGTTTGGTTTTTTGTTGTATTAACTTATTTCCCAGCACTCACGTCTAGATTTATCGTGCATTGTGGTGGTTTTATCAACTATTCTTGGAATAGTAGTGGCATTAAAGAATGGTCATGAATCCAGATGAGTTAAGCTTACATAATTGGAAAAGGTGAAAGAAATGGCCTTTGGACTGCAAGTTAGGATTCATACCCTTTAAAGACAGGATAGCTCTTCAAAGACAAAAAAAGATTTTTTGCTGGTCTTTTTAAAAAATTTTTCCTTTCCTCCATATTAATGGAAAATCTGCAGCTAAGAGAGGCCTGATATAAGCCTCTTGAGAAAGGAATCTAACGCTGGTGAAGTGCAGACCCCTACAATGTTTCAAAGTATCTGATTGTTGAAAAGAAAAAGGAAAGCTCTAGGAAATGACATGTGAAAGTTCTTGAACAGTTTTTCAATGTCATTGTGCAGTTGCTCAATAAATGAAATAATAATGCTTGAGGAAGTTATAGACAAGTCAGTTTTCCTCTTTAAATACCTGATCTGCTAGTCTAGGAATAATTGTGAATGCTTTGTCCGCTATTTGTAAGTTTAGGAAGAACTCAGAGAACATAAATATAGGTTAGCATTGAGCACAAGATTCTACTGTGTCCTCTTTGTCTTTTCACCTGTAGTTTTCTATTATAATCTCTTTATCATCTTTAGTGACATCCTTCAATTGCTGATACCTTCCCCTCAACCCCCTCTCTTCCTCTTGCTTATGGCTCTGTTTTTACTTGTAGTTCATTGTGAAATGGGCCAGAGAGGAATAGGGGAGAAGCTTTTTTTTTCAGTTCTATTAGTCCATGAGAAATACTAGAAGTTCAAATGTCCCATAATTGCTATGCATCTTTATTTCAAACAGGCTTCCTTGGTTCTGGTGTTTTGTTACTTATGTCTCTAATGTTAATATAGGCAGAATCAGTTCTTAAGTAATGTATACACTTGTGTGTTCCAGGTTTTCACCTGATGGAAGAATAATAGCATCTTGTGCTGAGGACAAATCTATTAAAATCTGGGATACAAGAAATAAAATTTGCATTAATACCTTCTCAGATTATGAAGGGTAAGTTTTACTAGAAAAAAAAAAAGAGAAATGTAACAGTGTAATTTTACTGGCATTGATTTAATGTTCTGTGGTATTGACATCTATATATGTTAAATCTGAAAACATCAGAATTCTACAACCCAAGTCAACTAAAATAATTCATATAATGTTTTTCTAAAGAGGTTAACTGGCTGCACTTAGACAGCTGTTTTCCAGCAATCAAGAGACAATCCAAACAGAAGTGAGATTATTCTTGGATTTTGGAATGTTTCCATGTTTTCTCTCAATTTTGATAATGCTATTTGATATTGCATGCTTCAACAAGAAGAAAGCTTGAAGACTTGAACAGGTGGCTCTTGATGAAAACAGTATTTTGTTACTTTCAGTGGTCTACCTTATTTAAGTTTAAAAAATACTTGCTTTTACTTATATGCAGCTTTCTTAAACATCTTGGATCCAGAGTTTTAGTTAACAAGTCAGTGGAATATTTATCTTGTATATGTGCTTTGCTGATTTCATGGCTGCCTTCATCCTTTTTCGAGTCCAAAGTGCTGTAAGTTCTTAGACAAAATTATTTTATTTGTTTTGAACTCTTTGCAACACTATCTTCCAGGAACTTTGTACTCTAGCACAACCTCTGAAGGTTTGGCTTGGATCAATTATACCGTGTTTTCAACAAAAGTGAGATTATGATTTACCACATACATCTTGTTTTCTCATGCTTATTTCAGTTAATTGAGTTTCCATGCGTGCAGGTTCCACACAAGTTTGTGGCAGCTTAGTGTTATATCATGGGCTTTATAGATATATGCACAAACACAAATATTTTTGTGGGAACACATTATAAATCTGCTTTCATTAATTATATTTAGATTTCCAACTTTTGTGGACTTCAACCCAAGTGGAACATGTATAGCTTCTGCAGGTTCCAATAACACAGTGAAACTATGGGATATTCGAACGAACAAGCTACTGCAGCATTTCAAAGGTAAAATCAATGAAGTTTATTTTCTTTACAATGTGACTCTGCAATTAAATGTGATTTATTAAGAGTATTACTGGGGAAAGTTGACAAGTCATATTGACATGTTGTATCTTTTTGTAATCTAGCAACCCCGAGAATCCAGTCTGAATCCTTTTTATTTCTTTGCTTCTCTTAATTTTTAGAACTGACCTAAGCCAATACTCTGATGAGTCTTCTATGCCTCAGCACTTTTGTTGTTTTTCCCTTAAATTAAGTGTTTTTTTGGGAAGTAGAAAAGAGCAAAGAAATAAAGTGTACATATCCTCTTAGTAGATGTCTACAGCTTTTGAATATTGTCTTCTGTAAATCAGTTCACAGAGCAGGGGTTAATAGTATATCATTCCATCCTTCTGGTAACTACCTCATCACTGCTTCTTCTGACGGTACCCTTAAGATTCTGGACCTCTTAGGAGAAAGACTTATTTACACTCTTCATGGACACAAGGTATACACAATAATCCTCTTTAACTGGAGATCTTAATAGGTTGTTCAGTATCTTTACAAAGGGAAAGTAATATTTATGCCATTGTGTCTTTTATCTTGCAACTTGCAGATGAAATTTAGTGGACAGCAAGGTGTTGTGTTAATGCACCTAGTCATGAGTGGTTAAGGAAATGCATCAGTTTTTACCTGTAACCATGCTTTTTATCTGTCAATATTACACACTTGATGTTAAGTAAAAGCTCATGTTCTGAATTCATTAACTATTCACTTGATTTTCAAAATCATATTATTTGGCACTTCAGTCCTATTGTTTATTGAAAAACTGTGTTTTCTAAGGAGGGGGAAGCTTACAAAAGATAACTTTTGTGAAGAATGGCAGACATTTCCTCCTTTTCTTGTCAATGCCAAGCAAACCCTATTTTTGATAATAAATCATTCAAACGTATTGCCTTGAGTATTGTAATATATATTTTGTAATTTTTCATTGCAAAGCTGAAGTATAAAATCTAAGGATAATGCCACTACTTTCTTAGTATAGATTGTTGTATTTGTAATGTAGCATCTTACAAAAATGTGCAATATTAACTTTTCAATCAAGTTTTGCAGAAATTTCACCACAGTAAAATTGTTCCTTATTTTATTAATGTTGTAAAATCTATTACATTAGGTAATGGCATCGGTGTTTTTCTCTGCAGTAAAATATCATGATTACAGTAATAGCCTAATTTTACTGTATGCTATTTTTTTTTCCCAGGGACCTGTACTTTGTGTGGCTTTTTCAAAAGGTGGTGAAAATTTTGCCTCAGGTGGAGTGGATGCTCAGGTTTGTGGTGTTGTCTCCTTAAATGAAATGTCTTTATGTTCATTACAGTGGATGGGAGTTAAATATAGTATGTTACAATTACTAATTGCTGTTGCTAATTACAATTGCTGTTGCTAATTACATGCATCCTGGCTACTTGTGTGTTTCCATTGGATGTTATGTTGAGGAGAAGACTAACCACATCTATTTTACATATTTTAATTAAGGAATGTTTTTTGCCTAAGAATATTTAAAGTGTTGCAATTCAGTGTCAGTGAAGTAGCTGTGTTGCAATTAATATTAAGTTGTACCTGCTTTGTTAGGTTTTCATTGCTTTTAAAGTCCTTACTCTGTAATTGTAGGTATTAAGTTGTATTACTGGGAAAACTTTAGCTAGAATTGGGAAAAAAAACCCTCTTGTGTTACCTTTACTAATTTACTTTGGTGAAACAGTAAAGTACTGGATTTTATAAAGGGAAGAAGAGTTATTTGGGCATTTTAAAAAAAGTTAAACAGTAAGTCTTATAATTAATCTCTATCATCTGTAATAAATTTCATAATTAAGAACAAATACTATCAAGCTTGGAATCATCTCTATCAGGTCTATAAAGTTTCCAAAAAGAAAGAAATTCTGTAGCACAAGATTTAAATTTTCAGTCTGAAATGTTCCTTGGTTGTCTTTTTCATTTTTTCCTGTTACAAAACCCTAAAAGCTCAATGTAGATATATAAAGCTGTTGAAATGAAGATTTTTTGAGTTTACCAAAAAATGGCTACATTCTGTTTTGTGGAGTTTGAAATAAATTTCAGCTAGTAGCAGAGATGGTCTTGGAAAATAAAAAAAAAATTGCTTTCTATCAGAAAGTGTTAAGTAAGAAATACTGCCAAGACTTGAAGTTATTGGAAAAATGAAGATGTTATCAAACATCCGATATTAATTTTTCAAGCAGGAAAACCAGCTGAGAAGGGGGGAAAGATATTTCTTGACCCACTAGTATGGTCTTTGCTTTTCCATACTGAAGTCTTAAATAAGATTTTAAGTCCCAAAATGCAGCTTAGTCCGATGTGATTCTGAATTGTTGAGCTTGCCTTCCATTTGTATTTTCTTTTGAGTTTTATGACTGTTGGTATATTATAATTAACTTGAGAGGAACAAAAGTTCATGTATTCACACAAGAGAAGATTAATCTGAGAAGCTCTGATGAAGGCAAGGACTTACAGTATTAAGCCTAACACAGCCTCCCCATTGAATGCCAACACACCCTGGCAATGCCCGTCTTACTTCAAAATTCTTTGAACTTGGGGCCCCCTGAATGACATGTGTGTTCAGTGCAGTCATGTCATTGCCTTTTTCCTGCCCTGATTTTCTGTTGTAAAGTTTCTGGGTCATGAGAACATGGGAAAAGTAGGTAAAAATCTATGTCTTATGTTCCTCAGCGGTTTGATATAGTGGGTTCATGCAGAATATATGAGAGGGAAGATCCAGTTTCATCAGGAAACACTTGCTTAGTTAAATGTTGAATTAAAAAGTAGTCATAGCAGATCTAATAACTGAGTACTTAGTTTGCTCCAACTTTTTTTCTAAGTTTTAAAATGTGCTAACCACTGTTGGGTAACTACCAAGGTGTATATCTTTATAGTAAACATAAGAACCTTGTTCTTCAGTGTCCATTTTCTTTTGGTGTATACACATGTACTTCTCAAACATCCTGTTTGGCTGACCCATCCACAGCCTTCTTCCAGGTATGCCAGGAGGACTTCTCAACTCACTGGGATTATTGATTTACTGTAATTGTAGGGTGTATTTGTTGGAAAAGTTCTGCTGGCAATGTCATGCTTATGAGCAGAGGCTGGCCATAAAAATATCATCTTCTACACCTCATGCAGTACCCAAAATATATTGTCTGTTCACAGCATGCGCTGGAGGCAGCTGATACACTCTAAGTTTATGGAAGATTGCTTCCTTCATACATGTATTATTTCAAGACATCAATCAACAGATCCTTCCATACCTTTCCATCAAAGAAGGAAAACCAGTATCTCTGCTTCTTGTATCAAGTTTCTGGTTGGTGCAGAACCAACTGACAGCGTTGTTTAGAAGCAGGTTAAATATTTGAAACAAACACTGGATACTTTTGTTTCTTTCTATTTGCTTCTTTCCTCAAACAAAGAAGATCTCAAAGTGTAGTGTTCTGTCATGTTCCTCACATTTTTGGCTGTATGTGCACATTGCAATTTATTTCATTAACCTGTTGCCATGGAAAACATAACACCTTTTATGTGAAAGAGCAAAGTTATACCTATTTGTTTGAAAAGTAGTAGCCTATGTGGAATATTCATAAGACTGGATAGAATACCTTTGGACTACCTCTGTATCCTATGACCTTCTGCATTTGGTCATTATGTGACTTATATATGGTTTCTACCTAGAGCATAATTAGACAAAGTTCAGAAAAAATATTCCTGTTGCTAAAACACTGGAACCAGGTGTTACAGAGTTCTGTGGAACTCTCTCATTTCTCTTATTCCTTCAAACTTTCTTGTTAGACCTGCAAGCCTTTATAGGGGGCAGAAATTCAACAGTATATGATCCCTTAACCTGGCAGAAATGTAACTTGGGACACTTCAGTGGGACAGGAGTTTCCTTTGTTTTGTGATTAAAGACGTGTTTTAGAGGCTACTTTTTTAATAGATTGAACCACATCTTTTAGATTTGAAGTAAAGATAGTCTGGGAAAGTGCCTGTATTGCAGTAGAGATCAGACTAAGACATCACTGCAGTATTGTTATAATGCAGCTATCTACTAATAATAGCAGACTTTATTGAATAGTTAGGTTTTGAGCACTGAATAGCCTTCAAGTAGTTACTGATCTGAAGATTTCTTATAGGTATTACTATGGAAAACCAACTTTGATACTTTGGATTATGAAGAAGTTCTCGAACACAATTTTAGAAGAACACATATTGATCATCCTCCTCATCTTCTTGATGTTTACTCAAGGTCATCTCATTTCCATGATGAAAAAATTAAGTCAGTTGAGGTGAGTGCAGTAAATTGTCTAATATAGGAAACAAGAAGCTTCTGTGAGCACTGACATTTATAGTTAAATATGATTTATGTATACCAGGGAGATTTTTATTGTTCTATATAATACTTTTGAAGCAGCCATAATTTATGAATTCTCATTAGGGTTGCTAGGCAAGCTGATGCTGGCAGGTTTATGCTGAAATTACTTTCATGCTTCTTCTGTGTCTATACTCTACATCTCATTCAAGCAAAACATACGTGATAATCTGTTTCTGAAATAACTCTGCAAGTGTTGCAATAGATCTCTTGAGCTTTACAATACATATCAAAATACATCATTATAAGGAGGACAAAGAGGTGATATTACTGAAAGTCAAATACTTGCTTGTCACAAGCTGTCCCTCTTTCCAAGACCTTTAGGTGTTGTGAGAAGGTCTTGATGTCTATGTAAAAGACTTCCTAGGCTAGCAATGTGTTTTACAGCACTATGAAGTCTGATTTCCTGATATTTCATTCTTGCACTACTTTACTGTCAAACTATCTACTGGCATCCATTGAAAGTGTTGGAAATTAGGGAATCAAAGTGCTATGTCAAATGTTCTGTGTCAGTATTAGGAAAAACCTTGTGTTTGTCAAATAGTCTGAAAGTTATGCTCAATAGGTAAGCAGTGCTATGCCTTCAATGAGGCCATTGTTTATGCTTTATTTGTGACAGTCCCTGATAGAGCTGGCTGGCTTCTGCATGGCAATTACCTATATTTTCTTCTCTTTTTTTTTGGTAGTCTCCAGGTTCTTCTAGTGTTGAAGAACTTAAGTGAGATAAATCTAGAACAGCAACCAGAACTTTCTGATTGCTGTAATATGCTATCAGAATACTACAGAAATTCACCATTGCCTGGTTGCCTACATAGAAAACGTAGATGCTGCTGCCATGGCATTTGTTTCCTGCTCAGAATTTTAAAACATTGACATGTGGGGATATTGAGGCTTTTTTTGTGGTGGGTGGGTGTGTTTGCAATACGAATACATGCAAATGAGTGGTATAAAGATTGAGAACATTTGCTGGAGGAAGAGAACTCTGACAAAATAAGATTTCTTCTGTGCTTGGTTCTATTGCCAAGTCAGATGTGAAGCTTTCTAACACTTAGCATTTTGGTCAGAACAGGATGACTGCATCCTGTTCTTACCAAAAGCTTTATTAATGAACAAGCTTCATAAACAAACTTCTGTGCTGGACTTTTGTATTTGTTGTAAGGTAAAGTTCATTCAGTTCACTGGTACCAGCCTTCAGTATAGTTGGTCAGTGCCAGAACAAACTCAATCACAGCATTTGCCAGCAGATTCAAGCCAGTCTTGCTGGAGCAACATCTTGCTTCAAGACCATTCAAATTGCACTCAGTTATAACATGTACTAAATAAACACAGTGGCTTATAGCTGCAGGGGTTCGTTGTCTTCTTTTCAGATCAACATTTTGAGACCTCTTTGCTGTTTACATGCCTGGTAAAGATGTAAATATACTCTAAATGAATTTTCTATTTTGTTTTTCTTGTTCCTGGTCCTGAGTAATTAAGAAACTCTGGGAAAGCATTAATGAGTTCAGCCTGAAGTTAAAATAAGGCTAGGAAGCCTCATTATCAATACTGAAAAGGCTCATCAAGGAAATTTACTAGTTGAATGTCAAGAAAATGTTTATTAGTTAGCTTTGACAGAGTTAACTTAGCTTTATGGCTGCATTTATTGATGGCTGCAGCATTTGTAGCAGCTGATAGACTCCTGGGTTGCTCTGTACTAGTGAAAGAGCTTTATGGCTTTGTCATAGCAAAAGTTCGGACTCTTTGTGTTGTATTTTCTGGCCTGATTTCAGGATTTTTACAAGAGTTGCTTGTTAAAATATAGCATACTTGATGTTTACTTGAGAGAGAGACATTCTATTAACATATTGTCACTAGAATGTCTCTCTGTCAAGAAAACATCATATATGTTGTATTCTTAGAGACAAAACAGTGTCTGGCAGTTTCAACAAAACTCATTATTGTAATATATTTTCATATTGTAAATAAATAATGTGGTAATAGTGATTAGAATCGCTTTTGCAGCTACTTTTTAGAATTGATGTAATAGTATAATAATTGAGATGGTGTTAAGGTGAAATTATCACATTTTCTCACTCTATTTGTATTTTCTTGTTTTTATGGCTCCTCCTGTCTGTCTCAACAAAAATTGTGGGATTTTTGTTGTGATGAGGCATAATAGACCTCACCAACTGGACAAAACCATAATTTATACCTTCCCTGTTTTTTCTCTCTACCTACCTTTTTTTGAGGCACAATTAACTTTTACAAGAAAATCATTAATTGTGTCTTCTCAGCCCCAGCAGTAGCCTGAATTTTAATGCAGAGTTGAATTTCATGTTCTTGAGTTGTAAAACTTTATAATTGTTCTCCAACTGCACTTACCATCAATGTGATTCTTGAATATTTGAGTAAGTAGAATTTTAATGCTTATAATAATTTTAGTTTTTCAGACAACTTGGAAATGTAAATAAATTATTTGTTCTCTAAAGGCGCCTATTTTTTTCTGTTGGTCACAGAGATTATCTTAGGTGATTACCAGCTCAAATACAGGTGTCTAGCAGTATGTCTAAATTTAGCTGAGATAAATCCCAGTTGTTGTCTCTGTTTGACATGAGGACCTTCTGGAGTTGTTTGAAAATAGTAGTTTAATCAGTTATGCAATTTTAGTGAAGTATACTAAAAACTGCATTCCACTTGGTGAGAATTGTATTTCTGAATTTGCCATGTTTGTATGTAATTGACCTTTCATGTGCTAAAGACTTCTTTAAAATAAATGAATTTCTTTCAAAACAGCTTTGAGGTTTGAACAAATTAAGGTGTATAGAGTTTATCTCTTGTGCACAAAGAGCTTTTATTGATTTAACTTAATCTTAAATTTTCTGTGTATTTTCAGTTGTAAATATTTTCTCAGATGAAGGAAATTCAAATATACACTAGGTGGCAGTAGAAAAAAGATGATATGGCTTGCTTGACTTGAGGGCCCCAGTCTAGAGCAAAGAATAATGTTTAGTCAAATTGAAAGCTAATTTTCTCTTGTTGTGTTTGGAGAGACTATTTCACAAGTAGCTAAATCACTTTCCTAAGAAATACTTTGTGAGTAATTTAAAACTTCCTCTTTTAATTTTATTAACTTTATTTTTCTAATTCATGAAAGATTCTGTAGAAACCTTCCCTTCAAATATATTTTATTGTACTATGGATCAAAATGTGAAAACTGCATTATCATGTTAGAAGATGATATTGAAAATATTTATGTATCAGTTTACCAGGTAATTAAAGCAAGGGTTTGAAAGAGTGTCTTTGAAAACCTGTAATACGTGACAGTGCTCCCTACCTTGCATTTTAGTGCTCTGGTTTTTCTGTCTTATTTCTTAAAGTTGAGTCTTTTCAAAGAAGAAATCTTCAACTTACCTTGAAGATTTCCCTTGGTAAGATTATTTTATAGCTAACCACATCACCTTTTTGGGAAATGTCGAGTAATTTGAAACTTCTACATTTACCTTCATTCCATTATCTCATTCATTTTTAGTGCAATGTTAAATACTAATATTTGTATGAAGGACTTAAATACAGCCTTTATATTTTTGTGTATTTTTTAAACAACTTTTAGATGCTATTTCTGACTAGTTTCTTAATAATTTTATATTTAATTATTTTAGTATGGCTTATAACAGTTCCTCCACCCCCAGTGAGTGTTTACAGTGGTCCTCATTTTCCCTTTATCACTGGTAAAGCAATAAGCAGAAGTATACTCAGAGGAACTTTCATTCTAGATCCAGGATGTGACACCTCTACAAAAAGAGCATTTCTTTAAACTTAATAATACCATGTATTTATTTACCAACTTGTGTCAAGAATGTAACTCATTCTGCAATATCTCCATGTATGGAACAAAGAGATACTATCTCAAAGAAGATGTTTGAAGAGCTATTAGTGATAATACTACAGTAGTTCCTCCACATTAGAGTACTGATAGGTAGTAGGCATCTACTGTCCTTCTTCTGCAGAATCCTGTCCTCTCTTCAGTGCCCAAATGATGCATGTCAGAAAATGGCTTTAGTCTTACCTGCCCCAGGTAGGATTGCACTTGGATAGTGCATTAATTATATTTATTGTAGGGCTGACAATGTCAGAAGCAACTGACCCTTATTATCCTGGGCACTGAACAAATGGAAACTATATGGACAGTTGGCTGTGTATTCTCAATAGACATAGTATGTATAGAGTCAAAACAGTAAAATTTGCACTTCCTCTCCTGCTCACCTTAACAGTGAAAAAGTGGTAAGCAATACTGTAGTCAGAGGAGGTTTTGATTAATCATGTTTCTGCAGAGAAGATGCTAAAGGAGAAGTCCGGTTAAAATGGCAGCATTTTCAGCTGAATAGAAGGTTATTACATAGACCATGTTACCTGGCTTTGGTTCTCCTCTCTCCCTTTCTTTCCTCCAAGTCTATTTGACAAAATTGAAAGAAAACAAGACTTGATCCTAATACCTACGAATGAGGGAGAATTTAAAGTGTTCAGCTGTGATGACCATGTAGCTGAATGAGTTTTCTTGGTTGTCGCTGAGTCCCTGCTCATTCTTGACTGATGCACCTGTAATCAGAAGACAGAAAAAAAGATCATAGATGAAGAATGGCTTGAAACGGAATAAAATAAAGAGCTGAGCACTGCTACTCAGAGAAGTGAACAAGCTTAAAAACAGTGTTAAGATCTCACCTTAAGGAAGGTTTGTCTTCTCTGATTTGTAAGTGCTGCACAGTGTAAGAATCACTTTCACTTTGAATCATCAGGGAATATCTGTTTTTAAGTGTTTCTTTACCTTCCAGCTTGCTAGTAAACTTTATCCATCTTCTTCTGCTTGTATTTACTAAGGGAGATCTTGCTTCTGTTAATTTTAATCTAAATTTCTGCATTTAACTTATGGAAATCTAAATAAACTGAATGAAAAGTCTTCAGGCAGTACAAGGTGTTGCTGCCCTCCTTCCCTGACTATTAATTCCAGATAGAAGATTGTATTCTAGCTACTTAACAAACATGTCTCTGACCTAAAGATCTTTATACCAATGTGTGGACATCAGGGAATTTTCTTTTTGGAAATAGCACTGAAGCAGTTACTGAGTGAGCAGCTCTGGCTGAGCCAGAGTTTTGACAGTCTTCAGGTGAAATAGTAGGATCTTCCTCTATAGAAGTCAAAATAAAATGACCCTTGTAGTTAAGAAACTTTCAGTGACTAAATTTAACCCTGTCACTAGGCAAGTGTGAGCTTTGGGGGTTCTGGAATTTTTCTTCTGCTTTCAATAAGGTGGTTGGAATGAATACTGTCTCTGGATTACTGATGATATTGCATCAGACTTTTTGGTGTTTTGAAAGTCAGCTAGTCTTTCTGTAAATTTTGCCAGTTCATAAAATATTAAGAATAGCACTTCCATGCATCATTCTGAGAAGGCAGACATCTTAGGCTGTCTTACACCTAGATAATATAGTGGTAGGGATAATATGCACACAGATTTTTATAGGGAGGTTATTCTGATAGTTAGGTGAAACCATAAGATAAAAGCAGAAGCTTTCTCAAATTTCATATTCTCTGATACTTTTTTAATGCTTCACTTTCAGGATAGGACATTAGCAAAATATTGCTAAAGTTATAGATTAACTCCTATAGCCAAAAATAAGCAAGTAGTTACTGTGATATTAAGAGCAAAATTGCAGATACTGTGATGATATTTGTCATCTATCATTCTGTCTGATCAGTCAGCCTCTGACATTGTCCCAGTATAAAGCAGTTTGTCCTGTGATTTCAGGAGCAACATCTTTTTTCTTTGATCTGTTACCTTATCACAGATTTCAGTGTTACCTACTACCTGTTTTCCACAGAAGTGCTTTCAAATTTATTTTGGCAGTCAGAGTTGGTACAGAAGAAGTAAGCATATGTAAGAAGTCTGTTAGTAATGGATGACTTAAGGAACTTGAATAGGGATTGGGAACCAATTGATCTGGGCTGCTAAGTATGTTCTCACTTTTTATTTCAGTCTTATTTCTTTTTCTCTGTTGGTGCTGAAATAATGATATAATTTATTTTCAACAGGTCGATGCTACCTTTGACGTGCCTGATATACAAACACCTGACCCAGTTATCATCGATATTAGAACATCTTCATATATCAGTACTCCTGTAAGTTGCTTTAAAAAAAATTTAAAAAGAAAAAAAAAAAAGAAAAAGGGCAAGGTATAGCTAGCATGTTCCGGAAATGTGCTTTTACTGTCCATATGAATGAAATAGATTTTTTAGTAATTGTCAAGTGCTCAGAGCTCAATATCCTAAATTCTCAATTTAAACTTTCTGTCACAGTTCCCAAGTCTAACCAGAAGATGGTGTAATAGCAAAGCTTTCATTTTATTCCTGCAATTTTACCACTATACTAAGCACAAATTCTATTTATAAGTCCATGCTAAGTACATCTAAATATTAATGTTAAAATTCCTGGCTTATTCTCAAACACTTTTTGTAACTCAGTCTTTATCTGCAAATAATGGTAGCACTAAAGAATCATTGTCTCACCGATACAATTCTAAAAGTGTTGTTTTATTATTTCTCCTTTTAAGGCATTTAATAGTTCCCTAGAAGGAAATACATTTTAAGGCAGAGTGATAGATTAGGGTCTTCTAGTGTTGGCTTTACATGTGACATTGGTATGGCGTGTGGGAGGAGAGGAAGGCAATGTTTTAGCGGCAGTTTCGTGGGAGGAGAAATATGCTCGCCTGGTATGAAATCTAAAAGACATGCTGTTCTAGAATTAGGTTAAAATGAGAATTTTTCTTTTAGCTCTGAATCCATTCCTGTGAAGGCACAAATTGTGTCTTGAGCAATTTTAGTTACCATAAAAAGTTTGTGTGGTTGAAGGGTTAATACTTCCAGAAAGGCAGCAGGTGTGGTTTCTGCTGTTCTCTTTTGTCATGAATGCTTTATGAAAGCTGTACTGTAAAGGTACTATGTAAAATTCTTGAAGATCATTTTTGAAGATCATGATGCACAGGTTGATGAGAAACCTTTACTTCAAAACAATCATATGATAACTTATATTTGAGAGGTGATAATGTTATATATTTTAAGGTTTATCAGTTGCCATGTTTTCATAATGGAAATATGGTTCTTTGTAGACTTACAGGCATCTATTTGGTAGGTTTCACAGACAGGGGATTGTATAGATATAGTAGATATAGTATAGATATATTGGTAGATATAATTTATTGACTACCTATCACTTTTAAGTACTCTGTGTTCATTACTTACTCTGCTCATCACAGAGTTCAAATGTATGGTTGCACTGTAATTCTTTATTACATATCTACAAATCACATAGTCTCCATTAATTCTTTTGCTATGAAAGCAGCTTATAAAACTTTATGCCCAGAACTCAGAGGAATACATTGACTCAAGAAGTACAGAATTTTTTGACTGCTGTCTGTCTGGCTTTACAATCTTCAATATAAAAATGTTGCTTCAGAATTTATTGCTTTTTGACTGTGTCAGTAATCGCTATTTTTTTCCCCCTCAGCATCTCAATCTACCAGTTATCATTGGTTCTTGCCACTGTTGCATTTCAGCATTCCCCATCAGCATCTTTTTCCATCTGGAAACATTTCTATAACCTTGTTACTCAGATTGTAGCATTAAGGGCAACTGTCCTTTTCAACACTGGTTAACCCTAACCCTGCCACTGTTCCCACAAATTCAGGAATCATTTACACGGTTTCTTTGCCACTAATATCCTTCCTCTGCCGCGGTGAATAACATTCTTTAACTTTTGCCAACCAGTCTGGTCCTCCCTGCTTTCTAATGTCTGCTCATCCTTTAGTATCATCTTCCTGTCCAGTGTCTGTCTGCCACATTACCAGCTTCTGTCATTTGTGGAATTATCACCTGTTTCTTAATCACGCCAGCCACCTAGACTCTTTGTGTCTTGTTTCTGGATGGTTGTGGATATCAGTGACTTGGACCTTTTTATCTGAAGCTTTCTCAGTTTCCCTAATGTATGGAGACTGTCTAATAGAGGCTTGATGTGTTCTTCTTAAGAAACAAGGAGAAAAGGGCAGATGCTGCCTTTATTTCTATCACACCTTCACTAACAGATTTCCTCTTGATACAGTTTGTCCTCAATTAAATGATATTACTTTTGTGCATTTTTTTTCCTTAGTCCTTTTTTAAGTTGAGGTTGCCATCCTCTAGTCCTAGTCTAATCCATCATCCTACCTCAAACATTCCAGCCCCAATGGGTTGCTCTTTTTCTACTGGTTGTCACAGACATTATCACTGTGATTTTTTTTTTCCCCTGCAAACATTTCAAGACCCATTTTAAGCCTGTTTATGGCTTTTTGGCACGACTTCGACTGAAAAAATGCTGTTCAAATAACAAAAATTCTTTATCAGATTGTCAGGTTAATTTACATATGTCCTATATATACCTACTTATTCTTTTAAGGCTCTGCCTTAAGGAGTTCTTCTGCCCTTCTGACATGTGCAGAGAGAAAAATGCAGTCTGCATTTAGATATCTTTATGCATTCTTGTTCAATGCATTTATCACACATTATTACATAACACAGCAGGATCTTAAGGGTTATTTACAAAGCATACTGGCAAGTCCCTAGATCACTGGAAGTAGCTAATCAACATATTTACTTCAGTTTTTCTGCTGAAGGAGAGAGATACTTGAGACAGTGATCCATGAAATTGCAAGTCTTTAAATACAGCCTTTCTCTTGGGTGAGTAACAACACTGAAAGTTCTGTAGGATCTCTGAGTTTCGTAAAGCTCCCTGAAATGGCTTCTGGAAGATGGAAAGTCTATGCAAAACCTTGTAATGTTTTGTTGAGTAACTACCAAAATTCCTGACAGTAAGTGGTTGAAAACTTCTATAGGTCTCAGTCTAGTGCAGAAGAAAGGACAATAGAAGAAAATACTCTTCTTATTGAGAATCTTTTCTTCAGCTTGAATTGTGTGTTCTCCTACTCCTTTATGGGAAATACATTATTACTGCCTCTAAGATGATTTGTGACAAAGCAAAAAGGTTTTTTCTTTTCCTTCCTTCTTTGAAGATTTGTTAATGGCAGTGATGGTGTATCGATTGAGAAGGGATGTCTGGAGTCATTTCATCTAACCTTCCCCTTAAAGCAAGGCCAGCTTGGGTCAGGTTCTTATAAGCCTTGTCCAGTTCATTTGTTAATAGTGTGTGAGAGAGATTCCACCACCTTTCTGGGCAGCTTGCTCTAATTTTGGTTGACTAATATTTTTTTTGATAATATATAACTAGGATATCCTGTGTTCTAATATACCTATTGCCTTGAATTCACAGTGGTCCTCTGTGTGTGTCTGTCTTCTTTCTATCTACCCATTAGATATCTGAGATAGCAGCAAGATCTCCCTGTACCTTTTCTTCCAGAGAACAAACCTGGTTCTCTGCCTTTTTTCAATATCATGTTCCAGCCCCTTTGTTATCTTGTTTGCTCTCAACTTGACTTGCTCCAGGATGTCAGTGTCTATCTGGGACCAAGAAGCCCAAATGAGGACATGCTACTCTAGATAATTAGAGTGCAGCAAAGTATCACCATCATCTATTCTTGACAATAGTCTGCCTAGAGAAGATTTTAAAAACAAATATTTAAAAATATAACACTCTTGATTCTTTATTGTGAATTTAAAATATATATTTAGATATTTTCTTAGCAGTTGATTTGTTTTGAGCTGTAGCTGTCTAAGAAAATACTAGTATTATCTCTTCTTCCTACTTCTCCTCTTTTCAAGGAATTTTAATTTCTTGCTTCATCAAAACAAACAATCCGTCACAGCTTCCACACTTAAAATAACTGCTTTTGTGGTCTTTTTTTATTTTTTAAATTTTGTTGTTTTTTCTTGCTTCAGAGGTTAAGCTAAGATAGGCAGATATGAATGTTCTTACAGGGGTTTTGCTAAAAACGCATTATTAAACTGCCTGAATTATAAACACCTTATCTTTTCAGCTTATTTTCTAGCTTAGTACTAAGACCAGTTGTTTTGAACATGGTGAATGAAAAATCTTTTTTCTTCGAAGGTTTATACTGGTGCAACTTTTTTTGTTAACTCAGTGAAGGGAGTATGATCCTTGTGTCAGTGGAAAAATTTCAGTGAAATCTTCAGCATGGAGTTGCTTTCTTTTGGACTACAATTACAAAGCCATTAAGAATTCCTGTGTATTATTATGGTTAGGAAATAGGTTTGGATTTGATGATTCATTTATTCAGTTCTCATGTGTATTATTGAAAGCACTGTAAAAATTAGCTATGAATGCCTAACAGACTGGTACTTGTGTAATGTCCTGACTTTTTCAATGATAAGAGCCCTCATATGCTGCAGTTACCAGAAATTAGGTGTGTTCTAGCCTTTTGCACTCTGAAAATATTCACTAAATTGGGGTCAAATATGGGGGCTGGGGGTGGTGCTTCTTTCTCCTTTCCATTTCATTGAAGACTCTGAAAGCATTAATGCCTCTCTCCCACTCCTTCTCCATGTGTCAGGCAACTTAACATTGCCTTTGTTTTCTGAACTATTGAAAAGGAAAAAGTGGAAGTTTTGTTTCTCTTTGGGACTACTTCTTTCTGTTTCATCCTTCAATTTTAGTTTTAATCATGAGAGAGGTTGGGTCTTTTCAATTCTGCAAGGCAATACACTGGTAACCTCTGGTCCCTGATAAGCTGTTGGAAACAAGGGAAAGTTGATGGTGTCTCTGTAGTTTTTACTGACAGAAGCAGGAAATCACTGTAGAGGCTCTCTAATGTTTCATCCCGTGACCTTGCTCATGTAAACAGGATTTGGAGGAAGCAAAGCAATGTACTGTAATCTGGAAGTCAGAATGTCTGCACTAGCTGGGAGATGTTTGCTGTTTTTTCTCTTCCAGTGCCATTTAACGCTAAAAACAAGACACTCTTCTTGTTCGTTTATAGTACAACTCCTGCAAAGTTAAGACTGGGTTAATTACTGAGTAAGGAAAGATAAGGATTGTGTCAGTTTGGAGCAAAAAGAACACATTAAGTTTTAAAATATAAAGTTTATCTGTACTGCATTTATAGTAGGTGTCTTAAGGCAAAAAGTAGAAGTATCTGTACTCTCAATTTGTTCTGTACACATTGCTTTCGCAGTTTGTGCTTCAGGATTTAGGTATTTTTGATACACTTTTCTCTGCCTTTGTTTTAAATTTTAAAAAAGCCCCCAAAAAACAACCAAGCTCCACAATCAAAAACACCCCATGTATTTAGAAAAACAGCAATCATGAATGAAAAATTTGCATGTATTCTTCCATTTCTGCATACATGAAGGCTTACTCAGCTCTTCTTCTTCATGGAAACTTGCTTTGAAATGCTCTTTCAGTATTGTCTCTTCCTTGTTCCTTAACATGACTCCAGAATCCAGTAGGAGAGGATGAAAATAAGAATTGTATCTTAAAAACTAATTTTTAAAACACTTAATGTTTTCCTTGTGTGCAACTTCAAATTTATTCTTATTTGCATCCTTTCCTAGCTTCAGCCTTACAAGGAAATAAACACCAACTGTCTTCAGTGAGGTTAAGGGGAGGGTAGAAGGAAGAAAGGAATTAATGGCAATTTTATACATAGATTGCCTCCTCTGGGGCCTAAGTCCAATTCAGAAGGGAACAGCTGGTAGAACAAAACTCATATGTCGCTTCATTGTGCAGAGTAGTTACCTTTGCTGGTTTTTATGGATCATTTGAAAGCACAACAGCTTTCTGTAATTCAATCATATCAACTTTCCTAAATGTCCTCAGATGAAAACTCTGATCATTACATGGTATGCATTCATTTTTCTCTACCAAAGAAAAGTTCCAGCAGTATTCCCTTTGAAAGAAAGACTGGAATCACTGCCCCACTTGTGTTCCTTGTCCAAAATACAGTTGCCAATTAGATTGGCAGAGCTCTGCACTGGGGAGTGATCCCATGGGTAAAAGGGCTTTGATAAGAATTGACAGTTCCCAGCCTCTTCCATCACCTTACCTTCTTTGTTCCCAGACAGGGAAATAAGAAAGGCCACTCCCTGAATAGCTATGACCTTTTTTTCATTTACTGCCATTCTTCTGGTTACCAGTAAATGCTTATTTGAATTGTCAACTCCCTGAACTCCCAATGGCAAACAGAATTAAATTAGAAAATAGTGTGAACAGATCCTGTGTCTCCAAAGTTTTGAGGTCAACTGTCTGCACCTTTTTCATAGATGACCATACCAAAAAACTCTCAAACAGGCTCTAAATGGCTCATGCTAAGTCTTATACAAACACAGAATAAGTACTGTAAATGGAGGAAGTCTGAAGTGTTCAGTGCAGCAGAATCAAAATAAGTATTGTGCTTTTGTGTCTTTGCAAATGAATCCCCCTCTCTGTCCAATCTTGCTTTTAGACAATTTTTAGTGTTATCTTGGCTTATAGTACACTTTAGACAGACCTTTCTACTCTTTGCATGCTAGACAGTTAGAATGTGTGGGGCTGGTGCAAGAGGATAGGCTGCCTTCTCCCCAAAACTCTGCAGCTAAGCATGTTCAGCTGCTCTCAGAGAAGGAATGTCTCCCATTCCCCCCAGAGGCTACTCCTAATCCATCTGGAATAAGCATGAAACAGTACAGACTGCTTTTTCTGTTGCCCCGCTAAGAGTCTTCGAAAGAAGTATGGTGTATATGGACAAAATGACTCCTTGCAAGTGCAGAAAAGATGAAGTGTTTCGCATATTGAACAGTGAATTTCTAAACTTGCATTTTGAGCTGCTGTAGATGTCTAGGCATGTGTAAAATATTTGTGTACATAATCTTAAAATTAGTATGCTTTGATGCCACTAGCATCAAATAGAGCTTAAGGATCAAATGCTTGAAGGTGAACCCAATTCATGTCATAAAAGAGGAATATGATCCAAGTGGTCCTTGCATTTTGCGGTGATGCTATTCTAACACAGCATGTAACTGCTGGTTTACAGGGAGTGAACAGGAAGTATGTTGTGCCTCTACATAATTAAGTAATAATACATGTCCTGATGTTCCTTAATGGTCTTGATTATATTCTCTGAGTGAACTGGAGCTGGAGAGAAAGTCAGGTTTTTATCACAGACTAAGTTCTGAATTTGGGCACTAGAGAGTGCAAGAATATAGTATTTCTTATACTATTTTTAGCCTGCTTTCCTGAGGAAATGTACTTTATGAGATTGTACTGTTTATTTGTCTGTCACTGTTCTGTCTCCCTACTTTTATAATCAAATAATTGGTGGATTGTTTTTTTAATGAAATTTGGAAATAAGCAGTTAGAATAGGAAGCATATTAGTGCTATCACTTAAGAAAAAGTCAGTGGATGTGATACTGGAATAGGCATGGAGTAGCTGCTGGTGACCCACCCTGTAATACTGTCTCGACATATATGGAGGGAGCTTGAGTTCCTATAGAAAAGGAAGCCTAGGAGAGGGATCTAACAGGAAAAAATTGTACATGTGCACACATACGCAAATATTTTGTAAGAAGACAGGCCTTTTAAAACTGGCAAAATTTTACTTTGTGTAGGACCTTACTCAGGGCAGCTGTGTTTCAGGAATGTTTTTCAAGTTGATCCATGTGTGTATATTGTTTCTTTAGCACATTAGCACATTTCTGGGAACTGGAGAGATGGAAGTTCCAGGTATTATTTCTCTCTCAATTTCCTGAGATACTGTACATGTACGCTCTGACCTTGTCTGCTCAAGCAGTGTTTTCCTCTGCTTTGACTGGAAATCTAAGCTGTATTCACAGTTCTCACAGCTGATTCTGCGGCATGCAGAAAATGCCCGACAGCTCTCAGCCCACACATCCAATAACAACTGGTTCCTTCCTCTTCCTGGGGAAGAGTAACATCCTCTGAGAAGAAGTGTCCCCTGAGGAATGCAGGAACAGCAGCAAGCCTTTCACACAGGAAATTACTACTATGGCACTTGTAGAAAAGTGTTTCTGTCACTTGGATTGTCAGTCTGTAATGAGCTTCCTGCTGACCTAGATGATGATTTACTACTGATCTAAATGCCATTTGTGAGTCATTTCGCTTAATGGAAGCTAATGGAGTTATCATTCAGTGCTTCTGTTACCCTGTAAGCACCTAGTGTAACTTTTTTAATGCAGTAGGACGAATAAAGTTTTCAACTTCTTAGTATTCACAGGACTTTAATAATTCTGAGATTGCACATTTTGTGGGACTAAAAGGCAAGGGAATGCAAAGTTTAGCTTGTAATGTGTGTCTCTTAGAGAAGGCTGCAAGATTTTGTTTAAGTTGCATAATAAAGCTGAGCTACAGATTAAGTATGTCAGAAAACAAGATTGTAAAGCTAAAATACTGTCCTTGAATTACTCTTTGTTCTTAAATACAACTGGAGTATAAGTTTAGCACAGCATGCTTGCAACTGTGTGGTAGAAACTTGACTGAAATGTATATATATTATGACTGAACTTCACTGAAATTTATGTATAATTAATTTTTATATACTTGAATGAAATTTATTTATATATAAAACCCATATGTTATTCAAAATTATTAAAGCAAGTTTGTTATAAAAGCAAACACTTGAATACTGCTTCAATATTTTATTTTTTCCTGATTTTTTCCTAGTGCTTAAACAAGTGCTAGCAAATTCTATTTATCTCTTAGATTAGAGTGATATCTAAACCCAGAGGATGCTTTCTGCCTAAGAGCTTGTTTGAGTGTTTTCCAAATATATTAGTTGTTCCAACACAACACATCTCTCTTTGAAGCCATGCTGCATTACTGTCGAGTTTGCAGTTAGAGATGTAGTTACTTGCTTAATGTGAGATAATGGAAACACTGAGTCACATCCAAAGATTACATAGGTTGCTTAAAACAAGACTGAAAAAATGAGACTTTTCAAATAAAATTCAGCCACTAAGGAAAAAAGATTTTCTTCAGCAGATAGGTGTTTGATGAAGAAAAACATCTTGGCTTGTATCTTCCGCCAAAACAGTGTGGGGGTTAGAAATTAGGTAGAACAATGCTAAAGGATGATTTCACAGTCATTTCAACTTAATGGCTGTTTTTATCTGGTTAATTTCATCCACGTCAATTCCCTGATCTGTTCAGCTGTCCAAACACTAATAGGACCACAAAGGAAATAATGAGAAAAAAATTATTTAGAGATGAAGGAGTAGATCAGAGCTGGCTGTAACCTAACTGTATTGACTGATGTCTGTGGAGCCATGTATCCAGCGTGATTGTGCTGCAGTACAAACAGGTGTGTTACATGCATGCAACAGCTGAATATCTTTCTTAAGTTGTAATGGAAAAAAGTAGGAGGAAAGGAGGTGGTAGTAATGGTTTCCTTTTGTTCAGGAAGTACATATGTTGGATTCAGTTATTTTTTTTTCAGCCTCAGAGGATTCAGATTTTTTTTTTGCCTGCATGGCTGTAATGTAAACAGCAGGTAACTGAAACTGAATGGAGGCAGCTTCATCCTTTTTGCTTGAATTTGAAGCATTGTAAAGTAAAAGCTGAGAGTATATGAAGTCAGAGGGAAGCAAGTGGGAAAGGGTCTGTGGTTAGTGATTTTGGAAGAGGAATGCTGGATTCTGTTGCATTTTGCAACAAAAAATATTTGGGGGAAAAAAATGAGTAGTTCTGTGGGTGACAGCATCAGTGGAGGTATGTGGCATTACTGCTCTGAAGAGTTGGTTGGTTTAATTTGGGCTTGTTCTTTTTTTCTCTGTATCCCCTGACATATGGTACTCTGGCTGTTGCAGTTTGGGTTGGTTGAAGGAGGGAGGTGGGGAGGGGAGAGATGCTGTCCTCTGGCATGTTCTTACTGCATAGATATTTCCTGTACGCCAAAGTGTGAGTTCCACTCTGCATGTTAGATCCTGAAGTGAAGGCATTGCATTGCAACTCTGAGTTAAATACTGCAGTATTTTTATTGTAAAGGAAGACTCCTTACTTGCAACAGCGATTTAAAAGGATTGCTTTATCCTTAAGCTGTTCTTAGATTAACCAGTATCAAGTGTTCCTCACTGAAAAGGTTACTCTTCCAAGATGTTTCTTTCTTCCTTATGTCTCTTGGGAAAGGAATTCCATGTCCATACTTCCAAATTTTTCTAGTGTACTGAAATAGTACAATACTATTTCCTTAGCAGTTTCAGTTAGTTGCATGTAAGATACTGTAATTCTTCACTCAGTAACCTTATCATAAAGGTTTATCATGTGTCATTGTAGATCTTTTCAACACCTCTGCTTTCTGTAGTGTATTACTCTAGTGTATTCTTCTCTGATGCCTTGCATGTGTACATAAAGTTGCATTTTGACAGTTGAATGAAATCAGAATGCCAAGTCACCCTGATGTTTTAGTAGTTTACAGGATGACTTTTTTGTGACATGTAAACTTGATTTTCCAGATAGCTAGTTATGGTTTTTTATGGGACTAAAACAAGAGCAGATTTCAATGGAGTCACTAAAACCAGTATAATTCTGCAGTGTCTTTCTGATTTAACTGTTTTTGAAGAAACACTAGCAAGATAATTGAGTTCATGATGCATTACAACCTAAAATGCATTAATAAAATTGTAGCATGTATATTATGGATATAAAAAAAAAAAAGGATTATTTTTATCAGTAACAGTTTGACTAAATATTTCATTAGAGAGTTTGAAAAACCATTTCTTTTTTGTCCCCTCAAACTGTATTGACGTTTAGCCTTAAATATTTGCTCTATATGTCCTAGGTTAACTTTTTAATTGTTTTTTTGGCTTTTTCCTGGCACAGTTCTCATGCTGACTGTGACCTGTGACCACACAATTCTCCCGTTTATCCTTTGTGATTACTGATAGAATTTCAGCTTCCCCACACTCCTGCTATTTTCTCCATTATTGCAGGATATATTAAAAATCAGTATCATTATTATCTGACTTGTGTAGTTGTTCCCAAACCAATAGTCATTTTTGCTGTGGTCGGAGTAGAAAGTATTTTGCCAGAAATACAATTACAATATTTATTATCTCCTGAAATGGAAGATAAAAATCCCCCATTAAACACATAAAAATATGCATAATGCTTTAACATCTCTAGCTAATAACTAGGCTGTTGCTGGGGCTTCTTCTGTTTCTGATACTTTTAAAATACGAATAAACCTTGAGTTACAGAAATTATTTCTCAAGAATGAAACAGGCCTTTCAGACCACTCCAAAGTTAACATTTCTTGGATATTTGTATGTAATTTTCAAATTTCTCAGTTTCTGTTGTTCCCTAATTTGATTCTATCACAGTAAATTGTAAACCTCAACTGACTTAAGTGCAAAGTTGTTCTGGTGCTACCAAAGCATTTTTTTTACAATCCCACCTCTGAACAAAGCAGGACTGAATATTATTTTTACCTTGATAAATGGGATAGCTTATCCAAACCTTCTGAATGTTTACTAATGCTGAACACTGAAATAGCTCAGGATGGACTTTTGCTACTTTCTCCAGGTATTTTGTGAAATCTAATAAAAGCACATAAATTTAACTTTTCAATCAAAATTTTGAAGCTTCATTTTATCCTTATGGGAGTATTTTTGTGGCGCTATTGTTAAAATGTTTGAAGTTCTTTTGAAACCTTCACCATCCACTATAGGTGTAGCATTTAATTAACAAAAACCTTGCTAAAATGCTCAAGAATCATATTTCTTCTATTACATAGTAAAATATATTTTTCAAGGCTATGGTCAGAGGATCTCAGTTCCAAGCTGTGAAATATTGGACTTCTTTTTTCTTTTGCAGATAGTAGTATCTGTCTCTTTGGCAAAGTGTTCAAGCAGTTGTGCTGGCCCTGTTGGATTTAACTTTGGACTCTGCTATGCTGAATTGTTAACTTAATTTCAAATGCTTTTAACTCTTTGATATTTTCCTGTAAGTAATTTGTATTAGAGGAGATTTGACACTTGCTTCTATGGAGTAAACAAACTCCATGGTATTGTCAATAGCCACCTGGTCAAGTGGTATAGCCACCTGTGGTTACTGCTGCTCTGAAAGGAAATCAAAGCTGCCAGATCTCAGCTAGGAAGAGATTTCTCTGTGAAATCTTTGTGTGGACATCCTGCCCCCATAGCATCCCCTAACAGGAAGCAATTTAGGTTTGTCTGTGCAACAAAGTTTTGTTATGACACAAGTTATGTTGATATGATGTAGCAAAATAAGAAAATTTGTACCAGAGCACTGAAACTTACCCTGACAAAAACCATTTATACAGATGCAGCTGTGCTGGCAGAAAGGAGTTTCTTTTAGCTTTGCATATAACTTTGAAAGTAAATTGTGTGTAGATATGCATGTAAGTATATAGTTTTGTAGGGGCTGGCAAACAGCCCCCATGTGCTCCTGCAGCAGGGGGCCCTGCTACAGTGCCAGGGCATGGAGGGAGGCTCTGCAGCACAGGCAGCTCTGCCCTGTGCCAGCCTCCTGCTCTTGAGGAGCACCAGACCCCTGGCTGTAGCCCAGGGACTGCAGCCCTTCTTGGCTTTCTGCAGGGCTGAGGAAAACATTATTCACAGCCTTCAGTTCTTGTTCTGGCAGAGCCTGTCTATTCTGGATTTTTTGTCTATTCAGTAATTTTTTGTTCATTCTTATTGAGAAGTGGAGTTTAAGACAGAATTGTGTTCCTTTAGTTCTTCTCATTTACATACAGTGTAGGTTGTTCAAGATTAGTTTTGCCCCAGCAGGTTAAGTATGAAAGCCTTATCTAGGAAAATGCAATTGCATGTTGTAAAGTATATTCTTTTGTTTTATTTTTTTCTCAGGAGTAAACATGGCTTCAAGAACAAGAAATTCCTCTGGGTTTGTTGATCAACCTCTTTTCATTGTAAATTCATGTTGAATATGGATATACTAGGTGACTTTAAATGAGATAGAGGAAGTGCTGTCCTTTATATATAATTTAAGACTCTGTACAACAAAGTCACTGCTACCAGGTATTGTTTCTTTGTAAAGTTCAGTTAGACTTTTCTAGCTAGGTATTGGTCTAAAGGCTTTAATTCAGTTTTTTTAGGTAGGGGAAAGAGGACAGAAAGGAGTCATGAGCAGGCAAGCCAGAAGAATGGTTGTCATGTTTCTGATTAAGTATGTTTCTGGTGAGGATGCTCTACTCTCACTCACACCCTGCCTCCTTCCTCCCATGTGCTTGATGCCCTCTGTGAACCCCCACAATCTGCTATTTGAAGTATAGGGAGTTTGCCCACATGCTAGGAAAGTCCCAGGGTTTTTATACCTTTGTTTTTATTCATTAACATTTGTAATATCAAAAATAGCAGAATGTTCTATTTATATTGGTAAAAAGGAGGCTTTGTCCACATAGAATTATTAATTTTCTATTGTTACTTCCTTCTAGTAAGCATTCCATTATATTTCCAGTTTCTGTTGCAAGTATTCCTCCTGCCCTCCTTTAGCTTTTCTCTGCCCTGGAATGGATAAGAAGTTCAAGCAGAGTCTGCCATACAATTTTTATTAGGACTCTATGCAGGTGAAAAGAATCCATAGCGGAAACCTTTTTTCAATTTCAGCCATAAGGTGTCCCCTTGGGTATGCACGCAAGCGGTCCAAAGTCATTTGCCTAAATTAAACTTGGCTACTTTATTTCATAATTGTGAATAGTAGGAAATAGTGTCATGTTATTTCTCCCTAGTTTTGCAAAGCTTCTTGCTGAAGATATGTTGGAGGTAATTTATTACCTTTCTTTGCCCTTCTTCTACAGGGTACATTTTTATATGTTGGTGCCTGTGGTACAAGTGTTTTTATAGCTTATGAAAGTGTTTGAGTATAGTCTTCCTGAACTGTTACATTAGAATTGACTTCCTGACAGGGGATTCTCACCTTTGGAAATTGAACCTCCAGTGATTTCTGCCTGGTTTGTTTTGGATGTTTATGATATGCTTTGGGGTTTTTTTTTTGGTTGTTTTGTTGGGGGCTTTGTTTGTTTGTTTGTTGTTTTGTGGGGTTTTTTGTTCAGTTGGTTTTTAATTATCAATTCCTAACTTTTCATCAGTATTGCTTGTTTTTGGGGGGGAAATCCTTAGCTTTTTCTAAAAGTTTAAACTGATACAGACTGCACAGGGTACTATTAATATTAGAAATTAACATCAATGAGCAAATTAGAAAGAAAAAAATCACCTGGTTTTAAGTAAAGTTTATTACTGATGATCTGAGTATTTCAGGAATATTTATTTATTTCTAACTGGATGCACTAAATATTTGTGGACCTCTAAGAGGTTTTTATTAGGAAAATAGAAATAATTTTTAAGCTTTTTTTTGAGAAAACAAGGGTTATTGTATGTTCATTTTCAGTGCTTTCTTGAATGGATGGAATACAGAGAAAATATTTTTGTTCTCTACTAGATTCTGTATATGTCGAATCATAAAATACTGAGTGCATTGGATGTACTGTTTTACAGGGTTTTCTCAAACCAGAAGCAGCACTCTGGGAAAAAGATGACATAAGAAAACTATGTAGTCAGTTTCTCATTATGTGTGTGAAAGGTTGCTTGTAAACTGTGATGTAATTTCTTTGCCTAGACCTTTCAGGATATCTTGAGATGTGCCTATGGACAGGGGAGTTTATTATTTTATGCCATCACAGGAATACTAAATTCAGTATGGCTGTCATCCTGATAAAAATAAAAAATCTAATTAATCAGACCATAGCTGTAAGTGCATCAGGATTTCAGTTAATTTTGTACAGATAATTAAATAAAAAACTCCACCAAAGTAAACTATGAGTTTTCATTGCTTTGTACTGGCCTTCTGGCCTCTATAAACTCAGTTAGCTTCAGGCTGAATTTGCTATTTTCAAGACTTAAAGTGTTATGCTCTTCCATCTAAGGTGGAAGTGCCTGTTTTGCTAAAGAATACAGTCTGATAGTTTGGCCTGTTTTATTGGCTGTGAGTTTGTAACCTGGTACCACTGCTTATGATCAGGCTCTAAACTGAAGGGTGTGCTACCTTCAGTGGTCCTTGAGGTGTTTCCATGTCAGACTGGATGTGATGCACCTCTGTTAAGTGCACTTTAATTTTTTTTATTTCAGCTTGGGCATTTTTTTAAAAGCTGGAGAAGGCTCTGATGTGTAAGATGACATAAAAGACTTTGACTGAAGTGTGAGAGCCTGTGTTACAAGTTCTGAAAGTGGACTGCTCAAGCTAGAAATACTTAGTAGAACTTTGCTCTGGATGCACCACATAGTTTACCTGTATTTTACTGCTTGAATGCAAAACTTGATTAAAATTTGCAAATAAATGATTCCAGAGATACCTCATCAGATGACATGGGGCAGCAAGCCACAGTTGGCACATGGCAAGTTGTTGCTGTGCTGATTCATGTGCGTGCAAGAGGAGAGGAAATGAAGAGTGCTGTCATCAGCTGAAACTAGAGGGAAGTTTTCTTCAGTAGGAGCTGATAAAACAGGTTGTGGTTTAACATACTCAGTGTTCGACTAATAGATCAGAGACCTGTTTTATGTGGATCACTCATTGACTGAAAAAAATTATTTCAAAGGAGTAGAAATGATCTGTGAGTAATTATATCCTACAAAAAACTCAACCCCCCAAAAAACCAACAACAACAAGAAGAACAAAAAACCCCAAAAAACAAAAAAACCCACCATGAAAACCCAAAAAGCAAAACAAAAAAATCCACAAAAAACCAACTCTTGAGTGGTTAAATTTAGCATTTCCACAGTGAACCGTTTTTATATGAGGGTAGGTTCACAAGATGAGGAAAAAGTAGTGATAGTGATAGTACTGTTTCTCCCTAAAATTTCCCATGATTTCAAATAACAAGACATGGGAATTCAACATCTGGTAAGGTGGAGCACTACTCTGTTATGCCTTTGCTCTTTGATCTGTTTGAGCTTAATGCCCTTCTAATGACTAATTATTTGTAGTTGTTTTAATCACAGTATCAGAAATATTTTACTATCAGTAGGCAAATGTACCATGTGTTCAAAATTTAAAGGTTTATTTTTAAAAAGCAGACCATGCCAATTTTTGTGATTCATTAGGAAGCTTACCAATGTCACTTTTTTTATAAGCCCATCTTAATTATAAGATGTCTAAGATATGCTTTTAGAAACTCTGGTCTGTAGTTTCCAAATTTGGAGCTCATAGAGCGTGGAAGCCTGTTGATAGGCGATTGTGTGAGAGAGACTTGTATTTTTTCTTTTCTTCTTATTTCCCTTGAGGGATTTTTTTTTTTTTTAATTTCTATAAATAAAACTGCTCAGGCATCCTTATATATGGGTGCATTTTGCTCGGATTCTATTCTTAACAGTTACGAGGCGAAGGGAGACTGGGATGCAGTGTTTGTGTCTTTGTGCTGTGTGAATGTTTCATGGGAAAATGTTTGGGAACAGGCAGAGGTGATAAGGTTATGTGTAAGGATTTTTCACAAATTAATCAAGTACCACCCACAGCGTTTTGGCTATTTTGCTTGACAGAAAACAAAGATGAGCAATTATGGTTTGCTGTTTGTGACATCATTTTATAAGCTAAATTTAATTTTATGCTGAACATCCGCTGGTAATGTCATGGTAATAACTTCCTATTGATTAATTAAATCTGTTCCTTCTCCTCCTTATTTGTAACTTGCATGAAGTTGCCCAAATGTGAGTTTATGCTATTACTAATGGTCTGTGAATGGAAACACTGTACACATTTTAATTTTCTTCTTTGCTTTGCTCAGAAGTAACTCATCAGAGCTATAACTTATTTTGAGAGAATAAATTTTAATATGGCAATCTTAAAATTAAAGTAATTTTAAGATTGCCATATTAAAATTTATTCTCTCAAAATAAGCTATAGCTCTGATGAGTCTCCAAATAGTTTGGGTTTTTTTTTTAAATGTGAGACATTTTTGCTACGTTGTTGGTGACATACGGAATTGTTGTTTATGAATTGGTAGCATTTCAAGTACTTTAGAAAGGGGCTAATTTGAAGGAAAGACGACATTTAATTCTTGAAACTTTTCATTTGAAATAGACTTTGAGTAGAAAGACTTTCTTTAAAAGGAAGTTCATTTAAAGCAAAATGTTGTGCTGAATAAAATTATTGGAAATGAACTAACTGGTACCCGAAAGTAAAGGAAATCTTTTGAGACTAGTGTCACTCCTTTACAGCGAGGTTTTGGCATTTGAGTGTTATGTTAGATTTAAGCCATTTTGGACCCTTTGCTGAGCTGGAGGAGATTGTAAAGT
Organism: Euphonia xanthogaster; assembly: GCA_034509185.1. Lineage (NCBI taxonomy): Eukaryota > Metazoa > Chordata > Aves > Passeriformes > Fringillidae > Euphonia > Euphonia xanthogaster. The sequence continues at coordinate 41,449,916 of JAYDZK010000056.1, read as the reverse complement.
TAGGTATTAGGAAAGGTTAGAATATAAAGCAGATAACCTTGAAATTATGCCAACGTATTTGATGTCTGACAGTGTTTAAAAAAGTCTTTACAAATTTCCAGAATATGATAAAAATAACCATTTTGGACACAAGTTAGATAAGTTGAAAATTTGAAATGGTCTTTTTTCATTTCTCTTATAAATTTTGAAAGCTCAGTTATTTGCTTATCTTGTTTGAGTTCCGACAAACATCAAGGTCTTTACCCTCTGTAAATGCTTATATGTTTTGTTGTGCTTCTAAGTCTTTGAAGATGTAACAGAAAAATCTCAATTTGCTGCTTAACCCAGTAAATGATAAGTAAATTATAAAATATAAAACTATATTTTCCATTACTCTGACGTGCAATGCTGGTGGCAGTTTACTGAGATACAAAACATTCTTTCAGGTCTATTTTTCTGGTATATTGAAGTTTGGATCAATTTTGCTGTAGGAAAAAAGTGGTGAGACTTTTAGTAGCTTAGTATTTGCTCTCTTTACTGAATTGATGGCTTTCCTCCTTGGGTTAAAATAATCTCTCTTACTTCAGACCTTAACTGACAATGCTATGATAAAAGAAATAAGTGGAAGTGATGTCAGTGAATACCATGGTACTATCAAACCTTGAGAAGGGTTCCCTCTGGCTTCGTAGCATTGTCAGTTAAGGTCTGAAGTGCATGCCTGGGTATGTGCCCCTGTCTCTACTAACATCATGCTCTGCACTTCTTGGGTTCTTGCCTGGGGGGCTTGAGACCTGTCCTTGCAGAATGTAGCTGCACAATGGAACTTTTAACCCAGAGAGGCTTGTAAGACTTCCTTTTTTGCTCTCTTACCTCACCACAGTCTCTGCTTTCAGCTGTTTCCCACCACACAGGACTGTGCAGGATGGCATTGAATAACAGGAATGTTATTGTGGATAATGCAGCAGTATAAGTTCACAATAATATTGATATGATTTAGTATTACTTAAATTTAAAATAGTTACATTGTCATCATGGCAGTATTTAATCCATCAGTCTCTGATCCTATGTGGTCTAAAGGCAGGGTCAACAACATGTAATTCATTCTTGACAGAAACTCATCAACATACCTAGGTGATCTTGTAAAAGTCTGCTAATAATTCTGCCTAGCAACTTACATTCTACAAGAATATTTTAGACACTTAGGAGATTTTTTTAATATTTGACAATGACAATGATTTTAATACCCTCTATTTTGAAAATCTGTTCAGCCTTACAACATAAATAGATTTTGGGCACATTATAAATATTGTGTATTTTAAATACATAAGGTGAGTCTAAAATTTTCCCTTTGCATAGCTAATGGATATTTTCATGGGCTGTCAATAAATTCCAGAGAAATAGTTTAATTGGAACCATTATAAAGGTTTATTTTGTAAATGTAGATATATCAAATGTAATTAGAAATAGTAAAACTTAACTACACAACTTATTTTAGTGTATAAGTAAACTAAAGTAGTCTGAAGATACAAGATGTTTTCAAAGAAGTCTTAATAAATCATTAATTATTCAGGTAAAGTTGTTGTGAAGGACTTTCTAATGAATTAGTGATGATTTAACCTTTCCTGACTCAAAAATACCATTAAGAACTTCAAGGCATCGATAAAACCAAATTGGTGGGGAAGATCATGCTCTTTCACTTAGCCTGAAGCAAAGTTTACACATCAAAGTTTTTTTTCTCAACGTTGCATTGTGTGGATCTTCTCTGTTGTTTCCTTCTCCCATTTTCTGAAGGAATCAATTTTTCAAAAAGTACCATCACTGAACAAACAACTGAAAACTGTTTTTTTTTTTAAAGCTGAAATAAGAGGTTAGTTCATACTAAACAAAGGTTTCATACCATGAAGTTGAAAGAAGCGCTTGTGGTTGTCTAGTCACATATGGATTTTTCATCTGTATTGCTACTCTGAGTGAATTTCTTTGTCAACCAGAGCTATCTTTTTGAAGAAAGTGTCCCTCATTAATTGTATTTATTCAAGTTTTAATTCAAGCCCTAGTGGTACAGCACATAGCTCTTCAATCATATGTACCTGAAACATGTACCTAAAGACTGCTAAGATTTCCCTTATTGCCTCATCCATCACACCTCAAATTCTCTCTTAGGTCAGAACAAATTGAAGTGTTATGAATTGGACCTGGTACAAAAAGCAAATCTGAGTGTCCTTGTGTGTAGGCATATATATATCTGTGTAGAATTTTTTTTTTAATTAAAAGCCTGACTTTTGGCTGTCCTGTCTATCTTATGATGTGGTTCCACTTAAGTGAAGACAAAGGCAGCTGAATCTTCAAATGATGTTTCTGTATTCAAGGGTCTTGACAAAAGTGAAGAACTGCCCTCTGCTTCCTCAGCAAGAAGTTCAAAAAGGAAGGCAGAGAATGAGAGTGGGTCAGCTGTGCTTAGTGTGGGACAGCACAGAGGCCTCTCCTGCTCCGTGGACTGTGCTTTGGACCACATTGTGGGGCAGCTGGAGATGTTAACTCTAGTAAGTATGCAATAACAGGTGACGCTTGCAGTGCAAAATGACAGTGCTATCAAAGGGCAACAGTAGCCTGGAGTCATGTTCATAAATCAGAACATTAAAGACTGTGGGGTTATGCTGAATAGCTGTATAGTCAAGTGACTGTTTTCGTGTTTTCCTTTCAGAAAATATTGATTGTATGTATTGTGTTTGCCAAAGTGAAAGCTTCCTGGTACATAATCATAAAGATTGTTGCTGTATTTTAACTCTGGCTGAAGAGAATCGCTGTTTTTCAGTAGTGAGATCTGGGTAGTTTTGTCAGAAGCCAGTTGGTTAGCAGACATTCCAGCTGGAACAATCATGCACTAGCAGGGGATGAACAAAGTAAATTGGCAATGTACCATTAAATCCTTTCCCAACTTAGTGTGTGAGGCGTTGGCTTAGGTAGGAATCCGAGCAGTGCAGTAAGTCCTTGTGCCAATGAAATTGCACAAATACTTGGTCTCAGTGACTCTGTCACTTTTTTGCAAATGCTCAATACATCTTTTTACTCCAGATTTACCTTATGTTTTCAGATACTTCTTTGTAGTCTGTAATATATTTACATTAAATCACTTCAAAATGGAGCAGCTAACGGTTTTCTTTCTGTGTTCTTTTGCAATATATATGTTAAGTAGGAAGAAACAGGTTTTGGTAAGTATGGAGTCAAGTCAGGATTTAGTAGTTCTTTTTGTAGTAAGTTGTAAAAGAAACTGCCAGCCTGGATCCAAAAACCTACTTCTTCTGCTGAAGATAATATCATGGAGAATAAATGCCTTTTAATAGTATATTTTTTTTCTCACTTCATTTTCTTGGGGTTGCCTTAAAAATTTCTTTTAGTTTTTTGAAAGATATCATTTTTGGTCACAGTGATGGCTGTTTTTCTATTGGAATATGGATGCAACTTTCACATAGTATTTCAGAGTACTTTACATTATACAGGTATTTCTCTTTCTCAGGGAAAATGTTTTGTGAAAACAAAAGCCTTTAGACAATCTCCATGGAGGCAAAGCCATAATTTTTAAATACAGTTATAAATCGTGGAATAGCTAAGGAGAAGCCATCTTACAGTATTTTTTCCTGTTGAGTTAAAATTACTTTTCTTATGTTGCACACTTTTATGATACTGTGTGAATAGTATAAACCCAATTGAAATTATTCTCTTCTTCACGCAGACCATTTCAATCCTGGAACAACGTCTTACTTGTACAGAAGATAAATTGAAAGAATGCATAAAAGATCAGCAAAAAATGTTACTTAGGGGAAAACAGAACTAATAAAATATGAAAATGAACTATGTTGATGAGTATGTTTCATAAAATCACAAGGATATTTCTTCACTGGATTTTGCTATAAGCAGAAACATCAAATCAAAGTAATAAAAATGGAAGAAATTAAAAAAAAAATTCAAACATTGGTAGCAAGCAGATATTCTGGTTATCTATTCAATGAAGTGTAACCCAATCAAAACTAGTACTTTATAAATCATTTCCATTGAACATTCCAGAACTCTTATTTCAACCTAACAAGATCTTTGAATATAACTAAGCCACTAACTATGCATTTTTAGGTGGCTGGCAGTTATTGTGCAGGTTACCACTGTGCAGGTTTTTAAACTCAGTCAACAATTGTGAAATCAATGTTCTTTTTGCTAAGACAACATTACTTAAACACCTAAATAAAGTAAGACATAATACAAAAATGCCAGAGGTGTTCTTTGTCCCTTACATATTCTCAAGTGTTTTACCAAAAAGTAGTGTGCTATTCTATATCTTTTAAACATTTTAGTAATGATTGCAAGAAGATGTAGTGTGAAAACTTTTAGCTACAAATACAGAAATTAAGTCACTTAAACTTTGAAGCTATAATTGCATCTATGTGAATCCAGCTGCAAAACATGAGTTTTGATGTACTTGAACACTTCTGCTTATCGTGTCCTCATCAAAATTCATATTTCATATTTGCAAAAACAAAAATCAGCTTTATACTTCTGAAGAATATGTTTGAACCAAACACAAAAATATGCAAAATCTAGGTCATAAATACAAAAGATTCTTATCCTATAAGAATGTCCACGTGTGCTCAAGCTTTGCATGCTGTGAATGTACCTGATCAAGTAATGCATTGTGAATGCAGACATAAGTCAGGAAAAACTTTGCAGTGTATGATGATTTGGGTTTTATTTTTAATAAAAATGCAATTCTTAGATAATGATTTTGGGTCTTATTTTTTAATGGAAAATATTTATTTTCTTTGTCTGTTATTTTTTTTAATGGCAGTTGCAGAACACCTGTGGTAAATCTGCAGTCAAAACTAGGTAATCATGCGTTTCTGTAAGTTTACGTGTATGCTGAAAAATAGGACACTTGAAATGGGGAAGCACTTTAATCCAATTCTGCAACTGACTGTATATAGATAAAGCCCATTTCCCAGGCTGAACCTCATTAACATCAGCAGAGTTCAACTTTAGTAGACAAGCTCACTGTGTAAATATGACTGCAGCTCAGACCACAGAAATGTGCTGTCAATTTTTCTTGTGTAACTTATTTTCTCTCTCAGCAACCATCTTCAGATAGCCAAACATCACTTCACTTCCTTTGTTAACTGATTTTTACCAGTAGATACTCCATATTTGCAACTCAGTCTTGAGCTCTGCTGGTTATGGCAAAGAAGCAGCCTCTTATAAAATTTTTGGATGCAACTGTTTCTAGGCAGCATCCTAACCACAGATTTTTTGTCAAAGAATGGTCATATGTATTCCAGCCTGGCCTTTGATTATGCAATTGTTTATACTACTATATAACACAAAGTTATGTAAATGCTGTCTTTTGGATGAAATGTACTTCACTTTATGAATTTGAAAATACTCTTGTGGTTTTTGCCTTTGCTTGTCTCCATTAGAAGACACAAAACCAAAACAAAAACAAGCTATTAAAATTTTTGCTTATTTCTTGTTTTCTCTTGATGGACTATTTATATATATATGTCTTAAATCTGCAGATTTTTATTTTTAAGTTTTTTTCAGGATTATTTATCAATAAGATTTGGATATTTCTTTTACTTCCATATTTTTAAATAAAATCTCTGCTGAAAATTTTCCTTCTGCCTGAGCTCCTGTCACGAACCCCTCTACCTTTTCAGTACCTATTATCTGGAGCATTTACTATGTAATCCAGTTTATTCCTCTGTTGTTTGTGCATCTGGTGACCAGCATAACATTCCCAAATTAAGACATGTTATTGTCATTCTGTCAGGTGGTCTGTTGATACCAAAACTCAACATGATGACACTTGGGAGGATGTCTGGTCATGGTTGGTTGAAAACAGGATGGATGTATTTTCCTCAAGCTGTGATGGCTTTCCTAAAACACAGTCACAACCATCTAACATGATGTTTCTTTTCAAAAAGCATTGATGTGGGCTAGTTATCTTATTCTCTTCATCCATGTAATTTCTAATAGAGTTTTGGGACAGAAATACTTCCTTTAAAAGCACCTGCCAAGGCTGTTAAACTCTGTTATATTAAGCACATTTACTCTAGGGTTTGTACTCTGTCAAGTAACTGGTGACTTGACTAATTTGAATTATAAAACTAGAGGAAAATGACTGCTGTTTAGTCTTAGTTGTGCTTTTGCACTATGTAAAAAAAAAATTGCATGGATCTTTAAATTTCGAGAATTATATTTGTATTGGAGACTGCATTGAAGTACTGATAGACCAAACTTGTTCTAAACAAGCTGAACAATGTACCTGATGCAGTACAGTTTCCCTTGGGCTAAATTATCCCTCTGATACTAAATATAAATAGGCCCCCCTGCTGGAGAAAGACTGCTTCCAGCTTTCAGGCCTGCTACTGCAAAAATGGCCCAATTACTTATTAAAAAGAATGACGTGTAGTAGATCCCCAAGGTTTGCGTGTCGAGAGAGAGAAGGTGGTGGCAGCAATAGTTGTTGCTGGGAGACTGTCTCTGGAGAAACCCAACTTCGAATTCCTCAAGTGTCAGAGTGCTGTGCAGCAGCTCAGCAGCTCATTGCAATGTACTTCAGCAGACATTTCAAACTAAAAATGCTCTTCCTAATGGAAAGAAATGCCACCAATTTTTACTTCAGCATTCACTTTTTGATATTGATATATTTTTTATAAATTTAGGGTTTTGGCAAATCGGTTCCCAGAGGTGAATGCATCTGAACAATTCCCTTGTCTTTGGGGGATTGTTGTTTCTTGCTTTTACACATGTAAGATAATAATCAGTTTTTTCATTATCATCTTCATGGTCAGGAATCTAAATCTGTAGTTTTAAATTTTGATCATATAAATCTTTTAGCTGGAAAAATATTGGTAAAATAGGTTCTCATTGCCAGATCCATATAGAATGAGGGATTTGAAAAATACAAGTTACCTTTTTTTTAATGTCTCTTTAAATAAATAAATAGGCAATACTACTTTTAGGGTAAACTATGTTCTTTATTCTTCCTAGAAGTTTTTTTACAGTGTTGCTGAATTATTTTAATTGCCATATCACAGCACAAAATCACTCTTGATTTTTCTACTGAGTGACAGTGGCCGGGATGTGGCTATTTCCAGGGACATAACTTTATGTAACCTGTTACCTTGTAAGGCTTGTAAAAATCAGAAATTCTGTACTCATTGCCCCAAACAATTAATGAATATGTATGTTCACATTGGATCCAGGAACAGTATGTTTTTGTCAGAGTATCCCCTCAGGGACTTTTGCACGCTTCGGATGCATAATACAATTGAAGCTGTTTCTTTGTGAGAAAATAGGTTAATGACTTGCCAAAAGGCAGATGTTAATTGGAAAAAGTGCATACAAGTCCTTTTCTTTACAATGTATGTGGGTTGCATTTGTTAGGACTTGCATCCAAGAACAGGTGCAATTTCAATTGACTCAGCTAAGAGGATGTGCTGAGTGCACTCCTCACCAATTTCACCAGAAATTTTAAATCCAGCAGAAAAAGAGTTTCTAAAGTAGTGAGTGATAAGCTGCTTTTATTTTCTGCCATAGAGCATATTTATAACTTAATATTGTATCTACAATTGAGCATCTTAATAATATGAAAATCTTTGTTTATTGATATTGTCAAATTTTACTGGTGAGCACTGGTACCTTACATGAGACAAAATGTGTCCTCCTTTCTAAATTGTTTCTTTTTAAGACAGTCAGGAGTTCTAGACAAGGTACCACCAGTGTAATTGTAAATAAAACTTAAAGCAGAAAGATTGTCTTTTTCGCTAACACGTTTCCTGCCATGAAGCTACACAATCAGGTCAAGGTGTTTGTCTTACCTTGCTTCATTTTCCCACGGTTCAGAAGCAAAAGTTAATGAAGCACGTGGGAAAAAAACTATCTGGATGTGTCAAAAGAGCTGCTGTTGGATAGTTTAATAGTTCTGTTCAGGGGTCTCTGGGAATTTCTAGGCTACTCATACAAGTCCACTGCAACAGGAACTTTGGTTTGGATCCACATGCCTAGCCTAACCTGATCCTTCAAAAGTCTCAGGATGGCTGGATGTGAAATTCCTCTGCCTGGGGTGTATCAACAGTCTAAGCCAGTGCAGGAAAATCTAGTTCAAGATGGCCCATTGGCATTAATGAGGGTACTGATACTGCTGGTGGCTGGGGTTATATGATTTTCCCATGCCTGTAGCAAGGACCTGCTCAGTGCACTTGCAGAAGCAGGAATGGACTGAGAAGAAATATTGAGAGTCTCAATGCCATATAAATATAGAATTCTGCAGCTCTCAGTAGTAGTTAGGTTTGTAAGTCCATCTATGGCCTGTGTCCTTACAGACCTGGGTAAAAAAGAGGGATCTTATTTCTCTTCAGAGCCACTAAAGAGGAATCAATTGCCAAAAGAGAAAAAGGAAAGACAATCACTGACTGTCTTTTTCATCCATTTGTGCTTTGTAATGTAATGAGATAGTAGCTCTGTCCTGGGTTTTTATCTCCTCCTAATCCCTAGAGGAAATCCCTACTCCTTTTAGAGAGATAAAACCTTAGCTCACAGAAGGTAGCGAGAGCTGGGAGTCTCTATGCTAAAGGGTGTCACTAAACCCTCTTCTGGCCACAGTAGTGAAAGCCAAAGACCTGCAGTGCTTACTCCAGCACCTGCATTGAATCTCACTTCTCCCTTAAAATTCAGGAAAAAATTTATAACATTCATAAGCAAAGCATGTTTGGGTAAATCTGCAGTTTACTGGGACTTCATGAACAAGTGTCAGAGAAGCACAAGTCCGGGAAGGTCAAAGCTGTAAAATTCTATCTCTGATTTTTTCTAAGAAAGATTCAGGTGAGCCATATGCACAAAGTTCTGCTGCTTTGTGCTATCTTCATCTTGCACATCTCAGAAACATTTAAGATGAAATGGGCTTGGGTGATAAAAAGAACAGCAGCAATGCTTTCTCATGAGTGCATTGGTTGAACATTTTAAATTAATATTTTCATTTCATGCTACATGCTGGGACTGCAAGACCCGGAATATTTGCTAAGGCCTAAAAGGAGTAATTTGAAAGAGGAAGATGACATGGTTGGTGATGATTTCTGACAATGTCCAATTTCTGCTCTGACTACTTGGGGGTATTCTGTTAAACTTCAGTGATGCCACACCTAAAATTTGATTTTGGGAGCAAGAGCAGGGTTTAGCCCTTAGTCTAAGACTTGAAAATTCTTGTACTTCCCAAAAACAGCTCTCACTTCTAAGAAAATTATCTAAATGTGTTAAAATGCCATTAATTTTTCAGTTAAGCAGTGTCTAATCATGCAAAACATAGATTATATTTGATTGTATGTAACCATACTGAGCGATTTCAGCCTGCTCTGATGTTTCTCTGCAGCTTCATTGTTGAAACACTGTGAGCTTTTGTGCAGCTTCTGTGATCTGTTCAGCATAGACCTAGCCTATAAATAGCTGCATTATTGAAAGACTGTGAGAGAGGTTCATTAGAGAAGTTGTGAAAGTCTCCTTCTAGCCAGGGCTGATACAGTACCACTCCAAATTACCTAAGAGTTTCAGCATGTGGGTAGGACTAAGCACGAAGCTGGGCTTTTGGCCATGCAGCAGCAGCGATTCCCCCCTCGAGCATCCCCCTGTCAGCCTGGCTGCAGGCTCTCGCAAAGCACAGTGCACTTCTTGCTGGCTCTGGACACAGGGACGAAAGCACAGCATGTGGGAACTTGTGGTCACACCGATCTTGTCCCAAACCAGAGGCAGGACATAGCCAGGGCGTCTGCTGGGGGCCAGGGCTGCAGGACATCCTGCCGATGCACCTCCCCGCCAGCGCGGGCGCAGCCAGGGAGATTAGTCATCTTAAAATCACACGCAGGCAGAAGTGCTTTGCTGACTCAATAGGAAGTCACAGCCTGAAATCACATGATTGAATTTACATGCTGGAAATGTCTTAATCTTGTGCACTGTGTTCACATAACCAGGGGAAAAGAAAGAATGTTTGAATTGCAGCTGATGTCTGTTTCCTTTAAAGGTACACAAAAAAGAAATACAGCCACTTAACTAGAGCTTCTGGTTAGTTTAAAAGGGTACTTTGCTATTTATTTCACAGCTATCTGAATTAGAGCCTCCCAGATCTGGCTCTGGTTCTCAGGTAAATGAAGAGAATGTAGGACCAGGTCCCCAGTTTGTATGCAGACCTTTTCCTACACCTTTTGGGCTCTCCTTTGGAACAGATGCTAGACCAAGAGAGGCTTCCAGTATCACTCAAAACCATAAAAGAAGAAATAGGCCTCATCTTGTCTATTTTTATTTGAAGAAGAAAAATGCTGTCAATCATCCAGGTAGCCCAAGTTGTGTATATATTTTCTACATTCCTCTCTTTTCTCTAAATGCTCTAGGTAGTAATTTCAAAGTGAGACAGTTATGCCCTTGTTACATAATCTGTGTTTGGGGGAGAAGTTATCAATATTTTCCTATTTAATGGACTTGGTAGGAACAAGGAGAAATTAATAACTAACAACCTGTAATATCTGAAAAATGCTATTCAGAAAGGAAAGATGATGGATACAATAAAATTGCTTTATCTTCACCCAAAACTCACTGTTACTTCTGTGTTTTTGTACATTGTAGGGTAACAAAGCTGAGCTCTCAGCACTTGTGGAAGATCAGACTGAAATGTTCAAGAGCTCATTTTTAAGATTTGCTCCATATAAGGAGTCACTTACAAAACTATATATAATGTAGCCTGTTAACGTTAGCTATGACACACCCAGTTTCTTTCCTCTTCCTTATTTTTTTTTTTTTTCCTTTTTCTTTTTTTTTATGTAAGGAACGATTATGCCATCAGGAGCAGGGGCTGGGAGGTTTCTGTCAGCCCAGGTTTTTGTCAGAGAATGCAGATTTGTCATAAGCAAAATGTTTTGCAGAAGTGTCTCTGAATGCACTTCCAATGAAACACAGGGCAGGTTTCCATCGCAAGCCCACCTGACTTCCTGCCAGCTTGCTTGGCAGCTCTCCAGGCTCCACAGCTCCAGGATGGCTCTGGACTGAACCTGCCATTCTTCCTGACTTTTTTTACTTATTTTAGACTTTTTTTTTTTTTTTAATTGGAGGGGAAAGGTCTTGACAGAAATACACGTTGGATCTGCTTGGCTTTTTCTGATTGTCTTGAATTAGACATTTTGATAAGTAAGGACCTTGCATAGCTCAGTCCCATGTTTTATTATGTGGGAGACCCAGGGCACATTTTCCTCATTTCCTGAGAAGCTGCTCCAGTTAAACTGCCTTGGAAGAGAAATATTTTTCATATCACACTGCACTTCATTTCTGAGCATTTTCAGGCGACCTCCCAGTGCCAATATTATCTCTTCTATTTTCTAAAATGCCCACTTTCCTTGTGGTTTCTTCATGCTAGCAGTGCCCTTCAGCACTGTCTCCTTCACTCACTTCTTCCAAGCCAGTTTCTGGGACAGAGGCTGGCTATCTTCTGGTCACTCTGGCTGCTGGAATTGTGGATGTGATTGTTGTTTCTTGGGACACAGAGATATATTCTTGAGAGCCACCTCGGTGGCCAGCTGCTGGTGGTTTGTCTGCTGCTCCCTGATTTATCTGCTCCATCTTCCCTTGGAGCCAGAGATATTTCTCTGCACTTCAGTCTGAATCACCTGGGGGTGTCAGATGTTTCATTCCTTCTCTTTAATGTGGGTTTATCTGAGGACAGGGCCTTGTGCAGCATGTGTTGGGATCCCAGGGGCTCAATGGGCAAAGCAAGCTGTGGAAGGCAGATCTGCCTTTGTACTCCAAACTCTTAACCTCTAACAACATCCTATACCTGTTTTTTAACTTCAGTTCATAAGCATCAGTATGTTGATTGTGTCTGTGTACCTGGGTTACCTAGGCTTTGAAAAGCATTTGACTGAAGAGAAGCATTTGGTCAATATCAAGAAGATCTGGTGATTTAACCTCTGAAGTTGGCTTGGTCTTGGTGTTACCAAACAACAAAATCCAGCTGCAAGCATCATTTTAATATTGTCTTTAAGCATTGGAGTGTATAATTTTTTCCAGACCTCTTAGTTTTAGTTTCTCAATCAAATCAGACCCATTACATCCAAAAGTGGATTGCTCAACAGGCTGGCACGCCAACAAGATCAGCCTTGTATTGCTGGCAGAGCATGACCAGGAGCTATAGAAAAAATTGGGAAAGAAAGTTATGTGCTCCAGTGTAATTTTCTAGGCAATGTTGTAAGTCCTGCCAGACCTTGAAACTTCCAAGGATAAGAGGCTTCAAGTTTTCAGGGTGTGAGAGGAAGAGACAGTGCCAGCAGAGGCTGAATGCGGGCAGAGAGAGAGATAGGGAGAGGAAAAAGATGAACCCCATTCTGCTTAAATGCAGCCTCTGATAATATGGTTGTACAGTCTTCACAAATGGGCCAACAAGCTCTGCCTCTCTCTGCACTAATATTTGTCTTGCCTGTATTGTCCGTTCTTCCATAGCCCATCAGTTTTTGCTTATCTCTTCTTCTCTGTGTTTTCACCCTCTCTTCTCTCCTGTCCTTTTCCTCTGAAAAATTATTTTGCTACCTTCAATTACTGCACTTGGCTGAAGTCTTGATGGGCATATCAGGAAATTTTCTGGATCGCTGATGGGTGGAGTTTCCCAAAAGCATCAATTTGGTATTAATGCTGTATAAACAATGGGCCTGACAAACCCTGAATATCATGAGGCAACCTCAAAATGTTGTACCTTCTTGCAGATTTCTCTTATGGTTACCTCACATGACAGAGTCAGCATGGTCTTCACAGTCACACAGCAAAAAGTGACCATGGGCATAACCTCGACATATGCCAGGAGAAACCTACCTCGTGTTCACGTGTTTCTTTCTATTGGCCTGAAACATCAGTACCAATCCTGTAGAAGCCTGTCCAAGCAGCCATTAAGAAGTTCTGGTGGGTGACAGAAGTGTAGCCACATTTTCGAAGTTGCATGTGAATTACCAAGCTCACTTCTGCCAGCTGTCATGGTATAACAAGCTCTATAATAATGACCTTGTTTGCAACAGCTATGGAATCCAGTTTGAATCAGGACATTGTCTGTAAGAGGATTTTAAATAAATATTACAGTTCATACAGTGTTAATATGGCTTGACATAGAGAATCACTTCACTCATTTGCAAGGTCTTACTCCTGGTTAGGTAAGGAGTGGACAAGAGCTCATATAATTACTTCAGTCACAGACTTGGTGTGCCACAAATAGCCATCCTTTTCTGCATTTCTTCTTGCAAGGGGCTGTTTGCATAGATTTCACAAAATTTGAATGAAATTTTCCATGCTAGGTATCCATTTCAGGATGAATTTTTCTAGAAATTCTCTGCCTTTTTAAAGAATAAGGTAATACATGACCTCCCCCTTTAGATCTTTGCTGGAGCCTTTCTGGCATCAGAAAGCATAAAGACAGCTGATAGGGAATAACTGGTGCAGGAGACATTTCTTCTGAGGACACAGGCAGGCAGCTGACTGAAAGCTGTCACAGCAAATGAGTCAGGCAAGACCGAATGCAACTACAGTGAGACCAAGACTAGCTCAGGTTGGAGATGAGACTGGGGTAAGGAGATGAAAGAGTAGATCTGAGCAACACAGAGTGGCTTGGGACTGGACAAGACACTGAGAAGTCTGGAGAAGGACTGAGGAGATCTTAGTGTTGGGAGAAGTCAGGCTTGGGGCAAAGGGATGAAATGGCTCTGGACCATTAGGTCCTGTTTCCTTGCACTTTGCAGAGCAGCCTCTTGCTCAACTAAACAACTATTGAGCCACTTGCTTAGTATTTTCCCCAACTCCTCACTTTCCCTGTGGCATGAGCAAGCGTGGAGGTTAACACCCTGCTTGTGTTGTTGATTTCTTTACCTGTTCAAGAGACAAAGACCAATGCCATGAATCTAAAAGCATAAAGAAAATACATACAGAGAAAATGATCTGGAACTGTATGCTTAAATCGTTTTACTAAGCCAACTTTTGAGAATAGAATTTTATCTCTGCATCTGTATCATCAGCCTGGCAGCTGTACTCTGTGTAGGAAGCAGTGGGATGGTGCTCTGAAGAGGCTGGCAAGGAGGGGGATGTAAAACCCAAAACCTGGAGACTGCAATGTTATAAGGAAGTGTTTTGAATTCTCATTGAGATCCGAGATACCCTACAAGGAAGAATGCAACAGAGTTTAAATCAGGAGACAATGAAAAGCAATGCTGGGCTTATAGATCCAGTCAATAGCTTTTATGTCAATGGGAAGATGAAGAGGACAAGGAAGGACCTTGTGAAAAGTAAAAATGAGAAAATCTGCACATGAAGTTGCCTGTTCTCCTGCCTGAGAAAAGGATTCCGCTATCTAACAATGGTTTTATGAATCATAGACCATGTTTATTTGTTGCTCTTCCTATTTGAATTTACAATGGCAAATGCATCCTTTTGCATTTTTCAAAATAATTTTGGTGCTTGCAGACTGATTCGCCACCCTAACATTCTCTCCCCATCTCTATCCATTCAGCCTCTAATAAGTAGCTCATGCTGTCTTCCTCTCATGTATTCACTTCCCCACTGACTCCAAGGTATTTTCCAGTCATCTAAGCACCCTGCAGCATTTTCCCCCTGGCCCCTTCTTCAGCAGTGGTACTGAGAAGGTTTCGCCTTGGCTGCTGTGCCTGCTTCTCCGTGCCTGTTGAAGGCAGAAGGTCCTGCTCCCCTCCTCAATGCTTCTCCTGCTGCATTGCTCAAGCACAGGAAGCTCCATACCTGGGAAAAGTGCTGAGCTAAGCACAGCATCATCAGGGAGCCTAAAAGATTTGATTTCCTACAAAGCCCAGCATGGCCACTGAGAATGTTTAACCTCAAGCTGTGTCTGTTGCTTCTCAATTTGCTCCCTTGGAGTCCCTGGCAATGTGTGCATGCCTGGCTGTGTGGTGAGGGGAGACAGGGTTTGCTTTAAAGCACATGGTGAGGGTTTGGAGCTGCAGCCTCAGGTAGATGCAGGAGCAAAGGAAAGGAAACCTGCTCAGTGACCTAGAAATTCCCACACTCTGTTGTCAAACATGCTTGTTCACTGGTGTGGAAAAGGTAAGCTGAGGAGAAAAGAAATTCGTTTGAATGCCTTTTAATTGGGATTAGGGGCATATGGCGTGGTGTCATTTGTTTTCCTCTTCCTGCTCTGCAGTGGGGCTCTAATACCTTCACACATTTGCCTTGATTTGCCATGTCAAAAGAGAAGACAGCAACTGGCTGTTTTCTCCCTTCTTTTGGGGCCACGCTGAAAGCTCTCACTTTGCACTGAACTTTGCCAAAGGAACAATCATGATTTTCAGGAAAAGTGCAGCCAGATCACAAACACAGATCAAGCAGCTCTGACTTATTTTTATTGAACTTTTCAGCTGCTCCTTGGAGGACCTTTGCTATTTTCCAGTAGCAGGAAGGGATGGATTCAAGCAGGGAGAGGAGACATGATGGACACAGTACCACATGTACATAATTCACCAGCAGCTGGATAGTTAGGTTTTATTGTTATGATAGTATATTTAGTGTTTTGTTAAAAGCTACTTAGGGGGCTGTTTCCCTTGTTGTACAGCAGTTTGATAGATGTAAGATTGAGACATAAGCCTTTAATTGTGCCCAGCATCACCGCAAAAGCAATTTCAGCTCTTTCCCCTGTCTCATGAAGCAGCTTGGGATGCTCTGCATTTGAATGTGAACAAGCTATTGTTTAACATGGCTTTAAATCATTACAGAAATATTCTGTAGCATCCACGGGGGAAGGCTGCTACCATCTGTCCTGTTCATTTCTCATAGTCGCTTTGGGAACCAGGGCCGGCGATCACAGAAATGTTGTTTAAAGGTTAAGCACAGAGTAGCATGATCTTCATATGCTCTGAAAGCTCATAATGGGTGAAAGTGTTGCTCAGAAACATTTAAAGAGGAATGCAAAGCTTAAGGCTAAGCATCTTTCTCAACCTTCACATAAATCTTTCCACTCATTTTCCAAAACTGTGTGTGGCACAGTATAGATTTACAAGGGACTTATAAGCCAAGGCCCACTTCAAATAAAATGTCTCTAACAGTGTTGTAGGCAATCAGTCTCCTCCTGGCACCCCCAACACAAGGGCTCTGCAGCAGACTTTGGCTGCCTCAGTGCCATGGCGTCACAGCCTGCCTCAAACTCTAATTCTGTAGCTCCTGGAAAAATGTCAAGCCTATTATTTTCCTTTTTAGAAATATGTATTTTTTATTATGGCTTAGACTTGCAGAAAAAGTATAACACACTATCTAATGTTTTTCCATATATCCAATATTTGATGCTGCTATTGTCCCAGAGTTTCTGTTTCAAATAATGACAGGGGGAAAAAAAGAAAAAAAAATGTATTAAATTTACATCAAAGGAAAGCTGGGGGAGCAGAAACATGAATAACAAACACATGCATAATATGACTCTGAACAAAGAAACCTGTGCTGCCAGTGCAGGGATGGGCTGTGTGGGAACACATGTGTGCCATTGCAGTGTATTGCTAACACATGTGGGGTCATCCAGACATGCTTGGGGGCAGCTGACATCACTGTCTGAAGGTAAATTTGATAGAATATAATTTGTAGGTACTGTGGCAATGTCTGCAATTTACAGAGTGGTTACCACAGTCCCTTATATGTTATCCTGTACAAAATTCCCTATATAGGGTGTGCCAAGGGGAGAGTGTATAGAATATGAAAAAAATTAAAAACCAGATGATAATTCTGAAGTAATTCATGCACATCTTTAAAATGAATGGGAAAAAATCATTAAATTGTAATGAATTTCTCTCACTAAGAGCTCCAAAGCAGTTCCGCATTTTTTCTTCATCAGCTTGCAAAGTTCCCAGCAACGTTCCTGATGAAATGCAGAGCATGGTCAAGGGAAAACAGCTCCACATGGAAGTGTTTGTCTAGAGCAACTGGAAGATTGTTGGTTCAAAGCTCTTCCACAGAAACTGAGGACATGCTAGTCTTAAAGGAACCTCAGATTATTGTGGAACTGATTTGGTACTTTATACTTGTTACACAAAAATAGTATGCTTGACATTTTTCAGTAATGCTACTGTTTTGGTTTGGTTTCACCAGATACTGGGAATCTTGAACAAAGAGTGTCTCTTACTCTGAACACATTTTTGCTTTCCTTTACAAGCAGCTCTGGCCCCTGTTCTGCTGTCCTTCATGTCACCCTCAAACCAAGGCAGCACTGCACTGACTGGCTGGCCTTTATTTTGGGATTGTCTGAATGTTCAGCACCCGTAACACTGCAGCAGATTTTCAGCAGCGGGCAGCCATCAGTCATGGTAATTACAGTTTAGGCCAAATTCACAAAAGAGCTTGGCATACTGCCCCAGATCTGGTCCCAGACACGGAAACATAATGCTTTCCTGCAGGAATCTCAGCTCTGATTTTGGGAGCCCCTAATTCCGTGCTCTGAGAGCTGGAGTGGGCAGTCAGCATGAAGGTGGCAGATAAGATAAGTGCTGGTCACTCATGGTGATGCTGGTTAGTGATACCTGTGGTGCAAGAGAAGGCCAAAAAAAAAAACCAGAATCCAGCTATTAGAAAATGATAGTTATGAGCACTCATTTTCTGTTGCTAAAATCAGGTGGCTGGCTCACTGCACACAGGGATTGAGGTGAAAATAGCCACTGAAGTTTTGGCACACTGTAGCTAAGCATACTAAAGCAGGTCTTTAAGCCTTGGTGCCCTAAATTGCTTTTACTGGGTCTCCAAGTAGTACCTAAGGAAAACCAGATTTATATTCATTATGCTGGTATCTTAAATTTCCATCTATATTATCACTGAAATATGCTTAGAGCTGCACAAATTCAAAACAGTTGAAAAAAATTCACTGGAACAGAATTATAATCAACCTTAAAATAGTATTTTTCAAGGCAGTATCCACTAAAGTCAGACATAGGTTTCTTGAATTTCTGCCTCCCCAAAGGCAGACCCGAGGGTAAAATAAGCTAGATGAAATCAGTGAATCTAGTGTCAGGATTATCCAAAGGCTTGTTAGCCTTTCTAATTGACCCTCAGAAACTATTCTACCTATTTTGGGAACAGACTAAATGAAGGCAGTTCACCAACTTTTAGATTAATGCAAACACATGTTAAATAAGAGGGAAGAAAAAAAAAACAAAGAAAAAGTCCCCAAGCCAAAACCAAGCAGGCAACCAAAGACCCCCTCCAGTCCCTTGAGGTGGACAGGGTCACCCCCTGGCAGAGCTCCTGCCACCTGTGGGCAGGCAGAGCAGCCCCAGCCCAGATGTGAGGCAGGCAGCTGTGCCAGCCGGGCGGTGCAGAGTGGCCTTGGCTTGAGGGCCGGCCCTCAGTGTGCTTCAGTGCCCTGCCAGTATGGCCCAGGTGCCATCCCCCAGAACTGCAGGGAGCAAGGTGCTCACAGTGTGCCTGCCTGAGTGCTTGCACAAGGTCCCACCACATGCACACAGAGCTGCTGAAGCTTTGCTCTGCCAAGGGCAGTGGGAATGTGTTCACTGAGTGGTGCAGGCAGGATTTCCCCCCACGGGCACACACCTCCTCCCGGATGCATGTGCATGTGAGTATTTGTGTGTATGCATACACTTTACAGTACAAAGTTCTTACAGGAAGGCATCTTCTCTATTTAAATATTTTTCTTCAACTTCGTATTGCATGAAGTCAGATCCTCACTGTCACGGTTTCTCACAGCTTAATGGTGTTAAAGAGCCCTTCTTGCTCCCGACTGCTGCAATAACAATCAGGGTGGGAGGAAGGGGAAATGAGCATGCAGCACATGCTGTACCTTCCAGCCACCAGCTATTGTTAAGAGCACATTGCTCCAGACAGAGTGGCAGCAAGGCATGGGGTGGGAAGCAGGTGTAACCTGCCAGGAACACCAGTATAGCAAAAGTTGATTTTTAATTCAGACGAGTACTCCTACTTCTCTGATGCCTCTTGTCACCACACTGAAAGAGGTTTTGCATTCCTATTGCTTAACACATGAAAGCTTAACAAATGGCAAACCGAGAGCTCATTTTCTGACACTGGTACTTTGGTCATTCACCTGCAAAGTCAATAATCATTGACTCCCTATCTTAGCACAGCATTTCAAGTGCAACAGTTTGCTCTCGGGAAGCTTGTTTCCAGGCACTTTGCCATAGTTGGGATCTTTACAGAATAGTCTTCAATGTCTCCTCCTTGCTTGCCCTGCTTGTCCAGCTCAGTATTTTTCCACTCTCTTCAGAAAGTCCCACCAGCAAAGGCTGCCCAGGCTGTGGTAGCCCCAGTGCAGTACTTTGCTCAAGCTAAGTCTGCAAAGGTGTGTAGCCTGCCACAATTGACAAGGTTCGGACTGCTGCTGGCTGGCCCAAGCCCAGTTCAGGTCCTTCACTCCCTAAATTCAAATGCAATGTGTTGGGGAGCTAGCCAGCCCTTGCTGCACCCCAGTGCTGTTCGCAGACACTCTTTAGGATGTGTTATAAAACATCAGTGTGCAGGTTCTTGCCACAGTGCATGAAGCCAGCAGCCCACATTTTCAAACCCCTTCTTTGCTTCAGTGTGGGAGTTATTGTCCTGCAGTGCAATATTAAAGCTTGTCATCACATTTAGGTCATTCTGCTCCTGATCTCCATTAATAATTTCAGATACATGCCTATGTCTGCTAAGCATTCACACACTGTGCAGTGCAATACAAACGAATGTGTTCGGTCCAGGTGCCACACCACAAAAAAAGTATGATGAAAGAACATCCCATCTATGCCTGCTTCTACCCATCAGGACACTCTCTCTGCTTCTTTTCCTCCACCAAGGCCTGGAGATGAAGTACTGGCATCATATATACCCTGCTCTTGAAATGCCTTCTGTGGCTGGCTGTTCTCTGTCCAGGATTATCCTTCTGCAGCAGGAAAAAGCTGCTTGGCAAGGGAGTCAGTGGACCATAAAAAAGCCTGGCATTTTCTGTCCCTTACTAAGAATTTTCTTCGCTTTTCTTTTTATTTCTTTTCTCGTCAGTTATTGGTCCTCTTTTACCAGAGGATCATTTTTGGGAAAGAGACTCCACCCCAGTTTCCTGTCCCTCATGCAGCAGCTCTCAAGTCCAGTCGAACATTGCCTGGTTGTTTTCAGGGGCTAGCTCAATACCCTGCCAAAATGCTACAGCAACTAATCGCTGATTACTTCGTCTTCTTCCCCAGCTGCTTTTGCATCACTCACAGGTGATATTGCCCCGTTCCTGGTAGCTTGGCTTCTTTGACTGGGCTGAAATGATGCTGAAAAACAACGGAAAAAAACCTCTCAGAAATGGTCTTTCACCCAAGGAAAATTCTCTTCTTTAAATAGTCCACTTGCATTTGGGAGGAAAAATACAATTTTTATCTCATTAACATATGATTTCCCAGTCATCTGCACTTCTGATCTCTGTACCTAATTTGTGTTCATTCCTAACAGATATTATTTAACCTGGAGCTATGATGTACAGATTCAGACTATGAGAAAAGGACTAGACACTCAGTATTAGTAATCAGTTCAGCTTTATCTCACTCAGTGGGGACTCTGGATGACTTACCAGCAATTTTGAACTGAACAAAATACAGCTGTACTGTGCTGCAGTGGAGTGCCTCTGTCTGCACCCTGAGAGCTGTTGTTGCCTCCTCATCTGTCACTTCCCACTTGGGGCGGCATCACTTCATCTAGTCCACAGTAACTTGCAATTTGCACTGCCAACAAACCTTGAAAATGCTCTGAATTTCATACCTGGAAAGGCCATAAGATGCACTTCCTATATCAAGTCCCTAAGAAACTGCTCCTGTGCTACCATAAAATCTTATCCAAAATACATGAGGATAAAGTTCTGTGCTGTTTGTAGTTTTTGCTGCATTGTTATTAAGTACTGGTATAACATACCCTAATAAATAATTTCATATTTTGCTTGGCGTCTTTGCTCCTGTCTGTTTAAGAAATGGAGATGGGAAGAGTCAGAATCTACCCCCATGTGGGAGTTGGCTGCCACAGTACTGGCCACACATGTCAATGCAGGGATGCAAAGTCCAATCTCCCCTGTACTCTAAGTGCCCCCGTAAGAGAAAGGGATTTGTCTAATTCTTACAGGGGTATAATGATGACAGCTGGCCTCAAATCTCTTTCCATCCCAGTATCCAGGCTGCTGAGCTGTCTGGGGGGACAAACAGTGCCATCAGGATGATGGTGTAAAGCAGCCAGGATTCCTGGCTTGTAGGAAGCACAACACAGCCGTGCCTGTACTGCTGCCAGAGATGAAGCCAGAAGTAGGGTGGCTGTGTCCCCATAGGACTAAGCCCAAACCCATCAGCTCACACAGAGCTGGCTGGGACATGAGAGTATCAGCTCCTGAGACAGAAAAGAGAGACTCAGGCTGTCTCCAGTGTGGTTCCATTGAAGTATGAACCGTGCACCCAGGCCAGCTCTTCTTCAAGCCACTGACATGCCAGCTCACTAGGTTGTGCTACTGGCCCAGTTCCCAAAGGATTTATTAGCTGGAGCAGAGAACCTGCCCCGGGACCACTGGCTCACTGCCACCACAGCCACCCCATTTCTTCAGAAACCAGAGTACTGGGAAGGTAGGACAGGATACCTAAGCCCTCTGTGGGAATTAGGTATAACCTGCATTATTCCCATCCCCAGGAGTAGCAAAGGAAATCCACACGCCATTTTATAATGTTAGGCAAACAGACAGCATCATAACCCTTGCACTGGCTCCTCTATCACCACGCCTCACAGCTCAGGTGCAGCTGATCATAGAATCACTGAAGCTGGAAAAGACCTCTATGATCACAGAGCCCAGCCATGAAACCAAAACCACTGCTCACCACTAAACCATAGCATAGATGACACGTGTCACTGGAGAGATGCTTACCTGCAGCTCCCATCTGCACAGTATTTATTTTTTAACTCCTTGTGCTAAATAGCATCCTTCAGTGTTGGATTTGCTAAAAGCAGTCGTATTCTTGTCATGTTCTGTTCCCAGAAGTCCAGGAGGACTTCAGAGGGAACAGTAATGCTGTCTCTGAGATTCTTTCCTCACTGAATATGTTCAGCATCTAGATGGCCAAAAAAAATCAAATTTGACTTTTATAAATTGAAATATCTAAAATAATAAAAGGAAATTATCAGTTAATGTCTTAATTTGAAGCAGTTTTTTTAACGACTGATAGAACATATACAAATCCATTTCTGATAAGACTTCTAATTTTTTGGAAAACTTGACACTACTACAGCTTGCTAGATAAAAAGGAAAATAAAATTCAGTGTGTTGAAAATCCCCTTTAAGTTGGAATTCCCAGTTTTAATCTACCCTGAAGATCACACATTTCATATTTTTATGAAACATTTCATATTTTTATGGCAGCAGATCAGAACAGCACCATTCCTTTCTTCCATATGGCAAGGATGATGCAAAACAATATCTGGAGCAAGAAGAAAAAAATAATATGTGACTGATTGGAATACAGAGAAAAAGAACTTCATTGAAGTGATCTTTTTAGAGCATCATCCCACATAGCTCAGAACCTCTCAGCACGAGTCTGGCATAAGCTGTGCTATGCCAAACTTCCCCTTCAAGGCTTCCAACTTCAGACTCAGAGCTAAAGGCGCAGAATCTGGCTCTGGGCATCCTGCTCTGGCTGACCCTGCTCTGAGCAGGGGACTTGGACTGGATGGTCTCCAGAGGTCCCTGCCAGCCTTGTTGTATTGCTCAAAAAGCCCCTTTTCCTCCACATCTCAATTGCAGACTGCCTCCCCGCTGCTCTCTTCCTCGCTGTCTTCTCCCCAGGATGTGCCTTGCCACAGAGAGCTCAGGTGACACCGTAGGAGTCACCACTGTCCCCTGCCACAGAGCCTGTGTTGGGCTGCTCCTCTCTGTGACCAGCACCACCTTCCTGCTGCCTGGCTGGCTCTTGCAATGGCCTTGTCCCCCTGGGGAGAAGGTGGTATTGCAACGAGGCTGTGTTTTCACCCAAAACAGTGAGCTTTCTTTACAGATAAATGGCTGGTTTGAATGGCTTTTTTTGTCAGTGAAGAAAGTCTGCTCTTCCAAGCATTTGTGGAGTGCAGGCATGGCAGCCATTGAGGGAGCAACACAGGGCCAAGCCAGAAACCCTGCTGGGCAGCAGCAAAATAGCCAATTACTTCATAGCCCATTAAAGAGTGAATAGCCTAAAAATTATCCTGCACTAACGGCATCAGTCTTCGAAGACTCTCTTCCAAGAGGCTGAGATGAACCTCTCATTTGGAAGAGTTAAAATGTCCTCAGATGCAAGCACCAGAAAATCGAGCTCATAACAGCCACTTTTCAAATAAAAAGTGACAAACAGAAGTCAGTAGGTCTAACTAAAGACAGAGCTATGGAAAAAAAATGCAGAAAGAGAAGTAGAGGCCCTGAACTCACCATATTTTAACAGAAATGAGAGATCTTTTGCTAGCTTAGATCTTCAGTGATGCTGCTTCTGCTGTGCTCTTTTGGCAATTTGTGAGTTGAATTTGGAACCTGGGACATCATACTAAGTTTGGATTCATTTTAGGGCAGAGTTTGAGTATCTCTTGCTTGTGGAGAAGGAATTAACTTTTTTTTCCCCCTAATGATGTAGTTCAGTATCTTGCACACTAATTTTACAAACATTTGTGAATCAAGTTGTCACCACGTTGGCATGTCTACTTAGAATTATTTTTTCTTAGGCCTATACAAATGATATCATGTCTTTGCTTGTCTGAGGAGGACAAGAACATCTTGTAAAAATAAAATTCTCAAAATCCTTACACAGACATGCTTATCTACACTCTGCCAGTAGGTTTTTGTACTCTGTATTCATTGTGAATTTGGAAGTTAGGAAGGCAAACTGAAGCATGCTGCTATAGCTGTGCTCCTGTGAGCATGCGTATGAGTATCAAATAATGAGATAATCAGTGGACTAAGCAGCTGGTATTTCTATTCATTTTCAGGAGATAAAAATTTGTTTGGCTTTAATTTCATTTCTTGGAAATTGGAAATTTCTCTGATCATAGTTTCTACTATGTAACTCAGTCTCAAGCAGTGCAGTGCTGGAGGATGCAGGTTACAGATAAGTGTTTGATCTATGGGCAGCCACATATATTAAGAGTAGCAAATCACCTTTAATTTATACTAAAGCAAAGGGAAAAAACCCAAGTCCATTACATGATAAAAAAGTGAGCGGATAAAAATCCCTGCCCAAGATACTGGGCTGCCTGAGAAAGCTGGTGCAAAACCAAATGCTGCTGGTGAGCTGACTGCAAATTGAAACCAAACAACTCCAGAGCAGGGGGTGTTTGGCATGGGGGATGAGGAAGTGCAGGGATAGCTGTCACCCCTGTGACCCAGGCTGCAGAGTGGCCCCCGTCTGAGATGCCCAGCTTCAGGGCAGCCCCTGTGCTGAGCTGTTCCAGCACCTGTTCTCCTCCAGGGTGAGGAGAAGCTGTTCTTTGTCTGCCTTTGAGCAATACCCAGAAAAGGGTGGAGACTAATGTATTTTCCATTATCAGAAAAGCTCACAAACAAGTGTTGCTTCCCTGCTCCCTGCCACTCTCTGGAAAACAGCCTTGTACAGAGGAACACAGGCTGGTAAACACCCACAGGGATCAGACTAAGGAGCGCCAGAGGACCCAATATTCATCCCCAGGGATTTAGGGCTGCATACACGGGAGGTGATCCAAAAGCCTCTCTGTGGCTCCCATCAGTGCCTGTAAGGTCACAGGCATTTGTCTGAACTGCTGTGCTTTCCACAGGACCCAAAGAAAGAGAAAAGCTGTGCTCTTTCAGCCATGGTAGGAGCACGGCTGTTGTGGCAGAGCTCACCGTGTCATCTTTCTGGTGCTCAGAGAGGAGTGACTTCCATCCTAACAGCCCAAGTGGGAAGCCAAACCATGGGCACCAGCCCAAACCACTCACCTGCATTTTGGTAGGTACTGGGGCCTACATTTGAGAGGATGAAGCTTGTACTGTCAGTGCATTTTATGTCCTCCTGAATTCCCCTATGGCCACTAAGGTGTTATATCAGCTCTGAGGAAGTGTTTGACTTTGGAGGAGCAGAAACCTGTTGCAAAGGATTTTGGCATTCATTGTGGCCATCCAGTACTTACAGGGGCTTATAAAAAAGAGGGAGAGTGAATATATGGACAGATAGTAAGAGGACCAGGGGAAACAGCTTTAAACTAAAAGAGGAGAGATTTAAACAAGATATGAGAAAGAACTTCCTTACTCAATGGGTGGTGATGCACTGGAACAGGTTGCCCAGAGAAATTGTGGATGCCCCATCCCTGCAAGCTGGCCAAGTTGGATGCCACCCTGGGCAACCTAATCTAGTGGGTGGCATCTCTGCCCATGGCAAGGATATTGGAACTAGATTATGTTTAAGGTCAATTCCAACTCAACCCATCCTATGATTCCGGTGTACCTGGGCCTGTACCTGCTGCTGCATACCTATCCCATCCCCTTTATCTCTAGAGATATCCCACTAACAGTATGCTGGTTCCAATGGAAAACCTGCTGAACGCTTGCATCTGAAAATTCTGCCAAAAAGCAGAAGAGGTAATGTGATCAAGCCCACATATCAATATACTAATTTCTAGAAGTAATATTTGATTTTAAAAACCATCATCCAAAACAGAGCAATAATAGGGGTTTTGTTTTACGTGTTATGCTACGTTGCCTTTGATTTCAAGATTTTTCTTTCTTAGGCATGAAGGCTAGAAAGACTGGATTCAGATTCATGGAAAGTGAGACTGTCATGAAACTGCAAAACTTGAGGAGCTAGGGCTTAGCAGAAAACAACATATGTCATGAGATTCAGACTGAAATTAGAAACGTGAGTTGTACTGCAGCGTAACTGCACAGGTGTGCCGAACTGCAGTCGCTTCATTCTCATGAAATGCAGTTATGCAGTAGAACTGTCTCTTAAGCCTGTATTTCAAGCAAGTCAGAACTGACACTTCTGTACATGCATGGAATCCAGCCAACAAAACCTGTGGGGCATGTGCTACCCTCCCACACCCTCTGTAGTACCAGAACAGGAACACAGGAACTAGTGGGCAGCTGCCACTAAAGCTGCATCAAGGCTTTTTCAAGAATTTGTGCTGACAAAGAGTAACAAATCTTTCCCTTTACTTTCCATATCAGGTTTTCAGATCAGTGCTCTTCCCAGCCTCTCCTCCTCGGGGCTGCTTGCAGTGTGGAGTGCTCTTTTCCTGTTTACCCTCACATCCCTTTTTATTACTAGGCAGGGTTTTTTGGTTTTTTGTTTTTTTTTTACTCACACTCAGGCGCCTGCTTGTTTTTTCTAAGCTCTACAGGGATTTGTGGCGTCTTTTGCAGCAGGTCATCCTGTTTTCAGACAAAGTTCCTGTCTTGTTAAAAACAATAATTTCTGGATGTCTCTGTAGGTCTCTTGCTTTTAATCATCCTGAGTCCTTGAGCCATGCGATCCACACTCAAAATATTTAGTGTTTGTTTGTAGCTAAAAACAAAAGGGCAAATAAAGGAAAAGCCCAGAGAACATTTCCTTCTGCAAGACAGGAGAGCCCTGAGCACTGCAGTGGCACAGGTCAGCTGTGTACAGGCTGTGGCACGCTCAGGACAAAGGCTGTGACTATCAGACAAAACAGAGGCAGCAGCAACTTTATCATCACTCAAAAACTTTACCATCCCTCAAAATGCCTTGCTGCTCAGGAGCAAGCTGCCTGCAGGTGCCTGGATCACGGGTAAGTGCCAGCCAGCAGGGCTCTGACAGCCACACTCAGCCCTGGAGCAGACCTGCAGGGCACAGCAGAGGATGTGCTGGGCCATAGCAGGGCTGGCCCGTCTTTTGGGCCCAATCTGCAGTTTGAGCACCTAGAGAAAAAAAGGAGTAACACTGTCTTGTGCAACAGCAATAATTTTCAGACTGATCAAAGCTCTGCATGGCTTTGAAACCCACTGATAGACAGCAATAAGGCCAGTATAATGCTACATTATTTATTGGACTTTAATTTTATGTTGAGAGAAAAACTCAAGCAGCCATCTGTCATATTTCATCTATTTTAATTCTGCATATGCCCCCTACTACTGTATTAAGGACAACTATTCAAAGAGTACATCCATGCTGACAACACCTCTTGTGGTGAGGGGACCACTGTTGTTTCATGTACATTTAGGCTGGGACAGATATTTTGCATGGCTTCATGTGAGACAGAGGTGGGAGATCGCTGTTCATGCTTCCCTTTACAGCCAGCAGCAGAAGGCATTCTCTGTTAGGGGCAGCTAGCACCCCTAAGTTAGAATCCCCTGCTGAGCTCCTCTCTCTGCAGTTTTTCCTCATTACCCCCTTCACTAGGGGGTAATTTAAAAATCAGAGTATGTGAAAAAACCCTCAGTAATTGGTGATATAAGATGTCAAAGTGTTTAACAAATGTATTTAGTACCACCCAGATAGAAATAGCTGGGGCAAGCTGGTTCACAGAAGGTGATAAGTGTCACCTTAAGCTGGGACAAGAAGTCAAGTGTCTTTCATGTAGCCTCAAGGAGGGGCTGGATCCTTCTGCCAGTGCTGCAAGGAAGACTCATGGGAGCACAGGACTAAATCTCTGAGCTCCTGAGGGAGCATTTTCCAACGTCTTTCCTATTGGAAAATGCTGTTATTACAATGGCAAAGGGCAAGAAAATAAACAAAAAAAGCCAAGAAAAATAACTTTCCTTACAGGCTCCAGGTTTGCTCTATACAAAGCTGCATCTTAAAGGATCTTGGGTCACCTCCTTGGAGCTGAGGGACAGCTCACCTTCAAGTGCACCTCCAGGGTTTTGTGTACTGTTATGTTCAAGGAGGTGATGAAATGTGTTTCAAAATATGTATGTTTAAAGAGGCCATAGCCTGTACCTCCATTAAGAGAAAGGGTTTATTGTGTGCTTCCTGATGCTGAACACTCATGCAAAACCATCATCAATCAAAGTTTCAGGCTTTGGTAAATTTACCCCTGACAGTTCTTATAGGAAGATGTTACACAATCCCTAACCAAAACGCTTTGATCTCCTAAGTCAAAGTCAATATGTCCAGCTGGATAAATAGCATTAAGCCCAGCACTGCTTCCTGTGCAAGTGATAAAAAATTGATAAAATCCCAACTTTCAGAAGCACAGGTGCTTTAAATCAATGGAGCACAGTTCACCAAAGCTATTAATACTACCCCTGGAAGTCTCCACTGGAAGCAAAAAGCTTTGAAATTTTCATGCTCCATAGTTCAGAAATGGACTTTAAATTAGGTGGTTTTTGGGCAGCCACAACCACTGGGCCACAACCAGAGGCTGTTGTACTCTGTGCCAGTATCAGTCAGAACTGTGTCATTTGCTTAACTGCACCAAAGGCCCTGAGCTCAGATTCAGCCTCTGGCACTGCCAGCCTCCCTGCAGGGCAGCTGGATTAGCTTTCAGGGATGTGCTTACAGAAACAGTTTTACAGACTCGTCCCTATTCCCTGTCTCAACCAGTTCTCTCTTCAGACACACTAAATGTGTTACCCCTCCATTTCAGGATCCTACCATTTTTTAGACCCCGCCTATTCTCCTTGAACTCTTAACTGACCGTGGTGGGAAAATTTCCTCCTTCT
Source organism: Euphonia xanthogaster (assembly GCA_034509185.1). Lineage (NCBI taxonomy): Eukaryota > Metazoa > Chordata > Aves > Passeriformes > Fringillidae > Euphonia > Euphonia xanthogaster. The sequence continues at coordinate 41,421,271 of JAYDZK010000056.1, read as the reverse complement.
CCTTCCCCTTGTATTATCACGGGCCTACAGCCCCTCTTTCTGGGCAAAAGCAGGACTGGTGAATGATGGGGTCCAGGCAGGTTTCCTTCCCTCCAGCTTATTCACTTCCCAACATTGATAATCAATTACAGATTCTGTCTTACTGCCCATTCACCTCTTCCTCCAATAATAATGACATTCTTAAAAGCTTGAGATAAATATCCTGTTACAAACCAGATGATTGGGCTGAATATTACTTTCATCCTCTAAGTGACTACTTGTGGGGGAGTGCAGATAGTCTGTTTAGCCATATGGATGGTTTTCCATCATTCACAAATGTCACTGACAGCAGGGCAAAATTCCTTTTTTCTACATGGTCTTTGAGTTGCTTCAGCTGAAGTTGATTTTTGGAAGGTAAAATTCACCCTGGTCCAAGGGCCACTTCACAGCAAGTATAGCCCACATGTTCTTATGAAAGCCCTGAAAACATATGCGAAATTTCAGAAAAACATGTGCCTTGTGCTAAGGAAATCCTTGAAAGAAATCTTTGATATACCAATCTTAGGAATTAATTTTGATTGAATGAAATATATCCATCTTCTGAAACACCTATCTTACACACCCATCTTCTTTCTTCCAAGTGTAGTGACTGTAAGAAGCTCCTAGAAGTGCTGTGTCTTCTAAAAAAACCCAAAACTGACGACAATAAATTGCTTCCTAGAAACTCTTGTTTTGACCTGAGGGGAGCAAAGGAGTCAGAAAAAAGTCCCCTCTGGACTTCTCAAGAAGCATTTATTACTTCCTCCAAATGACCATGCCCACGAAGAAGCGTGGGGTGCCCTCTCACTCAGCAGCAGAAACAAAACCAGACACCTTGAGTTCCAACAAATGGCTTGGCTGGGCAAATTACAGAGCTAAAGAAAACAGTCTCTATCTAAGAATATGTCAGCTGAGGCACTTTCTCCCCAAGCCAATAAGAAGAGCTCAGACCTGATGAGCAACCTGTTCTCAGAGAGAGCAGAGCCAGCACTTTTCATGGGGAGCTTCTTCTCTCAGGTTCAGCAGCCACATTTTGTCTAGACCTTGCTCCTTCCTCCTTATCCTCAGCCACAATTCATAACACCTCCCAAGTGAGCTGAAAGTCTCCTGACTGCTCCCAAACATGTTCCTGCTCTAAGGGGTGGCCTTAAGCAGTCTCAGCAAATGCTGCTCCAGCTCGCCAGCACACGTAGTCCTCTGATCACTGTGCCTCACAGCCGCCCACGTAGGACACACCTCAGATGCCTGGGAATTGCTCATAGGCAAACTTTTCAATCCATAGTGAATGGGGGCAGTCTCACATTTTTGGAGACTTGAGTTTGAAGGTTAGGTGGGAATTTGGGATGCAAGGAGACAAGGGACATGGGGCTGAGCCTGCACAAGCCTACAGGGCAGCTGTTGGCACAGGAGCGGTTTTGGGATCATCCTTCCTTTACTTGCAATGCCTGGTTGGACCTCAACCTGCCCACCAGCTGGACCCGATCCTTCTGGCTTGCTTTTCCTGTCTCATCAGTAGTGTCTCTGTGGTCAGAATTTCATCTTCCCCTTCTTTCCAAAGGCAATGTGCTGAACCCAGCTTAATGGATGATCAGAAAAACTGATCGATTCCAAACCCTGAGAATAAAAAGTTCATGGTTAATTTCTCTGCCATTTTGGCCTCATTTACCTTCTAAAGTAATAGGCAATATATTTTTTCCAGGGACTCAGTTGCAAAATCAATATAGGCTTTGCTTTTAAGAGCAAAAAGACAATCAACACACACCATGGGTCCTATTCCAGGCACTGCTTTTGCCTTGTTATTTCAGCTAAACCTAGCTTGAAACACTGCAGTAACACCACTGATGGTCTTACTCAGATGAGATAAATAGCTTCAAAATGATGTGGTGGCATGTCCTCAATAGAGAGGGATGATTAACAGGTAATAATCAGTATACTCCCATAACAATGTATGTCTTAGCTTTACCAACTAATAACGAAGTACTGTACATTTACTTCTGTAGGTTTTCAGTAAATAAAAAAGTCCAGCTAACAAAATGCTTTGAAGAAAATCCCTGTGGCACATCTCTGAGTTGCTCTGAAGCTGAGTGATGTGGGTAGGTGACCTCTCCCTACCTGTTTCTAACAGTTCTTGTCCATGTGTAATAGCAGAAGCATCACGAGTTATTGATGTATTTAAAGGAGTGGGAGCAATAGTTTTTAAATAATTAGTCTGTTTCTGAATCTAAAAGAGATTAATTTTATCACTGAGTGTAGAGAGCCCTTTGAATGCAAGAACTCATGCTTGTTTGTCTCCAGTTTTCTCAGAGTAACTACAGGAATCAACAGGGCTGGCACTTGAAGGCACTGAGCTAAAGTGAAGAGCACTCTCATCTCAAAATCTCAATGCAGAAGGCTTGGTTCCTCTTTGCATAAATCCTGGGGAAGAAATACGAGGCACTGAGAGTTCCTTTGTTTTTGTTCATTGGATTTAAGCAATTCCTCCTGCACACATCAAAACAATGAATCCCTTCAGTCTACCAGACGACAAGCAATATAAGGCAATCAGTTCATGTTGCAGACCTCTAGAATTTTTTAAGTTTTGGGGAAGCAAATGGGATTGCAGCAACTTCAGATTCAAACTTTGATTCTGCTATTTTAAAGAGAAGTAATAAACAACACACCCTTGGACCACACATGCTCTTCTGTATCCAATTATTACCCTCACATAATGTATCCATCATTAAGACAGAATGTCTAGGCTGAAGTTGTCCTCACTAATCAGAAGAATTCCTGGCCAAAACTGTATTGATTTGAGCCCAAAGAACCCAGGTCCTTTGGTGATTCCTCACCACATACTGCCACCAGTAGCATCCTCACCTTACATACTTCTAGCCTCAGTAAGGACTTGCTGACATAGCCAGTGCACTGAGAGTGGACAAGCACCAGCACAGCTGGTAGGTTGTTCTCACTCTGAACCATGCTGTACACAGCATGTAACAGACACCGTCTCTCTGACTGACTCCAGGAAATACAGTTTTTTAGATTAAAAACATCCTGCAGTCATTAGTTGGCTCTCCAAAATCCAGTGACAAATGCTGTTTTGTTTGATGTTCAGGCATGTCAGCAGGATGCTCAGCACCATTCAGAGCTGTGATCTGGCTCATTAATTGTTCCATGTAGAAGAAGAGAAAAAATATCAAGGTTGTGATAATTTGAAATATTTAATATTTATCCAGATAAAAAAGATAAAATCCCATTGACTAGTTGGACTACAGGTTTTGGTACCAAAGGCACAGTTTGGATTAAATGAGAAAAAAAACCAGTTACCAGTTTTTGTTTATTTCATATTTAATCTCCAGAGAGAAATCTTTTCTGAAAGTGTCATTTGGACACTGACCTGGTCTGACTAACTTTGGTATATTGATCTTGGCAGACAAACCAGTTCTCCTTTCCCTCTGCAGTGTAGAAAAGCATTTGCCTTTGCAGTGCAATACACCATTCTTCAGTGGGGTTATGAGCCTACTCACCTTGAATATAGGACATATTTCAAGGGTTAGTTTGGAGGCTGCACTGTCATTCTCCATTGGAAAAATTATATAGGCAAAAAACCCTGGCAACTAAAGCTCAAAAAAATTAAAAAAAAAAAAAAAAGGTGTTGTGGTGGGTGTAATGAAAATGCTGATGGGCCCTTGCATTCAGTGGCAATAATTAGCTTTACCATAGTAAATTTCAGGCATATGGCATATCAACTTTCGCACCCTCTTACATGATTTGAAGTGTTCTCATAAATGTTTGTCTCACTGTAACGATGAAAAATCTCCTCTTTTCTCAAGAATAAAACTCCTCCGGTGTCTTGCCCTGACAACTGATGCTTAAAAAAAAAGCCTCCCAAATCCAGTTAAGGTAATGATGTGTGTTTAATGCAAGAGAACAACAATTAGTGTATTTTTGACTGAAAAGAACTCAGTTAAGCTGCCAGAAATGTCAAAAGTTCCTCGTTACCCTGACACTTACGTAATTGTTCTGCAAACACCCACACACCGGAATAGACCTACTCCACCAAAAATTGCAGGGCTGACTCACTGAGTGTTCATCTACGTACTGAAGACCTAACCATCTAGGATACATCATCCATAGCATAATTCTAATGTGATTTCCCTGATTAAATAAAGTTACACTTCACTCAGGGAAAAAAACCCAAAGCCCTCCATATCTTCAGGATCCTGCCCACCAATCACAGAGGAAGCAGCCAAAAATGGCAGCACTGCAGGCAGTGTCTACTCTCCAAAGACTTGTCTGAGCCCCACACAAGGGCAAGGCTGGGATTAGATGCATCTGGCCATGGTCTGCAGGATTCTCCTTGTTGAAACACGATACAGAAGCAATTGTACCTACAACCCACTTAGTTTTAACCTCCTTGCTGTGTACCATTCACCTTTCTGAACCCAGTTGTCACAGCTAGCCAT
>JAYDZK010000056.1:41369279-41407983 GCA_034509185.1 Euphonia xanthogaster | reverse complement strand
ACGCTCTTCCGATCTCACATCTGTTTCCTGTTTTAAACATAGTTGTATGAGAATAAGTTTTAATTAATAAACAGCATGCTGCCTGAGGCATCAAAATGGTCCATTTTCTTGAAAGAAAAAAGCAATGTGTGTCTGGCAATGGTTGTGTTCGTTTACTCAGAAGACATTCAACATCTTGCCATGTTAATTAACCTTTTGAGAGTAGTGACACATTTCTGCATGGCGTTTGTGTCAAGGCAAAGTATTTGTTAATCACAAGGTGGTACATACTTTAAGGCAATTTATTTCAAATATGAAAGGACTATAAAATTATTTTTACTTCTGGTATAAAACTTGTTACAGAAAAAACAGTGATGGAAGAACAGTGCCAGAATCTGTGATATACTAACTGAAAAGCACTTACTGGGGCAGAGGAGAAGTATTTCTCCATGCCTAGCAAGAAAACAAAGCCATGATTTTAGCTAGTGTAGACCTTCAGCTTCTTCTCACAATTTCTTATCATCAGGTTAGAAATATGCAAGCTACCTTGTCACTGCAGCACTAAACTGTTGAAAATATACTGTTTATTGCTGTAAATTCCCACTGATCTCTCTGGCACTTATTTAACTTCAAGGTTATGTTTAGAAAAAAAAAACACAACAAAAAGTAAACAGGTGCAAGCTGGAAAAAAGGAACAGAAATAGACATAAGCCCTAAACCAAACCAATAGTAAGAATGTATGAAAATGCTTCAGATCTGTTTTATGAACCCTCTGGCAATAAGTCAGGGCAATAAAGATATGAGGAAGCTTTCAACAACCCCTGTAAATCCTCAGTTGTTCTGCTCATTTTGTTTCATTCAGGCTTCTGAAGAGATTACCTTGGCACTCGGGACTCACAGACATGGAAGAACTTAAACACCTGCCCCTTCCAGCACTCGCTCTGTACCGGCTGTAGAAGAGGTAATGTCATTGCATGCTGAACCAGCTCTGTACTCCCTCACCCACAGTGCTTCTCAGTGGCCAACCACAGCTGTCCCAGGGCAGATCCACACTAGAAAGCAGCTAGTTCCCCTACTATAAAAAGATCTGACCCTTCAACTGAAGATGAGCAGAACCTTTATAGGTACATAAAAGGATCAGCTGGTCTGTCCATGATGGCCACAGTAGTTTTCTTCCAGTGTAAAACACTGGATTTTCCAAATCAAGCCCTATCCAGCAGACATGCTAAATAGTGGAGCGTAGCATTTTACACAGTAAGACAAGACCATCACCAATCTAACCTAACTATGGAAAAACATTTGTGCGAAAGTCAGTCTCTTGAAAAAGCCCATTGCATTAAATGTCAAGGCAGCCTTTACAGCTGATATAAACCTCAAGCACAATCTCCAGCTAAATCAAGGTTCACACAAAATTAACACCCACAGAATCCACCATTTCTCTCACAATCCATTGTGTTTTGACATACTCTATTTTCTCTTCCCAGTATATCTTCACCACAGTTCTTTACTTCCACTTTTTGCTGCCCATAAATATTATTACAAATTAAACCTAAACTGAGAAAAAAATTCAAGAAGTCTGTCAAATAGGACAAGTTTCTATATCAGTTGTCAAAAAATACTTCTTTTAACTACACAGATACATTTATTTTACACTCTTCAATGAGAAATCAAATAAATGTTCTTTGGCAAAGAAATTCAGACTAATCATTCCAACTATAAAAGAACCATGCTGTCAGACTCAAAACAAAGGACTACAACTTTGAGAAAGAAAGCAGAACAAATGTCAATAATGGGCCTGTTGCGGGGCTTCAACCTGAAAGAGCAAGAACAGAGCTCAAGTGAACAAGAAACTGACACCAAAAAATGGTTGGCAAGGGCCTAATTTGAAGGAACAAAATAAGGGGAAGTATTGTTAAACAGGGACAATGAAGTAGAACAGAATTTCAGAAAACATGTATTCACCTAAAATTTCTTACCTGATACCTCCAACTTCAGCCAAACTTCTGGAGCAGGGTCCAGTATTTTTAAAGGACAACAGAAAAAAAGGGGCTTAAATACTCAGTCAGTACCAGAGGAGGAAAAGAGGATATTTTTCAGTTGGTCTTGGCTGATAAACTGAGACCACACCTCCTGTCTGTCTCTACACTCATAAAGACTGGAAGTTTGTTTTAATTTTAAAACAGAAAGCTGCAATTTTCATGTAAATTACCTGTGGAAACCCAGAGCACCACGTATGTTTCTCTGTCTGCTCTGGGGTGCCCTGACCCCCAGGGGAGCACTGACTTTGACCCTCATTCACAGAGAAAGTTTCCTACACTTCAAGATAGACTAGAATCCACAAAAGTGGGAAACAGGTTATAGAGGCTAGTGTAGGTGGATCACTTGGTGAGAAATTTAGGTTTTGGGATTTTTTAGTATGTTGTGGATGGAAGCAAGATGGAAGGGACAGGGTGTTGTCCTGGGTTTCCTCTTCATGCTTCTTCTTCCTTCTTCTTCATGGATTTGTGTTGTATTTTGTAATGCCGAAAAGTCCACATTGTGGGCTCTTTGGGACCAGTTATTGTGTAAAAAGGGAAAAGAATCCAGGTGTCAGTTCTTAATGGGATAGTTTAATTTAAAACACCTTGTAACAAGAGATAGTTAGCCATTTTGTGCCTTCTAATGAAAAGCTGCCAAACTCATGGTTGTGAGACTGTTTTAATGATAAGAAATAGTAAACACCCGAGTCCAAACACGAATTACTGTCTCAAGTGCCTTCAATCCAGACCCAGAGAAACCAATAACCCGGACCCCCACAGTTCCTCACAGAAGGTGGCCAGGTTTTTATTCTGCAGCATTATTTTCTGTCTACTTTTTATTCCCATTTTGAACAGAATTTTGTGAAACAGCCACGATGTTCTTATATATCTTATACTAAAACAAAAAGCTGTCCTAATTGAAGCACTATTATGTGGTATTTTGATAGGCAGCTTTCAATAGTGGCCACAAAATTTCATTTCGCAGAGTCGAAACAGAAAAGAGTGTAGATGGAGGTATTTGAATTAGGAGACAGACTTGCATTTCAGTCTGAGAAATAACTGTCTAAAGACCGATTTTTTTTATATCTGCATAAATACAGGATTGCTTCATGGTACATCTGCACTGGTTAGTTTAATCTGGGAAGCATTTAAACCATTTAACTAGTTTTGGTACTGTTGCTAGTGCAGCAGAGAATAGTTATTTCTAATCTGAAACTTGAAGAAATATATTCCAATGCCTCTTGTACCAATAACACTGCTCCTGTGCTAAGTTTTAGAAAAAAAGTCAGGCTTCACTCCGGTGTGTTTTAGCACTGATGTTGTACCATCTATCTGGGGTAATTCACATGTCCATAATTAACATAAAAATGCACTTGTCATTTTCTGTCTCCAGAAAGTAGAAGAATGCTTCAAAGAAAAAAAACCTTTGTGCCATGATTAGTCACTACCACTAATTTATTTTGTTCTGATATAATTAAAGGAAAATACATGCAAAACCTACACCTTGTGAAAGAAAGCTAATATTGATGAACCTTTGTCTTATAGCTCACGTATGGAGAAAGTTTATATTGTCATGAAGGTAATGGCAACCTGGTGTTTCTAAGACCCCTGGGAAATGCCAATAAAATGGGCACTAAACAACACTGGCTATTGCCTTTTTCCTGAAGAGGCTGGAAACTCTCCTTCTGCCCACAGCTGAGGGGAGAGCTCTAGGAGGCTACCTCCTTGGGAGCAAAATGTGGGGCTGGAGCTGTCTTTCCCCATGCATTGAAGTGTCCTGCCTCAGAGCGGAGGATTATTTTTGCTACCACTGGTCTTCTGCAAAACACTTTTTCTTCTCATGATGGTAGCTGTACTAGCTGCTCTGGGAGCCTTCAGGTTTGAAGAAGTCCCACAAGAGAATTCTTCTGATGGCTCTGCTTGGAAGTAAAAAGCTGTGTCCACTTTCCTGTGCTTGGCTTAATCCAGCTGGCAATTGCAGCACCATTAAATACATCTTGCCCTGAGAATTGACCTGTGAGGTAATTCCATTGCTGTGGTGATTGCCATCACATTTCCAAAGATGCCCCTTGCCTGTGTCAGCTGAAGTATTTCCATCCATTTCCCAAAAGTTAGGGAGCTAGCAGTGGTGCTTTGACAGAGCCCAGTAGAACCTGGCATGGGAAATAGCTGGCTTCAACATTTTGGCTCTTCCACTCCCACATACAGATTTAAAATCCACTGGCAGCAGCAGGGAAAAGCCTCCTCACAGCACCAGGAGAGAACAAAGTGCTGCCGGTCCTGCGGGAGCTGTCAGCTTTGATACTGGCGAGGGGACAGCCGTGTGTTTGTTACCCTTGACAGCAGTGTGTGGATTTAATTTTGGAATGACTCCATGTGGTGGAATGAGGGCTGGCCTGCTCTGTGACCAATTTCCAGGCAAAATCTGTGATTTTATTTTGAACATTTGAAGATTTTGAGTGGTTGGGCTCTAATCCCTTGAAAAACTGGAGTCTCTCCCTGACCTATGTTACATGCAAGTACCAGAGACACAAAATCCATCCTTGTACCCTATCCAGGGCACTTCATGGACACCACTCTCTTCTGGAGCATGTTTCCTCCTCATATGTGTGTGTCTGTGCTTGTTTATCCTTCCTACTGCCCAGCACGTTCCATTTGTCCCCAGGACTCTTAAGAGCAGAAACCTTTCAATTTCTAATGAATTTTTGCATGGGGGCTTTTAGAGGAGAGAGAGAAGATATATAAGAAACATTCAATTTTATAATAGGAACTTATCCAATTTAGTAAATCAAACAGATTTAGGAAACAGGGTGGCCCAAACACAAAGTGACATAAAATAAAAAAGATATTTTACTTTGTCTTACTGATTAAAGACACTACAAATAAATTCCCAAATGAAAGCAAGTCAATAAATCCTTTATTTGCTATGTTTTCATCTTTTGAAGGAACTGCTCTAGCCTTCCCTTCACGTTGTTCATTCAGCTAGTTTTCAGAGCAAAAGCAGTCAATTCTGCATTATCTCAGTAGGACCGTTTTAATTTTAACACTATCTGCCTGATCTCTCTTTGTCCAGTTAACATTTCCTTGACCTGGAGTTCAACCCCTTTCACAAAGTAACCTCAGGCTTTGATGGCAGTAATTCTACCTTCAGCGGGTTTTGAATACACAACCTCCAGGCCCAAAGGAGAAGATTAGCAGACTTTACCCTAATTACTTGTTATTGTGTAGTTGTTAAAAAAGATTTTGGCTCCAGAAAATGAGTCTGTAGCCAGACAGAAGTTAGCCTGGGGTTCAAAAGTCTAGCAATCTTTGGCTCCACGGGCCTATAAAAGCAAAGTGTTGACTGAACGCGAGCAGCCTGCATGGCGAGAGGCCCCGGAGCGGGTGACAGCAGGCCATTTGTCACGGGAGGCACCGGGCCTCGCAGGAGCCTCTGCAAGGCTTCCTCGCCAGCCTGCTATGGAGAGCCGCTCCAGCTGATCCTTCTGCCGCTGGGAATGCCAGGCTGTGCATTGCTGGCTGCAGCGAGCAGACCCCCCAGTGTACGCTCTGTTGTCGGGTCTTTTCGAAAGGATGAGCTGTGTTTGACGCACAGCCAGGGAAAGCACCCCCGGTGCTGCCCTTGGGTGCCTGCCCCTTCCTGATCCGCTGCTTCTCTGGGTACTGCCTTTAGGTCAGTGTAATGAGCACCTATCAACAATTAATGATGGTTGTGGCATGGGGGAAAGGATCCTGAGTGCCTTTAGTGAAGTGAGTAGCAGTCAGTCACCTCCTCACATTCGAGCATTAAATATCGTGAGAGGTCAAAAGGTTTTGCCAGGAATGCAAAGTTTGGAATATTTTTAATTAAACTACATCCTTTGAAATTCTTTCAAGTCAATCTTCAAACAATTCAGGTCTTAAATTAACACCCTTTAAAAGCACATTCACCTCTGATAAGTGCCTTCACGAAAGCTCTACTGGGTATCACAGAAAACAGTTAACTTAATTTTGAGTCATTAAACCCCTCCATTTATTATTGTGTTCATTCACTGTAGGATATATTAATATTCCTTTTCCCTGAATAGCCATATTCCTTATCCTATGTAAAGTTGGTGTGTTTGTGTCTGAATGGGTTTACTATCTGAAGTTACCAATGTCCTAAATATATGGGTTATGAGGAGAGTTTTGAATATGAGTGTTTGGATTAACCTAAAACATGCCTTCATCTTTGTTTGTATTCTATAATCTATTTTTATAAAATGCCTGTCTCTTAGAGAGTTACTGATTGGGGGATATTTTCATCATCCTATAAATAGAAGCTGCAGTTGACATACAAATAACTGTATTCCGTCACTAGAGTTTAAGGTCCTTTTGGAAAGTTTTACTTGCGTGAAAAGCTACAACAGCTGACTAAATCTCACAACAGACTACATAAACAAGCAAAATCATACTTGACCCAAACATTTAAAAGACACTAAATGCCATTAGGAGGTTGTGGCAGATTTGGTTTTCATCCTGGCTGTCATTTCCAGATCTGTACACTTTCACTGTTATATCTGTGACCGGCACACATGGGATTCAAAAGACTCTCTGCTAACAAAGACCTTTGATCCCTGGATTAACTCTTCTAACACTCTCCTTAAGCAACTAGGAAAATAAAATTATTACCTCATTATCTATTTTGAGAGAATATTTTAACTGGCCTCTGAGGAAAAAGGCTGGAGGGGCCACGGTAGTCTCCGGGTGAGAGCTGATGGTGAGGGGTGGCACCTATCAGTGTGAATAGTTCAAATTCCAGCTGTAAGCCTGGAAGCAAAGTCCTTCTGTTGAGAGCTCCAGCCTCTGCCCTGGCTTTCTCATGGGCCGTGACTGTGCTACCAGAGCAGCTGCCCCAAGGCTAATCTCTGACCCAGACCAGGTGATGCAAGACAGCTCCTGTCTACATGGCTCAAAAGTAACTACTCTCTTTAGGTCAGCATGGGCAGATCTGGGGTAGTATTTGGCCCAGGTCTCTGCTGGCCCCCTATTACTATGCAAGCTAATTATTAAGCAGTTGTGATTTACTAATTCAAAGCATGTATTGCCTGCTTGAGCCATCCCGGGACAGTGTGTAGGGAATTTGAGGACACAAGGCCAATTGGAGTAAGATCAGACAACTGTCATGGACTGAGGGAGTTAAACTTGCTGCAGTTGAAGTCCATTTTTTTCTGCCTGGAGTGGAGCCTGGAGCAAGCTATTCTGTTAACTGTGTCCAGACTTCCTCTCCAAGAAACTAGCCATTTTGCTTCAGAAGGGAGCCTGGGAGGGAGTAGGCATATATGCAGCATGAATGATTAGTGGATCAGATGCTGGCAGCAAACAGGAAGCTGAAGTATGTGGCTCTTGAGACATCTGTTGATCTTTGACAGGAGTCTGTTTCAACTATGGCAAGGGTATAATTTATACTTGAAAGTAACCCACATTCAGTACTTGATGCAGCCAACATTTCCTTAGTTTAAGCTCAGATACTCAGTTTTCAGCAGTGGAGCTACTCAGCAAGGGCCTTTATTGGAAGCTTAGCTGCATGTCCCTTTCATTTCGAGTATGGTTACTCCACAGGCGCAGCTACCTCAGTTGTCAAATTTGGCCTAGTCTGGACTGGAGATAGTAATGGAAGTATAACTTGGCCATACTTTGAAAGTCTGCATTTTTGTCACTGTACTTTGAGCTGGTTCAGTTCTAAATATGTTCCATATCCTGTTTCATGAAAAGCAGAACAAGGAAGCCCAACTTCCTGTGGAGTTTCTTCTGACCTTCCCATGATAATCACAGTTTCTGTCAAAAGTCTTTAAGACTTCCCCAGTTCCCTCATGTCTGCTACACATCCTCACATTAATCCATTTCCTCCATCTCCCTATTTTTTCTTCACCTCATTTCAGGCCTCTGTCCCTTAACTCTGGGCTGAGGTAGCACAGTGCTGCAGATGCTGTGACCCATCTGCACGCTGATCAGAAAGCAGACACGTGCAAGGTGATTGTCCAGCCAGAAGGTCTTGGGGCTCTCATATTGAAACTTTTCTCCGGATCTCCATTCTCCAATTTGTATTAGTTGCTTTCCTCTACCCACCTGTTGGCTTTCGTGAGACTTGTAGGAACTCTTATTTCATTAGAGATTCTCCTTTTTTGCCCAACAGGATTATAAGCAGTTGTCACATTTGAAAGCTACTAGGGTAGGAGGCAAATGACAAGCAAACTGAAATATAAATGGAAAGACAGGATGATAGAGAAGCTCAGGTTCCTCAGGAAATGAGGCTATAAAGAAGGTGATGGTGAAATCACCTTGGATCCCTACTGGCAGCTGGCAGATAGCACAGGTGCCAAGAACGGCAAAGATGTTTCTCAAAGCTGCTTTCTGCCAGTTTTTCTCAAAAGTGTAGTGCGACCAGGGTGAAATGGAAGTTCCTCTAAGTGTGATTTCTTTATGCCTTCTTATCAAGTTTGTGTATTCACAATGAATGTCACCACAGTGTCCAGGAGAAACCGATACTGTGCCATCCTCAGTACCCACAGGCCCAGTTCAGACAGTTAAGCCAGGAGGCTTTTTGTGTAGCCAAAAGTTATTCACCACTTTAGCTCCACTTACACCTTCAATACGTAAGTCAGCTGAGGTGACTTAACTGATGATAATGCATATAAAGCAAAGCCATTTAGATGCATGTGGTGAAGCTTTGGTATCAGTTACATGCATCTGAAGTCAGCAGATCTGACACAGTGCATATGCAGAGGAACACCCTTCAGAGATCTTTTGTGTTTGCACTTTTTCTGTGGACAAAGCTGACAATTTATGCTTATTTTTTTGATATTGGACATTACAGCTAATGCAATGCCTGGATCAAAATCTTTGTTCCTTCTTTAGGATGAAAATCTTCTCTGGAACAAAGTTTCTCTGAGGAAGTTAACTTAAAATCATGATAGAAAGTCCTGTTGGTAGAAAAAATGCTGTTGGTATGTCGTTACCTCTTTAACCTGAAATTTTCCTGGTGGTTAGAGTTATATGGTTGTGCTTTTTCACAGATATCTCATTTGAGAAAATGGTCTCAGAAGTCTCATCTGAGACCAACAGTAGCTGCTCTACAATCTAAGTTCCTTGTGAGACTCTCATGCTCATAAATATATTTTAGTGGCATAAAGGCTTGCCCCTTTCTTCTGAAAATCTAGAGATATAGGAGTCCAGCTTTTCTGTAATGGCTTGTGTTTCCTCTCTAGAAGACCTGGAGCCTGTCTCAGCATTAGAGATTTTAAATCCCACTCACAAGAAGATCCTTCAGTTCTGTCAATGATACTGTCAAACTGTTTGGCAAGGGACCAGGACTGCAGTGACTTCATGATGGTCACTTTACAAAGCTCTCCTATAAGGGACAGGCTGACTGCTCGGGCCACAGAGCCATTCTTTCCCTTTCTCACCAGTCTTTACTTCTTGCTTCATAGTAAGTAGAGGTGAAGAGGAGTCTTCTCAGGTCCAGCTTAACATGCTTACCCATGTAATACCACTTTGCAGGGGAGGTATGGCTCTAATCCTCTGCAGGTAAAGAAAAAAAATAGACACTGGAACCACTAGGCAGTAATAGAAAAGAAAATTTCCTTCTTCATGTAAGGAAAAAGTGCATATTCACCCTGTCCATGGGTGAGAATCTGGATCTCAAGGATATTGCAAGAATTTTCCCTGCAAAAGTTTCACAGGCACAGCTGAATGAAAAGGTGATTTCAAACACAGCAATAACTTCATTGTTTTTTAATAATTAACTTTAAATGACTGGCTCAGTAAGTGGGCTGTTTAGATTCCCTGTCAGATGTGTGTAACTCTAGCAGCTGGTCCTGGACACTCAGGCATCTTACAGACTCATGTCCCTAAAAGAATCTTGAGTGTAACCTAATCGCATATTTCTAATAGGTGCTTAAGCCTGAACAGAGGATTTAAGCCAAAACTTGAGAGATGACAGAGAGTATCTCAATGGAAATATTTATTGGTGATTTCTACAGGGCAAGTAGGCAAAGCAGATAACTCAAAAACATAGTCAGACCATTCTCTTCATAAATCAACGCAGCCCAAATCACTCATCAGAGAGGAACATCAGGTCTATAAACAACAGCTCCTTGCCACAGACAAGTTAAATCGTTGATAAAGATCTGAAACACATAGTGTCTCAGAGGTTTCCTTCTTTAAGCTCTCTTGTGTATTTGCCTGGGTCCTTTGTTATATGGTGCTTTTAAAACAGAAACAGAATACCTTTTTTTGTACAACAGCACAAGCCTTTATTCAGAAAGCCGAAATTAACAGGCTTCAGTGCCAAGAGTTCTTCTGTAGCTACATCTCTTCTATGTTGTAGGAAGTACTGATGGCTTTTTGTTTGTCATTTCAGCTGCACAGGTGAGAAATTATGTGGCTTCACTGTGTACTTTCTATTCCAGGCGTCAATCTCATTGGCATTTGCATGCAGGACCCCCTGGTAGCCTCAGCTACCAGTTTTCTAGGATGAAAGTGAAGGTTTATTCAACGGCTGAAATGCTATTCCAGGACTTGGGAGATCTTGCTTGTGATCTCTTCACAGTATTTCTGTCCTTTTTTTTTTTTTCAGTAACTCATATAGTCTCTGGGTAAAACAAAGGTAATAGTACTTCACACAACACTATGAATGGCAGAACATAAAGGTCAGCAAAAGAGAAGACTGCCAATGAACGCAAAATGTACAAAAATTAATGGTGGTATCTGAATCCTTCCAACAACCTATGAGATATTTTGCTTTTACAGGTAAACCACACAGAACCCCTGCAAAACCACAGATCTGAAGTCAAGAAGAGTTTATTGAAGAAACACCATTATCACTACAGTTTCTACCTTTGTAAAGCTTTTTAAATATTCACAGAAAATAATTACAGGTTCATCTGTTAGCAGGAATAAATTGAGAGTATGAATTACTCTGTTTCTCTCCTTTGGAATTACGTGTGCCTCAGTCCATGTAATGAAGTCCATGTTTATGAAGGTCCATGTCCATGTAATGAAGTCCATTTTTTTGAAGGTAAATATGAAAAAAGAATTTTTTCCATGTGTTCAATGCAGTTCATTCTGTATGGTGTTGCAGCAAACGAAAATATTCCCGCAAAAGTTACATCCATCCCACCTCTGGCTCACAGTCTGATTGCTAATCTGTTCTTGAACTTGCTATAACCAGTCATCAGCCTCAAGGGCTGGTGGTAAAACTACAGCTGGGCCCATGAATGACCCAGATTCACCTAACTACTCATCAAAATCACTCCAGGAGATTTTAAGTGAAGGGAAGAGCGAAATCAATGTATATATAACTTCAGCAAGGAAGTGCAAATCTCTGCGACCTCAGGTGGCCACATTATATTCTCTTCTTTATAGACTCTTGAAGATCCACTGCAAAAGTATGGCTGCACACTTCTATGAAGAAAGCTGTTCCAGGTCATAACATTCTCATGGTTACAATTTTTTCCCTAATTTCTAGGCTATGTTCACCCATGGCTGGTTTACACTTGATCTTACTCATCCCGACATTGTCTAGCTCTAATACTTTTCTCTCTTTCCTCTGTTTAACCCCTGAGGTTCAGCAAATATGTCACAATTCTGGTTTTGTTAGAAAAGTTAAGTGTTTTCAGATGTTTGTCATTACTTTGCTCACTATATTTCTTTCAGCTTGCATTCACCTTTCTTGAACACAAAGCAGTCAGAACTATATACAGAGAAGGTTTCACAGGTGCAAAGACATTAATGGTTTCTTATCTCTCTTGAAAAAAAGATTCATGGGGATTGCCTTCTTCAGAGTCAGATCACAATCATAATCATCCTGTGAGCAATGGTGCTGTCAGTTATTTCTCTGTCTCATTTATTTCCAAGTAGTGCGTTTAAGAAAAAGAAAATCTCATTAGTAATTGAAATGCTTTGCAATAATAATATTGAATTTTATGCCACTTCTAATACTCTCACCCTCAAAGTTGTCCAGTTCTCCCTTTAAAAGAGCCTGTTCCCTCACTGTAATGACAAATACATTCAACTAAGTATTGTCAGTAGCTTTCAATAGCTCATTTCTATTTCTGTGCCAAATTCTCTGATGACAGTATTGAAGAAGATAGGCCCTTTTAGAAGGGCCTGACTGATCTCTTAGAAACTCCTTTGTTAGCTGTCCTCTAGCCAGAAGTTCCCCTTTCAACACCACCCATTATCTCTTTGTTGAATAAATAATTTCCCAGTGACACTCCTCCAATAATTTACCCACCTTTCATTCATCCTGAAAGACAGTTATCAAGTAAAGATATCTGAGAAGACTGGCATAGTAAACATATGCTGTTCCTTACTTGACTTCTTCATTTTTCCCCACATAGCTAACAATATTTCTTCAATACTATTTAGATACTATTGCTGATTCAATGAAAAACATGAGAAGTGTTGGTAGTTGGTTCTAGACAAGGTAATAGTAACTCATGGATTACCCAGATGTTGGAATATGTTTAATGCCCTAT
Source organism: Euphonia xanthogaster (assembly GCA_034509185.1). NCBI lineage: Eukaryota > Metazoa > Chordata > Aves > Passeriformes > Fringillidae > Euphonia > Euphonia xanthogaster. Next base: position 41,395,487 of record JAYDZK010000056.1, on the reverse strand, counting down.
GCTGGGAGGCAGTACAGAAAAAATGGGTCAACCTTTTCCCTGCACTGGCTTCCCCACATCTACTCCATTTGGGTGACTTTATTTTATGATTTATGTAAATGTCACCTTTAAAGGAGAGAACTCTCTTCAGGTATAATAATTAAACACTGCTCTAAAGATCTCAGAATACGATTCTGTGGTTGCTTTCTGCTCTGATCCAGTGTGTCTCAGTTACACTTATTTTAGGTACTTATTATTAAGAATTTATGGGGTGTTATTTTCAAGAGCCCTGATGGCATTGAATAAACAAGATATTTGTCTAGATATTGGTGATCACATTAGCACTCATAATGCATTCTATTGCATTGCCCAACGGGGCTATGAATTACAGGAAACAAGTCTCCACTTTCTGGATGGCTTCAACAAAATAGTTCTAAAATCCATCCCAGAAGAACTTCACACATAACTAAACAATGATCTTCTAATTGATCTTTAGGGAACACTTTAGTTCCCACTGAAATGAATGTGAAAGTCCTGATCTGTTTTGGTGAGTGTTGGATCATGCCCCAGATGAGAAAGGAGATTGGGTCAGAAATAGTCATAGAATTGAATAGCAACTAAAACTAATTTAAAAATACTATTAGAAATGCTCATGCTAAAACCCCCCGTGTATTCCACCTTGCTTTAGCAGTACTGTGTTTTGTCAAAATGATTTCATCATCTGGAGAGAAATTGGTTTAACTAAAGAAAAGTTTTGCTATGAAACTTCTAGTTTTCTTGTTTAGTAATTGCAAAGTAAATGTTTTGAGGATCATATGAGCAAAAATTCAACATAGCAAATATTATCCACTGGCTGAATGTTGTGTATAAGTAAGGATGACGATTCTTTCTTCACCATCACACCAGGACCTTGGGCCGCTACAGTACAAATTAAGGTGCCAAATCTCTATGGCAGGAGTCTGTAATATGTTTAACTTCTGGGTTTTGTCACAAAGAGAGATTTGTACCACTCACTCACCAGAAAGTTAAACAATCTAATCAGAAGTTTGTAGAGCTGTCCAGTTTGCATAAGCCCACAGAAGTTTAAAATAAACATTACGTATGTAGAAAGGAGCAGGAAGTAGAATATCCTTTAAAAGCCAGCTGTCTCTTTACTGTCCAGCTTGTAATGAAGCTGTTTGTTTATAACTTGGGTGTTACTTGTATTCTCAACTACTCAGTATTGTAGATACATGAAATAGTCATTAACATAAAGGTGGTGCTTTATGTCTTCAGTGTTTCTGTTTAGACACATCTCTATTTGTGGCCATTCTCTCCTTGAAATAATTGAGATGAAATACCATAATAGATCAGCTACTATAAAGTTTGGAAGGGCATGAAGATCAAGAATCAGTTGTTCTGAGTACGTGAACTGGCAAAGGCAAGTGTGTGATAATCAACAGAAAGTGCAAATATTTGATTTCAGAGGAATCAAATTAGGAAGACAAAAATAAAGACTGTTTTACCTTGTTTATACTCCTTATACATCATAAAAGTATCCCACATTGGAGATCTCACCTGGATTTGGCACTTACACAAGAGCATGCATGCCAATGAAGTCCCACACCAGATATCCTTGTAGGATGTATTGTTTTGGGTGTATTTACCCTCAGTGTGTAACTCCTGACTCAGAGAGCTTGTTTTACAACTTTGCTGAGAACATATTGGGAGTGCCTGGGTGTGGGATTAACCTTCTGTCAAGAAAACAACCAAAACAAATTTATAGCAAGGAGTGTTCAATACAGGTATCCTGTGTGAATGAATAACCTGTGTGGGCTGGAGCCCAGTTGCATCCTTGGCTTGTAATTTCCTAAGGTGATAGGTCTCATTGTGTGCATTTGTTTATTTTGCATTTCTACAAACAGAAAGTGGAAGTCCAATCAGTTGACCTAGTTTTATAGGTAGCTCACTAGTTCAGTAACTCTGACAATGAAGTTTTTCCACAGAGGTATTCATATCTGCCTGGCCAAATTCCACCTGACCACCTGCTGCTGGTTTTGGCTGGCAGGCTTTGAAGCAGTGCTGCTGTTTCTGAGGCTTCATGGAGCTTTGATGGACCAAACCGAAAGAAACAACATAAAGGGCTATAATGGCCTCAATGGCATATGCTGCAAGCTTTCTGTGAATCCTAACAATACTGATGAAGGCTGTGGCATCAACATCCACACACTGCAAGAGGGGAGAGTGGCTGGGTTAATCAGAATTCAGTGAACACTTGCTCATTTAGCTTACCACAAAGCTATATCCAGTTTCTTGGGTCAGAACGTATGCTACAGTGTCTATCCATAGGGAGCTGCATGCTGTGTGGTTGCACAGCTTCCTGGGGAAATGCTTATGACCAAGTGGCTGTCAGGCTTTCCAGGTTAGGCTCTGCCAGGGGAGACACTTGGCCTTTCCAGCAGGCCAGCATGTCCATGGGCCAGTGGTGTTTGAACAGGGGTGAAGTGGCACTGTGGCACCAAAGCAGAGACACAGGGCTCAGGGTTTTACTTTCTACCATGTTAAGAAGGAAGAATTGAAGATGTGAGAGCAAGAAAGATGTGAGAGTCTATTTTGCTTCAGAAAGAGGACAGTGCAGCACACACCAAGCAACCCCACCCTCTGATCCTTGGACACAGCAGGGACATGAATGCAGCCCATAATACCCCTGATGTGGCAGGGATGCTTGCAGAATGTTCCCCTTAAAGTCAGACAGAATTTGCAGGCTGACATTTTACATAAACTATTCTCAATATCAGATGGAATCCCAGGCTGAAATCTGTGGCAGTTGAGCTGTCTGAGGCTCAGGGCTGTGGTGTCCATTGGGAGGGTGGTACGTGTACACAACAGGGGAGTAGCCGTGTCAGCGACCTGTGTTTTATCTCTTGGGACAAATGTGTCATGGCCCTAATTTTCACCTTTTAATTAAAAATCCTTTTAAGGTTTCAGATTTTTGACTAGTATTTTAATGGGTTTTAAAACTTGTTATAAACTCTTGGCATTATTGTGTCAATTGTATCATTTGGCTAAGAAGCTTAACCCAGTGTCAAAAACTGAATACATTTGTTGAGTCTATTTTTAATCTTTAAACACGAAATCTAAATATGTTTCTAGACAGTTAGAAAGGTGATTATCTCTATTCTCTCCTTCTAAGGCAATGTGCTTTCCTAATAATGTTATTTATAGCTAGAGGCTGTTAAAGCGTAGCGCAGACAGTCTGCCTACATATGTAAAACTGCTTGCTGGAGTAATTGCACGTTTTTCTTTAGCAATGTGGCAGTAGAGAGATGGCTGAGTACTATGTAAGTGCTTGCTTGGCTGCTTACTCGCGTGTCCCAAAGCTCAGTTATGCTCCAATGTTACTTATCTGAAGGACCTTGCTTTGTTGTGCTGCATTAAATTTTTGCTAAAGGTTCTGATTCACAGCTTAAAGCTGCAAGTCTCCTCTGACAGGGTAAGCTGAAAAGCAACCCCACTCTTTTGAGCTTGTAAGAAGTCTAAAAGTGAGCGACACAGGTGGCTGGAGAGTGATGCAGGGCATCACTATGTGTTTTACAGCTGAGAGGTAGTGTTTGGAAACTGAGCATTGGTCCCCAAATCAAATACTCTGTAGGTTCCCTTGAAGTGTTCCTGGATGCCTTTTGGAAATGGTTATTCACCTCCTCCCAGGTAAAGGAAGTTTAAATGGATGAGGTTTTGAGTTTAAAAAGGAGCTTGGGCTTATGGACAAAGTTCAAATATCATCTATGGCAAAGGCAAGAAAAACTTGGAACTGTAATTCAATATGTGTAGCAATTTGGAAATGAGAGCATACCCAGTTAAGTGACTGCGTTTAAAACACACACAAAAAGGAATTTTTCCCACACCATGTTGTTTCTAGACAACACGTGCATGTATAGTGGAACTCATTGCCACAGGATACTCTGAAAGCCAAACGCTTGCAAGCGTTCTAAACAGAATCAGACAAATTCTTGCAGAAGACTCTTCTCTACTAGATGAAACCTCTGGCTCAGGAAATCCATAAGCTGACTGTCAGAAGCAGGCTGGATACCTTGGGAAAGATCACTGAATTAATTGCATATGCTCCTGCTATTCTTAAACAACTTTTGCTATGCATTATGATGATTGCTAAATTTGGCTTGGTTGACTTTTGAAAAACCAAAGCACACCACTTCTTACACTTTAATGTTGTATTCTTTGTCTGCCAAAGAAGCAGCTTCATCCAGAAAAATGTTTTTATAAGTGGCAAAGAAAATGTGGAAAAACGGCAGACTGAAAACTGAAAGACAGACCCCCGCCACAAAAAACTTATGAAACTAGGAAATAACTGTCATTCAAGCTGATAACATGATGACTTGTTGCTAAACAGTTAGATAGATGATGGGATATTAGTGAAGTCATCAGGAAAGCTAAAATATGGGTTTTGATCAAGAGTATCCCAATAAACCAAGACTACAGCACATAATCACGGCTAAGCAAATCTCTAACTTAATACTGTTAACCATTTTGTTCAAGCGTGGGGAAATATAGATGAAAGAGAACTCTAAAAGCAGCAAAATTGTCCAGAACAAGAAAAAAAGTTAGAGAAGACCCATTTCAAGCAACTGGGGGTGAAAAGGATTAATAATTTGTGATGAATTTTAAAAAGTTAACAAGATTTTTAAAAAGTAAAAAGGCAAAAATTAAGCCAAAGAATACTTGTCTTTCTTGTTTTTACTTCACATTCTATGTTCTTGGTACCTTTGCTGAAAATTATGAACAATGCTAAATCTGAAAGCTGATTTTCAGATTGTTGTAATCACAATTTAGGAGCCAAATATTAAAGGATAAAGGAAGGTACTGAAACTTTTCTGGAACGACCTTAAAGATAGAAAAATGAAAAAGAGCAACGGTACAATGAAAGCACGATCTATGGATTAAGGTAGTGGATGTGCTCTGAGTGGACTTTCCTGAGTAGTCACAGTTAAGTTTGTGGTGTATTTAGCCTTTGGTACTCCGTGTGTGTGGTCTGTTTGTACTTCAGCACCACCAGTCAGCCCAAGCAGACTGTCACTTCAGGAGCGACATGGTGGTGTAGCTGTAAACCAGGTGGTGCTAACAGAAAACAAGACTGCACAGGAATCAAAAACACATCAAGTCATTTTTATTATAGGAAAACAGGAAACATCTGAAAGAGACTATCAAGGTTCCAAAAGGTGGCAATGTCTTTGTTTGTAAAGACATTGCTAAAACATTACAGCAATTTTCACCATATAAGGTAAAATAAAGGGGTAGATATATGATTTTTTTTTCCTCCATAGGAAGAAGGAAAGAAAAGAAAAAAATTGAGATGTTACCAGAAGCAAGCTGAAAAAAAAACAAACTAGGAGAAATAAAGCTCTTGTACCAGAAAGACTTCTTCTTGACCCCAGGCAAAGAAACAAGTTTAGATACTTTAACCACTCTTTCAAAAGAGTGATGTTTCAGTGCTGTCCAGAAGTTACTCTTTCTTTTACCGTGTGAGTTGCTTTTATGGAATAATGAAGAAAGTATTGACTGGAGTAACCATACTATCCAGGAAAAGCTAAACTGGTACTATAGATCACAGTTAAAGAACAGGATAAATTATGAATTATTTGTAGCTATTCAATATGAATACACATGACTAACTGGAGGAATTGTCAAGAAAGCATTTAAAGGAAAGTCAAAGACTTCATAATCCTAGATGTCTAAAAAATTTTCTTTGGAGTGTGAGTGAAAAATAATGCTACAGATTTGTCGAGAGAGCACAGGTATATAACTAGCTCTGTATGACTTCCCTGGGGATCCCACCAGCAGCACAGCTATTAGCACACTGTTGTGCTCCTGAATCAGTGTTAATTACCCCAAGGGGAGCCTTGCAGTACCCTAGCACACAGTGTCCCTTCCAGTTAGGGTGGTGTGCTGTTTAGCCCCCTCCAAACATCACTGACACTGAAATTAAGGTAATGACCCTCTAAGGATAGAAATGAAATATGTTCAAATAGTGTGAAGATGTGTTTGGGTAATTTTTATTAAAGGACTTTGTGTAGAAGATATCCCAAAGGTATCTAAAAGTGGAACTTTTTAAGAATAGAAAAGGTATGATTATGGGCCATTTTTAGCAGAGTATACTACAAGACAAGAATTTGTCTTTTTTTTTTGGGCGGTGTCGGGGAAGACATGTTGAAGCCTATGCAAAGGAAATTAATTGCTGACATGGCATGGACAGGGATTTTTTTTTTGGTGTTCTTAGAAGACATTTCTGTTGTCTTGTCAGTTCTAGATTCAGCTTTAGGGATTTTGCAGACTAGGTTGAAGTACAGGCATTTTTACAAGTTAGCTCAAGCTAAAAAAATGGATTTTTAAACCAGAGAAGACATTACTGCTCTTCTTGTGCTGACCATTTGCTGGTCTTCTACTTCATCATCAAGTTGTTCAGGTTATTCTGAGGTAGAGTCAGTCAGGCTTCAAAAAATTGCTGGAGTGGCATTCATAGAGTAGAGCTGGATAAATGGGCTCTGTATTTGAAACAGGCAGAGTTCCTTTTATAGGAGGTACCAAGACAGTTGATGGAAGGAAAGAGGGAATGAATGGCTGGACTGGGTGAACTAGCTGAAAAAAATAGAGAGAAAACCAGTACCTGTGTAGTTGTCTTGTGGAGTCTGAGTTACTGATCAAAATCATGTTTGGGCTGTTTGTTTCTGCCATCCCAGCTCGGAAGAACTGAAAATTTGGAGAGCAAAGCTGTACCTGGAGTAGGTGATGAGGCTTAATTTTTAGTAACTCCTCTGTTCATGACCAGTATGCATGGGTATATGTGGGGGAGGTGGGGGCTATATTTTACCTCTGTGTGACTCATCTTTTATAGCTGTGACTTCATCTGTTAAATCGTTCCTCCAACTTTACCAAATAGATATAATCTTTCATGGGTTTAAAGATGAGGAGGCTGACTTCTATCCGTGGCAACAGAGAAGATTCAGGAGATCCCTCCAAAAGCGATACAGAAAAACCAACCTATTAAAAAAGAGTATGGAAAGAAGGTTTACGTTCTCTAGGGAAAAGTAGAAGGATGGAAGGCCGATGTCTCCAAATAAAAAGTAAGAAAGATGTTACAAGGCTTTTGAGAGTCATGCTGGAAGGAAGTGAGCGAGAGGAGTTATCCTGTTAAGATGATGTTTCTTTAAAAATTTTTTTAAAAAATATGTACTATAAATATAATGTACTTTAGAGAGAGGAAACTAGTATGTGCCCATAGTTCTCAATAGAAAATGAAAGAATCTGTGAACATAAAAACACAGTTGGTGAAAAAAGCCACCCCAGGTCAGGCTTGCTGATGTATCATCACAAAATGTTCTGGCACCTTCTAGATCTCAATAAATAACATGTAAGTAGCTGTGTGAGGGAAATAAAGTCCCGAACCAAGCTTGGGACAATAGCAACATTAGCAAGTTGCAGTAATGCATTAACTTGTGGCATAAAGAGCTATCATGACATATTTCCATGAGCCAGTACCGAAACCAGTTTTGGGTTTTGTGCTGAAGCAATAGCTACAAACCTACAGATAGATGGCTTAGGGTTACTTGCTGGAAGGCTGCACTCCAAGACACATAAGCTGGGGAAATGGCAGGTGTTACTTTTCAGTGTGTGTCATCATTTGGAGCTTGTCTGATGCTAGTTTCCTGGCACCCCATGTCTTGGAATTGCTACAACAAAATATTTGTCCTCAGATATCACTAAACTGATTATTTCTCATCACATCATACAGCAGAGAAGGAAAACAGAATCTCAGGCTTTACTTCTCTTTTTGTTTCCATGGTCACAGCTTTCTAATTTTGTAAGGAATCAAGATCTGCTGCCTTCATTAACTTCAGTCTTGGAATGAACTTCTCTATCAGGTTTTACAAGTCATTGAAATAATTTGGAAAAAAAGAAATAGAAAAGAAAACAAACCCAAGACTGGAAATAATTCACACACTACAATTCCAAGTAAACAGGAAGTTGTAGGCTGAGACTGGATAGAAAATATAAGGTAATAAATTGTCCAAGAGGGAATTTTATGAAGATGCAACATGTTTTTTAAAGATAGATTTTGGATATTTTTTTGCTTGCTAGCACAGTTTGTTGCATATACTCTTGTATGCCCTTCTTGTCAGCATCTGTGGCAATAAGGTTAATGAAAGAATTAGTGCAATTAAAAAATTAGTGCTAATTTAAAGATGAACAGGTAGTGTTAATTAAAAAAAAAACAAACAAAAAAGAGATGTTCAGGCATTTTCATCTGAAATGGTTTCTTATCTAACTTGTGAAAGTAAATCTTAGCAATTTCACATTATTTTACTGTTTCTAAGGGTGGCTTTTTCATACATGCGGAAGCTATTTTTTCTCATGACAGATTAAACCTGTGGCAAACCTTACATTTAAGAAAGCAGATTTTAGTGTTCAGTTGTGCAATGAGATGTTAACTAGCCTTGGGTCTGCAGCAACCACAGAAAGAGCTGCTCAGGACTAAGGAAAGGATTTTTTCATTGAATGGCAGGGCCATGTGAACACAATAAGGTCAGGCTCCATCTGCACCATTTGCTACAGAATTTCCTTCCTTCCGTGCACTGTGCATCTGCTGGGAGCTGCTATTTGCCAGCTGTCTGTTCCCACTGTCCCCCTTCTGCCAAAAACCAGCTGAGGTAGGTGAGATGTATTGGAAAACCAAGCTCTGGGAAAGAGCAGGCTCTGGGCAGTGAGCCAGACATAACAGGGATCAGGGAGAGGTGAACGAAAAGGTGTGTGATTTGGTGTGCACCAGAGGGGCCAAGCTTCACTTTTGCAAGGGATGTCTTGGCTGAGAGTAGAGCACAGGAAACAGAAGGATTTGTGAGGAAGGAATTAGAGATGGGAACAAATAGTATTTAGAACAATGGAAGTAAATTTTGAATTTTACAAATATATTTACAATATATTTCTGTCCAGTGCTACAGTTTAGTTACAAGAATAAATGCTAGAAATTGTTTGAAAAAAATTATGCTGCATTGCACTTCTGTTTACTTGGCAGCTGGAAGAGCTCTGCATAAGAAAAGTCCAAAACTTATCCTTAAACAGACACAGTGGCCATAAATATGGTGGCTAGTGAGTGTGCTAAATGTTATTGTTTCTTTTACTGTAAATTTTATAAAAAGTGTCCTTTGAGACTAGTAAATATTTCTGAAAGTAGAAATTCTGAAGGCAGAATTCTCTCTGTTCTTTGTGCTTCCTAAAGTAGACTTTATGAAACTTTCAGAAGTATTTCATTTTGACTAAAGAACAAGATGTAGTGGCCCAAAGGTTAATTTATCTGTAAGTGGCATTGCAGTACTTGAAAACTTAGAGCAAAACCAACTCTTCATTTAAAATGTTGATTTCTTCCCACCAAAATGTACGCTACAAATTGGCATCAACCCAGCTCAGCAAAATTCACTTAATGGAAGATTTGTCTTGTTCCATGGAGGCTTACTCCCCTTCTCATGGCATTCCAGATACCCAGAGATTTATTGATGCTGCTCAAATGAGCTGCTCCTTTTTGGGCATTCCTTACTCACAATCTAGTCTTGTTGTCAAAACCATCCTACCCTCATGGACGGAGGCTTGGAATCCAGTGCTAATAAATAGATCCAATGAATATAACATTGAAACTTAAAGGTCTTGCATTTCAAGAGACAGATAGCATCAGTACCTCTCAAAACCCTAGAAAACATGTCACACTTTTATCTTATCTTAACTTTGTGCCATCGCCTGAGCCAGCAGATGTTTAGTTCCTTCTGGGCAGGAGAGGAAGAGCCATCTAAAATGTGTGCAGCAGCTGGTTATGCTCATGTCTCCACCCTGGAGGACCTGAGCTGCTGCTGACAGCTGCACTCTATGTTTTGCAATCCTCCCTTCCCTGAGTCATCTTGCAAACCCCAGAGGAGGCCACAACCACAATTTGAGCAAAATTAATACACACACATACGTCAGGCAGATATTTAAAAGTCCTGTTTTGGGACCTACTTGTCTGCAGAGGTTTGAATGAAAATGCATGCATAGCCAGTGTTCTTAAAAGCACAGGCAGTATTTCTACAGGCAGTTTTAATATGCCTACACATACATATGTGCATGTATACAGGCTTCTGTGAGTGTACTGGAATATTAAACTTACAGCATCCAATGCATACAACAGAGTGTCTTAAGTTTAAAAACAAAAAAAAAGTCATTAAAATGTTGCTTAGAAGAGGATTTGATGGTCCATGTGTATTCCTTCCCATTGTGGTTGTGTGTTGCTACCACCAGATCAGGTTGGCCATGACTGTTTAGCTAACTCATGAAAACCACCAGGGATGAGGAGCCCACATTCCTGTGGGCAGCCTTTCTTTAGTACTTCACTGCCCTTCTTGCAAAGATTTTCCTTAGATCAGTCTCAATTTGTATTCAGTACCTGTGATATTTCCAAGAAAATAATTAGATGTGAAGTAGAACTTATAAAACCTTTTGTGCTCTGGGCTGACAGGAATCTGTACTTTAACACAATTAACACTACCAAGCCAGATACTGAATCTTACCCGAGCATGCATTTGTGGGCACAAATCAGCCATCAGCCCTCCTACCAGCTGCTCTACAAATGACTGAAATAATTGTGGATGTTCTAATTGTGTATGTGCTACTCTAACCACCTGGGATTTTGAAAAAACAGGTTCAAAAGTGTGAACATGGAATATCTGTTTCCTTTAAAATCATAATTGTTCCTGACTTCAGTTTATTGTGCCAAATGCAGCAGGAAGCAAATGTCAGTAAAGGGGTTTTAACTGGATGTAGACACTGCTGAGGTACACAAACATTAGTTAGATGTAGTCATGGTAACTAGAACAATGTATTAAACAGACTTAATATGAAAGTTTTATAAACTGAGCAAGTCAAACTCCAGAAGCCACCACTCCAAAAGCAGAAACTTTTGACTATTCCAGGTTCTGAACTTGCTGGTTAAAACCGGTGTCAAACAGATTACTGCAATAAACCTGTAAAATTCAAAGAGGAGTTAAAAGTAGTTGCAGGATTACTTAAATTCAAGAATTAATTTGAAGTTCACACTTGAGAGAGTGGGAACTATCTCATTCTTCATAAGAAAATGATTACCTGAGTTACAACATCACAGGCAAGTTATAAAAATACTTCCAGGATCAGATAATCTAGAATTTATAAATTTTCTCTTCCTTCAAGCCAGAAATTTCTCTCTGTTGGCAACAAGAATTTGCTAGTTTATTGATTGGTGCATTCATATTTCAATTGACATCAACACTTGCTTTGAAAATTGCCTGCAGATGCACAGTTGAGTGTTTGTCCCTGAACTTAGACAAATGGACTGTACATTTCTTTCTGTGTTGAAGAATCTCTCCCATTTGACAAATAGCAGCACCATTCTAGTGATAGGGCTTTAATTCTGTGATCAGTAGAACCTGCTCTGCTGACATGAGAATCTTCTGTCATCTGCTTTTGCCTCTGATCATCATTAGGAGAACGAAAGTCACAAAATAGTTAGAGCAAGCAAAAAGGAAAAGGTGAAAGTACTTTCCAGAATGCTTAAAATAATTCCCCACTTAGGAACATTAAAACTCCTCTGGTTTCTCCCTGAATTTTATTTTGCCCAGTATCACATATGGATGCTGACCTGTTGTTACTAGGTAATTAAGTCAAATTGATAGATCTGCCACTAATCACAGAAGAGCAATAGCATGAACATTTTGTCTAAGAGGAAAATCTCCTCCATCCAGGTCATAGAATCATGGAATGTTAAGGGTTGGAAGGGACCTTAAAGATAATCTACTCAGACCCCCCTTGCCATGGGCAGATCTACCTTCCACTAGAACAAGAGAAATATAGTGTATAAGTCATCCCTTGAAACGTGTTACAGGAGTATACCTTCTCCTACTCCATACTTAAAAAAAAACCAGACACTTAAATGTGAAATTTCTTGCGGATCTAGATAATGCAAAATGACATCCTTATTGTTCATTTCAGGTCTTGTTGAACCATCAGATGCAATTGTGGAGATAGTACATATTTCTCAATATCATAATGGGTATAACAAACAAAGTCCTTTCCATGTTCTTGATTCTGCCAAAAGCCAAATGTCTTTGGCTTTCCGCTTTGAACAATCATTCTCCACAAGCCAAGCATAAAGAACTTGAGTAATGATTTCAGTCACCTTTATTTGATAACATTTGTGGTGTACACTGGAGAATAAGATTGAATGGCTCTATGCAGTTCGTTAAATCATTCAGGATTTCACTCCACGTCATTCTGATTGCGTATAGAAAGTTTGCATTTTCAAATGCAAAACAAAATTTTGTTTGGGGACAGTAAATAGTAGTCCCAAAGGGAATATATATTTATGACTGGGAAAAAGTAGTGGCTTGTGCACATGTGATTCACACTGTATATTTATTAGTCTATCTGGTTGGGCCATACATGCATAAAAATATATTATCAATCACATACAAAGAATCTGCTCCGTCTTTTCTAATGGTAAAGTATAGAACGATGCACATAGGAAATTTTAAACTGAGTCTCCTTTTATGTTAATCTAGGAAGAAATGAAAACCCTGCAATAATATTTTATAAACTGGAACAGTTTTGTGTATTTTTAGCCTTATTTGGAAACAATAAAGATATATTCCTAGTTTTTTGACTTCAAACTTTTTGAGAACCTATTTAAATTTATTCAAATCCTCCCAAGACCCAAGTAGTACTTATTAGATGCAAAACAGAGATCCAGATTCAGCGGTTACTCTGTGACTGGTTAGAATGTAGATAAAAGTTGATTAAACCCCAAATTGCCATCTTGCTGTCAGGAGGTCAAGTGACTTGGATTAGCATTTAAAATTACAGGGCAAAGCCCTTGGATTTTGAACTGCGAAGGTATTTTGGTACCCATAGGTCTGCCTCCAGCAACATTGGCAGAGGCAGCCCTACATCCACTTAATTCCCTGGGCACCTGGACCATCCAGCATTGGAGATATCTCCCCAGCAGTGCCTTGACTGGACTTCCTGTAAACCATGTGTGCACAGCTGTTTTTGTGTTTTCAGCAAAACTTTTGGAGGTCTAGAAGAGAAGAAAGAGGTGAGAAGAGTAGTGAGGTTTCAGCTGTGGCAGAGTAGAAGAGACTGGTATCCCAACTCCCCACTTCCTAGGTCAGAGTAGGATGAGTGATCTCCATTGCACATTCGTGCAGAGAGAGAGATAAGAAAAGCAATTTTTTTCCCCAGCTCTTGATTTGGTTTAGGAATGGTATTCCCCAATTTGGTGCTCCCCGCTGAAACTCTCCAAACCATGTGCCACTCACTCTCTCCACCTCCTCCTGGGTGGAGAAGAGAATTGGAGGCACAAAAGGTAAAGATCATGGGTTGAGATAAAACCAATTTACTGGAAACAGCAATGACATAAGAAAATGAACAGTAAGAGCAACAGTACTAATGACAGAGGGTGATCACAAAGAGGTGAACCTCCTTAATGGTGGGCAATACCAGACCTGGAAAAGAGCCCTTTCCCCATCCCCAGAAAAGCCATGAGGTAGTATAGAATAAGATCCAGGTCCTCTCCATTCCTCCTCCTGGCTACTGCAAAAATTAACTCTGTCCTGGCCAGAACCAGGACAGTTTTTGAAAAGAGATCTGTAGGAGAAAAAAATGGAGGCTCCAGATTCTAACTGCTTGCTGTTAGCTCTGAAGTGGGATCTCAGCTTCTGAAAACAGAAGGAGTTGAGACAGTTTTCTATGAAGTTTCTAACTGGTTGGATTTATGTCACTGCCTAATCAGAGCTGGGATTCATCTTAATGAATTTCAGTTGCTTAGGAGAGGTAAATACCCAATTCTGGGTTTGGGATTTCCCTCTGGGAACCAGGCATGTAAAATACAGCACAGGCACTGCAATACCTGACTTAATGTGCCTCGGCACTTTATGAATTGGATCCTCTATATATTTAGCCAAAATATTTTGCAAAATTTGTATGAACACAAAAAGATTTGTCTTCAGTCCCTCCTGCCCCATTTCTTTGGTTGACTTGTAAATGGGTGTGAATCCTTACATACAGGATGCTTTAAAATAATAATGATACAATTCTTTTTACCTGAATTAGAATAATCTTTGTTACCGTAGTGTGATTCTTGCAGTTTTACTGCTATTTCTGTGGAACAAAAGTGATACACTTGACTTTTGTAACCTGTTACAAGGACATGATGGCATCCACATTTCAGTATTTTCAATAAACTGTTCAGAGATGGACTTAGTCTGATCATTTTGTTGATGCCTCTTTGCAAATTAAGTGGTGAAATGTCTGCTGAAATCAGTTTGTCTCACTTCGTGAAAACCTTTGAAAACCATGTTAACAAGGGACAGGAACAACATAATTCAGAATCAACACAAGTAGGATAGCCCTCCAAATGCTGTGTTTACCCCTTTATCTGAGGAAGGCATTTGCTCTTTGCCAGCTGAAATTTGAAATTTGTCAAGTAAACCATACATTATCCTTATTTCAACCGAGCATGTGACAGATACACCGGAGCTTTAAGCACAAGGGGAGAACAATGCAGAAACTATTAGATAATAATTCTTATTTTTACAAGAATAATATAGTTTTTAACGAGCACTAGAAGCCATTAGTCTTAGTAGCAAAGCACTAAAAGCTGAAATCCATCCTTGTTTTCCTTTCCTAAGGCACTAAAAGAAATGAACTCAGATCTCTACAGGCCCAACAGAGACATGCTACATTTTCATTTCCTCTGTCTCCTTTAGAGATAACAATGGGTCCCCGAAGGCTGTTCTTCTTGTCTAGTTAAGGCTAATGGCTTGTGCTTGATGGTATTAAAACCTGCTTCTAGCACTGTTTCATCAGCTTAGATGAGTGACTGACAGGTCACCCGAGCACAGCGGAAAAAGTACATCCCCCTGCTGCCTGCCTCACCTGTACATCCAAAAGCTAAACTGTCAGTTGGATACCAGGGAGCACAAATGCAGCCATGCCACCTGACCTCTGACCTTGGTGCTTTCCTCTTCTCCATGGTCAAAGGAGAGAAGGAACTTCAGAAACTGCTGTAGGCAAGAGGGACAAGGCCGTTGAAGTTGGAAAGAAGCTGAAAGAACAACAGGGGACCATGAGCCCAGCACTTACTACAGAGGGACAAATGGGGTGGTCATTTGCCTTTGTGCTGCTTTCAGTTACTTTGAAGGAATATGAGAAAAGAATTTGATTCTTCCAATTACTTCCATTGATGTTAAAACTTTAGTAGAGGGGACCAGGAAGAATTCTTCATAGCCTTCACAGCATTCTTCCAAGAACAGTTAAAAGTGTGCTCTTCCAGTGCCTCTTTTTCCTAGAGTGGGGCTGAGAAAAAGGCAATCATTCACACATACTTTGTTGGATAAAATTTTCTTCCATTTTGATCCCTAAAGATTATCATGTCACAGGCATCTCTGTTACCTAGCAACTATGATAAAGCCAAGAAAAAGACCTAAATATCAGTTCCTTAGGAGTAATATAAACACTAATACATTAAGCTTTAAACTCTAAGGGAGTCTTTCTTTTATTACTAATGAAATTACCATGCTTTTCCTAACATAATAAAGGAATTGTCTTCTTAATGAAATCTAGCACTATTGATGTATGTCTATTCTTGAAACAGACTGTGTTCACTTCAAAAGTTTTGTTGGCACACTGTACATTTTTCAAGTTAGCCACTAAACATCAAAATTGCTTTGTTGACATTGGGGGTGTTGTAAGATAATTCCTTAGCTAGAGGTGCCTGAAAGAAAACCTCATCTTTGAACGATCCCAGATATTGTGGCAACTTGCAAACTTGATCTGTAACTTGCATTTTGCCTCTGACCTTCCTCCTTTCTCCTTTGTAAGGGACAATGCTGTTCTGAGAAACTGCAGAACAGGAGCGGTATCGCAGATCCTTTTCGCTGTCTTCATTCATAAAGCTATTCAACGCAGCTAACAGTTTCTGTTCTAGCTGCTCCAAGAGTAACCACATATGGGAAAAGATTACTCATAAAAATGGTGATAGGAGCCAAGCCTCTATCAGACTCCATGAGAAAAATGCAGTCCCTTGGGGACTTCAAAAGCACCAGCAGAACTTGTAGCAGGCTTCACAGCAATAAATAAGGGATTCCCACAGGCCAATCATGACCTGATTCAGTTAGCTTGCAGGCAGAGATTGTGAATAACAGATTTACATAGATGCAATTAAAACCAGAATTTGACAAAAAACTCTTCTGTACTTGTATTCATAGGATCATATAAGCTGGAAAATCATGAAGTCTGACCATTTAGATCAGGAGGTCCAACCATTAACCTAACACTGACAAGTTGGCATGTCCACCATGAAACCATATCCCCAAGCACCATGTCTACACATTTTTTAGAGACCTCCAGAGATAGTCACTTCTTTGGGCAGCCTGTTCCAGTGCTTAACAATGCTTTCAGTGAAGAAATTTTTCTTACTATCCAGTCTGAAGGATTCTTGAGGCATCTTGAGGCCTTTTTCTCTTGTCCTGCCATTTATAAACATGAAGTAAGTTGCTAGGGCACCCCTGATATAGACAGGTGCTTTTTCTCAGTTAGGTTGGTAACTCCTCTAACAGCCTTGTTTTGTTTGATTGCAGTAGTTCATTGGTCTCATGGAGCACAACTTCTTGGTCAGGCCAAAATGATTAACACCTGGCACCACTCAGAGTCTTAAGTGTCAGGGCTTAGTCCTTGCATTTACCAAATAGTTTGTGGGAGCACTTGCAGAACGAGGATTTCCACAGGTATTGCATGATATAGATGTATGAAAATTAATTTTCCTATCCCCACATTCCCTTTTCCAACAGATCTCAGTTTGGGGGAGGTAGCAGAAATGTCCCAAGGACTAGGTTCATTACGTTCGGCTGTGGCTCAGTGCAGTGTTAGGACAGCCACTTGTAACAGTCTGCCTGCAATTTGTCCAGGCCCTGCCTAGGTAACATGGACTCCTCACCCCAGTCTTGCTCTTACCCATCTAATGGGAAGAGTCAATAACATTTGAATAGCATCTTCTTGGAGGTTGAGGAAATTTGCAAGACCTAGGTCTAAATCTTCTGCCTCTGTCGCTCTTTCTGCCCTATCACATCGCAGTTGGTATAACCATTGATTGATTCCCCAGGTTATTTGTATTTTTCACAGAGCATCTGTATTAAAATAATGAACTTTAGTGGTATTCCATCTCTCTGGTTAATTTCCAAATGTGCCATCAGTAATAGTTTCCTGTTTAATCAGGTTTGGTACAGAGTCACTGACTTTACTGGCTTCCTTATTAGATCCATCTAGCCAAATATCTCCATCTCAGTTGGTATCATACATATCTGTGCGGATTTTTAAGAGGTCTAGATTGCTACCTTCAGTAATTCAGTTTCTTGGTGTTTTCTTGCTTTTCTTTATATCCTGTGGCATTAATTTTATTTGGGGGAGTTTTTTTTTTAAATATACCCTTTTCCCAGACATGCTGCCAGCCTTTAATTTACCTTTAGTTCTCAAGCATTTGTTGAAAATTTACTCTTTCCTTTTTGAATTTTTTCTTTTAACCTTTCATCCTCTTAGTTTTCAATTTTCCATGTTGCAGCTAACAGGCAGCACATCTCTTCCCCTCTTCTGTTTTTTATTTTACACATATCATTCCAATTACTTAATTCATTCACTAAGGCTTTCAGATTGTGGCTTATTGCTCTTAGTCACTCCTTATCTCATTTAGTATCTTGCCAACAATTTTCCATAAAACGCTTTTGCAATAGATACCATTTAGCAGAGGAATCAGTCAACATTCTAAGCCAAGGACCCTGCTCACTATGCCAATTAATTCTGTCACCCAATTCTATGGAGACAGGCAGACTCTTTTGGGCTCCTCGGTAGAACAATGATATAAAACGTTGTTGCAATCAAAACTTTAACCTGGACTCTCTGTGAATCGGGTCCTTTTACAAAACACAGGTAATCAATAAACTGTTTAGATATAAGTAGAGTTTTAAGTTGCTTTGAAATGAAACACTATTTGCAACAACTTATTTAATTGCTATCTTCTTATTATTCTTTCTTTCATTTATATTCTTATATTATTTAATTGCTTGGGACATACTGATCTAGTAGCATTTGCATGGAAAAGGAAAAGCATTTCTCCACAAAACCTTTAATGCCTTCCTTATGCAAGTCTCTTCTGTTCTATTTGTTTGATTGGTACATTTGGTTTACCTGATAATTTAATGGGAAAATTTGAGCTTTAGCTAGTTTTGAATTTCTCTGTGAAAGCAGAGAAAATAGGACTTGGTGGTTGGAGATAACGTTTTCAGTTCTTTATTCTAAACATTTTTCAAGGGAACATCTTCTGGGAGTTGAAGTTAAGTCCTACAGTTTTGAAACTATTTTCTCACTTAGTGAAGGGAAGGCGGGTTTCCTGCAGAATATAGCTCAGGGCGAAATCCACACTTTTTTCCCCACATGTATGTAGGAAGTTATGAATCAGCAAGCATAAATCCAGAATGCCTTCTTAAGGCTGGCTGCTTCTCATCCTTATGAGTCAGTAACACCTTTTCCATCCAGCTTGACTGTCTCTCCCCTTACTCTTCTGGAAAATAAAAATAATAGGAAAAGAAAAAAAAAAGGAATTCATATGATTTAATTCAAAACCCCCACAATACTCCCACACAAAGATTATCCTTGCCAGTTTTGACATACAATCACACAAGATAAAACTCTGAATAAGGCAAAGACTTGCATACTGTTTTTAGAATGGAGTTATTGGATATTTTTGAGATGTCTGATATTGCTACAACAGTTGCATGTTGGCTTTCTCTTGCAGTGTGCGTGTGTCATTCCTTTAGCTCAACAATAAGAATTTGCCCATTCTCAGATTTGGAAACTGTGACAGAGGGGACAGGCTTGAGAATGATACAGAGAAGAAGGTTTGAATAAACTGGTAAAATGGTAAAGACACTTCCACATGTACTGTAATTGCAGAGACAAGTCACATCTACACAGAAGTGTTTGTTACACGAGTCAATGAGATGAAAGTCTGCTGGGCCATGATGAAAGATAGCATCTATAATGCCCATTGCAAACTTGCTCACCTTCCCTTCAGATGCCATTATCCCGTGGAACTTGATGCAAATGGATGTGGAACTGGAGCCTCTGGAATAAATAGAATAAATGGTACCAAGCAGTCAGGGTATGAAGTGCATAGTTTTCTCTGAAAATTAGCTTTGATAGGGATGAAACATCTGCTTAAGAGCTGTGTTTCTGTGACAACAGGGGAAAAAATGCCCTTTTAGGCTTTGGAGCAGAGGACAAGCCTGTTGACAAAGGCCTTTTTGTCCACTGATTTTCAGTCTAAATCCCACTTCTGCTGCCCTTTTCTCCTCTTTCTCTCTCCATGCTGTGTATAACTCCATCTCCTTACTTTTAGGTCAATTTTTTAACTTCCTCCTCATTCAGTCTCAGACTTCAGTCTTGTTCTTCTGTCCTGGGTTCAAACAGTCCAAATTTCCCTTTCTCTCTCTGTCCTGATATCATGGCCGCTATCCTCTTGCCACTTCCTTCAGTGAATGGTATTTGGTGTTTTGAAAACTGTCTATTAAAATAGAAAGTGCTCATCATTCTTCAGATTTGGAGACATGGCAAGTTCCACCTGAGTCACATTTGTGTTAGATACACAGTGGCAGCTGGAGAGTTTTGAAGCTTCACCTCTGGGCTATTTCAGCCCAGCTGCTTGAAGTCATGTCTGACTGTGTGCCTCTCAGCTCTATTCAAGAGATCTGGAGAGGAACAATCTAAAACTGAGTAATTTCAAATTGACATGTGCTCCTGAAGCATCATGGCCAGACTCTACAGTTCTGATCCTACAAATAGGTATGGAAACTGTCGTGGTGTAGATCATATAGTGATGCATGTGTTTGCACGAAGAGAACCTCTCAAGTATAATCTTTTTAGGCTGCAGAATATTTTCCCTCCATCTGTTCAAGCTTAGCACATGTTGGCACATGCATAAAGAACAGTATAAGGAGAGTAGTGGGACAAATCAGGATCTGTCAGCATCTGTGCTATTAGCTTTACATTTTAGGGGCATGGATGACTCTTCTGAGAGCCAAGTCTTGGCACAGAAAATGTCAGAATGGAAATCTGCTCCATAAAAAATGCAAATCTAAACCCTTTTCCAAATGTTTAGCCTCTGAGAAAAAATATTGATACTGAAGACACTGTTGAGAAGTTTCAGTCCAAAACAGCTCTTGTCATTGACTCCACAATTGTTCGCAGTAAGGATTTGCTTACATCCCCTTAGAGGGAAAAGACCTGTTGTATGTACAAGGTAATTAAGACAGAGTTAATGGGCATTACTCTTTCTTTTGTGAACTGGTAAATTCACTTTGGAACAAATATGCTTTATCTGCCTAGTAAGAGATCACAACGTTCTGCTAGCTGTCACGGGAAATAAAATGAGATCCTGTGATATTAGTGTGGATGTCATAGTTCTCTCCTAGAGGATATAAAATGTTAATAATACTCATAGGTAAGCTAGCCTGTACCATAAACCAAAACAACTAAATGCTGTCTTACTCTCTTATAAAACTAGTATTCAAAAATGGCTGCAGCCATATTCAAGAACAATTGCTCAGTGAGTCATTCATCACTGTA
Organism: Euphonia xanthogaster; assembly: GCA_034509185.1. NCBI lineage: Eukaryota > Metazoa > Chordata > Aves > Passeriformes > Fringillidae > Euphonia > Euphonia xanthogaster. The sequence continues at coordinate 41,374,790 of JAYDZK010000056.1, read as the reverse complement.
AAAAATGAATTTAGCTTACCAAGAAAATGTTTGCTTCCTGCTATAACAAGAATTCAGTATACCGGCAAGGAAATTGAATCATCTCACTTGACTGTAATAAAAAGCTGATTTATACTGAAATCATAACAAGTACCTTGAGAAACTAGAAGTGTTGTTTAAGGTGAGCAACTGGAACTATTAACTCTTGAATGAAAAATGGATTTGATTTAACCACAATCAAACACAATTAACCACAACAAAAATTTTCAAACTAACAGTATAGGTACTACATGGGATGATGATCTGAAAAAGCAGACTAGAAGAAAAAGACCCATGAGGAACTTTCAGTAGCTGAACATAAGCTGAACATAAGGTATTATAACCAGTTCTTCTGTGATTGGATGATACTTAAATGAACAGGTTTTATCCAAGTCATGTTAAGGTCATAGGGATCAAAGCTGACCAAAGAGAAAAAAAACAATCCTCACAGAGAATGCAAGAGGATAAAAACATATAGGAACACAGAAAGTCATGATTCTATTGCTGCTCTTTAAAGCACTTTTTCTTCATATTTCTAACTTAAGCACTGATTGAAAAAAATTAAAGACAACAACAAAAAAAAAACCCCAAAGCAACCAAACACAAAACCAATCAACCAACCAACCAAAACACCAAACCAAACCCAAAAATAAAAGGCTAAAGAAAAACCAAAAGGGAAAATGTGGGGGACTGGATTTCTAGTGACTGATATTAATTTCTTTTCTTGTAAGCTTTGTAAGCTTGTCAGTCAACAGTAAAAGGAAAAAAAAAGGACTACACATGTAAACACTGGTGACAGGTAAAGAGACCAATTACTGAAATCAAATAAAATCAGGATGCAGCATCAGGTGAAAGTACCTGAAGTGAAAGGGACAGAGATGACTTTTTGACAATATTTGTGAGGTTCATTGGGTCATTGAAATAGTCTGAAGGGTATTATTAGAACAGACAGGAATGGTTGACTTAAAAAACCTCCAGTTGCTTCCCCTTTTACTGGAAGAGAGATGGTGCTCAGATGTGGTAGTGCTGTATTACACAGTAAATGTCTGCTTAAGGATGAAACAAAGGTGGCATGAGGGTAACTGAGGGATTTGGCAGTAATGGTGTGTCTGTGGGATGCTCATTGATCTTCTCTTGGTAGAGACTCATACTACACAGTTGTGTGCTTCCAGAGTTTTAACTAGCTGAGCCCCGCACAGCACATCAAAGCATATAATACTCTACTAACCTGAATAATGCAACTGCACATTCAAGGAAAAAGAGGGAGTAAGATGCCAAATGAGTGGTGAGGACCTCCTCTGACATGGAAGAAATGAAGATCAGGGCTCTGCTTTTCAATCTGTATCTGTGGAACTGGATAATTAAAAGCATTGTTTTTCTGACTGACCAGAAAAAATACCTTTAGCACCCCTACCTCCCAATCACTGCAGACCTTCTTGAGGTGTATGGGTGGGGACTCGATGGCTTGGGGGATCCTTTTCTTCTTCCTTTAATGTTTCAGAGTTGGTCCAAATACTCCTTGTACTTTGCCCTACCCAGTGTTCCAGCTCTGTGGGTTGTGAGCAGTCTGACAGCCTACCCAGCTAGCATCTCTGCTGGAAGTCAAAATCTGGAGGGACTGGAAAGAGAAATACAGAAGCAGAATATGAAACATAGAGATAAGAATAGATCATCACAGGTAAAACTTTTTAGTAGAGGCAGTAATTTTGGACTTGTAGAGGAATTAATACAATGGAGAAAAGTTGGGCAATGTGCAAGAGAGTAAGAGGAAAGGGCCAATTCTTGGTGTTTGCAGGAAAACTATCTCAAATGTCATTGCTCTTTTACTATATCACCCCTTGAGAGAGACCAAGAAACATTCCATGCTCTCTGCAGAAAGATCTGTAAAATCTCAGTTAACAGAAGTGTTCCAGACAGCAGAGTGACTAATTTCCCCACACCACCTCAAATCTGTCTCCTACCAAGTTCCTCTCTTTGAAGAGAGTTCGCATCCCACTGCGCTGCAAAGCTCTCCCACGTCTGTGATGCTTTCCCCGGAACAACAAAAACAGTGACAAAGGATGACAAACTGAACAGAGCCTAATCTAATTGTGTAGTCAGTTGTTCTGTAAGCACAGGGGTAAGTCTGAATCACTCACATAAAAAATTAACCCCCTGTTCTTCAGTATTAGCCAGTGACTATCAATACAATACTGAGACTCTAAATGATCTTCTTGAGGAGAGATAGCTGTTAATTAAACTGAAGTTACATCACAGCCCAATCAGCATTAGGAAATATTATTTCATTACAAAACATTGTGGTTGGTTTTATTTTTACTTTAATTGTACCTTTCTGATCAATCTCACTTCAGCAGTGGTCCATCTCCAGCAGTACCCAGACACAGTTGTGTCTCTGGCTTTTTCCAAAGAGCTGTCAGGGCAGCATAAGACATAACAAATTGGATGACAATGTTCTTTGGAGAAGGCATGGAGAAGTGTTCATTGTGGAACATGCAGGGAACATTTTTTTTAAAGTCCCTTTATACTTGAAAAATGTAACACCACTTGGCTTGCCACATGGAAGACACGCTGTTTTCCACAAGAAAGATTTTGTTCGTCTTGAACATCACGTGTGAAAGTGGAGGATAGGGTATGAAGACATTAGTCATTGCAGAAGACACTGAAATCTGTACTTTATCACATCTATCCCTGGCCACCAGTGTGTTAGTGACTCGTGAAATAGGGGCATAGGAAGGAATTTCAGTTGGAGATTCTGGGGAAAATAAATTGGAAGATGTGAAGGTTTTTGCAATATGGAACAACAAGTGCTGCTGGTTAATTGTCTGCTTGTGTGGGCCAAATGGTTTGCTTTGTTTTTCGAACAGATTAGAAGGGTTTTTTTAAAAAAAGAGATGTGGATTTGTTGCCACCACTGTTATATTACATGTAGAGTAATGTACCTATCCCTATGACAGTACCTAATAGCAGATCCTGAACTGACTTTGAATGCCAGAGGGAGAGCATGGAGGATGGCAGAGTTTACCAGTCCAATGAAGGCAGTTTGGATGCACAAACTGTTTCACCCTAAGAAAGTGTTTACATCAACCTACTCTGTGCTATGCTGCATCATGTGCATTCACTGGCTTCACCACAGCTACCTCAGGGGTCTGTGTCTGACATGAACTACACAGTCCATCTATGCTGAGGATGTCCCAGCTACAAGACAAATGAATCTGAAATGGTGGTGAAGCTTAGGAAGGTTAAGAGTCACTGTTATGTTCTTACACAGGCTATTCAGTGCCAAAATCCGTGCTCTGAAATGTAGACCATTGAGAAATCCTACAAATTGACTATTTGCAGCAGTAGTGTGTTCTCCAGGAGCCATATCTATGGGTATACTTTCCTACAACCAAAATATACAGTTATGTTATAAAAAATAGTGACATTTCGGACAGTAATGAAAATAAATTAGGAATAAGAAATGCTGTGCCCTGCTCTTAAGGAGTCATTCATATATTTTAATAGTGTGTGCATAACTTGAAATTGTAAGCCGCTGCCAGGTAATCGGATTTGGAAGCCAGTCAGCACAGGTATGAATAAAAATGGCCTTTGTTACTGGCCTGTAGTCAAACTTGCCTTGCGTTATGGACACAGAGCCTTGTGCTTTTAGTTCTGAAGTGTCCTACCAGGGTGTATTTTACAGCAACATTCTATAAAACCAGTTCTAAAATGACCTAAAAATAGGTGATACTCTGGTTGACTTAATACAACCTGAAAAAATGTCCTTAATTCTTGGGATTATTAAGTAATGGTGGAATTTGAAAGAAGCCAGTACACTTCACGTTTTAATTCTAATTTATTAGCTGTGTTGTTTGGTGGTGACAAGTTCCTTGGTGTGCAATGTCAACCCAATCCAAAATGCTTAACAATCTTGTTGGAGATAAAATTGGAACCCTATGTTTGTCTCCATGTCCCATTTTAGCAATATATATATACTTTCAGAAAACCTTTTACTGAAAAGAGGGCAACTTTAAGGTTCTGGCTTCCTTCACTGGTCTTTTGCCAACAAAACTTACAGAAATTAAAGTGGCAATTATATCTAGATGCTGTCAGTTTTTTCCCTTTGAAGAACTGGAAGGGACCTCATGACTTGTCTCTTCCCATCTCCTTCCTATTTTTAGTTTCCCTCCTGCCTCATACACTGGAAGGCTTTGTTTCTCTGGATGATTACGGCAAGTAAATCCTAAATGTCCCTGTGCTGTACAAAGATGCACAACACTTGAGCTGTTGGAGAAGGTTGCTTCATTCTCTGTGGACCATCATCGAAACAGGAGGAGGTATAGATTTTACCAGTAGCTTCTGTCAATATTTGTGAGGACAAGAAGACTCAAGTTGAAAACTCACGTTTCTTTTACACTCTGCACTTCTGCTGTGCCAAAAATGAGGGTCAATGGGAGCAACAGCTGTTTACTCTCAGCTCCCCCTTCCTTCTTGGGAACAGTGACTACAGAAATGATATTTTTTGTCTTTATTGACTTTACAGGGAATGGATTACACATATCTTGGATATGCAAATGTGGAATTTGTTCATAATTTTACTACATTTTTTTTCAATACTACTTAGCAAATCAACTGGCAATATCTAAAATGGATTTGGTCAGTCTTAAAATGCAGCCAAATTTGGAAAAAATAGCTGCCACAAGGGTGGATTTGCCACAGTTTTGCCACATTATTTAAAATCCAAGCCACTTGGAGCTTAGACCCACTGTTAAAAGAGTAATGGGGAGTAAAGACAAGAAAAAGCAGTTGGTGCCTCAAAAGTAGATGCACCAGTTTAATACCATGAAAGATGTTTTCTCTCAGATCACTTTGTCTAGTTGACAGGGTTGAATAACATTTTCAGAATCATAGAATAATAGAATGATTTGGGTAGGAAGGGGCCTCAAAGATAACATAATTCCAACTACCCTGCCATGGACAGGGACACGTTTCACCTAGACTAGGTTGCTCAGATGTCCATCCAGCCTGATCTTGAACACTTCCAAGGACTGCACATCTGCAACTTCTCTGGATGAACTGTTCCAGTGCCTCACCACCCTCACACTAAAAAATTTCTTTCTAATAGTTAATCTAAAATTATTCTTTTTTTTCAGTTTGAACCCATTCCCCCTTGTCCTGTCACTAAATACCCTTGAAAATAGCCCCTCTTCATCTTTCTTCTAGGCTCCCTTCAGGCACTGAAGGGGTCTTAGGTCTTAGCTCATTCTGAAGCCTTCTCTTTTTCAGGCTCAACAATCCTAATTCTCTCAGCCTTTCCTCATGAGAGAGGTTTTCCATCCCTCTGTTCAACTCAGTGTCCCACCTCAGGACTCTCTCCAACAGGTCCCTGTCCTTCCCTGGGGACCCCCAAGCTGGATGCCGCCCTGCAGGTGGGGTCTCACAGGAGCAGAGCAGAGGAGCAGAATCCCCTCCCTCCCCTGCTGGCCACGCTGCTTTGGATGCAGCCCAGGACAC
>JAYDZK010000056.1:41260790-41369179 GCA_034509185.1 Euphonia xanthogaster | reverse complement strand
CATTAGTTTCAGTATTGTCAAGATACAGCTGGATTCTAATACTTCTTAGAGTTAGATTATAAGACTTCAAACATTTGACATTATTTAGGTTTGAAGTTAATGTGAATTTCAGAATGTCAGAGAAGTTATTCTACCAGAATGACCAGAGATATGTATTAAAGGAAAAGTTATAGGAAGCACTACTCTATGAATATTTTTACCTTAAGATTTGGGAGAGAACTCTTCCATTTTGGAAATGGCAGGTCAGAAAGATAAATCAATCCCATTTCAAGTGACAGATATGTACAGCTGTCTTAGAATGCTCTTGAAAGCAGATCCTAAACTCTTTAAAGTAAAATCAATAAATTCCTGATTGCATCAGGGAAGCGGTTCTTATCAAAATAATCTTGCCTTCCTGATCAGATTTTTTTACCCATAATAAAAGCACTAAGCGTAAATCACCCTACCACTTTATCTAACTCTCTTTGACACCTTGGAGCCATGGAACCTCCAATAGCAGAAACTGGACCAAGCAGACCCACTCAGGGCAGCTTGGGAGATGAAGCAAAAAGGAACATGGCCATCACTCCTGCTGCATTTGTACTACTTCTGTAGTAAAAGACATCACTGGAAACTAGACCTGTATCAAAAAATTGCCTTTCTACTTTGATTTTCCTTCCTTAATTTGTGTGTGAAGTGGGGAGAATGTATTAGACTATGGAAGAGATTATTTTCTCTCTTGAATGTGTTTGCACAGTGAGCACTGTCATTACTGGTAAAGAGCACCAGCACCTCTGTTACACTGAATATCTCTGAAGAAACAAAAGAATATCTAATAATGTAACTTAAAGTTTTTAGTGCTTCAGATAGCCATATTAATTAGGTCTAATACATTAGGTATCTGGGTTGCTTATAAAGCAGATTGTTCCCCCAGAAGCTTGTTAATTTATTCTCTTTGTGAATAATTTGTTCAGGAACCAGGAAGGAATTATGCTTCAGACATAATGGATTAATAAGACAGTATTCAAACAACAGAGGAAATTAAGTACAAAGGTTAGTAACCAAGGATGAAACAAATTTTTGAAAATACATAACCCATTTCTCTGAATTTCTAGTGTACTTAAAAAAATTAATAAAATTTCACTGACTCCCTGTGATGAACTAGTGTTTCCTTGAATAGTGCAGGAGAATTTTTGTTGAACAAAGATAAACTTTACATATAATTTATGCATAAATATATGTCTACATGCCTATTTACTGAAGTGTAAGAGTTGCTTTAAAGAATAGGTGATTCTTCTGTATAAGGTTATGTTTGGCTGCTTGTTGGTAGGTGTGTACAAGTGCACACACTCAAGGAATAATTTGTAGAGAGAAGAAGAATAATTCAATTTTGATGAATATCCAGATGAAAACTTTGTTCAGGTTTAATGCATATATTTTCAGACTGGAAACCCTGTATGATTAGTCCCTATTAAGTGTCTTTTACACAGGTTATTTTCTTCATTTACTGAAAGAGGAAATAGACCATGGAAAAGCTATTAGGAAAAAACCAAAATACCACAGCTTTTGATAAGAGATTGTTTTGAGGATTGTTTATGAATCACATACTGTTTACATCCAACATGAATGATGGAAAGACCTCAAGGTACTTGAAGACATTAGACTTTTTCTGTAGCTGGGAAGGAGTTCACCTACTTTCGTTCTGTAGAAAAAAATGTATGTTAAACAAAAGTGTAGGATGTAGTTTGCAACATTCTCTGCAGCTCTGCCTGGTTTTTGTTTGTATTTTTTTTTCCCAGATACTGCAGTATAGGATGAACAGTCATGCAATAATGAGAGAACTGACAAATCTCTCTTTTTGGTTCTGTTCTAAATGAGCTATTGACAAAAATATCTGTGGTTCACTCTACAATTGGGAAGGAAGATGGGAAGGAAGACTGATTTCTATTTAGTATTGAAAAAAAAATCTGCTGGTTTCTAGTTCCCACGAGGTTTTACAATACAGTGACAGTTAATTGTCATTAATTCTAAGAAAATATTTCATCCCTAGCTTATCATCATACTTTAATAATCAGAAATAATTAAAATTACTTTTACATTAAAGCTTTCATAAATACATAGAAACCTGTTGATCGATTCATAGTGAGATAAATGAGGACAGAGAGTCTCTTTTTGTTCTGCATAGCAGAGAACGAAGCTCATTTGGAGTCTATCACGGGACTCCTGGGCTCTATCAAAACACAAAAAATAAATTATAACAGTAGAGGAATGCAAATTCTACAGCTACAAGTCTGTGCTGTAATTTTTAATGATGTGTGTGAGCCTGCTGCACTGCTCATAACAAATATTCTCACACAGTCTTATGCCCATGTACTCATCCTGTTTACAATGTTTCTTTCCCTCCTGTGATTTAAAAAAAAAAAAATCATTATCAGTTTCCTTCAATCCCATTTCATTTTCTGAAGTTTTTAAAATCAGTTTAAAACCATTGATACAAGTCAATGAGTCAAGTGTATTTGGTGAAGGGTGGAGAGGAAGAGTGTCGCAGTATTTCAGTAACTCCCAATGGGTTTCTCAGTCATCTGAATGACTGAGGTTTTCTGGTACTAATAAAACAGCAACATGGTCTGCTAGTTAAGACAGCAATCACACTGAAGTGGAGCTCTGCTTTCTTAGTATTATCAAAATGCAAGTTGTTCTTCACTCTGTGGTCCCTGGAGGACTGAGGCAAGAACTCAGAGGTCATAGATGATCTTCAGAGTCACAAAAGACAAAGAAACAGCAATGAAAACAAGGACTAAGAGGTTGCATTTCTACTTTTCCCTCAGGAATAAGTGCTCCCTCTGTATCTGGTTGATCTTTTTAGAGTAAAGGGAAAGTCTCTCTGCATCACCACTTCATCAATTCTATAAGGCTTTCACCAAAATTCTGGTGGTACATAGATTGGTGCATTCCCCTCACACAAGTTCAAGCAACAAATCAAATCAGTTAAAAAAAAAAATAATAATATATATATATATATAATCTCTCCAGTGTTTAACCATTTTGGAAGTATAATTTAGAACATTTCCATTAAGTTGATCATTCAAATATTTTTTTCTTCTACCATTGATTTTTGTTGGCGGGTTTCGTTTGTGTTTTATAAAGAAAAACACCTCATAATCCATTTGCTAACAAGTATTAGGTAAAAGTAAATCTTAAATTCACAAATGTCACACAACTAAAGTAAAAGTTTGAAAACCTGGGCTGGGTGTGTCCTTTAGATAATTGCCAACTTTCTGGACATTCAGCAAAGCAAGTAACTAAAAGTTATTTAGCTAGAATTTCAGAGAGACTTTAATTCTTACTTCCCTATTTTGTGATGTAACATGGCCAGAAGAGTAACACCATTCCTTATTATATGGAGCCTTCTTTTTGTGTCTCTCAGAACATTTCTCAGACATTTATTTAATCCTTGAAATATCTACATAAATCAAGAACATTAGCTTCACTTTATACAAAAAACTATCAGTCCTGGGTAGGGCACGCACCAAGTTAAGTCAGCTCCCAAGTGATATAATTGATTATTGGACTGATGTGAACTAGAATGAAAACCCAAGCTCTCCTGAATAAGGCCTAGTGGAAGTTGGTGTTGGGACCCATGAAAGACATAATTGATTTAATTTTTAAAGTACAGTGTATTTCTATATAATTTTAGTACAAAATGGGTCTGTAAATATGACACTCAGAAAAACAGTTTACAAAATTCTCAGGACAAATAACTATGCTACTTTTCTATTTCAAAAGACAGAATGAAGATTCCTTCTTCCTCTATTATCCCCACCAAAGTCTTCATTAATGTGGATACTACACAGAATAGTGAGGTAAGAAAACTGTGGTCTCTTTTGAACCATTCAATTAACTCTTTTCTTCGATTATGTGAAAAGATTTAGAAACACATCAGCAGAAAATTTTAAGGCAAAAGCCAATCATATCCTCATCCAACCTATCAACAGTATCAGTTGAGCTTTTACTACAGCAGATCACATGTTCATGCCGTGAATGTTTGTTTGGGTTTCACCTTTCCGTGTTCATTTTAGATTTAATGAATTCATTAGGGCATAGCTTTTGGATTTCAAAGTATTAAAAAAATGTTGCACTGTAAGGTTCTTTTATAATTATTATGCTAGTTTTATTTGTCAGATATGTATATTTATGTTTGAAAAGGAAAAGAATGTGATGCTACAGATGCCATTATCATTTGAAATGTCAGTTCTGCACGGGATTAAGTCTCCATGGCAGAAATTCACTCTCTGCTTTTTGTCAAGTATGGGATGAAAATGCCCATGTTTGCAAAACAGCTAATGTCTATTTTTTGTGACCTAGTAGCAAAACAAAAAATTTATTTTAAGGTCTTTGTACTGAGTTAGACAGAGAGAAACTGGTCCTCTACATGTATTTGTAGATGGTGAAAGAGCATAAAGCACCATTAAGCATTTCTGAAGCATTCTTTTTTCTTGTACGCTCTATGTGACAGTAAAAAATATGGGAAGCAAAACAGATAATTAAGTGATCCACACTCAGCAGAGAAAAAGAGGAGAAAGAATTCCTATATTCAAACTCAAGTCTTGTTTAAATAGCTTCATTGCTAATGTAAAATTCAACAACCCAACTCCTAAATTGAGGAGGTTAAGTCAATGGAAATATGTTATCTAATGAGATACTAGCTATGTAAGCATTATAGGTTCATTTCTATATCTCTTATTCAAAGAAAACACCTAACTGATATACCTGAAATTAATTTTCTTGCAAAATGACAGTCTAAATTAAAAGTTCCTTAGAAGCATGTCCTTATTATCCACATAATCTGCAATATTTGTACTAGGATATCCTACAGCCCCCAAAGATGTAATTATTACACTAAAAAAAATGTTTGCAGGACTCAGAGTCAGAAATATAACAGAAATACACTACTTACAACTAGTAAGAGAGTAAACTATAGCACTAAATGGAAAACTCATTGATGCAAGAACTTCAACTTGCAGTCAATATCCTGTATACCACAATTTATTTCACTGCATTTAATCTGTGAAAAAGGTCAGAGAAAGATGCTCTTGAACTTCTCTGCTATATAGAAAAAGGCCTTCTACAGAAAAAAAAAAATCCTGTGTGGAAGTTCATTTCCAATGGAAGCAGAATTCTTTTTTATTTTCATCTTGTGCTGATAAGGAGATAAAATCTTCCCATTCAAATAGAGTTTATGGCCTCTAATTCATAATTCAACATTAACTGAGTACATATTCTGCTTTCATTTGGCTGACATAATGAATCTAATATTCAGGAGTCAGAAAAGAACTCAGTTCTATATTATGTTCAAAAAATGGAAATGCATTAATTTATTTTTTAGCACATGGTTTAGTCACATATCAGTTCTTAAACCTTCAAAATAAAAAATTCATATTCATTGGGACACTGAAAAATTATACTCTTGCCCACAAAATTTTCAGCTTCATGTAATTTTAAGAGTCACTCCGGATGGCAGAAGATCAGGTTTCCCTTCACTATTTACAATGTGTTCCAAATGTCTAAAAGTTCAGTCTGGTTATGAAATGTGATAGAAGTGCATTTTGAAAGCTTTGAGTTTTCCTGAAACAGGCTTTTCAATCACTAGTGAATTAGAGAGGAGTTTAAAGTTCTGTTATCAAATCAGTGCAGCTGTATACTGGTAGCTATGATACAAAGGTTAGGCTTTAAGAAAGCAAGGATTTTCATCTTACCTGATGAATGGAAAAAAAAAAGTCCCTTAGGTACATAATGAGAATCTAGTATAAATTGTATAAAATGCACAAAATGTATAAAATTAATACAAAATACTTTATTTCATCACTGTCTCAAGACACGCTAATGTAATACTAAATTTTGCCACTAGCCTGTGAAATTATTTTTGGTTATTTAATCTAGACAAAATTTGATATTTGTTTTAAAAATATTTTGCTTTATCAATACTCAGGATAGGACATTGTGTAGGACTAGGAGACTAAACTGGTCAGAATAGCAGTAATGTAAATAAGATATTAAAAGAAAAATATTATAGCTATATAATATTATAATAACATTATATATATTCTAGATTTTAAAAAATTAGTTTTACCTTTTCAGATTATAAAAATTTGCTGCAAGTAACTGATTACTACTAAATGTTAGAATAAAAATATATATTGAGGTAGAAAGATGATTTTTTTTCCTTGAATCTAGTTGGCACTCCCCATCTTTCAAAATATTCTTTTCTCACACATACAGCTACACAACTAATCTTCTCATCTGAAATCAGTTACAATATGCTAACTTAACTACCAATGTCTGCCATATGCTTAAAATATCCACAAATTCTACATTAAGCTTTCTATTTTTCAGTTTGTAGCCACATTTTCAATGCGTAATAGTACTATAATTAAAACTGGCAAAAAGTTTTGAACTGCTGTTCTAGACTTCAAGCTTTTCAATCACTACAGGAAAAACCCCAAATTCTGTGGACCTGGACATTCACTCTTTATTGACTGTTTATAGTTATTGGACTAAAACTTCAGTGTATAGTGGAATAATAATACTCTATAAAGTATATATAGCACTTAAAGGCAACCTAAAGTATTTCTGTGGGCTCAAAACCATGCCATAGAAATTTCCTGATCCCTTGAGTAGCAGCTATACAAATATGTCTTTCTTTTAGAAGATTTAAAAAAGTAACCCTGTCCTTAGCTGAACATGTTCTTGTCTTTGAGCAGTGTACTGACATGTCACATGCTAAGCATTAAGTTCACTGTTTTGATAAGGGTCTTAGGTTTGCTGCCAGGAATCTGGTTTCCTGCACTGATTTTATGGTGCTGCAGCATTTCCACTACTCCTCATCACCTTTTTAATCTACTACAAAACCAAATTTATTAATTAAGAATTAATTTTAAATTTAATAATTTCTCATTTTGTAAGTATTATTGTATCCACCTGACCTTATATTGAGTGAAAATCTGTAATCCACTTTGCAATGGCTCAGCTATATGAGATCCAAGCATTAGTTTAGTGAAGTGCAGCTGAAAAATTGGTGCATTCCCCTCACACAAGTTCAAGCAAAATTATTTTAATTTTACAGATAAAATTTTTACTAAACGGAGATATAGCATATGGAGCACCAGCAGCCTCACATCTGTCAAGCTGCTGGAGACTACACTGAGAGCAATGGGTGGTGGGACCCTCAAATTCCAGGATACATTTTTAGCAGAGGCCACCTGGGTAGTCAGAGGATCTGCCAGTCAGGCTGACCCTGCCTAATCAAAATACTACATACCATTGAAACAAATAAACTTCCTGTAAGGCACATTAAAAATATGCTGGGGAAAAAGGTTTGGCAAAAAGGATTATTCCTGCCTCAGGCAAAGATAAACCCATCCATAGGACTACTTTTGCTCAAGGACTTGGGTGCACTTTGTGGGTAATGCAGGAAAATGGGGAAGTCCAAGGTGTGCCTCAAGAGGTTTTGATTTTGGGTGAAAATAGCCAATGAATTAAGCTGTAATTAATAGCTATAGTTAATAACTATTCAACACTGCGTATCACTGCTTCTGTGATGGGTATATGTGCATCACCTCCCAGCATTGCTCTTAACCTCAAGGGGGTCTGAGCCTTTCATTTGACAATCACACTCTCACCAACAAAGAATGAACTGCGATAAAACTGATGTGCAGCAGAACTGAAGTTGGAACTGACTCAGATGTGCAGCATGCAACAATCCAGCACCTCACACCATCTCTCCTCCTTGAAAGACTGCATTATCTTCCACCACTATTACAGTATTTTACTTTACTTTCAGTTATTAAATTTTTGTTATCTTAACATAGAAGTTTTACTTTGATTCTTCTCCCCATTTCACTGGTGTGGGGAGCAGAGAGAAAGGGGGCTTCAGTGAGAAGCTATGTGGTATTTAACTTCCAGAAGGACTTAAACCACAACAAAAAACAGATTAATTGAGAAAGAAATTAAAGATTATATAATCTGAAAAACACATAATCTTGAAGCTATTACTCTAATCTACTGCTTTTTACTTTTAACACTAACAAGTTGCACTGCAGGAAGATGTGAGTTCAGTCTTGCAACATTGCAGGAAAGCAGGATGAGAACCAGCTGAACCCCAAAACCAAATCACCATGTTGGGATGGCTACATCCTGCCTGTTGTAATAAAAACCTTGTGATAGAAATTATTACCCAGCACCAAAAAGCCACATGGTTTTTGCGTAGCTTGTAGCCTAATATAAAGAGTCCTGCAGAGACATGTCTGATTTCTCTTAGCCTGCAAAACCATAATGCAACTGAAGCATAAAATAATAAAAAATAATAATGAAAAAATCAGAGCAGATCTCATTTAAAAATTTCAATAAAAACATTAAAACCTGAGCCCTAGTAGTTTAAAACACAGGAAGAGGATTCGCACATGATTCTGTCTTATATTGCATATTCTTTGATAGATGGAACATTAGAAATTCATCCAGAACACTGTAGGTTGTAACAGGATGAGTGCAAACTGTTTATCTAGTGTCCTGGAAAACTGCTAACACATGAGATTAAAAAATGGTTTCTGTAATTGGAGATCAGACAGAATCCTCAATGAAAATCCTACAAGGATAAAAACCCAGCAAATTACATACAAAGCACACTGGCAACCATGTTTATGACCTTCTCTGCTTTGCTTCTTTACATAATTCTGTGTGTAAATGTGTCTGCCTAAAGAAAACAACTCAGCACCTCATATACCATTTTCCGCTAACTGTGAAATACCTGTGGTCCACGTGCTGCAAGATGACAAACACTGGAATAATCTGAAGACCTGATCATGGGCAGCGGGGACAAGTAAGGAATAGGGACAAGTAAGACTAAGTAGGAAATAAAATGGTAAGGAGCAAAGTTAATAGAGAAGGACTAAAGAGAAGGGAGGATATTGGTCAAGAAGTGCAAATGAAAATAAATAAGCTTAGAATAATCACAGATTAGTAGGAATACTTAGGAGAAAAAACTTGTTTTCAGAACAGATGAAAAACTTTCTTATAGATGTGTATCTTTTTTTTTTTTCCCTAAGCCATCTCCACATGAAGTGGACACTTATGACATCATTGTTAGCCATGAGGCAGATGGAAGCATTAGGAACCCCACCTCACCAGCCAATCTGCATGCACCAATTGTGCATCTGGCTTCTGCCAGTCAATGTACAATGAGATTTTTCTGGCTTTCTGTAATTTCTTTTAACAGAACTTGAACTGTTTTTATCTAGACTTTGGCTTTCTCTATCATTCTAGGTAAAAAGATCAAAATTATGAGGAGGTGGGGAAGAGAGTCAGCATTTTTCATAAAAAGAAGCCAAGTAATACTTGTTCTCTTTGAGGAAGGAGGTGAATGACAAATAGCTTATTTGGAGTACCTTAGACATCAATTAAATGTTTTTCACTGTTCGTAGCTGAATACTGAATTTTGAAAGTTAAGACAATGTTGAAATGAGGTTGAAATGAAAAGTATGTAGATATGACTGAGGGAAATGATATTCATGAATGAATAACTGATTAATTTCAGAAAGCAGTACGCAAGTCTGTGCCTCTGGGCATGTTAAATTGAATTTACCTACATCTCTACTTTACACAGTAGGAAATTCACATTAGCACAAAAGTTGGCGTTACATAGGCAGTATTTTCAGATGACCAAATTATTTTTGTAAACCTGAAGCTCTATTGCAATGATACTTGTGATGAGATTGGAATATTTTATACCTTACAAATCCTATCAAATCTTGCTGCTGCAAAAGTAGACAGTGCAGTGCTACAGAAATACATATCCATATGACAAAAGTTGGTCCTTACTGGGCCACCAGAGTGCTTTCACCTAAGCAAACTGGCACTGAACTGGAAAGCAACATCAACAAAACTCTTTCAAGACTGCCTGAATTACCTCACTAATCTTTCCCAAAAGCACTACACAAGGTTTCTAAACATAATATCTCTTTATTATAAAACGTACAATAGTCTATATACCATTATAGTCTCATTAATGCTTAAATTGAATTGCTTTAAAGAAACGAAACTATATTTACTAGTCATTGTCTTCTTCTTTTTTATTGCTTTCTGCATGTTAACGGATTTTTTTTATCACAAAGAAAACGACAAGGTTTTAGCAAATGTGAACAAAATGAGAAAAGGTAGGCGAACCACGAATTTAAGAATTTGTATATTTGTAGTTGGTCAGTGGGCAAGACAAAAGTTTGGCTCACACAGTGCTGCTGAGAGCACAAGTACTAAATGAAGCAAATGTTTGTCAAGTCTCTTGGTTAACAGTGACTGCTGATCATGAGAAGAATGTTCAGTTCTGTATCAGCCAATCTAAAATTATATAGGCTCTAAGTAATGAGTAGCACTTCCAGGCTGCATATGGATGCATCCCCTGATGAAACCTATACTCAGGGAAAGCCACACCATGAAAGAAATTCCGGATGTGTTGGTCATTCTCCTGTTCTAAATGGCCAGGGAAAGAGGATCACCTATTCCATGTTGACAGTGATCCATCTAGCCAATATTAAATCCTAATCTTTAAGCCCATAAAATCAATGTGCTTTATACAGCTGCAGGAGGCAAACCATAGAGTTTGAAGCAGTGTAGCTTTGACAGACACTGGCTTGAAATTCTACCAGTCTAAAGTATTACAGAATGACAGAATGGGTAAGGTTGGACCCACCACACTGGGTTGTCTGGTCCCATTTCAATTCTTCACGCTCAATAATCTTTATTATATTTCTAGTTTGTTTGGCCTAAGCAAAAAGTAACAGTGGTACTATGGGTCCTCAAAAGATTAAGGATCACAAAACCACATAAGAATTCAGGTTGGAAGGGAGACCCAAATGTTCAACCACCCTGTTCATGCAGAGTCATTTTAAACTGGTTTCTCAGGATCATGTCCAAATGGCATTTGAATATCTCCAAGAAGAAAGATTCACAAATGCGCTGGGAAGCGTGTACCAGTGCTCAGTCACTCTCACAGTAAAAAGGGTCTCCTGATGTTCAGAGGGAACCTCCCATGTTTTGATTTGTGCCTGTTGCCTCTGGTCCTGTCACTGGACACCACTGAAAAAAAAGACCTTTTCTCTGTTCTCTTTATACCTTTCCTTCTGGTACTTAAATACATTTATGAGATCCCCACCCCCAGCCTTCTCTTTCCCAGGCTGAACAGTCCTAGCTGTTCAGTCTTTCCTCACAGGAGAGATGTTCCATTACATTAATCACCCTTGTGGCCCCTCACCGCACTCTGTCCAGTATGTTCACATCTCTCATACTGTGTCCAGAACTGGACACAGTATTTCAGGCATGGCCTTACCAGTGCCTGAGGATCCCCCATAGCACTTCCTGCTATGCCAGTAGGTAAACATTTTAATCATGATTTTGTAATCCATTTAATATATTGCAGAAATACTTGCAACATTTTGGTAATACTGTGAAATGGGTGGAAAATACAACTATTTTAAAAAAGCCTGAAAAAAATCAAAAAAACACTTACACGTGTTGGTGGTGGCTCAGTAAAATATGTGATTTTAAAGCTATTTATTTCAGTTTATGCCCTTAATCCAATGGACTTTCATTAAGGAAGGTAGAAACACTCAGTAGACTTACGAAAACATACAATGGTTTGGGTTGAAAGGACCCTTTGAAGATCACTTAGTCCAAACCCCTGTCACAGGAAGAGACATCATTCAATAGATCAAATTGGCCAAAGGAGTTCCAGAGAAGTTCTGGATGCTCCACAGTCCTAAAGACATTCAGAGCCAAGTTGGACAGGACTTTGATCAATCTCTTCCAGTGTTTTACCATATTTAATGTAAAGAACTTCCTTATGTTCAGTCTAAATCTATTCTCTCTCCAGTTACAAAAGTTGCCCCATGTTTCATCACTACAGACCTTGCTAAAAATTCTTGCTATCCTTCTCATAAGCTCTCTTTACGGAAGGCTGCAATGAGTTCTCCCCCAAAGTCTTATTTTCTCCAGGCTGAATAACCCCAGCTCTCCCAGCCTCTCTTCATAGAAGAAGTGCTGCAGCCCTTCAATCATCTTTGTGGCCCTCTTCTGTACCCATTCTAACAGTTCCATATCTTTCCTTGTTCTGGACATGCCAGAGCTGGATGCAGCACTCCAGGCAGAATTCTCATAAGAGCAGAGGGGGAAAAAACCAAAATAACACCCCTTGACCTTCCTGCCACACTTCTTTTTATGCAGGATGCAATTGGTTTTCTAGGTTGGAAATAAACTTTTAGTCAATACAAAACCCGTACAGGAAATCAACAGGGAATTTAAAAAGTCAATTTGAGCTCTATGATTCTCAAGAATCTGAGATTCTATGCTGACAAATTTTGCCCACAGCCCTGCAAAGATATAGATATTAAGGAAATGCATACATTGACTTTGGCCAGAGAAGCATTAGTCAGAGGGCAAAAGTGGTTTCATATTGCGGGAAGAGGATGTTGCTTTTTGTAGTTTATAACTTTAAAACGGGTGAAATCAGGTGAAGCAAAAAGAGAATTTCTTTCCCCCCCCCCTCATAACCCAGCACCAATTTGTTTGTACCTAAAACCTGACTACAGAGAAATATGACCACTTTAGAAAGCATTCCCGTTAGTATATCCCCAGCCAATTTCTCTCTGAAGAGACCAATATATTTTAGGACATCTTTACACTTAGCTAGAACTTACAGGTTTTTCTCTGACAATAGTCGCTTAAGGAAACGTATGAGAACTAATGGTTGTTCCTAATGTGTGCCAAAGGCTCTTCCCTCTCCCAGTCTGACTAGTGTAACCACAAATCTTTACTCAGGGAAAGACACCAAATCAGATATCTTCAAACTGTCTTAGTTTATTCTGTCCTTCATAGAATAACTTCATTCATTTATTTTAAGATTTAAAGGGTATTGAAGTAGACCTATAGGCAAGGAAGACACACCAACGTAGGACAACTTCCACCAAATAAACTACTAAAAGTATCTTTTTGTGATTTAAGCAAAGACTTTAAAAGTGACATCATAAGGTCAAAATTAGGCAGTCTATTTTAGTCAGAAAATTTAAGTATTAGACCACATAAAACACAGGTAGTTAGTGAGCAATAATGCTTACCTATCTTAGATGCCCTGTCGATATCAGTTAAGTGTCTTTGAGTGATTATTAAGGAAGGCTGTGTGCTGAACACAGATCCATATCAGGTTGTCTACAAACACTACCCATGGGGCAGTCAGTGTGCTTTGCATCACTGTCCTAGCTCCCAGTTATCCAGATCCAAATAACTACTGTAGTACACAGTGCAACACAGTCTTTCCTCCAGTGGGGAATGAAGGATGTGGACATTGAGGGAGGCAGACATCCCAAAGTGGACAGAGGACTCAGCCATGATGTGCACACAAAGCCTGTGCTGGGCACCAGGCAATGCATCTGTTATGCAGTACGTTCTTTGGAACATAACTGCCCTGGTTCTGCAGCCAACTCTGAATTGTCTGTATGTTTTGTACTAAGCAGCCCCTGGATAAAACTCAAAATAACCCAGAATTTGTCATTAATCACAGTACTACAGCTGTAAAGCTACTTGACTTCCTACATAACCAGCATGCCTATATTCATATATTCCTGTGGTTGCACAGTATCCCAGATTCAACTGGCTGGGTGAGAAGAGGTTTGTATCTGCTGGTAAGCATTTGTGATAAGATCCCATAAATGCAACTACATAGGTTTCAGCTCCTTCAGACTGAAGTTTGCCTAGAACTCAGGTATTTAACATGTGATTTAATTTCAAGATTCCTGTCATCATATTTGAGTAAAAGAACACAGCTGCTTAAAAGCTTTAACTTCAAATGCATACTGTCCCTGGGATGTATTATAGAGCATATTATATATGACAAACAAAAGAAAAAAGAAAGATTTATTCAATAATGAAATGCTTAATAAAAAAAAAAACAACAAGACATTAAAAGTAAGCTTTCTAGTGCAAGCAAATAACTGAAAATAAGTAAGGCTGTGCCAAGAAGAGGACTGATTACAGTACAAATGCATGGAGCTGTAGTCTGTGAATCCCTCTGGAGAAATGGAGCATGTGGAACCTAGTCAATTAGCTCCTCTTATCTGTGTGATTAAGTATGGTTGTTCATATAAATAATGATACAGTTGTCTGTCACAATTCTTTGTGACTCTTGATTTTCTGTAATTCTTAGCAAAGTCACTGTAGCTATTTCTTTTAGTGTAGCTCTCCTGGAGTTCTGAGAACCTACTGCAGTGCCAGGGTGAAACACTGGAAGGCTCAGAAAGAAATTCACCGCAGGTGTGCAAGAAACAGATCCCTCCTTTCTGTGTCTGTCACAGGAAGGAAGTTAACAAGCCTTATGAGGATTTTGGTCTGGTAATTCTGTTTTCTACTTCTAACTTAGAAGCAACTTAGAGGTCTCTATCAGATATAAGAAAGAAATAATTACCCA
The DNA here is from genome assembly GCA_034509185.1 of Euphonia xanthogaster. Classification (NCBI taxonomy): domain Eukaryota; kingdom Metazoa; phylum Chordata; class Aves; order Passeriformes; family Fringillidae; genus Euphonia; species Euphonia xanthogaster. The sequence goes on along the minus strand of JAYDZK010000056.1, from coordinate 41,354,694 downwards.
GCTGGGAATGAAACACTGGTTTAGCCAAAAAAATTTAAAACTTAAAACAAAGAAATTCATCTTTTTAGAGAACCACAGCCTTCAGAAGTTTTATTGTTCTGGAATGATTTCAATGAATTACTAGTACTTCTGAGAACCTGTAGAAGTGGATTTGATAGCCTACTTCAATGTCTTACTAAATCATGGTCCTGCAACCTAAATTAGTAGATAGGAAAGACTAACTGTAAAATTAAAAAATATATATTAGAGCACAGATGAAATGTTTAGCATGCATCTGGACGTGCTTTACAGGCTGTGTCCCCATAACACAGTGTCTTTGAAATGTAATGCATCTATGGTTCATGCTACATGGCTGTTCTAAAACCTACAAATTTCCAGTTGCTTCCCAGCACCCCTGTGGAAGAGGGCAGATCCATTTTCCCATGATATCCTCAACTGATAAAAGTGGTCAGAGCTTTAGTAACACAGTTTTAATTTCCATACATTTAAAAAAACCTAGTGTTTTCTTGAGAAAATAGGCCTACTCTTCTCCACAGAAGAACTCTGAATGTAGTAGCAGACACCAAATGTAGACATCTGAGGGACAATTCTGTAGCACAAATTAAAGCAGTTCAGATTAACCCATATCTTACTCCCCATGCTCTGTGATGAGGAAAACCAAAAGGCAGTGAGAAAACAGCTCTCCTGGTATGCTAGAGACAGTGCTTGATTCTATCAAGTTGGCACAAGTCAGTACTTGCTTGTCCTGCAGGGAGAAGAATGGCTTAATTTTCACAACATACGGAGAGATAAAAAGAAATCTTGGTATAAATCACTTAAGTAGTTAATTAATTAAGGGACACAAACCCATAGGAAATCAAGCACTCTTTCCAGGGATCATTAATGTACTTAGCTGTTGCTGTTGCTTTTTTTTCTCCCCACGGTTCTATGAGAATTAAAAGATGAAATAATGAAGCAAGATGCTGTAATTCCTACTGTTCTTTACACATTGGTTACAACAACCATGAGAACTGTGACATTAAATAGAGTTCTTGATACTTTTGGAGCTATGATAATAGTCAGATATATTTTCAGAGATGAATAAAAATTAGGCAATCTCCTAAATAGTCTAATGTTATTAACTTCAGAAGGATTCTTCGCAGATATTTTTAATAGTACACAATGGGGTTTTTTTTAGGTTCAAAATTAAAACAAACTAGATATTACACATTTTAGGATTTGGATTTGTAAACAAAATGAGGACTTGGAAGCAAAACATTTTTTTTCAGAAGTGATGCAGTGTTTCTAAAGCATTTTGTTAAAAACTGAAAACTGCATTTTGCTAATACAGTAATTCATGGCAAGTTTTAAACCCATGTATAGCCAGTTTTGTTAAGTTAAACTTTACTTTCTTGAGATGTTGCTAAGCCTCCTTTCACTTTACCACGTGATTGAAATTGACCTTCTAGAAACTAGATCAAAATAAAATGCTACTTTTTCCTAGATCAAAAAACATCCAGATATATTAAAAAAAACCCACACAAAAAACCCCCAAGCCTATTAAAATCTCCACCACTGAACATCATGACCTCTTTGTGCTATTATTTTCTGTCTAGTTACTGAAAGATAAGATCGAGATGTCTGTTCTGCCTTATAACAGAAAACAAGAGTAACTGAGAGAATGACTTCAACACACCCCTTGTCAGTGCTACAGACCATTAGCAATACTATAAATAGCATGATCAAATCCCAAATTACAGATTCAGTCACAAAAGTGTCCAGATTTCATGCTGATGCAGAGGGGCAGCAGCACTAACTGCAATCATCAGGGAATGTGACATCTCCACAGTATTTTCTACAGCTCACTGGACTGGTGACAGGACAATTGTTAAAAATTAATGGGGACCATCAGACATGGTTAAGTACAGCTTGGCAACTATGAAAGCTGTACTGCTCATTCGAAAGTGATAATGTAATATTATTCTATGAGGATAGATTGTAATAGATTATGTTTCATTCAGGTAACACTCTTCTGAATCATTGAAATTTTGACATTATTTTGCTAAATTGTTAAATTCATAGGGAATAGGAAGAGAGAAGTTGTTTTACATTGTTTTCTTTCTTGAAAGTACTCTTCACCTTCTGTTTATGCATTATAATCCTTTACTTCTCAATTAGTTAGCATTCTAAAAATGTTAAGGTCATAAAATCCAAAGTTTATTAAGAGATTGATGGTGGAATTTAAGAAAAAAATCAAAGCTGTATCCAGTAATTCCCAGCTACATGTCTGGATTCAAAAGCCATGACAAGTTTGTTTGAAATCTTATTATTTTGCATGCCTGTATTTTTAAACTGCAACAAGATATTTCAACCAAATCATGGGCCCAGTGAAGTAATTTTTAAATACACTTGTTTGGGTTTTTTTTTGCATCAGGGCAGAGTAAATTGTTACACTCTTCAGAAGATTCTTAAGAATCCCTGCTTAGAGGCTGAACCAAAATGGAGGGACTGACAACCGAAAGGATAAACTCGTGACCATTTGTTCTGAAATTCTTAGATTGTTTTCAAAATGATGTTGTTTTCAAAAATGAGGCTAGAAAAGTGACATTTCTTTGTCCGTGCTCAATACTGTTAATGTCTGAGGAGTCCTAATGTTAGTACAGGGAACTGAAGACTTTCAGCAGAAAAAACTCGTGTGCTCTGTCTTTTAGGAAAGGGAAAAAGAAAATCTATCAAGTTGTAATACTTCAAAAATGTGCAGTGCATGTGAGAAATAGCTAGAGTCTCCAACTATTTTGACAGTGAGCAAATTATCAGGGAGAGGAATTATAAATTCTAAGCATGGGGGACAATGCTTGAATGAACATAGGAGGTGGAGGATGGTCCCCCTATTGCTAGCCATAGATGTGCATTTCCTAACCTTCACATTTCTTGCAAATACTAGGGACAAGACCACCAGCAAATACCTGCAGAACCTCAAAGTGTTGCACCAAGTGCTCTGGTCAACACCCTGCCACTGCAGAGATGAAGTCCAGAGTCCATCTATTGCAGAAATCAGTAACTGTGACTCCTATGTGCCACAAATAACAAGTATAGTTATTTGTTTGTTCATTTATTATTTGTGTTACTGTGGGATTGAATGCTACTCAAATCTAGGAGACCTTAATTAGACAATGTTTAAAAGTCAGGAAGTTTGACAAATAATTGAAAGTATTTGAGTAAGTTGTCTATGTGAAGTGAATTTTCCCCTCCAGAGAGTGATTCAGTTCATATATCTGAAATAAATATCTTAATGATGAGATAGAGGCATCTCCAAAAACAAATCTGTCTCTCCACACATTAGAAAAGGAAACTTCCTGATAAAATTAGCCAAAACTGTTATCACTAAGCCATGTAGGATTGACTCATTGCATTCACAATGTCACACTTGTGTGGAAATACAAATTATGCAAAAAAAGCAAAAAGCACCATGCTATATGTAGGCAAAAGGTCTAGACTAAAGTTGCACAATTACTTTAAAATCTGAGTTGTAAGCCCTTGACCATAATAGTATTTTATCACAATCTTTATTAGCTATCAGGGCATCCACTTGACTTAAGATTCAAAACAAAACAGAAAAGGAAAAGATTGTGTCTGTACTGCGTGACAAACATGTGATCTACATTACTGCTCCTTTCCTCATCCAGACAGGTGTCCTACTGGAGGATATCCAAGCTGTGTCCTCCACATCTGTCCTTCTGGATTTCTTTCCAAAGGAAAAGAATTACTTGGAGGGATAGATGCAGATCTGCATCTCGCTTTTCCTTCTTTAGAAATACTCTGTGTAGTCCCTGTTGCCTTTTAATTTAGTAAGAGAAAAATCTAAAAGAAAAAAAAAATCTCCTCATCACTACTTAGATGAAAACAATTTTATTTTTTTTACCTTGGGTAGTGGAATATAAGGATAAAAATCTAAGGGAACAAAATAGACTTTCAGGTCTCATCTGGCACACCTGCACATAAAGGACCTCACTGATGAACAAGGAGGATGGCTGCAGCGCAAGGTTTTAAGACAGTTTTTATAATTTGGAAGATCCTAGAGGAGTGTCCTTGTAATCTGTCTTAGATAGACCAAAAATCTAAACCACGGACCAAAGCTTGGAGTATGAAAGAACTCCTCTGTCTCCTGTGCTTATTAAATTGGATAGAAAAAGAATGTGCTATTGCAATACTATTTTAATTGGTATTTTTCTAGGGATAATATTCCTTTCCCAGCTATAGAGGGAAAAGGATTCTTTTCAATTTGTATTTTTACTACTAAAGGTATGGATAATTTTTGAGAAATTGATATTAATATCATATTTCTGCTTAGCTGGCACACCTTTATTATCTCTCAGAAATACTAAATGCATTGAATTTTTGCAAAAAACCCAAAAACTCCTTTTCTCAATTTTTCTCAAAATTACCTGACAAGAGAGGAGAGTATCTTGTGTAGGAGCAATGACTCAAATCTTCATTGTAAGGGCTATTACCTGATGTCATTGTCAAAATGTTCGAGTTGACTCATTCACAGAGAATCAGACAAACAAAATGGCCTATGAATACAATCAAGCAACCTCATGCTAATTCTTCTTTTAATACAGCAGGCCATTGACGTAATATGAACTTTAGGGAGTAAAACCAAGTGGAAGACTAGAGGGACTCTTATCCAAAGCAATGGCCAATTTGCTAGGCAGTCTTTGGGCTAGCATTACCACAGTTATCTTTATTATTTTAAGGAAAAAAAAAACATAACATTATTTTATAAAAATAAATGTTTTTCTACTTTTATTTCCTGATAAATTTAGTTTCTGATTGAATAGAAGAAAAAAAAAATCCATATTTTTTTCCATAAAATGGTGTACCAGAAATTATTTCTCTTCCGTTTGAAAGGTTAAGCTAAAGAAGAAAGTCTCATCTCCTATAAGAAGCTGATTGCTATCTGTTTGGATTATCAAATCATTAAGTTTCCTTGGCTTGCTTAGTTGCATGATTACTATCTAATAAAACAATGTGCATTGGTACATAAAAGAATACACTTATTAAAAAGAGTCTTTGAATGCTTTGGATCAGAACACTGTGAGCGTGTAACAAATCAGCCTTACATCTATGTTATATGCATCACACTTTAGCAGAAATAACTGATAATTTGCTTATATTTTAATCTTCGTAAACCGTGTTGGAACAGAAATATTGGGAGATCTGACTCAAAGCCTAATAATGATGCATTGATAAATGGCATGGACCTATGCAATGGGTATGTAACCAAGGGACAGGTAAAACCACTGTTTCTTTAAATTAAAAAAGTATTAAAAGCATAGCTGCAATACTAGCATAAGATAAATTCAAGTTTAATAATGATCTAAGCAAGAAGAGCAGAGTAGTAAAATGCTAAATTCTCCTCTCCCTTATAGGCCATGGTCATCTCACTTAGCAAAATTTGCTAGTAAAAAGACAAGAAAGAATAATAAATGTTTCACCTTAAAAATATGTTCTTCTAACACCATCCATATAATAGATATGTCATTTAATAAAAGCCTGTGATTGTTTGTCACATTATCATCCAGAGCTGAATTAACAATGGTAAGTGCCAGGAACAGCAGAAACAGGACTGAACTAGTAAAGAGCACAAAAGTGTAATATAGCTGAGAAGCCCTACTGTCTTAAGCGGTGTTTGAGATGAAAATAACTATTATTCTTCTGACAGTGACTAGAGCAGAGATAGTCATAGCTAAATTGAATGACAATATATCTCAATTTTGCAAGCACTTGTAATACTCACTACGTATGTCATTATTTTAAACTTTGTGTGGTAGAATCATGGATTACTGAAATAAAGATAGAGCGTTCTTAAGTGACCTAATGAATTCTAATCACTATAAAGTAACTGTCATCAAGCTTTTAAATTAACTGGAACCTGCTATTTATTATTTCCTATTAGGTACACTATTTGACTAGTTAAACTGGTTATTGGATTCTTCATACAGTAGCCCCTGAACTCCTTCAGTCAATTAAATTCTTCATTGAATCTGATTTGTCAGTGTCAGTGTCACTTCTAATCTCTTAAATCCACATTGGTTCAGAAGCTTTAAAATGGACTTATTCAGTTGCAAAACTAGGAAGTTACACAGACAGAATCCTTCCCCTCTCCCTCCTCTCCCTGTGCAAGCCATGAACCTGCCAACAGTGCAAAAGATACAAACACTTATATATATGCATGTTTATGTTGCTACAGAATGAGCTGCTTTTTAAGATGAGCTACAGAGCATAAACAGGAAAAATATATAATCAAAAAGAAACTCTATTGGGTGTTTTGATACCAGCATGTTGTACATTGAGCACTTTTATCTTTGACTCAATTTCTTATCACTTTAGATTACAGAAATTAGCAGAACAAAGTAACTATAGCTAATTCAAGAACTGGAAACTTTAAAATCTTGGTAATACTCTTCACAGGTTTTGATTGATATCCTCAAAAGTATTCCAGAGCATTTTTAAACCTGTTATAAAATTAAATTCCCTCTTCTTAAATCTCCCCGTTTCTCTGTTCATCAGCAAAAGCTAGATTTCAAAGGAAAAACACAGGTGTTGAAGGAAAAGAAAGGAAAAAATACAAGTATTAAATAACTGATCTGCACGATGTTCTTGTCAGCCTAGTAACTCTTTAGTTCACCTGAAGAGCAGCACAAACATGCAGGCTATTTATTTCCATATTGCAAAGTAGAGTTTGCCTGACACAGACTTCTTTTTTCCTCTAAAACCATTCCCTTTCCAAAGGATCTCCTTTCTGCCAGTAAAAAATCTGCTTTTTGCATATAATAGGCATATAAGCCTCTGAACTATGAAAGCAATTCGCCCCAGGTTAGGCGCATCACCTTTATTCTGAAAGAGAAGGCAAACCAGACCAGGCTCTTACCAGACACAGGGAAAACAATTGCTTCAGCTGGATCCAGCAGCGCCGTGTGCGAGCAGGCAGCCTGAGCGATCCCTGGGCCTCACACAAAAGCGAGATAATTGGCTTTCGCGGAGGAGCTGTAAACATCCATCACGGCGGGGCTGGGCGGCGGCGGGCGCTGCCCCGGCCGGCCGGGCTGGGCGCTCCCCGGCGGGATGATGTCAGGCACAGCCCCGGGCGGGCGCTCATTGGCTTCCCTCACCTGGACCGGCCCTTAACCCTAAACTGCCGGCCGCCCACTGAAAGGTGTCTCTCTAATCCTTGCATACATATGCGCAGGTGGGGGCTTTCTGGTTTTCATCTTTCTATTTTTTTCTCCCATTTTTTTCACCTTTTATTTATTCTCTTTCTTCTTTTTTCACCCTCTCTTCTTCTTCTTCTTTTTTTTTTTTTTTTTCCTTTCTTTTAGGAAATGAGATTGTACAAGAAGCTCCTGCTTTGGGGACCAGGCGCTTGTTGTGGCTTAGCTATTGAATGTAGCAATTAAATAAATTCTAAAAACTAATTTGCCTAAATTATTAAACAAGACCCTCAGGTAAATGCATTTTCATCATCTGTTTGCTAAATGACAGTAATCATTAAAATATTGTACAGAAAAGGTATTAAAGGAAAGGTTAATGCATGCAGCACCTGGAGAACTCATATTTTTAATGATTTTGCATTGCATTCTCTTCAGGCATGAGATTAATAAAGGCACATGCTGGAAAAGGGTGTAAACTCAAGAATATTCCACTATTTCAAGGTTAGGTTGATTCTTGTATCTTTTTAAGTATTTAAAACCAACAGAAAAAGTATAGGGATGCACAAATGTACATGCAGAGTTATTCCTTGAATGCTAAGTAGCAGCCCAGATATTCTGTAGTAAATGAGGCATGAAACACATTGCCAAATGTATGATGTCCTAAATATAGTGGCACTAAGTATTTAGCCATGTTACAGGCAATATCATAAATCATGATAACTTTAAAATTAGTCCAAATCAGTGCTTAAATAATTGTTTTTTCCATAAATGAATATTTTGATCTCTCACCTTTAAGTGGCAAAAATCCTTTTACTCTATAGAAAAATGCAAAAAAAACCTGATCTACCACATATTGTATTTGTATCTTTGTTCTATGTCAACTTTTTAAATCTTGGGAAACTAATACTTTCTTGAAATGGATAGGAACCTGATCCCAAATGTATTTACAGTAAATAATATAACACACAAGTCTATTTTTGGTCTGCTATCCCTCAAAAAAAAAAAATATTGTTGCTTAGTTTGTTCTCTGGGGGGAAAAACAAGACCAAAGAACAAACCCAAAAAATCCAGGAAAAATGAATTATAATCAAACACAATTTAACTTAATCTAAAAGATACGTAAAGTAAGATTTCTAGAATAAACTTGATAAAGAGCTCTGTCATTTTCTTGTGGTTCTTTCACAAGTTTTGGAGACTCAGGAGAGTAAATTCTGGGGACCTAATAACGCCAGTTTTGTGTGGGGATCTGGAGGTTAACCTATTAGTCAAAACATCCTATAGTCCAAAATGAAAGCCTTTGTTCACTTATTTCTGCTCAGAAAACATGGTAGTTCAGATGGAAATAGCTATAAAAAAGATTAATTGCTATGCAAAGTGACAAAACTGAATTTCAGGTCAGAAAAGACTAATTTGGACAATGGGAATGTCAGCTTTGCTTTTCTATGATTAATGATAAAGGTAAGACATAGTATCATGAGTCGTGAGGAAAAGAACTATAGATGAGATAAATTATGCTTAAATGTATCATTATAGTCTCCTGAATATTTAATAGTATATATAGTCTAGACCAAACTGACATATTGTTGCCAAAATTTTACTACACTGGTTGATTCAGCATGAAAAATACCTGGATTTCTCATATCTAGGTAATCTTAAAATGATGAGTTAAAGTTCTATGTATTTTTTATTCTTGTATAGAGTACACTTTATACCTTTAAAGAGTGTATCACTCACAGATTACCTTCTAGACCATCTTTGATGGGAGAGTGCCATACTCTTACAAAGTTCTCAGTGTTCACAAAGTGGTAATTCTCTATTATCACTGTTAATCTCCAGTGAGAATAGAGAACCTATGCTTTACGAACTAAGCAGTAACTTAGAAAATTTACTTAGTGTAGTATCAATGCTAATTTGAAATATTAGAGTAGAACACTTTTTTAGTAAATGACCCGTAAAATTTGACATTTTCTTCACAAAAAAAAGTGTTTTTTTTCCTACAGTAATATATGATTAATGAATGTCTTGAAATTGAACCATTTATTAATTTATTGTTAAATTATCAATTTTTCCATACGCCTTGTTTCAAAAATTAGCTATCACCCGTATTTTTAAAACCATGGAAGAATTTGGAAATCCAGTCTAAACAAAGTTAACAGTTGCAGATAACAGAGCAGTTCCATGATCCTAATCAAGTCACACAGCATTTTGTGCCCTTCCACATGGTGTCACACATGGGTTATAACCAGTTTGAAATACAAATAATGAAAATATATTATAAGATTTAAATTACACCCTTTAAATATGTAGTAGTAGCAAGTCACTTCAGCAAAAAAAGAAAAAGCTGTAAGGCCATTTCTTTAAAAAAAAAATCTCTTCAATGGAATAAACATAAGTTACAAGAGCTCAAAGCAGACTGTGTGTGAAATCCAGGAACGCACAATTCATAAACTCCTATCACTGTGCCATGAGTTCCATATCTGAAAATATTGGCTTGTCCCACCTGGCACAGACAATAAAGGTGCCGTTGGCAGTGTTATTTCTTGGCATTTTTTAGTTTCAAGTTCAAATCACATGGAAAAAGAAAGAAAAGAACAAGAAAATGAAAGAGAAGTGACTAATGATTTTCAATAACTATCTGTTTTTCTTTCTATAACCTAATATTAATCGATGTATGAATAATGTTGAAGAATCTAACCAGACGGGATATTTTAGTCCTCGAGCAAAGTGAAACGCAGGTTTATTAGTATATATTTCCCATGAGCTGAAATCGTTATTGCATTTAATTGCTTGACAATTATTCCTGTCACATCAATTTAATGGTTAAACCAATTATTTATATTACAAAACATAGTTTTGCACCAAACTATAATTGAAAAACACAAATGGTTTTTCAGTGTTGCTTAACCTATACATTATTAATATAGCGAGGGCTAGGTTAAAGATTTTTGGGGAAATTAGAACTCAGTCAGGTGATGAGTTTTTAGAGATTGATTGTGTAAGCTCAAAATTACAGCTCTCATAATCCTGTACATGAGATGAATACCAAGTCAGGTAGACCTGATGACTATTATAAACATTTTTTTTTTCCTCCTGCAGACAACACCAGCTCTTAGAAGATTTTTATCCACAAGATGGCAGCTCTGTTTGCATGGTCACTCCTTTTAGCAATGTTCAACTTGAAAATCATAACACAGTAATTTTTTTTTTTTTAATTTTATAGAAGAGATGATTTTCTATCCCTATAGGAATTTAAAAAAAATCCCTAAACAAGCACAATAGATATGCATTGATTAACCCCAATATTGAGGTAAAATTTGCTAAGTTAAGACTAAGAAGAACATTCAACCGCGCAATCTTTAGTTTTACAGTTTTGAAAGAATCTCCATTAAGATCCATATGTTTTTCATGTTTTAATTTCCAGGCCATCAAACCCAGCACAACCTTTAACAGATTCAATTTAAAGAGTATGAAAGGTTTTACTGATAGAAAAGGAAATTCTTATTTGCCTAAAGGAAACAGAGGTTAATACGTTTCCTCTCTAGGAAATGACCTATTTTAGTTTGCTTTATACCTAAACTCATCAAGAATACTTATTTATGTTACTAAAATCTAATAGATGTCTTTATTTCTATGGTAAGAAATGCTGAGATATTTATGTATGGATAAACAACAGACATTTAATAACCATGTGTGCCTTGTGAAACTGATAAAGTACAGAAAAACTTAAATAGCAGGATCTAGCTCTTTTCAAGGAGTTCACTCACAGCTGAAATGATTAGCAAGAATAGATGTGAAAGCATTTTCTTCATCAATGAAACCCAGTAAATTAAAATGAAGCTTTACTGAAACAATGCATAATTTAACATGGAAACAGTTTGCCCATGGGATAGCCATTTCAAAGGAAATTATTTGGCCTAGCTACCTGTCTGCAAGCAGTCTTTGATGGCACTACTGGAGTGGAATCACTTATCCCTCAGAGAGGAGTAAGGAATTCTGAGTTTCCTAAAATTTATGATTGACCAAGGCCCTTTACACATATAATTATAAATCAGTGCACAGGAGCTTACAGGCTTGTAGAAAATGAAGAATTGATTGATGTAGCTTCCATCCTAATGAAAAAGAGATGAACTCTTTTTAAGTAGTGTGGGGCAGCAGTATGTGCGTGAATGGGTGCGATGGATCAGCTAATGGGCAGTAACTTGTTAACAAGGCAGCAAGGCCAAGATTCAGGGCACAGAGGCACATACCTGCTCTCTCAGCATTTTTACATGATGGAAAAAGCCCAACTCTGAGATGTGAAATGCCAGAGGACAAGATCATTTTGGCAACCTAGCTCACATCAGCATTGCCTAGGTTGAGGTGAGCAGCAGAAGAGGAGTAGATTAAAAGGGTCTAAAGAGAAAAGGTCATCTGAAAGAAGGATAAAGGCCATTGGAGATAGTTTAGACTTCTGTGAAGGTAAGGCAAGCTGCTCAATGCACGACATGAGCCTGAACTCAGTTATGTCAGAGCAGACGATTCAGTACAAATTACAATCCCAGAGTGAGTGGTTCATACAGCCAACTGTAACAGCACACTACTCGTCAGAGTATTGTCACAACAGAAGTGCTGGTCTTTCATCAGAGAATGTCAAAATACATTTATGTTACAAATTTACATGTTCATTCCAAACACTGAACTGTGAAAAGTGTCAGGAGAAAAGACTTTCAGCGTTGCTATGCATGAATATGTGGAGGTGATGTTCTATGTCAGCATAAGTCGGCTGTTATTTTGGGTCTACTGCGTGAGGGTCTATTTTAATACACTTTCAAAAAAACCCAACACCAAGCAATTTTATATAGATTAGAATAATGTAATAAAGCTACCTTGGCCAAGTATTGGCAGCATTCTCAATAAGAAAACATGAATGTGAAGACTGAATTTTTATACTGAACAGAGAAATTTTCAGAAAAAAAGCTACTGAAATGTGGAAATATTTTCTGCTTCTCTGATGATCACATCACTGCAATACTTCAGCTGGTCACAAGGTGGGCACAAGCATCTCCTTGTTAAATGGCTACAATGTTTCTCTAACTGGAACTTTCAGAGAAGTATTTTATAAATCTGATTCCAGAGGTGAATGGTATTCATACAAAAACTCTGGTGAATTTTCAGATCTCAGAACTATTGGATCTCTGGGAAAAAAATTCTAAGACAAAACTGATAAGAACATAGTTGCATAAATTTTCTGCATAAAATAGGATAATTTTGCAAACCAACTGCTTAGCACCTAGTTTCCACAATTGCTTTGGAAATGTTTTGAATATTAGTCTATTATATTTTGATAATTAATTACTTCATTATTGATGCCTAGATAAGGCCTTTAAAGTTTGAAAGTTGAAATATTATTTGGTAAGGGCAAACAATAGAGAAGAAACTCATAATGACTTCACACACAAAAATATAACCTGAGTAATAAAATACAAACTTCACAGATTTTTGTTTTTTGATTTAAATTTCCATTTTGATAACATTATCTATGAGTGTAACCCCAAATAGAAAGATCAAAAGCACTGCTGGAAGCTGTGATTGCTATGTAATATAGTTTACCCAAATTAAGGGTCGCAGGGGTAAAAGAATGAGTAGAACTTTCTGAAAATCATGGTTTGAATACTAATGTTCACTTCAACATCTTGACCTGTAAGATAGTTGACCATTTTGGAGCAGAATTTTCAGACACTACTGTAGCGAGTGAAGCTCTGTTAACACTTAAATCAGCAGACAAAGGCAATTTTTGTAGATCCAAGTCTGAAATGCTGTTCTTTGAGAACGCCTCTCATGATCACTACAAAATACGATACAGGCATCCACCTCTTGAAGTTTTCAGTGCTGGGCATGCCAAATTCCACTTTGCAAGGGATACTAAAGGTACTGGATATTAATGACAGTCTACAAAAGACATAAATTATGTCATAAATTCATCACATGAGATAATAATTTACTAGCTGTACAACCCATCCTCCTTCACACTGGGATTCAACTGGAGTTTCATTCTCACATGACAACTTTTTCAGCTGTTCAGCTGAAAGCTTATCAAAGAGGAAATTATTCTGAATAAATATGTCAGTTTTTGGTGTTTTACCAGGAGATTTTGAACCAGTATGAAATGAAGAGCTTGTTTCTGCAGCTAGCATGACAGTGTACAAAACCTTGTCACACTAAAAAGGCAGGGGTGACTGATTGAGGTACAGTGTTGTGCTGACTGACCAAACAACCTTTCTGATGTGTTAAATGTTAAGATAAATTTGAACTGACAAATAACCACATTTTTGTTATTTATACAGAAAAAAGGTTATTTCCAAAAGCATTTATAGCAATATCTAATACAGTCATTACATTATTAAAATAAGCATACTGAAAATACAGGAAAAAATATTTTTTTTAAGAGGATACTAAGCAAGGTATTAATCTTCAGTATTAATTGTTAAGGGAATACTAAATAGAAGATGAAGACTTTGAGGACATTGACATATGAAGTGATTTAGTCTTGAAGACATTATCTTCATCCTGACATTGGTTTGAGAAACAGAAATGGAAAAGACAGCTTGCTGTCAGAGGTCTGCTGGTGACTGGAGAGATACATTTAAAAATTGCTGTTATATTCATATTAATATACATAGTTATATTTGGTGTAAAAGGGATGTCATAAAATGCATTTAGGCATATTTTAAAGTAGAGTTTCTGAAGCCAGTAAAAGAAAAAGAGAAAAAATATTAATAATACAAGTTTTCAATACTGCTTAATAAAACTAATTCCAGGGGACAGTAGTAGTGATAGGAGAAGAAAAATAATTTTGAACTAAAATATGGTAGATTTAGATTGCATGTAAGGAAGAAATTCTTTGCTATGGTTGTGGTGAGACACTGAAGCACATTGCTCTGAGATGCTGTGCATGCCCAGTCATTGGAAGTATTCAAAGTCAGCTTGGATAGTTTGATTAATGTGACCTGTTGAAAGTAGTCCCTGCCCGTGGCTAGGAGATCTCTGAAGTCCCTTCCAATCCCAAAATTCTATGATTCTATGACTCTTTGACAAGATCATAATTATCTGCCATCACAGATAATGTTTTGAATGTTCCAACACTGAGATGCAGTTTGAATTATTATTCAGCAAAGCACACATACAGTTTCCTGTAGATTGAAAAGCATATACAAGATACAATACCAACCACTACTTCATAAAGCACAGTCTATTAAAATGATAACATCTTAGGTTTTAGAACTGTTTTAGTAATTAAAGCTGGTCAAACCATCCTGCACAAAATAGTTGAATTTTGGGGGAAATGTTCAATTAGCCTACTAGATTAAATCTTTCTTGGTTTAAATCTGTCTGCATGATTTAAAATGGGAAATCTCTGCTATACATGGGATTCAGTTTTAAATTAACACTCACAAGTATCTACATTGGGTTAGGTATCTTATCTCACTTTATAATCATGCAGAGCTACTCAATGCAAACATTGGAGCCTAGAAATCAGTTCATTTTGCTTTAAACTAGGTATCTTTGGACAGATATAGTTGCCTAAACTATATTGCTAGAGTTGTTCTAAATAATGTTCAATATTTTTTGAGATGGCCAAGGATATCTGAAGCATCAACACACCAGTGTAGCTGAATTCTCCTTTCTGAGAAGGGAAGGGTAAACACAGGAGCTACAGGAAACCTGCACCCTCCTCATCCAAGGTCTTCAGGCCAGGCAACTAAACAGTAATTTTTCAAAAACCCAAAAACCAGCTTTGCAAAGAATGTATGTATGTTTTACTTGTTTTCCCTTTTGATGTGTACTTAAAAAAAAACTAAATTGTGAGGTAAAATACTCCCAGTTATTGTACTTCTATGGATTGGGAGCATAAATTGCATATAGATCTTGCACTTGTAGATGAAGCATGGGAAGAATGGTAATCAATATTATGTTTTATTGTCTCAATATTACCTAAAATACACCAAGGAAAGAAAACCAAAAGTATATGGCTATTTTCATCAGCACGATTGTGAGAGTACACGTGTTTTCTGAGGTGGGACTTCTCCATGATGTGTTTGCTTTTCAATTGTGAGGCTGAGATTTTAATAGATTTAATTTTGTGAAACAATTTTTTTTCTGAAGTAGACATTAGGATATCTAGAGCAGAGTGTTTATTGATTCATTCTGCAAGAAACTGAAATTCAGTGTTCTCAAAGGAAAAATCTGAGCAATACAAACATGAAAACGTAGGAGTTGCATCCTATGCTAGACCTTTGCTGTAAGTTTTTTCTCTTGTGGCTTATTTCTGAAAGTCACATCAAGGAATTATGTGTGCACTAGCACCTGTTAAGCGCAATATCTCACTGCACTTGCAAATTTGTAACACTTTCTTTGTAACACTTTATATATGAAATTATATCATTCACTGCTTCTATATTAATTCTATTGTGTTTCTCTTGATTGTAATTAATTTCTGGAACTAGATTTTTTGTTTATTTGTGTCTAGTGAATTGACCCTTTCTGGATGCCAGGCACCCAACAAGGTCATTCTATTACTCCCCTCCACAAACTGACAGGAGAGGAAAAAATATAACAAATGGCTCATGGGTCAAGGTAAGGACAGGGAGAGATCACTCACCAATGGCTGTCATGGCAAAACAGACTCAGCTTGGGGACATTAAATGAATTTATCACAAACAAAATCAGAGCAGGGTAATGAGAATTAAAATCAATCTTAAAAACACCTTCCCCCCGACCTGTTCCTCCTTCTTGGGCTCTACCTCCTCTCCCAGCAGCATGGGGAGACAGGGAATGGGGGTTATGGTCGGTTCATCACAGGTTGTTTTTGCCACTGCTCAGGCAGAGGAGACCATCCCCTGCTTCAGTGTGGGATCCCTCCTGTGGGAGACATGAACTTCCCCAGTGTATGTCCATCCCAAGGGAAACAGTTCTTCACAAACTGCTGCACTGTGCTCACAACCCATGGGGTCACAAGTCCTACCAGGAAACCTGCTCCAGTTTGGGCTACTCTCTCCACAGGTCTGCAGATCCCTGACAGAACCCTGTTCCAGCATGGATTTCAGAGCCTCCATTCATGCATTCAGCTGCTCTGGGGTGGGTGTCCTTCATGGGCTGCAGGTGGATCTCTGCCCTCCTCCATGGACCTCCATGGGCTTCAGGGGCACAGATGCTTCACCATGGCTGCATGGACCACGGGGGAATATCAGCTTGACACCTGGAGCACCTCCTCCCCCTCCTTCTCCACTGACCTTGGTGTCTGCAGAGCTGGTCCTCTCACGTGTTCTCACCCTGCTTTTCTCTGGCCACAACTATATCTGAGTAATAACTTTTTTTTTTTTTTTTTTGCCTTCCTGAATGTGCCATCATTGTTGATTGTCCCAGCCTTGGCCAGCAGCAGGTCCATCTTGGAGCCACTGAGGCTCTGCATGACATGGAGGAAGCTTCTGGCAGCTTCTTAGAAAAGCCATCCCTGCAGTTCCCTTCCACTGCTACCCAAACCTGGCCACACAAAGCCAATAAACTCTGTAAAGCACATCTTTCTCAGACATAATCATTTTTTACAGTCCTCTATATATATTGCTGGGTCAGTGAATCTTCTATTTTTTGAGGACATGATAACTATTTCATAATGACAAGTTTTCTTCCTATTTAAAGTGCATGACTGAGGAATTGCTTGAAATTATGGCAAAACAGACCACTGTTTGACTGTGCTAACTTCATGGGTAGAGGCTTCCCCCCCACCACCACTGCTAAACCAAAAGAGATACTCATGTTTTCCACATTAACCTTGTTTTAATCTAAAAAATTTCCAAAATTTATTCTAAAGTATACCTAATGATATAACCTTGCTTTGGATTCAGTTAATAATTAGTCCCTTTTTTGATTATTTTCTGCCTTACTTTAAGTTATAAAATTATATAAATATTATCTATTCTGAGTTTTCTTATTGAAGCTAATGACTCATATATTCCACTTCATCTGCTTTGGATCTGCTTAATAAAGTTTGAATCCTGTTTTATCTTTTCTTTTCTGAAATTAATAATCTGTATGACCTTTGCAACCATTCTTTGATTTAATGTTTAATCTTCATACCTATTTTTGCTTTCTATGTCTTGAATTGATGAAGCCAGTTTTCTTTCCTCCAATAAAACAGTTTCCTTCACTTAGTTTATCTTAATTTTTATTTAGATGAGAGAATTATTTATTACAATTTTCTTGCCATAATTTGTTTCCATTAAAGGTCTAAAACAGTAACATATCAAGAAATATTATTTTAAGCAATTAATCTTTTGCTTTAGTATAGAGTTTATTTCACCTCTGCATTCTCTTCCCATCTCACATGTGTTTTTTTTTTTTTAGTTTTTATACCAATTTTATCTCTAATTTGTATTTTTAAAATTTTGTTTCTGTTTTGTCTCAGTAAGGTGCACTCTGAGCCTGTAGCTACAGAGTTTTCCTCCCACATGCTCTCGCTGCACAATCAAATTTGCAGTGTGGCTGTAATTCATCCCTGTGACAAAAGGTAGGAACAAAGTCTGTGAATTGTCTAAGTCCAACAGCAGCCTTTAAATAGACTGTATATTATCACTGTGCATACAAATGAGACTTGTGATTAGAGTTTCCTCTGTCAATTTGTTTGCCACTGTAAGATATGTACAGCCCAAAAGAACCCCCCAGGGAAAAAAAACCACCAACAAAAAAACCCCAAAAAAAGCAATCCTAACATGAACCAATCAAAACCATGACTTTTATGAACTTTCAAAGCTGATATAAATTACATCTCTTATAAAAAAATTAAAATTAATTTTCACATTACTCATCAGTATTCTTATTGACAAGATGGATGTTTGCGGTTTTTTTCCCTTTATGTATTCAATTGGCTTGAAATTATTAACATGAACTGAACTCGACAGCTGAAATAAATGTCCTTTGTGAGCTCACCAAAAACCGAAGGTAAGTTCTAAGTCTGTTTTTTACATACTTCATATTTCAGAACTCCAAGATATCATTTCAGACCTTTGGTCAACCTCCATGCTTAAGATCTTTTACTCAGTCATTATTTCTGTTGTCGTGTGATCCTTAAGCTGTGATTGAAGTTTGCATTTTTAAAATCACATTTTACATAAAAATAATTTTTAAACTACATTACCTAGACGATTCCTGAATAGATAAGAATCAGAGAATAACAGACTAAGAGGATCACAAATGAGTAAGGCTGGAAAGGACCACAGTGGGTCATCTAGTCCAACCTCAAAAGTAGCAAGTACTATAAGAGAATCATGGAATCATATAACATCCTAATCATCAATGTCCAACTCCTGGCCTTGTACAGAGTGGCCACAATAATCACACCATGTGCCTGAGAGGATTCTCCAGATGTTCAGACTCTGTCAGGGCTGGTGCTGTGACCACTTTCCTGGGGAGCCTGTTCCCATGCCCAACCACCCTCTGGGTGAAGAACCTTTTTCTAATATCCAACCTAAACACAACTTCAGGCCATTCTCTCAGTCCCTGTTACTGTTCACCACAGAGAAGAGATCAGTGCCTGCCCCTCCTTGTCCCCTCACAAGGAAGTTTAGACTGCGAAGAAGTCTCCCTTCTGACTCCTCCAGGCTGAACAGACCAAGTGACCTCAGACACTCCTCACGTGGCTTTCCTTCTAGATCCTCCACCATCTTCATAGCTCCTTAGAAGTTCTCTAATGCCTTAACATCTTTTTTGCACTGTGGTACCCAAAACTGCACATGGGACTCAAGACGAAGCTGCACCAGTGCACAGCAGAGTGAGATGCTGGTGAAAAGAAAGTTAGAAAGAAGGTCTACCAAATGAAGGCCTGCTCCTAAATCTATAAAACTAGCATAAAATACACTAGTATACTAGTATAAAAATTCTCAACCTTTTTTATTTAGCTTTGCCTCAATGTGATAGGGAACACATAATCAATAACAAAATGTTAGTTATTGCCTTCAAGTTAGGTGAGGCTGAATCCCCAGCAGATTTAAACTAGTGCAGCAATTAATTGTTGAAATTCAGTTCTGTCTTTGTAGATTAAATGAGGCTGTGTCAAAATTCCATTTGAAACTTTCACTGTGTACCAAAACATCTCTTATGAGTGAAATGTCTCTGTAGGTTAATTTGGGGTCATTTAGAAGAAATTTAAAGGAAGATATTTCTAAATTTTTAATCACAAAAAATACATTAATGAAATGATCCCGTTCATTAAGAAAAGTTCTTTGGGATGTTATCAGGGAGGAATGGTAACTACTTTTAATTATAACACCCGTCTAGTCTGAATAATTTAACCACAGAGCATTATGTATTACAATGAGTCATTGCTGCTGCCTATGATCCTTCATTCCCAAAGCAGCTCTTTTAAACCCCTCACCTTCATTCTCTTTCTGTTTGCATTATTCAACACCTTGAAGCACTAGTTAGAAACACTCATAAAGAGGCAATGATTGTGCTTCAAAAGCTTAAAAATAAGGGAGTTCTTGGTATTTCTTATTTTCCATTGTGAAACACTGTTTTGTACTTGGAACTAGCCATGCTTTGTATTTAAAGAACTGTTCATCAAGATTATTGTGTTCAAGGATGGCATTTTTTGTGCACAGTAACTTTTCATGATGAATAATTTCTTTCAGCTGCCTTCAAGAACCCTACTCACAGACATGCAGGAAAACAGCAATTCACTGTGATGGTCAGGAGTGAGCACTGCTGATACCAAGAGAGGAAACATGTTCCAGTATCCTTTAAAATGAAAAATATCTTTCTTGCAGTCCCCTGCTGGTTAAGCAGAATGACTGTTTACTCAAAGATGACTGTCTGCAGATGAGGAGAGATATTATGGCTTAGATAGGATCTCTCAGTAAAGAGATGAAAATGCCATCATTTTTTAATAAATAATTTGAAATATTTAAAGTCAGATTGTTAGGTGTTTGTTTTTTGTTTTTTTAATTCCTTTAGCCAAATTTCAGCAGCTTCTTTCTCATTCAGAATGAAAATAATCTGCATGATAGAAAACAGAAATCAGAACATTCATTTATTTCAAAAAGTCTCTTAGAATATATATATTATTTTCCACTAAATGTAATTTGCTACAGAGTGTCTTTCAGGTAGACAGTACTGAGGGACAGCTACTGAGAGGAAACATGCATTTTCCATTGTAAAACTAGATTCTAGACCTAGTTAGAACATATTTCTTACAGATATGTCATGTCCTCCTTGACTTGTTATCATCCTTGTAGCTGCAGGGATGGCAAATGTTGAAAATTCATAATGATCTTTCTTTACGCAAACAAAACCCAAGAAAATAGTTTTTCTAAAAAAAGAGGTCATTTCTACTTACACAATTGAAAGAAAAATAAAAATTTCCATCTGGGTGTTTTGCTCTCAGATGGAAAAGAGCATAATGCATCCTAGAGAAGTAATTATAAGAGACTACCTTAAAAATAATTAATTATTGAAAATAATTAATAATAAGATGTGTAGAAACTGTCATATATACATATGATGTAAAATAAATTAATAGAGGTTTACATTGCTTTCATTGTTTTCTACAATGAGTGCTGTTCAATTCTGCTTGACCTTAATTAGTGTAATTGATAGTAGTTTTAGAGCTGCATGCCATTTTAATAATGTAGTTACAGCTTTCAAGACAGAAGACAAATGAAATAGCAGCTGGGAGTTATCTATTAATAGTGAGAGAGCAGAAAGGTAAAAGGAAAGACTCTTCTCTTCTAGGACTCCAGGGCTTTTATGGAGTTGGTAACGAATGACTAATGTATTCTAAGAGGAGCACACTGCTCTCCAAGGAAGTAATGAAGGGCAGTAGGAGGTAGGATCAATATGAGTTAGAAATTTTATATCATTAGGAAATCACATGGCTACAAGAGTACACAGATAGACCAGTAAAAATGCCAAAGCTTGTGAATACAAACCATGTATCTACATGCATCTATGAATAGGACACACCGGGGCCTGTGTATTTGGGGCTCAGACTCTGTCAGAGAGAGTGCTTAAAAGTTTCTTGGGAAAGCATGCAGTGCTACATCTCGTCATGAGTTAGAGAGAACAACAGGACAATCAAAAATTACTTTGGGATGGATTTGAAATAAGATCAGGGTATAATGAGAAAAAAGACAATAAATGAGAGCTTCTAAGTTGTGAGCAAAACATTCTAAATGAGTGGGTGCATTCATTAGCTTCAAGTGGCAATTTTTTTCTTGAAGGTTTCTCCTATCACTGTTAATGACATTCAGTTTCTAAAGCTGGGAGCGTTTCCAAGGAAAGAAAACTTGTTCTACTCTTTCTCACAGATATGGCTGAAAAAAGCAGGATAAAACAAAATAAACCTCTACCAGCGATACTTAGTGCATATTCTACTGGAAGAAACAAGCATGTTGAGCTAACTGCCAATTATATCTAAATCTGTATTCCACTAAATTCCTCTCTGGCACTACAGTTTGGCACAGTACTTTTGTAAAAGTTACATTGTATGATGAATCCATTCACAGAGGCTTACTATATTTTTTAATCTAACAATTATTTTTATTTCTTTAAAATAAAAAGAAAAGCATGAACACAGAGTTAATCAAAAAT
Organism: Euphonia xanthogaster; assembly: GCA_034509185.1. Lineage (NCBI taxonomy): Eukaryota > Metazoa > Chordata > Aves > Passeriformes > Fringillidae > Euphonia > Euphonia xanthogaster. Next base: position 41,332,882 of record JAYDZK010000056.1, on the reverse strand, counting down.
ATGGCAAAAGATGTCTGAATGGAAAATTAAAGAATCTGGGGACATATATTAGTTTTTTACTGTACATGTAACCAGCAAAGAACTTAGTTGAGTTAAGGAAGACCAGCTTGCTCATGAAAATAAATAACAAAATATAGCTCTTATAACTTCAGCAGAATCATACCTATTTTGAAGACCATGCAAAAACATCTGAAGTGAGGTACTGACTATGTTATTCATAAAATATTTTTGACGTTTCTGTCATTGTGGCATTTATATACAAACACACTTAAGAGTATGCAACTGTCTTACAGACATGTGAACACTCATATGTAAGAAAGAAAAATATTTCTAAAGATTTGTAAAACAAATGCTCATCCAGCTTTTTTTCTAGTCTTGCAGAATTATTGTCTTATTTTCTTTTTCCCTTGTGTTTTTGCTGTCCTGTATTCTTAAACAACAAAATGAACTTTGATAATAGGGATTTTAAAACTTTCATTACCTAGGAAAAGTGAAAAACATTCACCCTGTTGTTAAATCTGTGGTTGTTCCAGGTAAGAGTATATTGTGGCTACATGATGGACAAAGTTCTTTTTTTTGATCAATCAGTGCAAAAAGGACACACTTTCTTTTTCTGTGTATTTTAATATTGGAGTTAATACTTAAGGGTCAATTAGATCTAGGAAAACAATGAACTCAAGATTGGACACAAGATTCTAACTTTGAAATGAAAAAATATGCACAACAATTGCTTGCTATATAGGTATATCAAATTGGCTCAATATTAGATGACTTTTCCAAAAATTTTAACTATGCATATTTAGTCTTGCACACCTTAATTACTAAACATGCAAACATTATTTGCTTTCTATATCTTCTTCTCCTCTGCCTTAACTGAAGAGTCCTTTAGATGCAGTCACCCACTTCAGAAAGTTAAATCTTTCAAAAAAAGGGCAATGTACAAGAGAATCAGAAGAGATATTTGAAATCAGGTCACAACTCTGATAAGGCACAGCACCTTGATTTCAATAAAACAATTAGCATTTTTGATTCCTCCTTTGTCTTATACTGCTCACTCAGTCCAAGTACAAATTAAAACTTCAGAGATTGACCTAAAATTTATTTTCTGAGTTTCTTGTAGGTATTCAAATCAACTTATTAATCAGTGAAAAGCATAGCATTCACTCTCTGAAAAAATGGAAACCTCTTTTTTTTGGTTCAAAGCCTCATTTTGGTCTAGATGATTTAATTTACTGGAGAAATTGTGGCAACATCAGTATTATCCTCCAATCAATAAAACCAAAACCACCACAAATCCCAAGCATTTTTATCTATATAAGACCTAACCATCATCTGTAAATGTTTCTCTTAATGAGACAGTGTGAGTTTCCTCATGGATAGTCATGCTGTTATGTTTGTGTACTGAATTATAAATTGAACTGTGCAACAAAATCTGCTTAGCATGAACAGGTTTGTAAACTCACCAGCAAACTCCCTAAATGACTGTACTTTCTCCTTTTGGTAAAGGATGGAATTACCTTGTAGGGACTTGAAAAAATGATTGTGGCAGGGTATTTGCTATGTTATCCTGAAATAGTCGTGAACCACTTTAGATATGTAAATCCTGGATTTAAGCTCCTTTGGGTTTTCAGAACATCTTGGTGACTGAATTAACTAAAGCTTAGAAACACAAGATTTTTAGCTTGTGAGTATGAAATAGGTTGATTCATATTTCATGTTTCATATATGAGGTCATTTATTACAATAGTGGTATTCTTTTTACAGCACCTCATACTCCATTCAGTTGCAAGCTAGAAGTGTGTGAGACTGACTTATCATCTTACATGGCAACATGAAGAGGATTTTAGCTTGTCATTGAGAAATGTGAAAGGTATGTAAAGAATTAGATTTTTTGTTGTTGTTGTTGTTTTTTGTTTGTTTTTAATTGGATGACTATAGCAATCATGGAATATTTTTTCTCTGAAAGGTCACATGAAGTATTTATTTGCACAGTACATCAAGTGGCTGTTGATTAAAATGTATTTTAGCCTTTCCTGAGTATAATATATGAGGATAAAGACTCTCAAATATATAATACTGCATGTTTAACTTAGTCTTCTTAAGCAGTAATTACATCAGAAGATTGGGGTGAACAAGAAGCAGAGTATGCAAATAATCAATTTCTAAGATAAATATTTCATAAAACTTTTCTTAAAAAAAAAAGCTCAAAGATACCCTTTGACATAGTTTAAAATAAGTTTTCCATTTTCAATCTTCAATTTCAATTTACTATACAAACAGTTTGGACATCTTTCTTTTTTACTTTCTGGTCTAACTCCATTTTTATCAAATGTTAAGTGATTTGTAAAAACTCCTCATATTTACATGGCAATAAAGAAAATACATTTTTTTCCATCTTACCTGTAAAAAACTGCTAACTCTATGTCTCAGGTTGTGAATTCGAGATGTGGCTGGGGGTGTGTGTTCTATTGCTGTCTGTTAGAGGTGGGGCAGTTATCTTCTGTTAATGGGCCACCTGTTAAAAACCAGGTGGGGCAGTTTTCTTTATCTCTTCCAAGACCCATCCTCCCTCTAGGAGATATCTTCTGTTAATGGTTCATTGAGTCTCACTGCATGACCGATAAAATTACATCATCCCATTCTGAGAAGCTCCTCCCAGGGGGAGGAGCCAAGCATTTTCCTCGATGTAATCTGAGATTTGGAGCACCCCAGGCAGCCTTTTCCTGCTGGGTTCCCAGAGGAAGATCATGCCCATCTGCACCACCACTAGACCTTCAGAGGAAAACTACACCCTTCTACAGGATCACTGCTTCAACAGAACCGCATCTGTCACTCTAGGAAGACTCCAGCCACCCTTTAATTGGACTGCTACCTACACCCTGACCCACAGGGAGTCAGGTCATATTCTGACTCTGTCAGTGTTGTTTTGCATTACTGCATTTTTATTTTTATTTTTCCTAATAAAGAACTCTTATTCCTACTCCCATATCTTTGCCTGAGAGCTCCTTAATTTCAAAATTATAATAATTCAGAAAGAGGGAGTTTACATTTTTCATTTCAAGAGGGGCTTCTGCCTTACTTAGTAGACACCTCTCTTTTCAAACCAAGACACTTTACTATTCTATATATATAGATATGCATCACTGAATTTATTATTGAGGATAAGAAATTGACAACTGTTTCACACTGCGAGTCTAAATATAATGATCATATTTAACCACAGAAAAATTCAGTTTCTTCTAATAAAAAGGGAAGCAGAAAATTTCAGTCTGTAGGTGATATTTTATGATACAAGTTACACCACCAGTAAACCAGAAATTAGAAGTTGCTGGTGCTTGGCCAAGTGTAAAAGTATTGCCTTCAAAAATAAAACAAAAAATCCATCCCCAATTATTTTGTCTGGTACACACAATATTAGCCATCTGAATAACACATTTTCCCAGAAACAGAGATTTGGACCCACCCAATGATTCAATATGTTTAACAATTCTCTCATTTTTTCTTTTAACTGAGCAATTGATAGAAGAAGTTATAGAAACGCATTGCTGTTGAAAACCTCTTCACCCTGGTTGCTAGATAAAGATTCTACATTTGGAACTGGACATGTTACGATATGTAGTTAGCAACATAGACCAATATGTGTATTTTTACATACTTTCATATATATAGAGAGAGTTATATCTATATCTTCATTGCCTCCTTTCCATCAATATTTTGCTTTCTTTACAGGCTCTTCCATATGAAACCAAATGAACAAACTTTTGCAAGTCTGAATACAGCATGTTCCCAAATTTCTTTTATTCATTACATTTTTGACATCTACAATTTAAATGAAGAACTGAGTGAAACACGTTTGGGTTTTGGTTTTCTGGTTTTTTTTTGTAGACAACATATGTTGTCTGTGTTGGGTATGTTCCATTATTTCATGGTATTCTGAGTCCCATTTTTTAATTATTTCTGGACAGCAATTGTCACATATCGATGTAAAGACTTGACTGGTTTAAAATATCCCAGGGAACATTTATAACATTTAAAGATGAAATATGTAGCTAAATTAAAAGTGAACAAGTAGCAAATGGACATAAACTTAAACACAGGAGATTCCATCTTAACATGGATGGAATCAGATGGAAAACCCACTTGATTTATTGAGAGGGTGGCTGAACAGTGGAACACACTGCCCAGAGCACTTTTGGAGTCTTCTTCCTTGGAGATCTTCACAAGCCATCTGGACATGGTGGCTGACCTTATGTGGCCCTGCTTGTGCAGAAGAGTGGGACCAGGTGGCCTCCAGAGGTCCTTTCCAACCTCAATAATTCCGCGTGATTTAGTCAAATCAGTGCGCAGTTACAGTTTTGGCTTAAGAAACATTTGAGCCATTCGGCTGCTTAGAGCAAGGAACTGTGTCTTTTTTTTATTGTCGGCTCAGACACTGCACAGTTAGGCTTTTTTACACTTCTGTGTATAGACCATCTGGCGTGGTGACTCTCTGCTTTTGAAGTTGTTGGTTTACTCCAAAAATGCTGTGTCTCTCAAGTCAGTCTCTGAGGATTCTTTATGTGAAATATTAAACAAGCCAGGTCCAAACTGCTGCATTGTGGTGGTAAGAAGCGATCCACTTCTCAGCATTATCTGCATTTTGTGTAGCAAAATGTAGCAAAATATAGCAAACCAATCTTCCCCTTCATAAAGGGATGGAAGGATGTTTTTTGCAAAACATCAAGATTCCATTTTGGTATTTCCGATTTCCTCTGATTTTAATCATAAATCACTAAACATTCCTCTCCTTATTCTCTAGTAAACATATTTCTGGAGGAGATTTGATAAGGCACATCTCATGAAAAAGACGTGGTATGTGTGTGTACATTGGCAAGAGCATTTTTCCTGGTGACCAGAATATAGTGATATTAGGTTTTGTGTTTGTAACAGCTTTGTTTTCAAGTACTTCATAGGCATGAGCATCAGACAAAAGTTCCTCCTTGATTTCAGAGACTTACAATGAATGACTACTGCTAAAAGCTATCGTGGGGAGCAATATATCGCCAATAAGTATCATAATCAGAGTTCTTTGAAAGATAAAAAGTACCTTTACCCCCCTTTCTATGAAAAAGGTCCACCTGGTGATTTTACAAGGGGAATGTGTTCGGGGCATGGGTTTTTTTCAGAGTTTGAAAAAGACTCTGAAAATGTGTTCGGGTGGCGGGGGGGAATGGGGAGTTTCCCCTTCTTTAATTTCCTTTTTGTTTTTCTCTCTTCTATACATTTTTAGTTTCTCTCAGGAATGGAGTCTGCTCAGTTCAGATTATCAGAGTTTAAACTAAATTGCCACATAAATCTTCTAAAACACTCTTCTGCTTCTTTTCACATCACTGTGGTGACAGCTAGTCATCGGTCTAAGGAACTTACATATTCTTCATGCTCTAGATCTCCCTGTCTAAATATGTTAGGAATAGATGGATGCTTTTCCATAACTTTTCTTCAGTTTGAACCTGCTTGGTCCTCCCTTGTGGAATTGAAAAGCTGGCATCATTTGTTAGATCCTCCATGCTTTCTTTTGGCTGGATATTAGTAGAGAGTGAATTAAGTGCTCTATTGAATTTGTGAAACAGATTTTACTTTTGGTTCCGAGCAGGCAGAAAAACATTACAAAGCCATTGCATTTCCTAGTAAATTGAAGAAAGAAGATAGGCAAATGGTATTTTCTAAGAAAAAGAGCTTGGCTAAAACTATACATTTCTAGAATTTATTAAATTTCTAGAATTTATTAAAAAAGAAAAAAACCCAAAAAAATAGTTTACTCTTATTAAGTATGCTGTTTACTACATAAATAAATAAACCATCATAGAAACACGCATTTCACTTTTTTGAAGTTCAGACAATTCAAAGACCCTTGCACATTATTTCAGTAGTCTTTGGTGGATGCATTGTAATGTGTCCCTTGGCAACACGATTGCTGTCTTAGTATAGCTTTGGTATCTTCAGATCCAATGTCTTAGTTGTTGCCTTCTCAGATGAAGGTTTTCAATCTGTTTACTTTCTCAACTTGCTTCTGTCCTAGTTACTGCTGCATACTTGCCCATGTCCCATCATTTAGGCTGACTGTATAAATCAGCCTCATTCTCCCTGTTGAGAAAACTCTCCTAAATTTCAGAAAGTTATGTTCACTTTCAAAATACTAATTTCTCTTAATTTAGAGACATAGGAAAAGTGGGCGTCTCTTAAAAAAAAAAAGAAAAAAAATGCCCAAAAACATGAAAAAGGAGCACAAATGTTTCCATACACACAGTCACACACTTGAAGCAAGAGATCACACATCTGATGGATTACCTAGAAATTCTATATTAAATGCAAAAACCTATGTTAATTCTTTAGTAAGTATGCACCATTAAATCTCAAAGTCAACCAGTTCAAAGGTTAAGAGTTTCACACATCAATAGCATTAACAGAATATATTTAATAGAAAATGGAATTTAAAAAATGAAGCATGCACAATAGAATCTCCAGCAGAGAATATATGGAACATGTGGCATAATAAGGTAAAGAAATCATAGAAAAAAGTGACTATATGAAAAAGCAATTCTATGGCTTTGGAACAAAAAAATAAAAATTTTAAAATGTACTAAACCATTGAAGTTAAAAAAAAAGAAAAAAACATCAACTAAAATCAAATTAGTATTACGAACAAATCATGCAAGTAACTTCTTTTCATTCTCTAGCAACAGGAATATGTGACCACATATACATCATTCTTATGGACTCTTCAGAAACATTTTACTTAAAATAGTGGCTTCAGGATACAAAGGTAATTATCCTAACAGCTGAAAACTTTAATTTTTAGTGTTCATCATAAACTTTAGAAAATGTAGCAATCTCAAAGCTGAAATCTTCTTTGAATTTTCTGCTTTATATAAAAAGAAAATCCTACAATTTAAATGCACTCCTAGTTTACATATAACTATGCTTGTATATTAGTTTTAATATTGTGAAATTGTGACTGCTTTTATAATAGAGAACATATGTCTGATATTTCTCCAGTGGGCAGTAGAAGTGCAATATGTGATACCCCAATTTGTTTAAGTCTCGAAGTATATTTAGATTAAGTAATTAAAGCTAACACTTGACTATTGATAAGGATTTCATGAAGTCAGGCCATTTTGGTAAGAAATGTTTGACGTTTGCTGTGTGTTAAAGTGGCAGCATTAATGGGACTATAATGCAAACAGAAATCAAACAGCACTGAATAAATACAATAAAGATTTTGTGACCTCCACATTTGTTTGTTGTATCACAGATGCCATAAATAGATTCTTAATCTATATGTAAATTAGATTATTTCATACTAGGAAACTGCATTAAACAACTGCTGGAGTGTCTTTAAAACAGCATTTGGGTGCCTGTAAAAAAAGATGGCTTTTATATATGAGCTGTGAACCACGAGACAAAACTTTTTTTTCTCTTTAGTTTGGTTTAAACTTTCTCATGGTATTCATATTGGGATATAACTATAGATTTTAGGTCCTCTAAATCTTCTTAATGAACCAATTCTTGCCTCTGTGTTTCAAGACTCACAGATCTGAAATTTCTGCTGTCATGCCTAAGCATCTACCTTTAGAAACACATGAACTCTTTTGCAATATCAGTGACACCACTACTGTACTTCACCGGTATTTCAGAAATCGTTTTTATAGTGATTAACAGACTTACACCTGTGGGAGCACACAAAAAACAACAAATTGTAATCCATCCTTTCTACTGTGAAGCAAACTGTCCCTCACCACTGCATGCATTTCCTCCGGCTTGCTTTTCAAGCTAGACTCATCAGTAATGACCCGGCCAATCTCTTTAACTTTCCTCATGTATAATATAAATATCACCTTCTAGCCTCCTGCCTCAAAGGTGCTAAAAGGAAGTAAAATCTTTAACTGCTCATCAGTCCTCCTGTGGTTTTCCACTGCATATCTGAATCTAGCCATATGGGGAGCTGCTGAAAAATATAGACTGCATTGCATTACTTGTACTACAAAGTTCACCTCTTGATTCTTTGTTTTTCAGCACATTAAAGAGGATAAATTTTGTCAGTTACAACTGAGCAGATGTAATCTAATCCTCCCCTGTCTGAGTGATGATTTCAGGTAGACTTCTCCCCTAGACAGGCATTTCTGCTACTTTCAAATAAATCTGGTGTACTGAGCTTCTGAAAACTGGGTACTTTCCTCCTGCCTCTTTGGGCCTGCTGAACATCTATGGGTCGCATCCAAACAAATGTGTTGGCTCTTAAACGATTTGAACCATGCCCCCATACAGGCCATCCTGTCAGTGTTAGGCTGGAGATTCAGGGTAATATTTTTAAAGAACAAAGTATTTATATATCAGTTTCATTCAGACATTCACAGAGAAATGTTAACAGAAAAGAACTGTGGTTGTTAGAACTGTAAACCAAACAGGATAGATTGCAAGAATAAAAAGGTACAGCAGTGTTTTTTCAAGTTTCCAAAGGTAAGCAGAGATGAATTTTTTAAGCACAGTTGGTTAAACATTGTGCAGGGACAGACAATGTACTTATATTACAGAGTATGTTAACTACTGAGTACTTAAAAACAGAGAGACAAACCACAAATAAATACCCCTGAAGAAAACTCTTCTGTGTCTAAAAGAGGACTGAAAAAAAAACCAAACAAAAAACCCCCAAAAAACCAACAACAAAAAAATACTCTTAAGATCTGGTATGACAGCAACATGAATTCTAATTTGAGATCTAATTTTCCTATTTGCATGTATGTGTTTGCAAGAAAGGATCAGAGGAAACAGGCATACCTGTCTGAGTTATAATTTAATTTGCCAGTTATTTTTAATAACATCTTTCTTGGTAGGTAAAAATTGTCATTGAGAACCTGCACATGTACCAGCCTTAAGTGATTGTTAGTCAGCACTGACAGTTTGCCTGCACAAAGGCAGCCTGAAGATGACCAGTATTACTTCTGCAATACCAACAACATGCCACATACCAGGAACTCTTCCATAGCTATATATTCTAGACAGTAATATTTCAAAAGACAAGGAAACAGCAAGACAAGAAAGGATGAAATTAGAACTGATTACTTAACTTCACATGTAAATATTTTACCAAGATTTCTGTTCAAACACCATGAAGTTTTCCATATATAGATTAAGGCTTTATTTTAACTTCTGACAGAGAAAGTAATCAAGACGTCATCATGCACCTATACAGAAAACCACTAGCCTGTGGCCAAGGAAAGAAACAAAATTGATAGATGAGTCTGCCAATGCTAGCCTAACTTATTGAAAATAACCCATCTGAACATAAATATAGAAACATACAGAAATAGGGTGATATAAAACTTTTACAATAGATGTTTTCCGTAAATGGTGCATTTTTGGATCCATACATTTCCATTCTATGGTTCATTTTAGTTTTTTTCTCCAATGCATCTAAAGGCTGTCTGCCTGAGTTGTATATTTTATTTTACTATTTCTTCCTCCAATCACAAAGATATGTAGAATATAAAGTATATTGAATATTAGGGATATAAAGCTTTCTAGAGTTCAGCTTCCTTTATAAATTACAAAGGTAAAAAACCATAAATGTAAGTTTAAGTTCTATAGAGTTGAGAGAAATATATTCTCTTTTGAATAATCCCTGCCTCCTCTTGAAGGAAGGCATAGACTACTCAGACATTATTTTAGTTCTTTTTTGGTATAGATTAAAGAAATAAGCAAATTTCCTTATATACACATTCAATTACAAATGACATGATCTCATTTAAAGTATGATATGCAATGATTTAAAATGGCTTTTATTGTAGCTGGAAATAATCTTACATGTCTTGAATGTATCTTTTATACACATGTATTGAATAGAATATATAAAGAATTTAAGAGCTGCACATTCATAGTGGTATACCAGCAGAAGACCAAAGCAGCACTGAAGATGCAAAATGTTGTTACCCTTACATCAACAGGAGCACAGTATGTGTTCTGTGTCCACCAAAATTGAATCAAGAGTAACCAGAGAGCTGCATTATAAGACCTCAAATCTAACAGTAGTCTTGGAGTGATCACTGGTTATTTTTATAGTTTTTTTTTTGAAGCATAAGTAACTAGAAGGCTTCAAAGAGCCCAGCTGAACTCCCTCTACCTTTTCCAAAGCTTTCCTGTCGTATCTTAGTCATTCCAGTCTACGCTGTTATAGTGACAACTATTTCCAGTCACTGCAAAAACTAGATAACCATGCAGCTTAGTAACATATTCCATATTAGGGGACCAGCAATGTAAACAACATATATGCACATTTATGATCTAAAGTCCATCCACTACATTGCTCTTCTCTTCAAAATATTTTATTCAATTCATATGAAATACCATAATTAAATTTATTGAATTTTTCTACCAATCCACACTTGTGAAAATGGATACAAGGAGAAAAGCACTGTCTTACACCTTGATGACAACTTCAAGTACTATTAGATTTTTGAGTAAAAATCATTGGTAGATGTTGTAGACATATTCCAGGTGACATTTGCTTTCATTATATGCAGACAGAAGTACCAAAAAAGTGGTCAAACAGGATAAAAAACAGGACTTCAATTGCATTTCAAAGCAAACTATGTTCATGAACATCAGTTTCTGCCTTTCATGAAAATATTATCTCATTAAAAATTGCTGGAGAACAAACCCCCAACACAAAAAACAGATAAGAGATGTCCAGCACTCTGACAACTCCCTCAAGGGAACAGATATTAAAATGAAGCCTAAGTCATATTATTAATTACTTTGTAATTTCAGTAAGTGATTCATGGTATGATTTGATCTTCACAAATTCCTTAGAGCAAAAATTATGACTTTGTTAAGTTTCAGGAAGTAAATGATATTGCTGTTGAAAAGTAAATTGTTTCAATTAGAAATAATTTCCTAGGCTGAGCTCCTCAGCACAGACTTTCAATTGTTCTTATTTAGCTCCTTTTTCTTTTAGACCTGATTTAAACCATTGACATCAAGATTCAGATTTATTTTTCATTTGAATTCAATTTCTTCTGCTTTTTTAATGCCAGAAGATAGTCTCCTGCTCTTTACAATAACTTTTTAAGTAGCTTTACTAAACTACTTAGTTTGGTAAAATGGCAGGAAAATTTAAAAAAAAAAAATATATATATACACATGTAATAGAATGGAATTAGAATAGAATTGAGATTAAGATTGATTTCACAACACTGTGATAGTCAACAGTAACCCTCCATTTATGATGAATCATAAAGGTAACTTATTAAAAATATTTCATTCTTTAATGTTTTGATTTTGTGAAGAATACTGGGAATATATCCATTTTAATATCCAAACGCTCTGAGATATTAAATATGGTTTCCATTACCAGCATGTGTGTAAAACGCTCTTGTATTTACAATGCTCTTGGAGATATTTGTAGATATCTTGTCTTTAAAGGTAGCTACTTTATAATGTAGTTATTGCTACACACAGAAATTTCGTAGAGCTTGTTTGTGATGGGTAAAATGAAGAACATCTCATAGAATGGGAATACTTATATATACTTACTTCCTTTTTTCTTTGGCTTCCACCTGTGAAGAAACTGATACTTTGTAAGATTTTTTTTTTGTTATGCATAATTATTTATGTACATAACATAAAACATTTTTTTTGTTATGCACAATTAGTAAGTAAAGCCAAAGACGTATATGTCATGCAACATAGAAATATGGTCATATTCACAAATATATTTTCATTTTCCTTATATGTTTTGAGATTTTTTTACAAATATCTGATTTCCATTGTTTGCAGCACTTATTCCTAGGAGCAAAAATCAAAACATTATGTGTTTATAGTACCACCCATTATTCACAATTTGTATGCAATCAAATAATTAGCTGCAAATTCAGCAATTTACACAAGCTACAGGAGAACTCAGCAAAAGATGTCATGTGTAGAAGACAGCTGCTTTAGTGTATGTGAGTCAGAAATGTGTCACTGGAGCCTTAGTTCTGCAGCTTTCCCTCTGACTTGTTTCTTTACTCTCTCATTTAAGATGCTCAATGTGTTTGAAACAATTTTATACAATGAAGCATTTCTTTTCATTTAATTATCTTCCTTGCTAAAAATAAATAAAAAATTGCCTCTTCATGTTCTCCAAATAAATTTGACTAATTAATGAAACCTAAAAACTTGTGAGTGTCAAGAGGTGATTTCATGACAAGAAGCGTTTGGTGGAAATACCAACTGAAACTATTCCGTGTCCTTCTTGTCATGGGGACAGAAGGTGGGATTACTCCTTTTAAAGTCTGAATCAGTTTGCTGTTCCCACTCACCAAATGATTCCACCAGTAGCTGCTGCCAACAAAATGTGGCTGGTTAAGGAGCCACAAGGGAACAGCAAACAGTGGTATGGAATGGAAAGAAAAAGTGGGAGCATCTTAAACCAGGATTACTGGATATTTTGGATCAAGTAATTACAGCAGACACCATTTGATATCGTGAACAGTACAACAAATATTTGGGGTGCAAGAGAGGAAAAAAGCTACTACAGTTTTCCATGAATACTTTGATATAAACATAGAAAGTTTGGAAATGCCTGACTTGGCCCTGTTTTCTGTATAGTGATGAAGCCAGATAAGTAACTGCGCTTTTCCACTGGAGTTCACGGCTCGTAAAGCTGTCACCACTGACACTTGCCTGATAGCGCTGGGGAAATGACCGCTCACAGCACAACAAGAATGCAGATTGAATTGCTTTGACTATGGGTGTCTTGGGACCTTGCTAAACATTTTATCCAGGATCCAAGTCCTGTCAGTTCTTAAAACAACTGGAAAAACTGCCCCATGATACAGATCCTACTCTCCACATCTTTTAGACTACTAATCTCAATTCCATTTAACAAAAACAATGGCATCTCAACCGACAGCTTTACTTGCTGAAAGCATTCTTACATTAATTGGCATTATGCATAATTCAGTGTTGGAAAAGACAAAACTTGTTTCTAGAATTAGTTGAATTAATGTGCAGAAAATAATTAAGAAATAATGAACTTCATATCTAATTTTAGCTTTAGCTGGAATGACCTTTTGCACTTAAAGACTTCTTTGGAAATTTTAAAACAAGTTATACCAAGTCAGAAAGACTCCCACTGTTCCCTAAAATATAAGTATTTTGTGTTTGCATGTTGTTAGCCCAAAATTGGAAGAAGGCTTCTGAAAATGTAAGTATGCACTAGAAATTAAATCTTCTGGTTCTCCATAATGTTCAAAATTCACAGTCAGAATATTTTTGTAGCAATTGCTTGCAGAGAATATCCACTGAGTAGGATGTCTGAGACTGTTATGGTCGATGGCTTAAACATTGACTGAATGTTATGAATCATGGCTTAAACATTGGTGTGAAGGACTTTTGAAATCTTTATAAAGAAGCTGTGACCACTGAAGCCCACCTGTTTCTAAAGATGCCTCCTGGGGGAAACTTTGGACTGTGACTTAAGACACCCAAGGGAACTTAAGGTACAGGTGGCACTATTGTTCAATCATTTCAGGTCTAAGAAAACGCAAACAAGGTTGAGGCAGAAAAATTTATCCACAAGAAAGCCAAGCCCAGCAGCTGTCCTGAAAATCAGGTTTAGCTGAGTTCAGAGTGGGGGAGGCCATAGCCCACAGGCTCATCTGCTGAGGCCAGGTTTGCACACATTCCCCACCAACCAGGGCGGGGAGAGGAGAATTGTGGGTGTGTGTCATAACCACTGATCAGAGGCAGTGAGCACTCATCCTCCCTCACACAAACTGGCTGAGCTGTATACCTTCCCCCACCCTAGGAGGGCCATGTCCACGGGACATTCACATGAGAGCCAGCTGAGGAGGTGTCATAACCCATCAAAGACCCCCAAAGTGCCTCCAGACTCATTCCTGAGACATTGCAGCACAGGACTGCACGTGATAGAAGTGAAACAACAGGTCTGCTTCAGAAGTCTGCTGAAAGAGGCTGTGTCAAACTTGCTCCCCCTCAGGAAAGGTATCCGGTCATTCCCACCTGGCTTAAACATATATTAATCCATTGGCCTCTGTGGGGTTTTTTTGGGGTACCCTCACTGCCAAGAAGACCACATGGAGAGGATCAACAGGACATCACTGGGATCCACTGAATGGTGGTATTTTCCTTAGTCCGTCCTGTCACTATTTTTCTTTCCCCCCATCTCTATTCTATATCTTTCTCTTCCCCTCCTCCCCCATCTGTTTCTCATTTATTAAAGTTTTTGTTTTCTTTTTTGACTTTCAAAGAAATGCAAGGGAAAATCATCACTTCTAAATCTCACTGCAAATGACTATACTATGGAGTTGAAGCTGCAAAAAATAATTTTAAAATATTCTTTTTGAATAGAGGATCAGAGCAAAATATCTACCAGAAATAGAACTAAAATGGGATTGAATTCTGGTAGTCCCTCTACAAAAAACTTATTTGACTTTGATTATATTAAAATAAAAAAGCATGCAGCTCACTTTTATATGCTCCAAACTGAATAAATTATGAATAAAGAAAAGCAAAAGGGAAAAAAAAATAGTGTCTCAGGTAAATCTGTATGTCTGTGGTGATGGTGTATTCCTCAGATGCAAATGTATTTTTTGTTCACCACTTCACCCTTCATATATGTACACTCACCCAGTTAAATTTATTTAAAGTTATAAATATAATGTCTTCATGAAGATATGGGGGATTAATTGGAATAACTCTAACTGTATACTTTTTTAAACCTCCTTTTTTGTGTAATATTTATTATGTACAATTGTAGTGTAAAGTGTGTACAATTCAATGTTATATATACTAACAGTTCATGTTTCCAGTGTATACATATACATATCTTAATATGCTGAAATATAACTTGTTTATATTACCTTATATATATACCTTATATATTACCTGCATATACATACCTTTATAATATATATTACTTACACATATAAAACTAATCTATTTAAATATATATATTATACAATCATAGAATGGTTTGAGTTGGTAGGGAAAGCAAAAAGCATCTAGTTCTAGACCAGTAACATATGCAGGGATAACTTTCACTACACCAGGTTGCTCAGAATTCCATCCAGATTGACCTTGAATACTTCCAGGGATGAGGCATTCACAACTGCTCTGGGCAACCTGTTCCAGCGCCTCACAAATCTCACAATAAAGAATTTCTTCCCAGTATCCAATCTAAAATTACTCTCAGTTGGAAGCCATTCCCCCTTGTCCTGTCAGCACATACCCTTCAGCTACTTGCACCATTAGCTCACCCAGAATCCTTCTCTTTTCCAGGCTGAACAATCCCAAACCTCTCAGGCTTTCCTCATAGGGAAAGTGCTCCATCCCTCTAATTATCTTGGTGTCCTTTGGACTGTGTGGATTCGCTCCAACAAGGCCACGTCCTTCCTGTGCTGGCACCCCCGAGCTGGATGCAGCCCTGCAGGTGGGGTCTCACAGGAGCAGAGCAGAGGGGTAGAATCCCCTCCCTCCCCTGCTGGCCATGCTGCTTTGGATGCAGCCCAGGACACCTTTGGCTTTCTGGGCTGGGAGTGCCGTTGCTGGGTCATGTCCAGCCTCTCATCCACCTGCACCCCCACATCCTTCTCAGCAGGGCTGCTCTCCATCTGTCCATCCCTCAGCCTGGATTGATACCAAGGGCTGCCCCAGGTGCAGCACCTTGCACTCAGTCTTGTTAAACCTCATGAGATTCCCATGGACCCATTTCTCGAGCCTGTCCAGGTCCCTTTGGATGGCATCCCATCCTTCAGGCGTGTCAATCACACCACTCAGCTTGGTGTCGTCACAGACTTGCTGAGGGTGCCCTCTATCCCTTAGTCTATGTCCTTAATGAAGATATTGAATAACACTGGTCCCAGTACAGACCCCTGAGGAACACCACTTTCACTGAGTCCATTGGGACTGTGACCCTCTGGATGCAACCACCCAACCTTCCATTAGATAATTTATAAGGCAGACATGCTACAAAGAAAAGCAAGCTTCCTGCCTGACCTGGAAAAATGGCGTTCTGGTTCCAGATAGGTTTACAGCTCAGATCCTGAACATGATAGTCTTATGAGTAGAACAGGAACTGAATGCTACCACGTGTTTCATCCCTCCTCTCCTAAATCCTATCTGCAGCTACTGCAAACCTAGAATGCTCAGAGGAATGCTGTCTTCTCCTTCACCCTGCCAACATGGGTACAAAATATGAGCAAGACTGCAACTTCTTCTCTCTCTTCCAAGTTACCAGAAGATCCCTGAAATGTGGCATTAAATGCAACAAAGGTCTGGTGTAAACAAGTAGCACAAATATCCTTCGAAACAGGAGCACATTTTCTGCTCTGAGAATCAGGATGCAAGCACTAAATTTCCAGGGGTCATGAGGCTGTTATTTCTTTGTGTATTTTTTAGTTTGATTGCTCTCTTAAATTTAGAAATGCTTAATAAAATTCTGGAGCCTGACAGCGCCTTAATGGAAATTTAATGAAGAAAAGGACAAGCTATATCAACCTCAGAATCTGCCAGGAGGACAGCACTGCCTGATGATCTTCTGGCTGTCTATAAAGGTCTCATATTTCTTTTCATTGATCTACATGGTCTTTTCTTTGACTTGACTTTTCCTCTGGATTTTTTTTAACTTCAGATATATTTTAAAAAATTCTCTCCTGTTTTAAGCTTCCCATTCTCTTCCTTGAAATTGAATCTAGCATTGATATTCTATTTCTTTTTTTGCTTTACTCAGGGATCCCTATTAAGGGAACAGATCACAGATTAAAGCTTGTAGAGGTACTGTTCCCACTGTAATCTTCCATGATATAATAATGGTTGTGAATAGCCATCTTCAAGCTCCTGCTATAGCTCAGAGGAAAGTGCTAACTGGCTTCTGGCCATTCAGAAAGTTAAATTAGTGCAGTGGATCAGATGCCAATGTTTTGACCATAGCAGATTAGTAAGAATCTTTAACCCTGAGGCACTGCAGTGACCAACTCACCTTTAGGTTAAATTCCAGTCACCTTCAAGTCATAAATCTCCCAGGTCTCTTCAATGGCTGCTTGTGTTTCATCCGCAGTGTTTCATGCACTGGCATTGATTTATCTGTTTTCCAAAAAGTGAAGGTCAGGAGAGCCAGGGACAAGCCATGCCTTAGCTGTGAATCTCAGAACTGGAAAGGCAATTAAGCTTGCACACATTTATAACTTGTATGAGGCCCCTTCCATTTTGTGGGCTTCTCTAAAACTGCAAGCTCTGAAAATTTTCAGAACTTACCCTAAAGCATAAGTTTTTCCCTCTCTCTATTTTTTTAATAAGGCCTTAAAAAAGAGAAAAGACTACAGCTGCTGTCAGTATTTCTATAACCAAAACCAGCTTCCAAACCCCTTATCTCCAACAGAAAATATCTTATAAATATCCCATGCAATATATCAACAATTATATATGTTCATGGCAGTTAATGGCATCCTGTTTTGTAGGAGTTGCTTATAGGCTACAGGACAACCAGCTCACCTATTCTGCAGATTCTAATATTTTTAACACATTTGGGTAATAATTCTATTTCTATAAAATCCTCAAAGGAAATAAGAGTCCACAAACGTACATTAAAATAACATGGGGGATAAACTTAAGCCCGCAGGAGCTAGGAAGGTGTGTGGTAAGTCATCCAAAAACCTAGGCTGACAATGTAGTTAAAGTGCTGAGATATTGCAGCAGAATGGGACTAAATAATGGGACACACAACCTTTATAATTCTAGAGGAATTAATCTGACCTCTTCATCATTGTATTCTGTTTGTCAGATAGTACATATACTGATAATTAGTCTTACTGTTGAAAATCACTGACCAACGTTGTTTACCATCTTTGTGAAATAGAGGACTTTGGAGCAAGGGTTAACTAAAAATGGAAAGTATAAATATTTTCATTCTAGTGATTAGAACTATGTATTTCTGGAGTCATAGAAAGCAAAATATTAAATAGATAATTAAATAGATAGTTAAAGCATTTTATTTCTTATGTACTACATTCTTTTGGATCCCATATAACTTAATTAACTTTTTAAATAATACATTTTACAGCTTATGGCAGTCTGATACTTTGAGTCATATTAGATAAGTTTACACTGCACTCTGTTGATAGATTCTGCTGTGTCCAGATTGTGCCCCATGCCAGACCCGTCTCATGCCTGTCCTGTGTTTATGTAGATCTCTGCTCTTGGTGATTTCCTGCTCTATGCTGGAAGTCCTAAACTTTTGCCACTGACTGGATGAGAAGCCAGTAGCAAATAAACTCCTAATTTAGCACTCTAAGAGCTCTAAGAGCTTGTAGGTTAGCAGTCTGTACCAACTGTACGTGCTCATTTCTTGATTTGAGGAACTGTGGATTAAGATGTAATTTATTTTCATGTAAAGTTTTAGACTTTGCTTAACCTGGATGGTTTAAATTTACTAGCCATCAGACAATGTACAGAATTGGACTAAGAGTCCAGGGTCCATCTGCAGAGTGCTCATCTCAGAGTTACAGTCACATCCCAGCTGGCTTCTCTCACATGTTGACCCCATATACTTCAGATTCAGATTCTGTGCTGCATGCAGTGCTCTCAGCCAGTGACCCTCTAGTTCTGTGTTCAAGGACTATGCTGGGAATGATGTATATTAAACAGATAATTTGGGTGTTGGAATATCTGAATTTCAGGTGCATAGCCTTAAACTATACAAATTATGGTGATGCATGGAGACAGTGTGGTGTCCCAAAGGATGACTCAGAACATCTATCCACTGAACTGCCTAGAGTTTGGGACATAAGCTCAGGGACCTTGGTACCTCATACAAGGCTTCAGGAGCCTTTCTAGGTACCAGCTACATCACTGTTAACACTGTTAACACTGTTAATGAAGTTAAAAATTACAGGTTTTTTCTTTCCAAATAAATGATTAGATTTCAGCTCATCTCATTGATGACTTATTTAACTAAGATAATTTCCTTTATTAACTATATCTGGTTTTGTGCATTAAATCTACCCTTTGTGCAAACATATACTGCCTAATTACACACTGCCCTCAGCCACAGACAATTTATTGTCAGCCTGCAAATGGAGTTCACATGGTATTCAGGAATTCATGAGATGATAACTTCCTGAAAATGATAGCTACACAAAACCCAAAATTCAAAGCAAGGAAACTCAGAGATAAGATTGCAAGACTGTCCAAAGAGCAGTTCTAACTAAGAATTAAAAAATCTCTAGCTTAGTGCTGGGAAAGAGCTTCTCTGTACTTGAAGCACTCTATCTGGAAGTGAAGCCAAAGACACTTCCCCTACTACTTCATGAACTCATTTACAGCTCTCCAGATGCTCCCCACATTTATGGGACATACAGAGCTAAGAAGTCATAATTGCTCTTTAAAGCCTGAAACTAGGGCAGATTAACTTGATTAGACAGCCATTAAGGACAGACAAGAACTGTAAGTTACTTCTGCCTTCTGAATCCACCCACAGAGAGTAGACCAGAGAGAATTTGGCAGCTAATATTCAATCATTCAAGCCCTACCATTTAGGGAGAAAGAAGGACTGGGCTAGTTTGATTTGCATTTTAATTTTCTTGGAGTGGAAAAACAAATTAAAAAACCAAAGAAAAAGCATATGGTTTAATATAGAATAATCAGAAACATCTGTAAGTAGTTCTGCTTTACTAGTCCTTTCAAGGGCATGTATCTGGTTAATTTAGTATGGCAGCCTCAATTAAACAGCCCCTAGTAGCATGTTGTGGCTAATTGCTTACTGTTTACCAGAGCTTTTTTTCCTTTGAAAAAGGATCCTTCCTTTCTCCAAAACATGCCTGTTTTAGATTGAAGTTAGTACTTTGAGTCTGATTATTTAAATTTAAGATGCCCAAAGCAATAAAAAAAAAAAAAAAAAAGTCAAATAAGTGAATTTACACTCCTTGCCATCTGTTTGGCAGGTGAGGAAAGAACATATGCTATTTTCTTTGTTTATTAGAGAATTATAGCATGTTATAGATTTAAAGTGTGCTATAACAAAGTTATCACTTGTTATCAGTGGCTCTTAGAGTTTGTGTGCATGATAGCAAAAAGAAATTTGTCCATCTGGAGCACTCACAGTAGACTTTGGGATTTGTATACTTTATTACTTAAGGAAAAAAAAATCTCTATTTTTTACCATTTCCTTCTGCTCCCCTGAAACAAACAGTGTATGTTTCATTCTTAATGTGTTTAGTTCAACAAGAATGAATTTATTATATTCATTTTAATTAAAAAAGAAAACATCCAGATGATTTATGGAAAATGAAACATAATTTTTTAAAAAAATGTTTATATAAAGAGTGTCCTATAGCCTTTTGCATTCAGTGGAAGCATTTTAAGCCCCCAGTGTAAATCCTAGTCTGATGCTGGCGTCTAGCACACCCAAATTGCTTCAACATTTCCAAGAGCTATTCCACATCTGTAGGGAAAGCCTTACTTTTCAACCCTGCCAACCCATTGAGATCACTGAAAACAGGAGGAGTTCCTTCAGTTTAGGTATTCTTGGATATTTAACTACTTCACTAAATACCTGAAGAAATCTTAAAGAAAACTTGTGCGAAAATCTCGAAAGCATAATTTTTCCAAGGCTAGGTTATACGAAAGTAGCAGTCTCACAACCCTCCCCACTACTACCCTGCTCTCAGCGCTGCTTGTCTCAGTGTGCAGATTTCATCTGCACTTAACACTCATGGCCAGCATTTCTGAAAACCTGTGTTCAGTTGCTTTCCACAGCCATGGTTGAGCCCAGGTCAGAAGTATGCAGTTCCTGAACTGAGTTGTCATACCTACTCTGAGCACACCAAATTTCTAGAAAATCCTGATCCGTGGAGAGTGGAAGCCATGCTTCTAGATGTAACAGAGAGCTGGTTGTCTGGTTCACAGCCCAAGGGCAATGCCCCTACAAATTCCATAAAACAAAAAGTTCTGTTTACAGGGTTTTCAGTTCTTCTAATTCAAAATTTATTTATATTTAAAGAAATTTCAAGAGCACAGTTTGAAAAAAAATTCCAATGTTTCGTTCTGAGAAAAACCAAACCCAAGAGGTACAGTTGTTGGACATTTCCCCAATGTGTTCCTCTGCTTAAAATGTTTTGAAGAATATCACATGGATTTACAGCTTGTCTCTTTCATCTTGAAAATGCATTTTTCAGGAAGAAAAATTTTGCCTGTGAAATTTTGCTATTCTCTCACATGTACAGAGAATGCAAATGACCTGAAAGATCCCTCCAGAACAGTTTTAAGTATTTCTTTGCCTCTTAATGGAGAAGTTTTCTCATGTCAGGCACTGGTTGCCGCTAGTTTTCCTTTAGACATAGGTAGTTGTTCAGAGCAGCACCTCGGAACAAAAAGTTGCCTGTAGTGCTTGTGACTAACCCCTGTTCTGTGGATGCCAGAACATTGGAAAGCGATTAGTACTGCTGGAGCTTGGCAATTTCCAGGGGCAGCAGTTACTGCTCCTATTCTTGCAAAGAACCAGCAAATCTGATTTTCCAGTTTTCCCCAGCTCTACTTTGTTGACAAACAGTTTCCTCAATGGGATGTGATCCATTTTGATTGGGCAGCAAAAATTATTTTTCTTACATGGCCTTGTCCTTTTCTTCTGTGCATTCCTCACATTACAAGGAGTGTGAAGATGTGGTGCCTAAATCAGACAAGGGCTTGGACATCTTGACTAGGATTTAGGTGGAAACCAAGTGTCCATACTCATCTTCAGCACCTGAAAAACCGTCAGTTCTGATAGGGCTGTGTGGTTGATCACCCTTTTCAAAACAGGAAAGCTATAACAGTTTCCTTCCAAGTACAAAGACAGTTTTTTCCTAGTACAAAGAGGTACTTCCAAGTACAAACCTGCATTTCCTCGCCTCATGGAAGCAGGTGAAGTCTGTGTGTGTTCAAGGGGCCACTGCAAGAATGCTGGTGATGTTTCTGTGTTTGAGCATTAAGGCATCACACAGTGCACCACAGAAACTGTCCGTGCAGGTGGTAGAGGGGCCTGACTCATGTGGACACAGAGAGAGCAAGTGAATGCCCCTACAATTTGCTGCAGATTCAATTTCCCTCTTGTACAGAAAGAACCACATTTCCAGCACAGGAAAATCCAGCGCTTGGGGCAGAGGGGTGGTAGACACTGCATCGAGCTGCACTCTTTCTGTCCAGTCACTTGAAGATATCAATCCGTGCATGGCTATTCCAGCACCTTTAGGCAGCCTGAGAGGGGGCACCCAAAACCAGTCACTGCCTGGTCCAAGATTGTCATGCATTCTACAAATATAAGTGCAGTTAACTCTTGGGCAAGATATCTTCATCGCTTTTAACCTATCTGTAACCTCACTTGGGTGATGAAAAGAATTCAGAATGAAACACAAATAGTGTTCAAGAAAGCCATACAGCACCGGAAGGGAGATGTTGAAAAAGAACATTGAGATCAGCTTACAAAGGCTTTCTTCACTACCTGATTGTGACTATGGAAACTCGCTGATGCAAAACCTATGATGCTGCAGTCTGCTCTTTCAAGCCATTCTATTTGATCTACTTTGTGGATAATCTGAAAGACTCTTCAGTTTATTCCAAAAACAATGCGGAGGTGGGGAATGTGGGGAACAGCAGAGTAACAACGCATGAAGCACTTACTGTCTTTTCTGCCTCAGTCTTTAATAGTAAGACTGGTTGTTCTTTGGGTACCCAGCCCTCTGATCTGGAAGAGAACGAAGTTCTGTGGTGCTAGGGGCCAATAAGCTCAGTTGGTTACAGCTAACAATGCCAAGGTTGTGGGTTCAATCCTCATATGGGCCCTTCATTTAAGAGCTGGACTTGGTGATCCTTGTGGGTCCCTTGCAACTCAGAATATTCTGTGGTTCTGTGATCTTCTATATTTGTCTGTGGGTCTGGATGGGACCCACCTCAAGAGTACTGGGGGAGCTGAGGGAAGTGTTCACTGAGCCAGCCAGCATCATTTCTCCTGGCTGACTGGGGATGTGCCAGTTTACTGGAAGCCAAAAAGTGTGTTGCACATCTTCAAGAAGGCCTGGAAGTAGGATTCAGGGAACTACAGGCTTTTTAGTCTGACCTCAGCGCTGGAGAAGCTCATGGAGCAGATATTCCTGAGTGCCGTCATGCAGCATGTGCAGGACAACCAGAGGATCAGGACCAGCCAGCATGGGCCTATGAAAGGTAGGTCGTGCCTGACAAACCTGATGTCCTTCTATAATAAGATGGATGAGGGTTGTGGATGTCACCTGTCTGGACTTCAGTAAAGCCTTTGACATTGTTTCCCAAAGCATTCTCCATACAGGAGAAACTGCTTGTGGCTTGGACAAATGCCCTCTCTGCTGGGTGAAAAACAGACTGGATGGCTGAGCCTGGAAGGTGATGGTGAATGGAGGGAAATCCACTTGGTGACCAGTCACCAGTGGTGCTCCCTAGGGCTCACTGTTGGGGTCAACCTTGATTAATACCTTTATCGCTGATCTAGAGGAGAGGATTGGGGGCATCCTTGGTAAGCAAATGACATGAAGATGGGTAGGAGTGTTGATCTGCCAGAGGGGAGGAGGGCTCTGCAGAAGGATATGGAACAGCTGGACTGATGGGCTGAGGCCAAACATGTGACTTTCAATAAAATAAAGTGACAAGTCCTGCACCTGAGTCACAGCAACCCCAGTAGAGCAACAGGGTGGAGAAAGAGTGTCTGGAAAGTTGCTTGGACAAGAAGGACCCGGGTATGCTGCTGAACATGAGCCAGTGTGTGCCCAGGTGACCAAGAAGGACAATATCATCCTGGCCTGTATCAGGACAAAGGAAGGGATCTTCCCTCTGTACTCGGTTGAGGTTGCGTGTCAAATACAGTGTTCAGTTTTGTGCCCCTCCCAATAGAGGTGCTAGAGCATGGAGCTAGTAGGAAATGGAGTTTGTGAAGGGTCTGGAGCACAAGTCTGATAAGAAGGAGCTGAGGGATCTGGGGTTGTTTAACCTGGAGAAAAGGAAGTTCAGGGGACACCTTATAGCTGTCTACAACCACCTGAAAGGAGGGTGTATCCACGTGACAGGTCAGTCTCTTCTAGCAGGTAACAAGCAATAGGGTGAGAGAAAATTACCTCAGTCTGCACAAAGAGAGGTTTATATTGGATATTAGGAAAAATGTCTTCCTAATTGTCACAGGCTTCCCAGGGAAGTGGTTGAGTCACCATCCCTGGAGGTATTTAAAGATATGTAGACACCTCACTTAGCAACACAGTTTAGTGATGGACTTGGCGGTGTTGGGGTAATAGCTGAACTTAAGATCTTAAAGGTCTTTTCCAAGCTAAATAATCTATGATTTAAAACCCAAGCCCCCTGTCTAATCAATGTTAGCAATGTCACAGAAACTGAGCCAACACTGCCATTATTCTAGAGAGAATAGAAAAGTCAAAGCCCAGATACTCTTCCTAATGAAATCTGGGTAATAACATACTCCCTACCATAGTGTTTGTCATCTGTGTTGATCTAATGGATCAGGACCTTTTCTTTGTGCCCTGTAATCATCAGTTCTTGCCAAAGAATCAAGGTGTGCTGTGTCATATGTTCCAAACTTTGAAGCTGCATTCCATTAAGAATTTCTAGAGTAGACAGTGAGCCTGTTCTGACAGTGGCATATTCCAAAAATACTCCAACCTTCTATTTCTCTTGTGAAGAATTGGAGATGGTATAGAATGACATTCATCACATGGCCACAATGAAAAGAATCTGTAAGAAATGTCGACTTTATTAGCTCACCTGCTGTGCTTGCTGCCAAGCCAACCTCAGGTACCATTTCAGTTGCTCTATCACTCATGACTTCCCTTTTCCCAGGAGAGAGCTTTCATTATCCTTCAAAGAATTGAAACATACTTGAGAGATACAATAGAGGAAAAAGGGCAGCAAATGCTAAGCAATGCTGAACTATAAGCATTTCTACTAAAACAGAGTATTCAGCATATTTGATGAATTAAGAGATCAGTGATCATTTACTTCTTGAGCTATAATATTAACGATTCAGAAAAAGAAAAAAGAAGACCCCACAGGCACTTCTCAGATCCCAGCCTTCCCATTTTCTGATGAATTTGTTCTCTTTCAAAATTGGATGATTGCACAAGTTATCCTGGCTTCCTGCCTTGCCACGGGTGCCCAGGTTTCTGGTGACTCTTATCCTATTTAATTTACACTGCTGCCAAATTGCCAGACAGTTGTGAAGCCAGACAACTGACAAAGCACATATTAGAGCTTTAAACAATAGGGGTGGACCAGCCTCCTGGGTTCACTGGCATCAAGAAATCGCACAAATAGAGTGATGCTTTCTCAATTCTAAACACTGGTCACTCTTGTGTCATCTGCCATAAAAAAAATTAAGTTTATCAATACTTTTTTTTTCTTGTTATTTTTCCAAAGACTGGAGGATGCCATTTCTTCCCACTGATTATTTAGGGAGTCACAGGCCGGCTAATTGGTTATATTTAATTTCTGTAGCTGATGACACTTGAGTTCCTTCTAGCAAGACCCTGTTGTCTGGGAAGAGAAGCAATGGTTTTTCTGTGGTATTATTTAAAAAGCTATGAAACCACTTCCTTTTTTGTGAAGAGAGTATACTGAAAACTTGCTGTACTATTTCACTCTGAATCTCATTGTGTTCCCTGGGAAGGATTCATATTTCATAATGATTGTTGTCAGACTGAATTAAGCTCAGAATGAAAAGAAAATATAACAGAATGGGAACCATAGAAAAATTATTCAGAGTGTACCTTGTTTCAAGTGGGAAAAAAACAGATTCAGGCACTGTAAAAGGAATGAGTTTGTCTTGACCAAGATTTTACAGTGGATGCAAGCTAGAATTGGAGGCCAGCACCACCAGTTCTCATCCTTGTGACCTTTAAGATAAAAGATGTTTCAATCTGTCATATAAAGAATATACCTATGTATCAATCTACAGGGACCATGAGCATATTTTAAATTAAAAATATTGATTCCCTTGCCCTCAGTAAAAGCCCTTATGCCAAAATACTATTACTGCTTCTGAGGCAGAAGGTGGAAACTGAAATCTGCCTTACAATACATATGCATAAACTATTTATCCTACTATATGACTACCCACTACAAATATAACTTCCAATTTGAAACTGAGACAATATTTTCAGATGTATTTAACTTTGGAAGTCCTGGTTTCATGTTCATTCAAAACATGACAGGTGTACCCTATTTTGTATATTAGTAAGAAGCTTGGGTCTGTACAACTTTTGCCAAAAAAAAAAAGGAATTATATATGTAATGTTTCCTGCCTGTGGGGTAGTTCCTCCTCTTTTGTTTCAAATGTGCTACATTTACACAGAGGTAAGAAGTATTTCTGAGCCATCAGTAAATGTTCTGTAGCTGGTTTTTATGTGATACCATATACCTTCAAAGACAAGCTTTCTGCCAGAGTGATCATTCTGTTTGCTATGTTATCACTCTGGTTCAACTCAGATAGAGTCTTTAGACAAATATTATTTGTACTCCTGGTACTCTGTCTGTTGCTTGTGACTCTTCTTAGAGGGGAAAGGTATTGGTCTGACATTCAGGTAAGAACAGAAAAGTGAGAGTTTTCTAACATAGATCAGATATTGATATAAAACCAAGAAGAGTTAGAAATGAGTTGGTTGATTTCTGAAAAACAAGGGAAAATCTTCAGGAAAAGTTATCACTAAGTCCTAGTGACACTGATTACAGAGCCAGATGTGCATAGCCCATGCTCAAATCTGCCCTTTGAAGTTTTAAATTGGTTGTTAACCAAGCAAGAGAGTGCCATCAAAATCATCAAAATAAATGTGAAAGGAAGAAGGGTTTGTTTCTACTGGCCATCAACACCATTAAGAGCTTCACAGCCATCTTCTCTTGGTGTCACTCATGCTGGCCATTTCTGTGATTTCTGGCAATGAGGTGAGAGTGCACAAGAAAGGCAGTAGGTAGGTGAGAGAAGAAAGGAGATAAGCCAAGGAGGGGATCATTCTCCAAGTGTCATTGCCAGGGAATGAGGAAGTTCTGTTGACAAGCCTGTCTGTGCTGATTTTAGAGGTGACTTTCTAGCCTTGTGAATCTTCCCAAGGGACTACAGGACCCGAGGAGTCTCTGTTCCCTTCATCAGGAAGGAAGGGAGTAGAGTGTACTGAAGACACTAGAGATGCCTCAAGTTATGCAGGATTTCCATCACATCTACATGCATCCTCTTCTGTTATTTCAGCCTGAAAAGTCCCTTCTCCCTTGCCACAGCCATGTCTAAGTGCTTCTAAATACTATTTCACCTCCTGGGTCTTCAGAGCCTCAGGCAGCTGAGGGACAACAGCTGAGGGGAAGCGACAAAAAAGCTTGCTTTACAAAAGAACTTGATTTACTATAGTCCTTTCAGGAGCATTTCAGACTGATGGATTCTGTGCCTGTGGGAGAGGGCTTTCTAAGACAACAAGACTTGCCTGTCACTCTCAGAAGGATAATATTCTGTCTCAGATGAATAACTGGTGGTAGGTCCTTCAAAATTCAGAAAAAAGTTCTGCAAGACTGATATGTTACAACAGTCCTGAGCAGAGACATGCAATGTGTTAGGAATGTTTTTGGTGCAGACATATCTGATTCTTGGACATTTTTTTTTCCCCTCCAGATTTCAGTAAGATATTCTTATGCCCCAAACCAAAACCTGAATCAGAATTCTTGCTTTGTGAGACAAATGTAAAAATTAATTTTAAGTTAATGGAAATATTTCTCTTACTGTATGCATTTTCTCCTATGAATGCAACTATTATCACTCTTTCTAATCACTATACAAAAGCCAACATGTTCCAAAATTCCACTGTAGCAAAGGGCAGAGTGCAAGATAGAAGGAGACAAAATAGTACAAGAAAACAGTGAAGTAATACATCCTTGCATGACAGGCAGTTGGGCCACTGGCCTGGTACCATGACATTACAAGCAGTTTAAGCCAGCAGATACTAGTAATACTGCCAAAAAAGACAGTCCTGCCCTGTTTTTTTCTCTAGTTGATTATTCTGGCTTCTGCATCCCCTGTACACCCTCCCTTCACCAGCTACTTTAGCCCAGCACAAGCATTGATGCAGAAAAGAGCTAGCGGAGCAAAATGCAGTTATTTTTACCCATGTCAACTTCCTGACTCCTCATTGTGCTGCCAACAATTCTTTCTGCTGGCACATATCAGGGGACCAGAAAAGTAGTGATCTATATGGGTGGGAGGGAAGTGCCTGTCTTAGTGGTGGTATTCTCTATTGCAAGCTCAAGCTGCCATTGGTATGAAGGGCACAGTAAGTGTAGCATTTTTTATAGGCAGAAAAAGGAAGTTCAGGTTGGATAATGAATTTGCTTGTAGGATGTTTTAAAGGAGCTCCATTTGTGGAACACACAGCAGACAGAGGAAAGAACCCAAGAGTGTTGCCTATTGACTAAAAAATGTAAGAAGCTGCTGATATTCTCTGGTACCTGGGTTTGGCTCAGTCAGGAGTTTTTAAAATGGATAAGAGGTATTGGGAAAGCAGGACTGAAAGAAAAAAAAAAAAAAAGAAACCTAGAGAGTTGAGGTGGTACAGAAGTGAAGGGGTGGACAAAAGTGTGATACAGATGAAACAACAGCTTTGGAAGATAAATTTCACTATGCTTAAAACTGGGCACTGAATTCCACCTTCCCTTTAACCTGGAAGTACTCCTCTTTTTCTCAGTACAGAGGGAAGCCAGGCTAAAGTAGTTTGCAGGCATCCTACGACAGAGTGATGGAGCCACACTCTGTGACTGTTACCACTGGTTGATGGAGATATCGAAGTGTAAAAGGACCTTTAGGTTGTGATGAAGTGATCTCCAGTAACCCTTGTTCATAGTGTTTGTTTGGCAGCAGGACCACTGGTCTCAAGTGTTAGCTTTTAAGATTTGAGTAAAAAATGTTTGCTCATTTGGCTTTGTATTTTCATCTAGGTGAATGTATCTAATTATCCTATCCTTCTCTGAGCTCCCCATACCTTGAGCACTGAAACATTCACTGCTTCTGAAGGAGATCTTATAGGCACTGCAGAAAGAGGATGTTGTCCTGAAACAAGGAACAGGTTACTGACAGACAAGGAAAAGGTTGCATTGCTGATAGAGAGCAGAAGAGGCTAATTATATCTCTTGGTATCTCAGTGGTTTAGTCATTCATGCACAGGGGAGCAGTAAAGAGGCGCTTGCACTTAATGCTAATCACGCCAGAAACAAAGACATCCCTTTGCCATTCTCTGACTTGCAAAGGCTGTTATACCCTAAACATTTTGCAAGTTGCAACACTGAGATTTGGCTTGTATTAAAGAGTATAATTCAGGCAAGGTTGTTCTCTTGCATTACCAATTGGGTGTCTGAGGCACACATGAGAGAGCTAGATATTGGAGTTAGCCATCAGCAGAATCCAGTTCTGTCAGATCCTGGCCCTGTGCTTTATTTGGTAGGTCATACCAGAATATATTTCAGAGTTTAATCAGATATTCAATGTATGTTTAGCCATGGCTTAGGATAAACTAAGTAATGTAAATGAAGACCAGTTGGATATCTTCCCTATATGCAACAGTGAGCTAATAATTCATAGGAGGTTAACTGAAACACTGGATGTGTGGACCATGTCTCTTTAGCACTGTTTGGCCTTATTGGAAACATTAAGACTGTAAATTGTGTAAAATATTCCTAGGTTCATTTGGCTTATTATTTTATAATGACAGCTCTGGTATTAAAAACTCTGGGTTTGTTTGCCTCTAGAAGGCTTTTGGCTTTTTTTCCCCACTGGAAATCGTCTTTTCATCTCCTCTGCATGAAGCTCTGTGAGCAAGAATCATGCATGAAGAGAAAAGAACACAGGGGCTTTAGGTTATAGGTTAACATTGCTATTTAGGCATGGGCCAATGATCAAACATCAGCTTGTGTGGCAGGGAGAGTGCTGTATAAGTTATAAACCCAGTACCTTGTTCAAATGACCAAAATATCCCAAGTAAATTTCAATCAAAAGTACTTGCATATAAAAAAAATAAATCTGTAAAATTCTGTCTTGTGTTAGTATTGTACAGGGAGTTGCTACAGCAATAGTTTGGTCTGCAACTCAGTGGAAGGGGACATAGTGAGCTTTTGTCAGCATGGTGCTCATCTAATTTAAGACGAGTCTGGATGACTGGAAAGATGTTCTTCTGGAAATGCCATGGGTTATTTATCCAGTCCCTGAAACAATGTCATTGTATCGTAGCATAAATAGTCGTTCAATTCCCAAACAGAATATTTTACTTATTGCTATCTTCCATCATGCTAAAGTTCTATTTCTCATAGAACATTGTAGGAAATATACAAGTGCTGATTACAAGGTAAAATGCATTTTTAGGCCAGAAGGCCATTGTCCTGCTTGGCTAGAAAATCCTTGTTACAGTACTTCTATGAATACACTAACTTAGTATACATCTTTCTACCCCTAGCACAACTGTCCTGTTCCAGCATTCCCATGTGTTTTGCTGTTGCTGGCAGACCATTCCTTTTTCTCCCTTCAGGAGAAATGGTTTACCAAAGGCCTTCACTAGCCTAGTGCAGGCTAGACAGCAGGATGCTGGGCTGCAGAGGTACACCTGCTGCAGAGAAGGGTACACCAGGGCTTCAGTTGTGAAAAAAGCCTATTTTTACATTTATGATAGAGAATAACTAAGAGACATAGAAAACAACTTCTGGAGATAAAAACCAGGTTGCTAATTTGCTTGTGAGACTGTGATGCAATTCCTTTTAGCAGCAGTCAGAATAACCCTGGCATAGGAATGAATCACGAGAAAGCATTCTAGAAAACTGTGGCACTGAAATTCCAACTATTTCCTAATATTTTTTCTAAAAGATCTGAAAATAAACTAAGTGCATGAATGTGCTAGTGTATCTGTTTTTCTCTAACAATTTTTGGTTTCTGTCTTCACAAATACTCAAAGCCTCAAACATTGTCACTCATGAAAACAGAAACCTTTTATTACTGTGGGGCTGTTAGCAGTGGATCTGTGGTTGCTGGGGCCTGGTTTATTTCAGGGAAGTATGATGTTTTCTTTCCACACAGACGATGCTGCAAGATAGCTCAGCACATCCTACCACGTGGGAGCCACCTACAAGCGTGGACTTTCTTAGCACTGAGGGAGAAGAGTGAAGTTTGGCACCCATACCTGAAACCAGGTCAAGTTGTTTGAGTCCTGAGAGGAGATGTGAACAGCTGTCACTACCACAGTGTGTGTTGGTGCTGTCAAAAACACAACTCCTCTGCTGTCCATTCCCTCCCAGCATGTGTGCAGGCTGTCCTTTTGCTCTTCCAAAGCTGCTCAGGCAACACAGGGCTGCCTTGAAGAAGTGTCTCTCAATCTGTATACATGTGGCCTCGTTGTCTCCCTCCACACTGAGCTTCTCAGGTAGGATGATGCCTGCTGGGTGGGTTTGTCTGTAGTGGTGAGGCTTCTCACATGGACTGGACAGGGGCCGGACAGGGAGACAAGTCAGCACATAGGTGATGCAGCTCTGGGTACATATTTTCACCCCCTCTCCAACAGAAAATCTGGAAGAGGAACAGGCTTCAGTAACAAGGATATTCCTCAGGAATTTTGCCTGGAGTTTCTTCCATGTCTCTCCCCTATTCTTGCCCAATTCCTTATAATCTGGGCAAGCAAACTGGATATTGTGCATGGGCTATGTTATTGTGGCTTCATTTATTCAGCAGAGCCTTCTTTGATACCCAAAAAAGCTGTGCTATATAGTAGCATGTTATCCCAGGGGACTTTCCAAAAGTCTGTGTCCCAGTTTTTGGGCTGCTATTAGGAATCATTCTTCCCACTGCTGCCGTGTGGATTGACAACTTGTTGCCTTAGGCTTTCATGCTGAGGGTAGATCTGGGTGTTGGTTTTGAAAAAATAGTCAAAGCCCTAAAGCACTTTATATCAGGTATTCTTATGCCTTTTAGTAGGTCAATGACTCCCTGTAGTTTTTGTGCTTTTAGCATATACAGACACAGTGGCACTGATGCCATAACCCCTCAGAAACACCTGTAATATAAAATGCTTTGAGTTTGAGACTTACATTGAAGAAATAAAAATAAATTAATGGGGTTTGACTGCTTGTAGATTACTATACAAAAATTTTCATGGTTCCTATTCATAAGGCTTTTGGAACATAATGCGGACAATTTCTCATGTTGGGAAAATCTCTCTGTTAAGAATTATGGCTCTTCAGCTCTGTTAGGACTGTTAAAGCTGTTAAGACTAATATTTGCATATTGATGGGGAACAGAAAAAAAAGGCTTTTAAAATAGCTAGTTAGCTTTCCACTGAGCATGAGTTACTGTCGATGTAACATTTGTCTTTTTGACCTTTTATTTTATTTTTCATAAATTTTGATTACTGCTGCAGTGCATGGGCCAATAGAGGAATTTCAAGCACAATTCTGACTGTTAACCTCAAATGTTGTGTTCATCCACAGATATCCACATCTTGGGTTTTCTGAACTTCTAATGTTATTTGAATTGATATGCTTTATTGTCTTCTTACTTGAACTTTGGTTGTTTTGAGCAATACTGTTAAGATAAACAGTGTGCTCACAGAAGAACAATTTGTCTTTGGTACAGATCATGGGAAGATAGTGGTCCAGGTGCAAAATAAACAGACATGGGAATCACTTGCTATCTAAGGTTCAAATCCACCCTCACTTTTTTTCAGATGCAGGCAAGTGCCACGTCCCAGTGAAGTTACTGAAACAGGTTGGCTCTTAAAAGCTTTTCCCCTTGATTACTGGGATACTCTGAAAAGTGAGGTCTTTGTTCACTTGTTAGTGAAAATGGCCTTGTGTTCAAGCCCACCATGTACTTTGCCCTGAGAGGATATACTTCCTTTGCTATGGACTTTTCTCCTGGTGAATTGTATTGATCCTGTGAGAAAGAGGAACAAATTTTGACCTGAATAATTAAAAATTTAGAGCAAAGAAAGAAACATTTTTGTTTTGCAGTGTAACTTATATTTGTAGAACATTTTATAGAAGGATCCAAGGAATTTCACTCGTCATAACTGGGAAGCAGGATGGAGAGAGGCAATGTGGCCAATATTTGCTAAGTCAGGTATTCCATGAGTTACAATATGCACACTACCCAAAAAATCAATGTTACAAGGCTGGCATTTTGATAATGCCTTCTCTTTAGTGCCACTTTGCCCAGCCTGACCCTGAGGAATGCCAGTAGCCCCACTGCATCCCTGTTCCTGTACAGAGCCTCTTTCAAGTGGTGGGGAGATGGCACCCAACCATCCACAATGCCTCCTCACCCAACCAGGTTTCACTTCTTATCTAGCAAGGTGCCTGAACAAGCAAAGTTGCTGCATGTCTGATATGCATGGGAATCTGTGGAGCTTGGGAGGGTCAAAGATGAAACAGCACAGGGACCATGAGGAACATGAAGGGACACTGCTGGTGTCCTCTTGGGGCAGTCTTCCTTGGAGGAATGGAGGAATGCCTGCCTGGCACATGGGAGCAAGATCTCAAATGCAGAAGAATCACGTATGCTGAGCCATAGATGACCAGAAGCTAGAGATCCTTGTCTCCTCCCTTTGTAACCCAAGCACTGTTGGCTCCTCTTTGAGGTGTAGTTTCACTCAGAGTCAGGGTTATGTGTATGCTGCTTATCCAGAGTTCTTAGTTTCTCAAAAGAAAAGTCCTAAAATGAGGACACTTACTGATTTTGTATCAGAATTTGTAAACTTTTATGTGTCCTTTCATTCTTTATTAAAAATGTAATAGCAGAATATACACGAATATTCCAGGGAATATGCAAATGCATTTGCTGTAGAATTGATGGATTGGTCTAAAAGACTCTTTTGTTTTCCTCCTCTCTCAAGGCAAGTTTAAATTTTTTCAAGTCTGTCACACTTCACAAGAAACCAAACAAAAATATCTGGTCAAAATATAGAAGGAGGCAAGTTCTCGTAACCCTCTCAAACCCACTAATGTGATCTGCTTTTTATCTTTTGCCATGTGTTTCTTCCACACTATCTGGGATAAATTTATAGCAAGCATTTAAACCCTAGAAAAAGAGTCTCCAGACAGATAGTTAGAAGTCTTTTCCATCACTGGTACTATATACTAAGATTAATACTGATCTACCAAAACAAAAATCTCTACTGAGAAAGCCTCAACCCACTAGTGGCAGCATCACTAAAACTGGCAGGACATACATATTTAAGTGAAGGCATCAGATATCCAACACTATCACCAACAATTGAGATAAAGTGGTCTCTTTTGGGGAAAAAATTATTTTAGGCACTTTGTATACTGTAAAGGTTGGTTTAAAACTAGCTGTAAAATTTCACAAACTTTTTTTCCCAAACTAGCCAACCCTTCAGATCATCAGGTGCATGGACCAGTTGTTGCCACTCTGAATAAATTTAGATTTAAAGAAGGAGAGGGTTCCTCCCACCCATCTGTCCATCTGTAGTGTGCAGGATAGCAGAGAAGTGATCAAGCCCATTCTAAACTTAAACCCCACAAATCTATCTTCAAAATATTGTATTTGAAACCGCATATGCTTACATACCTGACTACCTAGTATTTTGAATGTAATTTTCAGTTTCTCACATTTTGAGAGTCTTGTAAAACTATGTTTTAAAAACAACACTTATAATGGATGTGCTTTCCCTTCTGTCTCCATTTTAAGTCTCCTAGGAGTCACTAAGTCCAGATTTTTCTTCTTGCTTTCCATATGGTTGGCAGGAAATAAAACACATTGATGAATAACCTCTCTATATAACCTGTCACCCTGAGAAAAGGGCACATCCTGGTAAATTAATATTTCCTCCAAGTGATTCAAGAGAAGTCCATTCAGAATCTGCATGTGACCAAAAGAAAAGAGTGGGAAATGGTCCAGTTATATTATCCTGCCATGAGAATGTGAAAAATAACAAATACAGTATGTGTGTACAATCCTTGGAAGGATTGTAGCCTTTCCTTCTCTATACTGCTTTGCAGAAAAAAATCACAATTCTTTACTTATTAAAAAAAATGGAATGTAAGGAATTTTGATGGCAGAAAAGTTATCTTCTTGATTTGGAGAGTGATGTAAGATGACAATGAACAGTGACATGGAGAGGTTTCTCAAATTTTAAATTCAAAAACCTACTAAAGATTATCCAATTAAATATATAATTGCTAAATTAAATAATCTTTGTTTCAGTAGGAACTGCCAGATTTCCTTGCCACTTGTGGATGTGTTGGAGATGTTAAAGAAGTGGTCGGATACATCTAATTAATTAACTGAAAATCCAGTGAGCTTGGGCTGCTACTAAGCATGGAAAGAGTGTCTCTGGATCAGAAGCTCCTGTATGGTAGAATTCTGCAGGCTGGGAAAGTGTTGTGGGTTAATATCTCTACACATATTTATGCTGTTCTTATTTTCCCACCTACGCATCCGTGATGGGCCATGACAGGAATCTGGCCATTGGGCTTTCATTCAGTAGTACTTCCACCTAGTCTAACACAGCACTCTCCATTCCTATGAAAGCATCAGTCAGATCTAATACTTCAAAATTCAACTGAACAAAACACCCCACCAGATTTGTCATTGTCTGAAGATACAAGTGAACAAATTGTCAATAGTGCTATAAAAGAAAAGTATCATTTAAAAGATGCCTAGATCAGCGGCAGGTGAACCATGCTACATAAAAAGGTGAATTAATTTACTCCTCTCAACCTCTCAAGTTCCAGAAAAACATGAAATAAGAAGTTCCCTCCTTGACTCAAAATTTGAGGAGCTGTATGTCCCTGGGCCTGTGAGCAATACATGCAGATGGGGCTTCTGAAAAAAATTGATTCTTTCCCCTCCCCTTTCTGTGGTGTGTCTCAGATGCTGTTCAGAGGAGAGAACCTTTCCCCACCATTGGAGGAACTGATCTAAGTAAGGATGGAAACCAAAATCCATCCTCTGTTTCCTCAGGCTGAAAAAATCAACCCAGAAGGAGTATCTGGTTGATCGTGCTAAATAATATTTCAAAACACAGCAATGTTTCCCATAATAACTGGGAAGTAGACTGGAAAATATAGAAGAACAAATTTTATATCTGCTATTTTTATATCTACCTTCAGACAAAAGCAAAGTCAAGAGTTATGGGATTATATCAGGAAGCACAAAACACTTCTGAGTTTCTCTTATTCTTTAAAATGCATCTAGAAAGACACCCATTCATATTTCTTTGAAATTGAGTGGAGTTAGTTGTCTACAGAGAGCAGGGAGATGTATTTTGAGGTTTTTGCTTGTGTTTTCTCATATTCAGAGGTATGACATCTTCAGCAATGATACAGTGAGTGGCTGATTCCGTTCCACCTCAGTTCTCATCTGTAGCATGCACTTAGTTATCAGACAGTGCCCTTACAGCAGACTTTGTAGGTCTATTAGGTTGATTTTTATAAACATATAGATTGCAGGGGAAGCATACAGTGACTAAACTCTTTATTCTTGAGGTAATCAATGTTCGGGAAGAGATTTTTCTATTGATGTAGGGGCACAGTTAGAAAGGGAACTAGAGCAAATCCTTCTGATGTGCACCTGATGGAGCCAGCAGGTTTGGAACACAGGAATAAAGGTCTTCATGAACTGTGCAGGGACACACCAACACATAGCTCTTATTCTGGGAGTCACCTTTCAGAAACAAGCAAACAGCTGCAAGAAAAGTTTGGGTACCAGCAACCTGATAAATCACGGAACAGAATCCTGATTTATATTCAGGACTTTAACAGAAAATACTAAAACCAGAGCTGAAACAAGGGTTGCACCTAATAAGAACATAAACATTTGCATCCAGTAAGTTTCCAGTATATAATACTTTTTCTTAATTAGCAGGTGAAAGACTGTTTGTTCTTTGAAACTTTCTCAGTCATTCAAAATGTTTCTTCTGTTCCATTTTTCTGCTTTCAGAAACTAACCCTGTTCATATTGCTCAGAAACACTCAGTGGAGCAAGTATCACATTAATAAAAGACAACCACCTTGCTCAGAATGGTTTTCCAGTGCTTTTTTGCTGTCTGCATTTCTCTAAGTCCCTGACCCACTTATAAAAATCTTAGTCAGAAATGGAGGCATATAAGACCATACATTTAGATTCATCTTTTTGAGCAAGGTGGCCCTTAGGATTCTGATTCATGCTTGAGTTCAAATGTGTAATGATATTGTAAACAATAAATAACCATTGGCCTGTCTGAGTTTGCCAAGGGGAATCTTGCTTTTATTTAGTCAGAGGATGTTTTGCAATTACAAACAATTATTCCAGGACAGGGAAAGTACTTCTCCCTTGAGAACAATAAGGCTGCAGGCTAATATATCCCTCTCTGGGGAGACTCTTCCTCATTGCTGGGGCTGAGTATACTCAGGTGTAGGTAGAGAGACAAAAAGAGGGACAGGAACCTGCTGTGTGACTAAACCCTAATGTCTCCCAAGAAATTGGTTTTGTGTGTCATGGCAACAGCAGTTTTGTTGTTAATTTGGTTCTTTCTATAGCTTTTGAGTAGAGTTGTGTGGAGAGAGGTAAAGCCTTCCCACAAAGAAAGGGACTGTTACTGTAACGTTTGGTTCTGATCTGACATAGAATGAGAAATAAAAGGGCTAAAATGATTTTTTGAAGACAAGGGAATTTTGAACCTAGAACAGACTGGTGGACTTTGGGAGCCTTTTGATGCCAAGGAGCTGCAAGCCTGGGAGGAGTGTGAAGAGATGAGCTTGACAGGAGATCATAAACATGTTTTTGACAGAAACATACAGGCTTTGAACCCCACCCCATGTCTATTCCAGACTGGTGAAACTGAAGGGCTTCTGCAGAATGTTTCAAATTACAGAGGTTATTAATGCTAAGTGGGGCATCTTTAGAATCAGCAGAAGTTATGAGCTAGCTGAAATACAAATAAATACTTTAAGTCTACTCTTTATAGCTATGTAATCAAATTACTTTGCTTGTAGGTCACTGTGCGGCAAAAAAACTGATTATTTTTTTGAATAATATGATAACTAGTAATTGCTTAGCTAAATTTTTGGTCACCGATTTTTCATCAGATATGGATCTAGTTGTATTTCCTTTCCCACCCCTCTCCCTGAGCCCACAGGCTGCATCCCATTATGTCACGTCATGCTGGGTTACCTCCTACTTTAGCAACACATGCTATGATGTGACACCCTATAATTCACAGAGACAGGAACAAAGTACTCTAAACAGTAGAGTGATTGTGCTGCTGTAATATCTGGGACATCTGCAGAGTGCTGGATGATGGCACAGGTTTTTATCTTTCTGAATAAAAGTTGGATAGCTCAGCAGATATGCAATGCTTAATGGGGTAAAATGTGAGGGTAATCAGTGCCATAAAGAAGCTGGTGCCTGGAGTCTCAGCAGACCATGAAGCAGAAAGTAATCAGCTCAGCCTCCTCCAGTGAGTGTCACTGCAACTTCTACATGTGGCTTCAAGGTGCCTAAATGAATTTAAAGAGAAAGGGAAAAGTAGAGCAGAAATGCTATTCAACCCATAATATCCTGGTTCTTACAGGAGTTGTTATTTGGAAATGCCTTGATGGACAGCATGTTGATGACTGAGCTGTTAGTGCTTCCATGGAGGTTAACATATGAAACATGCTCATTCTGTCAACTCAGAATGGTGATTATCCATTCTCTTCTGGTCAGGCTGCTGAAGAGGATGTGTTGCCTTTTGCACTGTCCTGAGGAATAATCCTAAACCAACATCTGTTCCACAAGACTTGCAACCTGAGATTTAGATAGTAGCAGTGAATTAATAAAGGGACACTTGCTGAAGTACAAAGACAAACTAATAAGTTAGAGCAGTTTTAATAGCCAGTAGGTCTCACCAGCTCAATCCTGCTAAAGAATGGTGTCTTGTAGACTTTGCAGTTTCCAATACTCACCTTTATGCAGTACATGGAAATCAGAGATTCTATTTTACATAAGAGGTTAGTGTAGGCTGTCTAATTTGCCCATAAAGAACAGGAGCATGTCCTTTGTGAGAAAAGAATTATTGTCCGTTTTTACATTTCAGCCATGTCTGGCTTCTGGCTTCTTCCCTCTTGTGTAAAAAAAACATTGGATTTGCATTCAGCTAACTTGGAGACAGCTTCTCAGACATCCATACTACAAAGAGCAGAAAGTCAGAACAGAGGGAGGGGTTCACTGATGAGGTTTCAGAAAAGTGAACAAAAGAAATAAAAATTAAGCAGAAAAGTTTGCACTGGCCTACAGTGAGACTGTCTGGCAGATCACTACCTGCCAAACAGTGATTTAGTGAAATCACATGCTCTGGTTTCACTTCTTGGTGCTGATGCACACTTTAGGTTCATTTGCCTTGTGTCCTAGTCTGAAAAATGAATACAATTAAAAAACTCCTGCTTCTTTGTAACTTGTGGCTCTGAGGTTTATGATGAGGACTGAAATCATGCCCAGTTGCTCCCATGCTGGGACGATCCAGCCTCACACTTACCCACAGAGCTGATTATCACTGCTTTACTCTAACAGTTAATAATTGCCTTAGTGTCAAGTAATGTAAGGAAAGACACCGAGAGCTAATTGTGGTTCCACTGTTCTGCCTCAGGCAAAGAGAGAACATTAGTCTCTTTGATCAGGTAGATATGTAAAACCGGTGTACCAACCCCTCTGGTAAATGTTTTTTTCACAAATATTGTTTAATCAGGAAGAAGTTACATTCCATGCTCTAACTGTAGGTCAGTACCCAGCTACATAGAAAAGTAGCCAGGCTGGGTAAAAAACACAGACCAGGAAAGGACCTACTGCATTTACTGTGACATTTGCCACTTTATATGAGATAATACTGAATTAAAGATATAAATTATGTAGAGCAAGCTTCTGCACTGTGTCCTGGACAAGTGGTAGAATATAATGGATTTTAATGCTTGGAATGTGCAATCAGAGTCCAGAGAAGTTTATAGAAAGTATGTAGGGTTATAAATCTTGAGTCTAAGCGAGGCAAGTCAAATCCCATGGTCATGGCTGCACTACAAAGCATATCTTCCTCCTACTCCATCTACACCTGCATCTGGTTTTACTATGTCCCTTGACTTGCTTCACTCTGTATGAGTGTGAAATCTCTTTCAGAGAGGGGGGTTCATTTATTGACTGCAATGGAAGGCTGCTTTTCCAACACAACATCAGGATGAAATTCTCCTAAGTAAAAATGAAACATTCACAGTTTTAGCCTGCAACTTTCCTTTAATTTCTTGGACAAAATCTGACTCAAAATTCTTAAGTACAGAGAAACTAAGTACCACTACCAAAGTATTTCAGATTTTGGGGTGTTTGATTCTTTTGAGAAGCAATCAATACTTTCTGCACCAGCCAACCACTCTATAGAAATTATAGCTTAGTGAGAAATTCACTTTTCCTGTAAAAATAATTCTCAGTCAGACACGTCAGTAAATCCATATCATGGCAATGCCTATATTGTCTGCAAATGCAATTTCCTTTCTTTATAAACTGTTGAGGTCAGCAATAGACTGCTACCTGGAACAATGGCCACAGAGTGTCCTAAATAATGAAAATTCTAATAATTAAAATGCTTCAGAGCTTAAAAGGCAGCATAAAAATATCATCCAATTTTACTGCTTTTTTGTTAGTGCAATATATTACATATGTTGTAAAGTAAAGAAGCAAAAATTCAAAGAAAACAATTCAGATTTCCTCAAAAATCCACTTAAAAAGAAGAAAGGTAAATAATTTAAATAGGTATTTTTAAAGTTCTGCTGTTTCCAGGTATTTCAAAATACAGCTGAGAAGTTCAAAACATTATTATTTAATGTGAATATGTACTTTTTCATATGGTTGTCCTTTGATGAGCTAGAAAAGAGAATCATAATGGAAGATAAACCAAAGTTCCTTTTTTTTAAGAACCAAAATTAAAAAAGCAAAACAGACAAAATAATCTGCTAGCTTCAAAAGAATTTCAAAGCATGAAATTCCTTTAGCTTGAGACATAATTTAATGACTAATGTTTAAGGGTACAGTGTAGAGCTTTGAGATCTTGAGAAAATGGGAAAAAATGAGTTGTCCTTTTCTGTGACTAATGAAAATATGTCCACAAAGGGTTTCTAATTGTGATACCCAGATGTTTGGGAGGTATGAACATGTAACATCTAGAAAACTTCTTCTCTTTCATTTACTTTTTTTCCTCTGGATGTACATGAAAAAAAAAAAAAAAAACAAACAACATTTTCAAAGGCTAGCTTTCTCAACAGCTCAGAAGTCTATTTAGAAATGAGGAAAAAGAAGTCCCTTGTTCTCCCCAAAAGGGGAGGAGGCACCCCTGCTGCATAACCCTTCTGTTTCAGCCACTGTGTCTGCACTCTGAATTTTGGTAGTTGTGAGGGCTTCCCTGAGCTGTGTATTTGTTGATATTTACTTGTGTTGACCTTGTAATTTCACTATAAAGAGAAATTAGCTAGTGCCAGAAGACTAAGGAATCATACAGGCAGTGTCACATAGTGCTTTCATTCCGTGTAAGCTTACTCTCACTCCCCTCTTGAAGTGGGGAGAATATTAAAATGATTAGCCTACACTATCACCTCTCTTCTATTTGCATAAAGTTGAATGAGGTCAGTCCCCCAAGCTATGAATTTACAAGACTCAAGCACACATTACTTCCCATCTTTGGCTCTTACCAGATCTTCATTCTTTATAGCTCCTTAAAAATTGTATAAGTCAAAGGCTTTTCCTTGGTCTGTGATATTCTATGTTTTTGTTTCCCAATATCCTATGTTTTTATTTCCTGCTAGGTGCTGAAATTAGCAAAAAAATATTGATAACAGAAAATCTGCTGCAGAAAATCTCAGGCTTCTTTGTATGATGCTTGGATGTTATTGGCCCTCTTCTAGGAGTCCTGGTGAAGGTTTAGAAGGCTCTGTTTTTATAGGCCTACTTGTGGCAAGGCATGAGTATAAAAAGAGCTGAAATCTTACTTGTAAATGCAAGGCTCTTCTCATGGATGCCAAGAAAAGACAATATTTTGTGAGGGATGCTATGGATTGCAACCATTTCTTACAGACATATGTGCTCACTTCCATGTACAGCACCCTGTACACATGCATTTGGCAGCCCTGTTTCTTTAAAATAAGAACAAAGCCTGAAAAAGGAACTCTCTAGCTTAGTGTGTTTGCTGAACAAACACTGAAAGGCAGCAGGGAGGTAAATCATTCTTGCATGCTGAAGGGAAGCGTGGCATTACTTATGAATGACTGCATGCATGGCTGCCTGACTCAATGAATGAATCACCCAGAATAAGACTGTGCTGCTCGAATGAGCAAAGAAACTGCCCTGATTTTCATTTACAAAGCTTAATCATAAATATTGTATATTCTGCAAGGCAAGGAAGGAAGCACAGTCAGACCTGGTTAATGTGTTTTATTTCCAGGGGTGGGTACGCTGGGTCACGGTGGTAATCAGCCCTCTGAGATCACCTGTGGGCATACAGTCCCTGAAGTTCCAGCAGTGCAAACATTTCAAGCCAAGCTGGGATTCAGCAACCTGATGGGTTGCATCACATACACATTCATTAAAAACAGCAGTGCCACTGGGAAAAAATTATACCGTGAACTATCTCTTATGCTACAGGCTTTAAAAACCCAGGCATATTTTCTAAAAATTTAAATATTTCCATGCTGGTTTCCATTATTAAATAAAATTAAACAGAACCTTACAGGCCAACATTAATAAAGTTTACAGTGTTGCAAATGCCTCATGTCAGACTATCTAAAATGTCACCAATGTACCATATTTTTGAGCTTTGAAAGATTTTGTAGGAAACAGAATTGAAATTATGAAATATGGTCTACACTGAGGGGCCGTGTCTGTGCTATGTCTGTTTTAACTCAGTAAATTACATAATGTAGAATCAAAAATCTCTCTCTTTTTTTTTTTTTATTTAGAAAAAGAAATTAAAAAGCTGCACATTTTGCCATCTTTAGCCACT
Source organism: Euphonia xanthogaster (assembly GCA_034509185.1). Classification (NCBI taxonomy): domain Eukaryota; kingdom Metazoa; phylum Chordata; class Aves; order Passeriformes; family Fringillidae; genus Euphonia; species Euphonia xanthogaster. The sequence goes on along the minus strand of JAYDZK010000056.1, from coordinate 41,289,824 downwards.
GCTTCAAAAATAGTCTGCTGATTAACAAAGTTCAGTATACTATCAGAAATCACTCTATTTCTCCAATAAAAATAAACTTTCATTAATAACAAATAATTCTAGAATTCCACTCAAATGCTTTTAATATGTTAGAAGCACCAAAATATTTTAGGACTTTGAGTCCCATTGCAAACTGTCTGACTAGAAATTGATTTGTAGTGATAGTGAGGCGCAGAACAGGGCAACTGTGCCCTGCCCTGCTTACTGAGCTGGGGGCTGAAGCAAGAGAGACAAGTCAGGAAATTTAGATTAAGTATCCTTAAAAGCCTCAGGAAAATGGTTATGATAAGTTAGCCTGCAGTGTTATCCACGTCTAAAAACTACTCTAAGTATTTTCTTCCCTGGAATTAGAAATCTGTACAAACTGCAAATAATGCAGATACCCAGATCTGGAGTCTGTACACTGCCAGGTTTCTTCTTGCCTCTTAGGTTCTGGGATTTAGGTTTGACAGAGGCAAAAATCGGGGGAAGTACTAGGAAATGCAGGTCTGCACCAGGAGGCAAATTTTCCCTTTCCCCTCTGAGCCAGTGTGGTAGAATAAACAGCAGCTTCTTCACAGATGCTTCCAATTTTAAGTTTAGAGATGTTTCTGACTTTGGCTATTTTAGAAACTGAGTTTCCAGGCCAGGTTTTGAATGGATTTTGAATGCACATTTTTGTATTTGCTGTCTTTCCCTTGACTTTTTCTGACAGATCATAGAGTGCAATACCAATGCCCACAAGTAATCATACAGGAATCAGTGTTTATACTTTCCTTTTTTGTCTCATTCCCTCAGTTCAAAACCTTGGATCTGTTTAGCAGTGACTGTACCTCAGCAAAGAGTCCTTTCAGTAAGGGAGCCAGTCCTTTTAAAAAATGTTCACTTCTAAGTAACTGAATGGGGTGAGTCAGGTAGCAGGGAAAAGTTAAGAATCACAAACACTGACTCCAGCAATACATAGCTTCTACTAGTAGCCATTTCTTTATGACCTTAAGACTTCTCTAGCAGCATAAATATCTTAAATTGTTGAAGCAATTAGAATAATCTTGGTTAGCTCAGGCATTTAAAAATGCAGCAGTGAAGGAAGGGAAGCTTGCTGACAGCATTCAGGTTTAGATTTATAGTCACATTCATGACTGTGTCACTGCATGGTCATAAATTTCCAGGTGGATTTACAGCACAGCAGTCACCTGCTAGACAAAATGAAGAGAATCAAAGCTGGGACCTCCAGAACCAAAATCATAAGCCACAGTTTGAATTGTAGTGCTGTAAATATTTGGAATGAATCTTGCCAGGAGTTACAGCAGCATCCAGATATTCCTCAAAAAGAGAGTTGCTAAGTTTTTATAAATAATGCAGATTTAGTGTTTATGAATGTGCTAGTCACTCTTTGGTAAGCACTCAATTTCCAAATAGAGGATAGAGAAATTTGGACTGTATCTGTAATGCTGACTAAAACAGCATTGTTCTGATGGAGTTCCTGGGAGTCGGGAGTGGCAAATATCTGGAAAATAATAGCAAAGAAAAATAATTGCTTTATTTGGGGGCTTTTTCAGTTGAAAAATTAAAATAACATGGGGACTGGCCTGGAGGCTATCAGAGGGTGTTTTTGTAAGATGCAATTGGAGCTGTACGTTGCACAGATGCATAGGAATCAGCAAGAGTTGAGACTTTTATGTAATGAATTTTAAAATACAAAAATAAACATAGCCCTACTGAAGATCATGCAAGCTTTCTTCCAGATTGCTTTGCTTTTCTTTCTGTTTTGATATGTTTATTTTCTATCTTATTTGAATTTCATGCTTTGAGTGTAAGAGCACATAAGAGATGTCATTATTATGGACAATTGAGTAACAAACAGTGCTAAAAGTGAGTTTGTTTGCAGGCTGTGTGTGGAAAAAACACTTCAGATCTGGATCAAATGTGGATTTGCTACATGAGCTAGACATTGTTGGCCTGACTAGTCTTATGTCTCGGCTCAAGCACAGGCTTGGACACGGCCTCTCAGAGGAAGGTGGAAAGAAATGCTTTGACTATCGTGGGTTCCACGCTTTTGTGATTTATATGCCAGGACTTAGTGAGAAATGCCATTTCGTAACTGTTGTTGTGATGGCCATGGCCCTCGGACTACATCATGGTCAATATTTGTTGAATGAAAATAATTCCTTGAAGTATGATGGGTACAGCATTCCACAAAGATCTTGCACAAGCAGTATTGGAAGATTAGAATGCACTTTTGTGAAGAAAAGTACATTTTACTCTGTACATGCTAGTCTGTTTCATTTCGATCTTTTCCCACACAGAAAAGACACTTGAGCAATGAAGAAGGGGCTGTAACTCACTCTCACTGCAGGCTGACATCAAGGTTACTACTCTCTGTTTACTCTAGTTTTCTAAATATCTAGAAGACTATTTGAATAACCCATCCATCCTTTTCTTCAAGCTATTTCTATGTAGATTTTTGCTAGGGTCAGTTTGAAACATTTTATTTTCAAAGGGAAGAACTACCATTGTCTCTAATCTTTCTCATATACTGGCTTAATCAAATCTAATTGTTTTTTCTCTTGGCTGATAATATTTTATTTCCAATGTAAGAATGTCACTGTCTAGATTATTTCAGTTATACTCCCAGTCAGTGTCATTGCTAGACTCAGGGCTGCCCAGAACAATGGCTGCTCCTTCTTTTCTTTCACACACAGTATGACCTGAACTTTATGTAGGCCTCTTCACATAAAAATATAGTTGACAAGGTGAATCAGGGTGGAAAAATCTGGCCTAAATCTTAACTGAGAGACATATCAGATTAATTCTCCAAAGATAAATGAACAATGTTATCATTTTATTAAGACAAATACTACTTGGGTCTGTAGAATAAACAAACTTCCTCTCAGTCATGTCATATGATATTCGTGCTGGAATTCACTTGAAGAAGAGTGCATTCATTTCATAATAAATAACTGGTGGTTATACAACACCTTTGACCACAAAGCCTTCCAAAGGCTATGCTGTGTTCCTTTCACAGTTACAAAAATACTCCCCCTGAAATCCAGAAAAGAGTGAGGCATAAGTTTAATAGTGTGAGCAAACTGAAAACAGATGATAGGCTTTACACAAATGAAGGACCAACTTTATCAGAAATGCTATTTTTTACCCATTGATGGCTTGAAACAAACAAACATTCTTGGTGTGTCACACCAAGAGTCAAAGAAAATAATTGACCAACAGTCACAGAAAAATTTGTTATTGGAGCTGGTTTTAAAATTCAAGAGCTTCTGTCTTTCAGTTCTTTGTTCACAAACTTCCTTTCCTGTGAAACTGCATGAAAAAAACCTAACTGTTTTACTTAATTTTTAAAAATACTTTTTACCCAGGGACAAAAAAGAACCCCTCCCTCCAAAAAAAAACAAAAAACCAAAACAAACAAACCCAAAAACCAAAAAACAGACAAACAACAACAACAAGAAAAAAAAAAAAAAGGAGAAATTGCAGCACTTATCTGATTTGTAATTGCTGAAATTCATTTCTGCCTATTGAAAAGGGCTTGAAGCTTAGGAACCTCTTGACCGGAATCTGTTTCTCAGAATCTGCAGAACAAGTTTGTTCTTCTGGTTATTGAATTTATTGTTGGAAGAGGAGAAGCATATTCATGGAAAACATAAGTAAATAATGAAATTCTTTCGGTAGCTACCATGAATAGTCATTCATCTGAAACTTTTTTTGTAAGTACGTTCATCAGTCATTATTTCAGCATTGCCATTGCACAACCAGATAATACAAAATAAGCCATGTAGCCTAAATGACATGTTGCTTACCACTAACAGCACACAGTGATTAATGCTGAAGTGCTCTCCTGGCAGATTATCTGCAAAATGGGATATGTCCATTGAAATCATGCAGTGAACCTCCAGAACTACAGGCAGAGAGGGAGGGTACCTGAATGACTGGCAAACAGGAAAAAAACCTAATAATCACAGGGGGAATGATGCATGATACATTATGTGATATCCTTTGCTCTTTCATCTGCATGTTTTTATCTAGATGTGAGCAAACAGCCCATATTCCTCATGAAATAGTTATATTTTTGAAGCATGTAAGTCATTAGGCTAATACAGGTCGAACAGCTCTGTAAGAGTCTATGGGTAGAGCTGGATCAAACAGAATTTTAAAGAGTTTGGATGTATCATGGTCGAAGCTGAATCTTTCAAGGTGTGTTTAGAAAGCTTTAGACACCATTAAAATCTGTGCATTTGTGCACTCATGGAGGTTAGATCTTGGACAATACTGCATTCCACTCACTTACACTGGGCTCAGTATGAATTTCCTGTACAAGGTGGCTTTTTCATGTGTCTGTTCAGGCTTATCATCACTCAGCCACGTTTTTTACCGCTTTAGTCCTCTTGCAATCATTTACACTTATATATGATTGAAATATCTGCTCATCACATCCTAACAGTTCCATATATTTTCTCTGCATACAAAAATGAAAACTTAAAGGCCTAATCTCAGCGATGTGTTCTACATGCATGGGTCTTTAGGAACTTGAAGTGCAGATGCATTTACAATCCTGACAGATTCAGCCTGTGCCTTAACATATGTAATCCAAAATTCTACCCTCTAATTGAAGAGATTTCTAAAAATGTGTACTCCTTTCTCTGGAGCCAATATTTTACAAATGTCTATTTTCTTGCCTTTTCCAACAGTATCCTTTCCACTTTGGTTTGCAAATCTATAGTAGCAGTATTTCTGGAGGAAAAAAATAAACTGTTTATTTTGCACTACTTAAATCTGGGGGGAGCTGTAATGGCGTTGGTGTTGGTGCTTATTTCAGGCATATCTGCAGAGGCAAACCTCCCAAATGGGCCCGTATATTCCTTTCCACAACAGATTTGTGCTGTAATGCTTTGAGATTAGTTCCTTCCTCTTTTTACCTCCTCATCTGCAGCTTTTGCATTTCCTTGTCCCTTAAATAATTATCAGGAAGATGTTTGTCCTTTTAGGGTCCCTATCATTGATATTTTCCTATGAGAAGATCTTAGAAATTGACCTTTCATAGAACACACTGACACCACTTGAATTCATTATATTTTTGTGGCAATTTTAACATGGCAACTGCAGAAGTCACAGACACCTGAGTAAATGGTATTCCTCCCAGGTGAACTTGTCTCCTGAAATAACCCTGTTTTGTTGGACTGCCACTGTTCTTGTGTCCATCTCAGGAAAAAAGAAAAATTAGTTTGTCTTCTCTTTTAGGTCTTGAGACTTTTTATATCTTAAGTGTCATTAAAGAAGCTTTAGTTTTTCTTTCCAAAAATGGAGCTTATTCTGGACTCTTAAGGCTTGAATGCCTTTTAATCAATGGAAAACTTGCACTTTACTTCAATGACCTTTGATTTATTCTCCATTTCCCTTCAACTCCTGTGCTATTGGAGATGGCAAATTTTAGTTAGTGTTTTGTGATTTTTTCTTATAAGGCTTTTTTTTTTTATGCCAATCATCTCAACCATAATGGATCTGCATCCCTCCCACTGGAAAAAAAAGGTAGCCTAGATCTGTGACCAGCCATTCAAAATCAATTCCAGATTTTACTTTACATGTGGACTTTGGGACATTGAGTTTGGGGGAGGAGGTGTGACCGTGTTTAAAAACAGGTGGGTTTGTGTTTCACTGAGACATATGTTGTTATTCACCCAAGGAGTAAGGGAAAGCAGCAAAGGAGGGGAAGTTTGGCCCATATGAGAGGGTAAGGGGAAATGGGAGAACTGAAATAAATTTAGTCAGTAGCATTGTATGGCAGTTTATAACCTGAATCCAAAGAACAGAGCAAGCATTCAGTTACTTGATTTGGCTGAGAGTCAGTAAAAGGGATGTTACTTAGAGTTTTGAAGAATTTGGCAACAAAACAACTAACATGTGAATGATGTTGCGAGGGAGGATAAAGTACTAGGACAAAGATTTCATACAGATAATATTTGGCTCAAGACTTGCAAGATTTGGATATCTTCAATAGAAACATGAAGACACTAACAGGAAAGATCAAACACACTCGATGAATTTTTATTACCTTATAAACATTGAGAAAAGCTGTCTAACCAGCTGTGCTGCTCATGTCCTTTTTGGTACATAAGAAATAAAAACCAAAACCTGAATTTTTTCATCTTGAAAAATTCCACCTTAAAGCACTTCTCTGAAATCTAGTATCAACACTATTTTTTTCCAGTTTCCAGCTGCTGCAGATCATTTACCACATCCCTGAGCACCGCTGCAGACTCATTGCTGTCTGAGCCTGATTTCCCATTGAGCTGTGACTAAACTACTCCCCCTGAGCCCTGCCTCCAGCAGCTCAAGTGGACACATGCACTCACTGGAGCTCTATGATTTTAGTGACATCAGTTTGCTGTAGTATTAACCTCCAGAAGTTAGGATTTTGGTGTTAGAGTTCCCCAAGACCTTATGTCTTCTGCCTCTTCAATACAAGAGGAACATGTACAAACTGATGAAGACTGGTGGTTTAGTTGATAAGGTGGTGTTAGGTCATAGGTTGGACTTGATGATCTCAAAGGTCTCTTCCAATCTAGTTAATTCTGTGATTCTGTGATGCACTATCCATGCATCTGTAAAGAAACCACTGCATTCTTCTTACTGTTTAAGGAAAATATGATCAGGCTTCAACTGCACTTTGGCTAAATCAATTTTCTCACAGTTCATCTCCCCATGTGGAAAATGAGGCATACTTCCTTCCTCTTACACATTGGCAACCCTGTCAATTTTTGTACTAAATGCTTAATTTTTACATGCTGCCCATGAACAACATGGTGATGTCCTGCTCTACACAAATGAAGGCAGTGAGAACTTCCTCAAAGGCAAAGTGTAAGAGTCAATAATAATACTACAGATCTCATTTTCAAAGCAAAACACCATATTAACAACAGAAAAGACCTAAACACACTTGCAGAGTCTACCAAAAGCAAATATAATGTGTCTGTTTTTTTGCAAGCTGCTGGAGGTAAGGTATAAGAAAAAACACTTTTTTGTAAGAAATATTGAAATTTAGGCAAATATCAGCATTTTCAGCATCTGTCTGTTATGATCCTGATGTGTTCAGTTATGCTAAATGTGGTGGAGGTGTTGCATGTGCCAGATTGGCAGTGATATCATGGAGAGGTATGATACAGTGGCTGCCACTATTGCCTCAGCTCCTTCTTGTCTGAGCTTGACTTTGCAACAACTCCTACTCATTTTTTTCCCACAGGTGGAGCAAGAAGAGGGGAGTAACTTATTAAACAAAGTGTTCTGTGAACAATAATCACCTTTCTAGAGTTGTGAGACTTTAAAAAGAGGCTTAGGACATCATGTTGCCCATGTTCTGAAAAGTAAAATAGAACTAAAATGTCTCAATAATCTAAAGAACAGTTTGAAAACCAGAAAAATATGATCCAGAAAAAACCTTTTCAAGCATTGGCACACCATTCCTCTACACTTGCATGTCAGGTACACTTTTTGCTTGTACATGAGCAAGGACCCCAGAGCAGTGCCATACTTTCATGGGTAATTTATTAAAGGTTTTCTAAGTTACACACTGGCATTTTTGGAGATGTTCTGTTCATGATTCCCTGTGTTTTGCATGAGGTAAAAGCAGGTGCAGTACAGAGAGATTGGCCGCGTGGGGTGAATGCTCTTAAGTCTGCTTTCATTCAGGAACAAAAGACAAGCTGAAGTTAGGAGGGAGGAAATACATATTGCATCTGTGCCAAATGTCTAATGCATAACATTAACACTGGCAAAAGAGGAAAGGCAATTTAAATGTGGGGAGGCATCTCTAGGGAGAAGGCACATTAAAAAGAATAAGAGGAACCCCAGATGAGTCTGTTTTTGATTTGAAGGCCCACAGCATAGCAGCCTGCTGAGAGGAACTGAAAGAGTCTCTTTTGTAACAACAGGGGCTTTGAGTGTTGCACAACCAACCAAGAAGCATCCTGGGACATCCACGAGACTTCTGTGGATAAATATAGCAGAGGTGGAGGCAGCTGTTGAACTGCTCACAGCTTATGGACAGGACAAAAGGTTTTAGTGCTTAGGCTATTAGCCTGATGAAAATAACTATTTTCTGGGATCTGGAAACTCATGACAGGGGTCAGGGACTACATCTTTCTCTGCTGCTGGGTTTTATCCTAACAACTGCTCCTCATCTCATTACCTCACAGGCCCAGGGAACAGAAGGGACTTGAGGCTGGATGTGCAGGTATAAGTCCTGTGTGGGGGTATTGCATGTTCTGAGAACTTCTGTCTGTTATGAAGGTAGAAGCGAAACTTTCCTCAGAGTTGTTCCATTTTATTCCTGTAAGCTATTTGCATTAGGAAAAATGAAATAAGAAAGAAGAAAACGCAGCCAATCTGAAAGGAAAAATCCATGTACACACATACACACACACACACACAGAGTTAAAAATATTTTCTTTAGCAAATAGTTGTACAAAATTATCTACATTGCCTTCACGATGAATAGTAATCCCTATGCCCCTTAGTGGCTGGATGTCTTGAATAAGGGTAACAATATTAATATTTCTGGTCATAATTGAGCTTTATTCAGTTTAGGGAGTGGAATTATGAGGCCAAATTCTGCCCTCATTCAATTTCATAAAGCCTTACTGAAGATGTTGAGAGGTACTGCAGTCTAACAGAGAAATTAGTGTCACTGATGTCTTGCAGTACTGATTCCATACATCATCATCTAAGATGGGCTTACTCTGCTATACTTCATAGGCAACAAACATGTTGCAAGGATTCCTGCTGGGGATTACCTCCTGCATTGAGTTTTCCAAGGTTCACAGCCCAGGGAGAATTTTGAGATGACTTTACTGAATGGATTTTCCAACTGTTCCCATGGAGATATGTAGCTAGGTGTCTATGCAGAGAGTGTAGTGAGCTGGCATTATAGCCCCCTACAATTAGGACTATCTTGGCAGTGAAATTTTCTACCCTAAGGCTTGAGAAGTGATGCAAATGATTATTTTACTGTAAATTTCCTGGAATACTATAAATTGAGCCTTGTGAGAGGTAGCAGCAAGCTATTTATGCTCATTTGTTACAATGAGGGATTGTTGATGTCAGTGGGAGCAGAGCAAAATTCAGAAATACTGGAAGTTGTTGGGCAGCACAACCTTGGAGTATTCAGCCCACAAAGCTTATTGATTAGATTTGGTTAGCATAGAAACAGAACAAATTACTGCATATTTTCTATTTTGGGAAGAAAAGATGGCTCTATAACCTTTCAGGCTATGTCTAATTGGCCTCAGGGCTATTTACTGGTCCTGGGACTGTCACAAGGACTGGTTCATGTCCTGCCCCTTCTATAGCAGCATTGTCTTGAAGAAAACTGGCAGAAGAGGGCAAATAATAAAGCAGTCTGGACAATCAGAGCTCCAGTGTTCAAGCATCCTCTCAGGCTTTCTGTTACTTAGCACTGAAGACATATCCTCAAAGTTCATTGCAGAACTCTTTTCTGCAATTTTATGAAAGTGATCATTTATTATAAAGAGCTGCTAAAAGAAATGGACAGGCTCATTAGAGTAAATCTCTTTCAATGAATATGTGGTAAGAGGGGTGAGGGAGGCCAAGTGCTTTCATATTTAGGCACTGAGAGAAAAATAGTTTCAAACTTTTGGTTAACAAGATTTTAAGGTCTTCCAGCTCCTCTATTCTGTTGACTCAGAACAAGTGCATGCCACATATGAAAGTTTCAACAGTCTACATAAAATAGCCTGTGTTGTGATGGACTGGTGCCCATCCCATAGGGCCCAGAGGGACAGTCAAAAAAGCTATAGCTTTGCTCACATGGAAAGATTCCAAAGCCCAAGTGGCTTTGCAATCCAAGGACCCTAAAAAGTGTTTACTGAGGAATGATAATTCAGCAGCTTGTAATGCTGATGTCTATGTATATCCCTAGTGCCTATCTCAAGAGCTCTGCTCTATACCTGACTGAGCATATGAAGACAGGTAGTTAAGTTGGAAATTGTCACTCACAGGCTTTGTAATACTGTCATAGGAGGAGAGTGAAGAAGAAAAACAGACATATGAACACTGTGCACATTTCCTTTTCACAGAGAGACTTTTGTATATGAATTACAGGCAGAGTGTAGTGAGCGAACCGTAGAGATAAGAAACATGGTCTAGTTGCATAAACATCAGAAGCTTCCCTTGATTAGGCACTGTGAAACACTGGGGTCATTTAAAGGAAATTAAGAACATGAAAGAGCTATCCTATACTTATATCAGCTCTATCCTGCTGAAAAGACAATTCATTAAAATAAATTATTTTCCATAGCCTTTTCCTCCTGCTCCAGAGGAAAAAAGTCAAGTGAGTTGCTGCTTGACTTTTAGAAGGCTTGTTTTCAAGCATATTACTTGTTGTAATTCTAAATATTTTTTATTTCTGCACAAAGTTATAGATAAACTTTTATAAAATGGAATGTTCAATCCTTCCTCATGGTAAAACCCCTTCACTTTGATATAAATGATCTTCTTGCTTATATAATGTACTAAAACATAATACCAGGCAGCTTTCTGAAGTAATTAGCTAGTACTTCATCACTTTGTCGAGTCTATTCTTACCCCAGACAGCCACAGAATTTAAATTCATGATCTAAAGGGGGCACACTGCTACTGAGATCTTTCTATCTTCAGAGCAGTTTTATTTTCCTCTTCAGAAACATTCCTCACCGAACCTGGAAAAACAACTGCATTGATTATGGGCTTTTATTACTCATTGACTACTAATTAATGAGTAATTACTCATGACAAAACTGATTTGACTTAATCACATCTTATAATTTGATGAACTGAATACACAAACTTGTGATTTCCAAGTGGAGCAGCAGAAGAACTGGGCAACATTGCAGCACAATGTCTGGGCCACCTCAGACTCTTCATGTGCAGCACCAAGTCTCAAGCCCCTTGCTTTGGAATTCCAGTGGCAGAAGATTATTTCTGTGACTATGGAGCTTATGACAAAAGCAGTCCTTGAAGTCCTTGCTGGGAAGTTTTTCTTCTCATTGCTCTTAGACAAAAAGTGGTGAAAAATGTAGTAAAATTTTTTCAGCTCCACATACACATAAAGGCATGATTTGAAAAGTTAAATTTGCCAATTATTTTAAGGGTTTGTGGCTCTTAGTCAGTAAATTATTTGACAGATTTGGAAGCCATTTAAAAAAATAAAATGAAGACTCTGTACAGGAAGATCACTGAATCACAGAATACGTTGAGTTGGACAAGACATTCAAGGATCCTTGAGTCCAACTCCTGGCCCTGCACAGGATAGCTCCAAGAGTCACACCATGTGCCTGGGAGTACTGTGCAAATACTTCTTGAACTCTGTCAGCCTTGGTGCTGTGACTGCTTCCCTGCGGAGCCTGTTCCAGTATCCAACCACCCTCTGTGGGTGAAGAGCCTTTGCCTAATATCCGAACTAAATCTCTCCAGACACAACTTCAGGCCATTCCCTTTGGTTCTATCACTGATCACCACAGAGAAGAGATCAGTGCCTCCCCCTCCTTGGCCCCTCATAAGAAAGTTGCAGCCACAATGAGGTCTCCCCTCAGTCTCCTCTTCTCCAGGCTGAATAGACCAAGTGACTTCAGCTGCTTCTCATACAGCCTCCCCTCACAAGGCCCTCCACTGGCTTCATTGACCTCCTTTGGATGTTCTCTAATAGTTTAATATCTTTCTGATGCAGTGGCATCCAAAACTACACACAAGATTCAAGATGAGTATGCACCAGGACAGAGCAGAGAGCGACAAGATCTTTTAAAATATGTGTGTGCTATTCATTTGCCTCTGAATATTTTTTATCTCCTTTGAGACGAAAATATTTGGTATGCCTTTGACAATTGAAGAGATGGGGCTGTGAAGTAGCACTGGTAATGTGCTTTGAGAAAGTCAGTAGAATAACTTTTCAGGAGCAAAGGAGGAAAGAAAGAGAAGGCAGATCTGATAAGATTGCAGCGCATACCAGTGACAACGAGATCTGCTCTGCTTCAAGATGAGAGAGAAATAGCTGCACTGATAAAAAGGAAATATTTGGTCACTGTCAGCTTCCCCAGAGCATCCACTAGCACAACAGACCTAATGAGTAAATCCACATTGGCAGTGTGAGTCATTTCTCTCAGCTGCCTGAACAGAGCTTAAAAGACTATGCCTAGGCACCCCAGCCTCTCCTATTTCAAAGCAGCAGAGAATATTTTGAAGAAGCTGAATGGCATAATTATCTGACTGTGAAATAATACTCAAGAGGCTGGTATCTACTGGGGTAAATTATAAATCGACTCCAGATAACCCATGCAGAGAGGATGTTTGAATAAGAGCCATGCAGCCTTTGGAAAAGAAGCCAGGAGATCAGCTGGCCTCTATTCAGGCTGTGGCTCAGCTGCTGAGATGTCTTGTGCAGTTGCAACTGTCCTTGTGGTAGTGAGACTTTGGCTGGAACAGAAATTAAAGAACCCTGAATCGTAATAGCAAATGAAGGTTGGTCTGGTCATGGAAAACATGGCAGACCTCCAACTAAATACAAAAATTACATAAAAAGAGAACTAGCCATACAGAATTAAGATACCTTTTAGATGTTTTACAAGGATGGCATTAACAAGGTAAAGACCATATTTTTCTTTTTTCCGCTCTCTCATTTTATTTGTTTCTGAGAAAGCGTTTGACAGCTTAGTTGAATCTACTAGCAAAACCACCTACCCAACACTTGGAGGGATTGCAGGACCATATTTTGACATCTCTCAGAAAGATAGAAATGCTGTAAAGGTGCTGGAGTAGGAATTGGCTTAATCTAATTTCATGGTATCGGGGGCCTGGCTTGGCCAAGTTTGAAAATTACACTCAAGCTACTATTTATTTTTTATTTATGTGTTTGCTTGTTTAAGAAAATGCAGTGCTTGGAATAGTTTGCAAGGAATCTGGAAAACTCTAGTATTAATCCACACAGGAGATGACTCAGAAAAGTGTCTGCTATTGGAGAAAGCTACATGCAGGTGAAAGCAAAGAACTTGAGATTGTTCATGTTTTTTCAGGCATATGCTGGACCATGTTGTACCTGATTCAGGATACCTAAAGTAAATGAATCTTGCTTATAATGTCTGAGACACTGTTTTCATGTCTTACATAGTACTAACTTTAGCAAAACTGGTCCATGTACCAGGTTCAACCAGCACAAACAGTTTTCCCCTAACGGAGGCTCATCTTTTTGAGCTTTGCAACCATTTTTATGTTATCACATATTTTCACAAATATTTTCACAGACCTGCTCCTTATTGGTGTGAAACTGTTTAAATGGAAGGGTCCTGGATTTAAGATGCTTAATTCTACCTACTAATAGGAAATCTTATGATATGAGACACAGAAAAATAGTTTTGGAGTCAGACTTAAAAAATGAAAGGTGTTTTTTGCAAGCTTAGTTCATGGTCTGAACATGTCCTTTTTTCCTTAAATATGCAATTGGATCTATCCAGGCCAGACTCTTATGAATCTGGTGAGCTCCATTAATTTCACCAAAGCAGAAATTCAGCATGGGCTGGGCTTTAGCAAAATATTTGAAAGGAGATTTTTATGGAAAGTACTTGCTTCACTTTTGTAACCCATAAGACAAGAACCATAGCCTTCTCTCTAACAGGTCCTTTGCTACTGTATAATCTCATTCAGAAACTTAAATTATTTTGAGCAACCATGATTAAAGAACATTTGACATAAGCCCCATGTGGCACAAGTTAGCGTGCTGTAAAATAATGCAAAAATAATTAGCAGGAAGCAACTAAATACTTAAGAGAATTGTAGGAAATAGATCAGAAAAAGTTATGAGGCTAAATTCATCCCCAGTGTAATTTCACTGACTTAATTCTGTACAAAGACTTGAAATAAGCACCTCAACATACTGTGCACATACTGGGAAGTGTCACTTTTAAGATGACCCGTTATGCCACGACCCACTCCTGGGCTCTGTGCTGAGCTAGATCCTGCTGTCTTCTGTCAGGTTTATTCAGATTAGTGACATTTTGGGTGTGTGTGGCCTTACCCATGAACAAAAAGATGTTACTTGCTTATTATCAGAAAATGGAGGAAATTTTATCAGAGTGTTATGCAGCCTCTTTGGATTTCTGGGAGCCTTTAGTAAGCAATAGCAATATGTGTGTGTATCTGTAAGTGCATACCAAGGTATATTTAGACATTAACTCTGACAGCATTTCCTCTCATTGAATTGATTAATTTATTGACTCAAGTGGTCTGCCTAACAGTATTTATCTGGTTTATCTAGGCAAATGCACTCAATGAAAACATTTTCCTGGAAAAGAATAAAAAAACAGGGTGCTTAAAGCAAGTATCTTCTATATCTAGTATTTAGTTAATGTTAGTTAATAATTTGTTTAAGGCGCCTCAAAGAATCACCAGCAATTTGCTTTTTTGCATCATTCTGTTAGGGCACAGTAGGACTGGGTCCTAATGTGCACTATCAGCACATCATGGAGTCTGTTATCAAGTTCTGAAATACTCCATTGAAAAACCGACACAGGAAATGTGTCTGTTGGGAGCCGGGGTGGGGGGGGGGGAGGGAGGGGGGTCTGAGGAAAATGCTGGGCTTTGGTAAAAGCATAGATTGATAGAAAAGCAGTAAATCATCCATTTTTTTACACATATACATTTCAGCCAAAATGTGGGGGTTTTTTCTCATTCAGTGAAATGAGCTTTTCTCTTATTTTCCAATTCATGGCAGTGAGCAGTAGTGATCAGTAAACCTGGATCAGAGGTGCTCATGCAGAATAGGTGATCTGTAAGTTTCTCTACCCTCTTTTCTACTTGACCTTCTACCACTCAATTCAAGCCAATTTTCCAGATTTCTAATGAGGTTATTAAAATCAGATCCTAGTTGCTGCTGATAATAAATAAAGAAAAAAACCCAAACATTGGTTATGATGATGTTTTAACCTTCTACTTTGAGACTCCCTTCCCTGGCTTGTGCTGAGCCCTGAGCCCTTGCTCCTCCAGCCACCTCAGCCATTGTCCAAGCTGGCCTTGCATGAACCATGGCCCAGCCCAGTCTGGGGCAGGCCATAGTGAATCATAAAGATGCCTCACTTTAGTATGAGCACACATATATAGTGAACATGTGTATTATGTCCTAAAATGCATCCTAACTGGCATATTCATTATGCATATCAACATCACCCAAAACATTACCGTGTTAGTTTAGGGATTTACTTGCAAATCATTACAGTAATAGTTTACTGGTTTTTTTCCCCTCATATTTGAACATGGTACATACTGTGGATGTGAGATTACATTCCTGAAACTGGGTAGCTGTGCTCCAAGATTAGAAGCACCTTCATATGACACACAGGCCCTTCTTTTAGTTTGCCCTATATGCCTTCTTTCTTGTCTCCCCCACAGAAAACCAACCCAAAAATTTCCATCCTGCTGCTTAAAAATAAAACCAATTTACTTAGCTGCTAAAGACTTGAAAATAAAAGGGCATGTGTCCCATCTGAAGATCTCTGTATTATGTGTGAGCAGGAAAAAAGATATCTTTCACAAGCAGCCATAGCTGTGTCTCTGACATTTGATAAGGAAGAGAGAGATCTGTTTGTGTGCAGAATTCTAAAGCCATTTAATGATCAAAGAGCAATCTTGATTTTATCTTCCAGTACTTCCTCAGTGGTGATAAGATTAATTCTTTGAATGTTGCATTAGACGGCTCTACCCATAAATAGATGTGCAAAATTACAAACATGCAAGACTTGAAAAGTAACAAGGAGAATTGCTTCAGCAGGCAAAAGCAGAACACATACAAAATATGTATATATTTTTTTCCTCTAATTTTGAATCCTCATTATGTTTTTAAAATAAAAACATGTAAAATGACAAAATTATTGTTTGCATACAAGCCAAGAGCTGCTTGATTTTTTCTTTCCGTATCTTCCTTCTCTTTCATCATGGAATGCCATGATGATTTCAAGGTTTTCTGATATATATTCTCTATGCTATTGCTAATTCTGTCTGCCTTCTGCATGATAGATGGGATGTTGGATGTGAGCCCTTCCCTGCAGGAACTCACTTGGCGTTTAAAAGGCGGCTGTCCCCAGCAGACATTAATTCAGGAATGTTGCAGGGGATCCCCTTCCAGAAGTCAAGTGTGATGCTGGAAATGCTAGTAGTTATTAATACTGTCTGTATCTTTATGATGAAAAGTTGAGAGGTGCAAAACTTTAAGACCCATTCTGACCCAAAGTGTGATTGTGGATGTTGGCATGAGACCAAGTTGGTGATTTGAATCTAGCAAAACTAACCCTGTTAGTCTTAGTAGACATAGTGAGACATGAAACTGATGTTTTACTTAGACATTGTAAGACATAGTAACTCAAATCTGATATATTAAACCCTTGAGGAAAATTAACTTTGTTCATAGTGCATGGACTGTGTAAAACACAAAATGTTTATTCTGTCACATATAGGCAAAAGTTAAAATCACTAACCTTTATCCTCTCAGTAACCTTCCTGCACATTTACATGATTGAATTATTTACAAGGTAGGTTTAAGTGTCTTTTCTGGAAATAAATTCGGATTTTTCATGTATAATAATACAGCTATAGAAGTGAAACATTATTTACAAATCATTGGTATGCACAGTGTAAGATCTGAAAATCTGAAAATTGGTATGCTAGTCTGCTTTTCAGCAGAGTTATTTTGGCAGCTGCATGAAGTGTCTGTTCTAGAAAGCACAACGTTTAACTTGCACTCTAATGATTCTTACATTCCTGCCATTTTTGTCCCCACAGTATCATATCAAAGATGCTGGTGGCATTTTGGGTGTCAGGGTGAATGCAATATTTACTAACTAGAGCTATTCCTAGAGACGTAGCCAGGAGGTAGGCAATTATGGGCCTATTCTATACTTGGACGGAAGAGCATGAGGAAAGCTGGATATAGGATGAATATTTATCCACAGGAATTAGGCAGAGACATTGCACCTAATTCCATTGTCACTGCTGTTCTGAGAGAACAGAAAAGAGATGAAAGTAATTCCTAGAGATTACAAGTGGGTTCAGGGCTCTTTATTGAAAGATATGATAACTTTTATGTCCTGGTTTTACAGAGGTAGATAAATGTGGGAGAGAAAGATATGGAGGAAACTGAAATGCACTATGATTAAGTTACTTTTGGAAGCAGAAGAACAGTCAGAGCTGGGATTATAGTCAAAATCTTCACATGCCTGAGTGAACAACAGTTTCATTAGCTTGTTTTGCCACTTCACCAAGTACATCCAATGCACTTGGATCATCTGCTATCTCCCTGTTAGCAGCCATAGCATGGGGGTTGATGGTGGCAATTCCAGTCTGTAATACTACTCATTCTTTAGCTTAAAACCAAAGAAATAAGGAGGCAGATATGTATCAGAAACCATTCAGTTCCACCAGCTTTAAAAATTATAATCAGCTCTAAAACAAAGCTATTTTCTCAGTTTTGTTGCAAGCTCTTCTGGACTCCTCTCCCTCAGTGTACACTACTACCAGCCCTTGTTGCTCCCTTCCTTAAGAGCCATGTGGATCACCCTCCAATTTTAGAGGGCTTCTTTTCCTTTTTTTTCCTCCTCTCTTCTGTCTTAGGCACAGGCTCAGTCTCCACTTCTGGGAAAGGACAAGGGTATCAGCGAGGCAAAGGAAAGCAACAAGCTATTCCAGATGAACAACCTGTGCAACCCTTTGGCCAATGTTTGATGCATCAAAGACCTGTCATGGTCTAACTTTTTCATAAACCCTTGGTCAAAACAGAGGCCAGTCAGTTGACGGCAGTTTAAAAATGAGCCAGCCATATTGGAAGAGGGTGCAGTAACTACTCAGAGCTAGAAAAGTTGAGTTGCAGTGAGGATGAGGAAGGACAAATCAAAGTTTACTAAAAGGAGATTGAGCGATGTGTCAGTTACTGACTACTAGAACCAGCATGGAAGAATTGTTTGGAATACTATTGTTGAACTTACTAGATAAAAATGTAACATGAATAGGTGTTCAGCTCAAGCTGAAGAAATTCAACTTAGAAAAGAGAGCACTTTTTTTAAGTATGAAGTCAACTTTCAAAAGAGGTTTCCAGAAGAAACAATAAGTTAAATAAGTTACATACTCTGGATGTCTTTAAGAAATATCAAGTTTTAATTAAGCCCAAATCATTGACCTAGGTACAGGCAAAATATAATGGCCTGTGCTATGTGACCCTGAAGTTCTGCCTAGCACCAGATACACAATTAAAAACATTGTCTGAGTCTGTGATTACGTGATGGATTCCTGGGCCCAACAAGTTAATCAGTGAGGCAGCATCTTGGCTGTATAACCTGATAGATGGCTTTGGGAGCTGGACCTGGCCTTGTTCCTCTCTGTGTCTTTTACATTAGCAGGTCCTGGGGACAGAGAAGCCCAGAAGACAGATCCTACCTACATGTAAACTGTGGCTGCTAGATCTCACAGAGAAGATCCTCTTCATATGCTTTTCTACTATTTCCCCATGTTGCACAGGGCTCTTCATCCTGAAGGGTGGAACATGTCATCCTTGTCCTCTGGTTGTACATAGCATAGTAGCCTAGATACACTCTTAAGATTCAGAGGCAAGTACAGATGTCTGAGTCCTGGGTTTAGGCAAAGCTTCACATCAAGTCCCTGGTTCCCTGAATGACTATACTGACCAATAAGTAATTATGTACAATGGATATTGCCATTAGCATTTTTCTTGTTAATTAAATGGTGAGTTCCAGATTGAGATTAAAGTACCTGCCTCTATGGTCTCTTTACAGTCAAGGTACATCTAATCAGCACAGTCTCACTGGAGCTGAGAGTGATATTCAGCTTACCAGCCATCACTGGAGCTGAGAGTGATATTCAGCTTACCAGCCATTGGGGATGCAATTCAATTGCCCACACAAAGCCATTTAGGATGCTCAGAGCACCCAGATCTCTGCAGAAGGCTGGTAGAATGGACCTATGACTTATAGGACATACTCAACTCCTGGGCCGCTCAGTCCATCCCAGGGTGTCACTGTCCTGCCTGTCTAGATGTCTGAGGAGTGTGGTGGGAGTTTTGACACATGAGTAGGCACCCACATCTCGGGATCTTAATCTGAAGCTGAATGTTACTCACACTGACTATAGTCCTGGTGGTCCATGTTGTGGTCACTGCTTTAAGTCCATGCAGCACGTACTTCCTCAGGGGTCACAGGTATTGCCTAAATGCTAGACTGAATGCCAGGCTCATCACGTATGTGTAACCGCACCCAGGGACCATGTGGCCTGAGAGCCCCAAAGATCCGACTGGAGTTCCCTATGAGTTGTAAACATGACTGATGTAAACCAGTGCCATCAGGAAGACTTTCCAGAACTGCTGTTTAGGGTCAATATGCCAAACTACTCTGCTATCTTAGCGTGGACCATTTTAACCTTGTCCTAAACATCTTATTTATCACTTTGACATTATATAAAAATATATGTATGGCGTGGCTTAACTGCAAATATACATATAATTGGCAGCAAACCAATATTAAGACCAGCATCTATGATGGGGAAAAAACCATTTCTTCCACTAATGAAGAAGAGAGATTTTTAAAGCCTGGAGGGCAAAGGAAGGTTTTTTTAATCACTGTCCTATTCTTAAAAATGCCTAAGAGTATCTTTAATGAGAACTACTTTTGAATGTCTATAGCAACTGTGGAGTCCTTTTCATCATGATACTAAGGTGAGAGAATAGAATTGAAAGTTTGTACCAAGAGTTTTCACTTTAGTCAAGGAAGGATCACTGAGGCAGATAAACTGGGTAAGGGACAATTACTGACACTAACTTTCTCACAACAATAAAAAGAGAAGAGCGTGCATCCTCCACTGCAGACAGCTTTATTTGATATAATATCTACGACACAGTGACTGATGAAGTGAGCAGAGAAAGCACTTGTCACAAAGCCAACTGGGAAGATAGCTAGCAGAAAACAAGAAGGAAAAATGGCAATAATTTTAAGCCAGAAATTTCACATTTCTTATATCCTACCTGCTAACTCCTTTCTTTTCTACCTTCATTGGCAAAGTTGATCCTACTCTCCTAAAATTATTTGTGAAATACATATCCCAGCTCTATTTGTTCTACCCACATTGAAAGCCCCAATGAAGAAAAATATTGTTCAAAAAAATGTAACTAGATTTATTTAGCCCATGCTACAATGAGGAAGATGAGTCCTTGGTTTGTTGCCCTACCCCTCTTGCCATATTGCTGCAGTGCATGCTGTCCCTGTGTAGGCATGGCCAGTGGAGCACAGGCAGAGCCCCGTGTGCCTCCCACATGGCTGCAACCTTGTCCTTCAGCAGCAGAGCTGCAGTGCTTCATCCCATGCAGCAGCACCACATGGCTTCATCCATATTATGCTCCTTCAGGGCAGTTTTGTTGAGGTTTTGTCCTGGATGTATTAGGGTAGGAACACAGCAGGAACTGACTAAATGGGTGTGATGTGGTTAGTGGATCCAAACCCATTTCCTACTTTACTTACCTGCAGTGATTTCTTGTCTCTTGCCAGCAAAAAACCCTTGCCAAGGAAGCAAGGTCTCAGCCCCAGGCATAAACATGTCTTGTGTCTCAAGGAGATTCTACCCATTTTTTCTGGGCTGTTTAGAAGGACAAATACCTCCCAGATAGGATCCATTTTTACTTCCATGATGTGGCTTTGAGAAAGGTGTAGCAGGGCACTGCGGTAGGAGAGCTGGACAACACACTCTTTGTTTCTAGAACAATGCAGCCTTTTTCTGACTTGAGCAAACATTTTACCCAGCAATATTATCCTTGGCAGTACTACAGAGTTCCCAGCTCCCATTGCCTAGGAAGGTAGATTAAGTTTCTCACCTGATTAATCACTCCAGTGGCCCTTGTCTAAACCAGGTGTCTCTGCAGAATAAAATATCATCACTGATATTTTCTGATATCATCCTTTCCTGCTGCAAACTTTTTGAGAGTTTTGATAAAACCCTTTTTGTTTGATGCTCAGTTCCCAGTCACTGCTATACCACTTAGTTGAATCTATTTGTTCTCCAGATCTGTCTCACTGCTGCAGATCTCAGTTCCTATCAATCAATCAATCCAGTTTTGTCATGCTGAAGAACTGTGTGCTGTAGTTTTGTTTAATTTCTTGTCCTCCCAACAAGTCCAGAATCACCTTGGCCATTCCTGTCTTGATTTTGGACCAACAGCTGTTGTCTCAAATGGTGTTTAAGTTGCTACAAACAAATTGGCTTTGTCCATCAGCATTTCATGCTTTCCACCTTCCCTGAGTGGAGATGGGCTGTTGGATATTTTCTTCGGACATGGCTCAGCTTGGTGGGAACTCTTCCTGTGCCAAGCCAGTGGCATGGACTTCTGCTGAGCTGCATAAAAGGGATCTAACTCTGTTTTGAAGGCATAATTGGAGGAGAAAATAATGATAAAGATTCATAAAGCAGTGTGGGAAGGTGAATTTGAGAATTTTTAGAATTTGAGGCAGTAAACAGCCCATTGAAAAACAGGACTCACAAAAAGTGAAAGAGGAACACATTTTTAGTAATCTGCAAGGAGAGGCTGTACAAAGTTTCCCACAAATTTCAATTCTCATATGTTTCAGTCAATTATCCCTGGAGAGGAAGCATGTATTGTTTGGGTAACTTTAAACCCTGTTTTCAAACTGAAAGTCATTCGGACTTAAAAATCTTAGCCCTAGCTTGGCACACTATGCTTCAGAGCAGTAAAGGGGCACCAGAGGAGCGCCAGATTCAAACTACCCTCTCTAAGCATTTCTTCTTCCTACCACATCAGAGGAAAGCTTTATGGACTTTTGCTCCTGGCTGCATTTTTTGATGGGTGTGGCCCATCTGTTCTTGTCCTCCCCGTGGTGGAGGCCGCATCAGATGTTCTTCCTCTCAGGCATGGAGTTAGTTCTAGGAAAGGTGTGTCCAAGGAGGGCTATAGAGAGAAGTTGCTTTTCTATTTCTCGGTTGGAGCTAACTGGAAAAGGTCAAAGCAGTACCATTAATCACCCTGCCATGTGATGGATGGTGATATCCACTCCTTTCAGTGATTTCTGTTGAAACTCCCTCCTTATAGCAAATCAAGAGCAGCCAAAACATAATGTCAGCCAGTATTTTATTGAGAACTGCAAGATAATTCAGTCTGTTAATAAAGCACAGTGGTTGACATGATGAAGATGAGGCCATAATAAACAAATGAAGTCTCCTGACAGTAGAACGGATGAGGTTGATTTCACTGGACATCTATCAGCAGGTCTCTTCCTGAACCTCACTTCCCCTCATCACAGAGTCCCTTTCTCCTTCCCAGGAGTTTCCTTTCAGCTTCTGCCTGTTTGCTGCAAATCCTCCATTTCCAGCCTGCTGGTCTGGTGTATCTCACTGCCTTCGGCAGAGCGGGCAGTAGTACTTCTGTCAGTGCGGAAAGGCTGTCAGGAGCCTTCCTGAGCTCTTAGAAACACAGAAATTGCAGGCACCTGTTCTGCTGCTCCAGCATCTTCTTTTTCTCCTGTGGGATGGGGAAAAAGGGCTGGCTGTGACATAGAGCTGCAGAGTGAAAGGAACAAGAATGGGATTCCCCATTTGCTTCATAGCATATGACATTTAGCCAAAGAGGGGAGCTTTACTCCCCTCTTCAGCTAAAGAAGTCTATTGTAGAAGCAAACATTAAGGCTTTGAGATTGCCTACCCCCAGCTGCACTGGGGGGCTTGGTGACACCCTCTTAAAGCACTGCACTGGGTTTAGGAAGCAGTGTCTGCTGTGGGAAGGTTTATCTGAGGCGTAGAGTTTCTTAGCGTGACTATAAAGAGGAACTTGTGTGGACCGGATGTCTCGGGCTCTCTCCCCACCATCCTGCAACTCGACTCGCTGGAGAGGCTCTGTGAAAGTGATTCTTATCTGCAGCGTGGCAGCTCTGTGTGGGTCTTTGTACAGCCCCACTGGCCTGTAGGTACTGTCGGAGTCCTTTCCTCTGGGTGATGTATCTGCTGGTCCTGAAAGAATGTTTTCCTTAATGCTACTTTGAATCAATTTTATTGCATAACAGCCTAATAACACATTTATTTAAGAGTAAAAATTTTTAAGATTGGGGTAGTACTTCTGAAAGACCATCCTTTAGCACTTCTCTTTCTTTCCAGTTCATATTTCATCATTATCATTAAAACTGGCATGAGAATATGAGGGAGGAGGTCACCGGCAAACAGATAATAGCAAAGTTTGCTACCTTACCTGCCTTGAAGTATACCTTGTAGCTATACTAAAATATTATACAATAAATTCTGTTTTAGTAGCTAAAACAAGGATTCCCCCCATCAAATTTCTTTGGCAGAAATACAGAAATAGTTGCAAGCTTCCCTGCCAAAATGCTAATTGCTCCCTAGGGAATCATCCAGTTATGGAGAAACACGGGTCTCTTTATGTCCTCTGTATAATACATATAACATAACTAAGGCACCTTTTCTGTTTCTTGCACGTTAGATCTGTATATCTGAGTCAATATTATGGAAGCTGCACTTCCAGAAGTTGCAGAAAAAATAAAGAAATGAACACTCATTACAGGAATGCAGAGACATCACCATGGATTTCAAATTACAAAAATTTGCTTGCCTTCTCTGTATAGCAGTCACATACATATTGCTGTTTTTACCAGCTGTGAGATTCTTAAGGGATTGCTGTGTAAGTCCAACATGGGCTCACTACCAGCTCAGAAACAGGAAGAATGGATGATGAGGTGAAGAGATGCTCCTCTTTCACTCCTCGTTAAAGGTAATTTGAGGGAATGGGAGTTTCTGTGTGGGAGAATATGTGATGCAAGAACAATCTAAAAATATTTCTTTTTGCTTCCATAGCAACTCCCATGCTGCCATGCCTTTGAATTCGTTAATTCATTCTTTCAGCTCTCTTTGTGGGCTTTGTCCAGTTTGCAGAGTTGAAAAATGATCTTTCCACCTGTGTTTACAGATGTGTGCCTGCAGTCTGTTCTGGCAGCAGGGTACATCCTGCATCTCCAGGGAGATCTCCCTGCAGCCTGCCAGTACTTCAAGGGGGTTTATGAAAAAGAGAGAGACGCTTCTTACATGGATAGATAGTGACAGGACTGGGGGGAATGGCTTTAAACTAAAATGGGAAAGAATTAGATGTTAAGATTTTTTTTTTTTTTTAATTCACAGGGTAGTGAGACACTAGAACAGATTGCCCAGAGAAGCTGGAGATGCCTCATCCCTGGCAGTGTAAAAGGCCAGGCTGGACACGTATTTCACTGGTCTAGTGAAAGGCATCCCTGTCCATAGCAGGGGTATTGAACTAGGTGATCTTTACGCTCGATTCCAACCAAAACCATCCTGTGGTTCTGTGATTCTCTGCTGGAAACAGCACTTGATAGGGAAAGGTTGATGGCCCTTATCACACACAAGAGTCAAAGGACAGCAATTGTCTTCTGTAAACTGCTCTCTTTACGTTCTGACTCATGCTCTGGCTGACCCAAAAATGTCAGAAGGAAGGCCCTGACAACCTCATCTCACGGTACACTGTTGCAAAAGCTGTCTTGCTCACATTTTATCTCTATCTCTTCTGTGATATAAAGGTGAGATTATGAAATTTATGCTTGCAAATGGTCTGCCTTGTGTCTGATGGCAGCAAGGATATAGCACATTTCCTTCTTTATAAGTCATAAGCAGAGACTTGAGTGAAAATTGATGTAGCAAGAAAAGGTTTTATTGCTATCCATAATTTTGTTTTTCATATTTTCAGAGTAATTTTATTATTTTAGAGGAAGTGTGGGTGTTCATGGAAATTAATTGAGGATCAATAACAATTTCATCCCTACAAGGACACTTGTAATACTTCTGTATTGACAGGTGAAGCAATGCTGGGTGAGCAATTGGTCTTGTTAGCACATATTGTGCTTCTCTGTGAGATGGAGGGTTCAAACAGCCCCAGCATGTCCAACTTTCCAAAGGCTATGGTGAGCAAATGCCTTAGGCTTGATTTGGATTTGTGTGAGGAGCAGTTATCCTGCACAGTGATAACTACACGGTGAAAACCAACCTCTGGCAGTTCTGGTGCTGGGAAGGTGCTGCCAGTGAAAGGTCCACAGTAGTCCATGTGAGGAGCTCTGAGACAAGAGTACAAGAGTCCCATTGAGCTGCCTCAGTCAGGCCCTGGAAGCAGGAAGAGTCATTCTCTACTTCTTGAAGCCCAGAACCAGCACTCTTCTAATCCCAAACTTCTGACATCAAAGCTCTGAACATTCTTTTCAGAGAATTGTCCAAAATCTTTTAGTTCCACAATTCTATAACTTCTCTCAGACCCCAGGCTTTTATATCCTCCTTTAGCAAACAGTTTTAGCTGATGCTGCTAAAGGGCTGATAGACTGTCCTTTCTGTTCCCCTTTCTTAATCTTTTGTCACCCTTAGGCTAGATGATAAAATTTATTTTGATTCTCTTATTCTTTTGACTTCTGCTTTCAACCAAGAAACTCATTAAAATCAAAAGCCCGTGTGGATATCTAAGTCAACACAGTTTCAAACTGCGATACCATAAAACAAAGTAACAGCAAAGCTCTCGGGAAGATGCCATTTTAGCAAACTCAAAACAGCTGCTCTGCCATCTAGTGTCATTGAATAATGTCTGCTAAGCCCCAACTTCCACCCGAACTGCTGAAACACCTCTACCATGTATTTTCCTTCCAGTAGGCCTTTCAGGTCAGGAGCATGCCTCTCTCTGACAGAGAGAGGGATGAAAGTCAGGAGCTGTGTCCATTAGAAGGCTCTCTGGTGGCATTAAGGTGAATGTAATTTATCTCTCACATGAAAGGACTGTTCCTTACCTGGAAAGGTAAGCTACAAAGCCAGGCACATCTGAAGAGCTGCTGACCAATGATTTGTTAACTCTATTTGGAGTGTTATCCATGTTCTTTATTTTAGTCAGGAAAATAGCAAGCCTGTGAGGAAAATACAATCTTTTCAAGTCTACCAGATGTTCATTTTGCCCCAGGTATTTTCTGCTTCATAGTATGAAGTCATCTGCAGAAGTGAAAAATTGCCAAAATTAGGCCATAGAAGTCTGAATGCTAGGGGTCCTCTCTGGATGAAAATGGATTTGGTTTTTTGTTTTGGTTTGGTTTTTGGGGTTTTTTTTGTTTGCTTCTTTGGGTTTTTTATTTCTTTGGGTTTTTTTATTGTGTCTTTGCATCAATGATATCTCCCCCAAATGAGGAGATATTCTTCTATTCATTAAGACCAGATAAATGTTGTTTGTTTTTTTTTTTAAAGTTTAAAAATGTAAGTGATAAATATTTTTGTCTAGTTTAAGGCTGTAGGTATGTACTTAGAAATAATTTAGACATATTTTTCTTTTCCTTCAGGGCCAAATACCATTCTTGTCTGTAGAATCAGATATGTGGCAATTAGGAATTATTCACGTATTCTCTTTGTTTCTTACCTAGTTAAATGTTGTCTTGATAAATCTTTAGAAACTGAATTAATTTGCCAGAATAACTCCAAATTAAGATCAGTGCTCACTACTTCAATTGATAACAGATGTTTGGCTCCAGTGAAAGCAGTATGACTTTACACATCTTTTGAAATGTCACAGCTCTTTGTATTCACAACTAGAAGCCATGCCAGAGCAAACCAATGCTGTCAATAGCAGAGCTGAAAGAAAACACACAAAACACAAGACAGTGCATTCCAGAAACAGTACAAGTGTGGTTTGGAAAAGCTCAAATTTGAAGCCACTAAAACCATGATATAAATCCTGCAGGGCAGTCATGGTCTGTTTAATTTAGGAACTGATGAGAAATACTGCCTTAAGTGTTTCTTTCTCAAGCAATCACATGAGATTGCCACTTTGTGGGGACAGAAGTGTGATGAGGCCGATCTCAGCTGCTTTTACCAAAAGGTTTCTTTGAGTTTTTGAATTCCTAGCCCAAATAGATGTTCACCCTAAAACAAGGAGAAAAAAAAATAAAAAAAGAAGAAAAAGGAAATCCTTCAGGACTATATTATCTTACCACAACATGCCTAAAAGAAACATCCTTACAGACACCTGTTTTTCTGGCAAGGTCTCTAAATCCACATTTACTCCAAAAGTACCCTAGTCTGAAGTGCTTTGCAGAAGACTCTGGAGCCTCATGATGTGGCTTTGTGAACATCCAGAATCCTACTGTGCTGTAGATGAATGAAGAGATACAGATTTTCTTCATTACAGATTTCTAATCAAAGCAGACCAAAACACCGCTAGGTTTTCAGGTGTAAAATGACAGCCAGAGATCAGCAAGTTTGGTGCATGGGTGTTGTTTACTCTGATGTGCTCCAGTTCTCAAAACATATAAATTATCCTGCCTCACAAAAATAGAGTCACGTTTTGTTTTCATCACAATAGTCCCAGCTGTTTCAAATAGCTGGCACTAATAATCTGTGCTTTAGAACTGATTAGCATCCTATATCCCTTCATTTCTAAAATGGAATTTTAATCAGATTGTAATTCCTTGAAACCTCCATGTCAGTGAGTACTTCCCTAACCATCAATCAATTGAATTTTGCCCTGAATTAAGCTGCTTAAATCCCCTTCATATTACTGATTGATAACTTTCATTGCCTCCAGCACATCACTGACACACTGTTAGGGTTTTTTTTTAATATCAGGGCCATGACACTATTATAAAACTGAGAAAAAGAACAGGCGTTTGCATTGCTGGTGTTGTGGCTTTTCAGCTTTCTCATTTTAAATCCCTGTTTTCTTCAGGGATTTGAAAGTGGGTCATAAATTCATTCCAAAGAGAAATCACTTTCATTGGTCTAATCATGCAAGTACTCAATGTCTCTTCTGGGAGGTCAGTTCTTAGTGTGGAAGTAGCTTAGCTCCTTCTGCTCAACCCCCCTGCATTATTTTTTTATGGCCTTCATGCTTTTTTTGTTGTTGTTGTTTTTGTTTGGCTGGTTGCTTCAGATGCTACTGTGCTGAAGCATAATTCATTTTTTCATAGGGAAGTTGGTAAGTTGTGACTCTACAATACAGAAGGATAATAACTAAAAGAAAATGAAGTACTTTGGCTTGAGCTGAAATGCTTCCTATAATGCATTTCAAACTGGAAATATCAAGAAACTAAGTTAATACCTCAGATAATCAATAGCTTTAATGATTCTTTAGGACAACAACATGCAACCTAAGGGAACAGTTCTGCAATCCTTATTCAAACTAAGGAGATTTAAGTCTCTGGGACTGGGTCATGTATCAACTTGCAAGAAATAAAAAACCAGAAAACATGCTGCTCAGAACAGAAGGTTTTTTTGGGTTAACTAAGAATTCATGTTGGAGACACACATGCATATCCTTTTGTAGGTGCCACTTCTTAAACATTTTCTTTCCCTGAGCAAAACGTGTGCTTTGCACGTTAATTTAGGGCAGCATGTGCCTTGTGTCTCAGTTTTAACCTGGTAGCATTTTCCAGATTGGATACAGCCATGCATTTAAGTAATTATCTGGAAGGCAGAGTCAGGGACAGTAACACAGTCTGGAATTTAACCACCAGAATACACCAGAGGAAGATAAATCCTCAGAGCCCCAAGGTAGCACAGAAATCACCCTGAAAGAATAAGCTGAGCTCTCCTGATATCTTGCTATCGATGTAAAACAGAAAAAAAGGAAAAAAAAAACAACAGACCCCAAAATCCAAGCATTTCTATTATGATTACTACTGCTAAACCTAATTAACTCTCAGTATGTGCCAGACATAGCAGACCTGATTAAAGTCTTCTGTTCTGGTGTTAAAAGATAATCCAAGGCCTTTAAGCTTTTATTCAGATGCCTATGATTTTGTAAGAACACCTGCTGTGCAGCATATGCTAATTAGAATTTTTGAATTAAAATGGTTTACATCAGGAAGTGGCGGAAGGAAGTGGCGGAAGGAAGGAAGGAAGGAAGGAAGTGGCGGAAGGAGATCGGAAGAGCGT